>CM060934.1:35175232-35776232 GCA_030765085.1 Allium cepa | reverse complement strand
TACCATCACTGGAGAGTGGTGCACCATGGTACTGTTCCGTTTCAAATCCATGCACGCATTTCTATAAGTCGTACGGCACTGTTTCTCCATTTCGGACGGATGTTGCACCTTGCACCGTGGATGTTGCACCCTGTAGATATCGATTATTCGGACGGCCATAACTTTTGGCTCGTTAAGAGTTACGAGAGCCATAACCTGTCAAAACGAAGGTCTCGATGAGTTCTACGGCTTTGACCGCTTTCAGCCGTCAACGGATAGATTAATGCCCAAAAAGGACAACCCGAATCTCAATCGCGTCTCGTAAGTTTTTAACCCTTCGTTTTTTCGACACGTGGATTTTTACGGTAAAACGAGATTACGGCGGCTGGTCTTCGATTTACCATCGCTGGAGAGTGGTGCACCATGGTACTGTTCCGTTCCAAATCCATGCCCACATTTCTAAAAGTCGTACGACACTGTTTCGCCATTTCGGACGGATGTTGCACCTTGCACCGTGGATGTTGCACCCTGTAGATATCGGTTATTCGGACGGCCATAACTTCTGGCTCGTTTAGAGTTACGGGAGCCATAACCTGTCAAAACGAAGGCCTCGATGAGTTCTACGGATTTGATAGCTTTCAGTCATCAACGGATAGATTAATGCCCAAAAAGGACAACCCGAATCTCAATCGGGTCGCGTAAGTTTTTAACCCTTCGTTTTTTCGACACGTGGATTTTTACGGTAAAACGGGATTACGGTGGCTGGTCTTCGATTTACCATCGCTGGAGTGTGGTGCACCATGGTACTGTTCCGTTTCAAATCCATGCAAGCATTTCTAAAATTCGTACGGCACTGTTTCGCCATTTCGGACGGATGTTGCACCTTGCACCGTGGATGTTGCACCCTGTAGATATCTATTATTCGGACGGCCATAACTTCTGGCTCGTTTAGACTTACGGGAGCCATAACCTGTCAAAACGAAGGCCTCGATGAGTTCTATGGCTTTGACCACTTTCAGCCGTCAACGGATAGATTAGTGCCCAAAAAGGACAACCCGAATCTCAATCGGGTCTCGTAAGTTTTTTACCCTTCGTTTTTTCGACACGTGTATTTTTACGGTAAAACAGGATTACCGTAGCTGGCCTTCGATTTACCATCACTGGAGAGTGGTTCACCATGGTACCGTTCCGTTTCAAATCCATGCACGCATTTCTATAAGTCGTACGGCATTGTTTCGCCATTTCGGACGGATGTTGCACCTTGCACCGTGAATGTTGCACCCTGTAGATATCGATTATTCGGACGGCCGTAACTTTTGGCTCGTTTAGAGTTACGGGAGCCATAACCTGTCAAAACGAAGGTCTCGATGAGTTCTACGGCTTTGACCACTTTCAGCCGTCAACGGATAGATTAATGCCCAAAAAGGACAACCCAAATCTCAATCGGGTCTCGTAAGTTTTTACCCTTCGTTTTTTCGACACGTGGATTTTTACGGTAAAACAGGATTACGGCGGCTGGTCTTCGATTTACCGTCGCTGGAGAGTGTGCACCATGGTACTGTTCCGTTTCAAATCCATGCACGCATTTCTAAAAGTCATACGGCACTGTTTCGCCATTTCAGACGGATGTTGCACCTTGCACCATGGATGTTGCACCCTGCAGATATCGATTATTCGGACGGCCATAACTTCTGGCTCGTTTAGAGTTACGGGACCCATAACCTGTCAAAACGAAGGCATCGATGAGTTCTACGGCTTTGACAGCTATCAGCCGTCAACATATAGATTAATGCCCAAAAAGGACAACCCGAATCTCAATCGGGTCTCGTAAGTTTTTTACCCTTCGTTTTTTTGACACGTGGATTTTTATGGTAAAACAGGATTACCGTGGATGGCCTTCGATTTACCATCGCTGGAGAGTGGTGCACCATGGTACTGTTCCGTTTCAAATCCATGCACGCATTTCTAAAAGTCGTACGACACTGTTTCGCCATTTCGGACGGATGTTGGACCTTGCACCGTGGATGTTGCACCCTGTAGATATCGATTATTCGGACGGCCATAACTTCTGGCTCGTTCAGAGTTACGGGAGCCATAACATGTCAAAACGAAGGCCTCGATGAGTTCTACGGCTTTGACAGCTTTCAGCCGTCAACGGATAGATTAATGCCCAAAAAGGACAAACCGAATCTCAATCGGGTCTCGTAAGTTTTTACCCTTCGTTTTTTCGACACGTGGATTTTTACGGTAAAACAGGATTACGGTGGCTGGTCTTCGATTTACCTTCGCTGGAGAGTGTGCACCATGGTACTTTTCCGTTTCAAATCCATGCACGCATTTCTAAAAGTCGTACGGCACTGTTTCGCCATTTCGGATGGATGTTGCACCTTGCACCGTGGATGTTGCACCCTGTAGATATCGATTATTCGGATGGCCATAACTTCTGGCTCGTTTAGAGTTACGGGAGCCATAACCTGTCAAAACGAAGGCCTCGATGTGTTCTACGGCTTTGACCGCTTTCATCTGTCAACGGATTGATTAATGCCCAAAAAGGACAACCCGAATCTCAATCGGGTCTCGTATGTTTTTTACCCTTCGTTTTTTCGACACGTGGATTTTTACGGTAAAACAGGATTACCGTGGATGGCCTTCGATTTATCATCGCTGGAGACTGGTGCACCATGGTACTATTTCGTTTCAAATCCATGCACGCATTTCTAAAAGTCGTACGGCACTGTTTCGCCATTTCGGCGGATGTTGCACCTTGCACCGTGGATGTTGCACCCTGTAGATATCGATTATTCGGACGGCCATAAATTCTGGCTCGCTTAGAGTTACGGGAGCCATAACCTGTCAAAAAGAAGGACTCGATGAGCTCTATGGCTTTGACAGCTTTCAGCCGTCAACGGATAGATTAATTCCCAAAAAGGACAACCCGAATCTCAATCGGGTCTCGTAAGTTTTTTACCCTTCGTTTTTTCGACACGTGGATTTCTACGGTAAAATAGGATTACGGTGGCTGGTCTTCGATTTACCATCGCTGAAGAGTGGTGCATCATGGTACTGTTCCGTTTTAAATCCATGCACGCATTTCTAAAAGTCGTACGACACTGTTTCGCCATTTTGGACGGATGTTGCACCTTGCACCGTGGATGTTGCATCCTGTAGATATCGATTATTCGGACGGCCATAACTTCTGGCTCGCTTAGAGTTACGGGAGCCATAACCTGTCAAAAAGAAGGACTCGATGAGTTCTACGGCTTTGACAGCTTCCAGCCATCAACGGATAGATTAGTGCCCAAAAAGGACAACCCGAATCTCAATAGGGTCTCGTAAGTTTTTTACCCTTCGTTTTTTCGACACGTGGATTTTTACGGTAAAACAGGATTACCGTGGCTGGCGTTCGATTTACCATCGCTGGAGAGTGGTGCACCATGGTACTGTTCCGTTTCAAATCCATGCACGCATTTCTATAAGTCGTACGGCACTGTTTCGCCATTTCGGACGGATGTTGCACCTTGCACCGTGAATGTTGCACCCTGTAGATATCGATTATTCGGACGGCCATAACTTTTGGCTCGTTTAGAGTTACGGGAGCCATAACCTGTCAAAACGAAGGTCTCGATGAGTTCTACGGCTTTGACCGCTTTCAGCCGTCAACGGATAGATTAATGCCCAAAAAGGACAACCCGAATCTCAATCGGGTCTCGTAAGTTTTTACCCTTCGTTTTTTCGACACGTGGATTTTTACGGTAAAACAAGATTACGGCGGCTGGTCTTCGATTTACCGTCGCTGGAGAGTGTGCACCATGGTACTGTTCCGTTTCAAATCCATGCACGCATTTCTAAAAGTGGTACGGCACTGTTTCGCCATTTCAGACGGATGCTGCACCTTGCACCATGGATGTTGCACCCTGTATATATCGATTATTCGGACGGCCATAACTTCTGGCTCGTTTAGAGTTACGCGACCCATAACCTGTCAAAACGAAGGCCTCGATGAGTTCTACGGCTTTGACCGCTTTCAGCCGTCAACGTATAGATTAATGCCCAAAAAGGACAACCCGAATCTCAATCGGGTCTCGTAAGTTTTTTACCCTTCGTTTTTTCGACACGTGGATTTTTACGGTAAAACAAGATTACCGTGGCTGGCGTTCGATTTACCATCGCTGCAGAGTGGTGCACCATGGTACTGTTCCGTTTCAAATCCATGCACGCATTTCTAAAAGTCGTACGGTACTATTTCGCCATTTCGGACGGATGTTGGACCTTGCACCGTGGATGTTGCACCCTGTAGATATCGATTATTCGGACGGCCATAACTTCTGGCTCGTTTAGAGTTACGGGAGCCATAACATGTCAAAACGAAGGCCACAATGAGTTCTACGGCTTTGACAGCTTTCAGCCATCAACGGATAGATTAATGCCCAAAAAGGACAACGCGAATCTCAATCGGATCTCGTGAGTTTTTACACTTCGTTTTTTCGACACGTGGATTTTTACGGTAAAACAGGATTACGGTGGCTGGTCTTCGATTTACCTTCGCTGGAGAGTGTGCACCATGGTACTGTTCCGTTTCAAATCCATGCACGCATTTCTAAAAGTCGTACGGCACTGTTTCGCCATTTTAGACGGATGTTGCACCTTGCACCTTGGATGTTGCACCCTGTAGATATCGATTATACGGACGACCATAACTTCTGGCTCGTTTAGAATTACGGGAGCCATAACCTATCAAAACGATGGCCTCGATGAGTTCTACGGCTTTGAAAGCTTTCAGCCGTCAACGTATAGATTAATGCCCAAAAAAGGACAACCCGAATCTCAATCGGGTCTCATAAGTTTTTTACCCTTCGTTTTTTCGACATGTGGATTTTTACGGTAAAACAGGATTACCGTGGCTGGCCTTCGATTTAACATCGCTGGAAAGTGGTGCACCATGGTACTGTTCCGTTTCAAATCCATGCACGCATTTCTAAAAGTCGTACGGCACTGTTTCGCCTTTTCGGACGGATGTTGCACCTTGCACCGTGGATGTTGCACCCTGTAGATATCGATTATTCGGACGGCCATAACTTCTGGCTCGTTTAGAGTTACGGGAGCCATAACCTGTCAAAACGAAGGCCTCGATGAGTTCAACGGCTTTGACAGCTTTCAGCCGTCAACGGATAGATTAATGCCCAAAAAGACAACCCAAATCTCAATCGGGTCTCGTAAGTTTTTACCCTTCGTTTTTTCGACACGTGGATTTTTACGGTAAAACAGGATTACGGTGGCTGGTCTTCGATTTACCATCGCTGGAGAGTGTGCACCACGGTACTGTTCCGTTTCAAATCCATGCACGCATTTCTAAAAGTCGTACGGCACTGTTTCGCCATTTCGGACGGATGTTGCACCTTGCACCGTGGATGTTGCACCCTGTAGATATCGATTATATGGACGACCATAACTTCTGGCTCGTTTAGAGTTACGGGAGCCATAACCTGTCAAAACGATGGTCTCGATGAGTTCTACGGCTTTGACAGCTTTCAGCCGTCAACGAATAGATTAATTCCCAAAAAGGACAACCCGAATCTCAATCGGGTCTCGTAAGTTTTTTACCCTTCGTTTTTTCGACACGTGGATTTTTACGGTAAAACAGGATTACGGTGGCTGGTCTTCGATTTACCATCGCTGGAGAGTGGTGCACCATGGTACTGTTCCGTTTCAAATCCATGCACGCATTTATAAAAGTCATACGGCACTGTTTCGCCATTTCGGACGGATGTTGCACCTTGCACCGTGGATGTTGTACCCTGTAGATATCGATTATTCGGACGGCCATAACTTCTGCCTCGTTTAGAGTTCCGGGAGTCATAACCTATCAAAACGAAGGCCTCGATGAGTTCTACGGCTTTGACCGCTTTCAGCCATCAACGGATAGATTAATGCCCAAAAAGGACAACCCGTATCTCAATCGGGTCTCGTAAGTTTTTTACCCTTCGTTTTTTCGACACGTGGATTTTTACGGTAAAACAGGATTACCGTGGCTGGCCTTCGATTTACCATCGCTGGAGAGTGGTGCACCATTGTACTGTTCCATTTCAAATCCATACACGCGTTTCTAAAAGTCGTACGACACTGTTTCGCCATTTTGGACGGATGTTGCACCTTGCACCGTGGTTGTTGCACCCTATAGATATCGATTATTCGGACGGCCATAACTTCTGGCTCGTTTAGAGTTACGGGAGCCGTAACCTGTCAAAACGAAGGCCTCGATGAGTTCTACGGCTTTGACCGCTTTCAGCCGTCAACGGATAGATTAATGCCCAAAAAGGACAACCTGAATCTCAATCAGGTCTCGTAAGTTTTTTACCCTTCGTTTTTTCGACACGTGGATTTTTACGGTAAAACAGGATTACCGTGGCTAGCCTTCGATTTACTATCGCTGGAGAGTGGTGCACCATGGTACTGTTCCGTTTCAAATCCATGCACGCATTTGTAAAAGTCGTACGGCACTGTTTCGCCATTTCGGACGGATGTTGCACCTTGCACCGTGGATGTTGCACCCTGTAGATATCGATTATTCGGACAGCCATAACTTCTGCCTCGTTTAGAGTTACGGGAGCCATAACCTGTCAAAACGAAGGCCTCGATGAGTTCTACGGCTTTGACAGCTTTCAGTCGTCAACGGATAGATTAATACCCAAAAAGGACAACCCGAATCTCAATCGGGTCTCGTAAGTTTTTACACTTCGTTTTTTCGACACGTGGATTTTTACGGTAAAACAGGATTACGGTGGCTGATCTTCGATTTACCTTCGCTGGAGAGTGTGCACCATGGTACTGTTCCGTTTCAAATCCATGCACGCATTTCTAAAAGTCGTACGGCACTGTTTCGCCATTTCAGACGGATGTTGCACCTTGCACCATGGATGTTGCACCCTGTAGATATCGATTATACGGACGACCATAACTTCTGGCTCGTTTAGAGTTACGGGAGCCATAACCTGTCAAAACGATGGCCTCGATGAGTTCTACGGCTTTGAAAGCTTTCAGCCGTCAACGTATAGATTAATGCCCAAAAAGGACAACCCGAATCTCAATCGGGTCTCATAAGTTTTTTACCCTTCGTTTTTTCGACATGTGGATTTTTACGGTAAAACAGGATTACCGTGGCTGGCCTTCGATTTAACATCGCTGGAGAGTGGTGCACCATGGTACTGTTCCGTTTCAAATCCATGCACGCATTTCTAAAAGTCGTCCGGCACTGTTTCGCCATTTCGGACGGATGTTGCACCTTGCACCGTGGATGTTGCACCCTGTAGATATCGATTATTCGGACGACCATAACTTCTGGCTCGTTTAGGGTTACGGGAGCCATAACCTGTCAAAACAAAGGCCTCGATGAGTTCAACGGCTTTGACAGCTTTAAGCCGTCAACGAATAGATTAATGCCCAAAAAGACAACCCAAATCTCAATCGGGGCTCGTAAGTTTTTACCCTTCGTTTTTTCGACACGTGGATTTTTAGGGTAAAACAGGATTACCGTGGCTGGCCTTCGATTTACCATCACTGGAGAGTGGTGCACCATGGTACTGTTCCGTTTCAAATCCATGCACGCATTTCTATAAGTCGTACGGCACTGTTTCGCCATTTCGGACGGATGTTGCACCTTGCACCGTGGATGTTGCACCCTGTAGATATCGATTATTCAGACGGCCATAACTTTTGGCTCGTTTACAGTTACGGGAGCCATAACCTGTCAAAACGAAGGTCTCGATGAGTTCTACGGCTTTGACCGCTTTCAGCCATCAACGGATAGATTAATGCCCAAAAAGGGCAACCCGAATCTCAATCGGGTCTCGTAAGTTTTTTACCCTTCGTTTTTTCGACACGTGGATTTTTACGGTAAAATATGATTACGGTGGCTGGTCTTCGATTTACCATCACTGGAGAGTGGTGCACCATGGTACTGTTCCGTTTCAAATCCATGCACGCATTTCTAAAAGTCGCACGGCACTGTTTCGCCATTTTGGACGGATGTTGCACCTTGCACCGTGGATGTTGCACCCTGTAGATATCGATTATTTGGGCGGCCATAACTTCTGGCTCGTTTAGAGTTACGGGAGCCATAACCTGTCAAAACGAAGGCCACGATGAGTTCTACGGATTTGACAGCTTTCAGCCGTCAACGGATAGATTAATGCCCAAAAAGGACATCCCGAATCTCAATCGGGTCTCGTAAGTTTTTAACCCTTCGTTTTTTCGACACGTGGATTTTTACGGTAAAACGGGATTACGGTGGCTGGTCTTCGTTTTACCATCGCTGGAGTGTGGTGCACCATGGTACTGTTCCGTTTCAAATCCATGCACGCATTTCTAAAAGTCGTACGGCACTGTTTCGCCTTTTCGTACGGATGTTGCACCTTGCACCGTGGATGTTGCACCCTGTAGATATCGATTATTCGGACGACCATAACTTCTTGCTCGTTTAGACATACGGGAGCCATAACCAGTCAAAACGAAGGCCTCGATGAGTTCTATGGCTTTGACCGTTTTCAGCCATCAACGGATAGATTAATGCCCAAAAAGGACAACCCGAATCTCAATCGCGTCTCGTAAGTTTTTTACCCTTCGTTTTTTCGACACGTGGATTTTTAGGTTAAAACAGGATTACCCTGGCTGGCCTTCGATTTACCATCACTGGAGAGTGGTGCACCATGGTACTGTTCCGTTTCAAATCCATGCATGCATTTCTATAAGTCGTATGGCACTGTTTCGCCATTTCGGACGGATGTTGCACCTTGCACCGTGGATGTTGCACTCTGTAAATATCGATTATTCAAACGGCCATAATTTTTGGCTCGTTTACAGTTACGGGAGCCATAACCTATCAAAACGAAGGTCTCGATGAGTTCTACGGCTTTGACAGCTTTCAGTCGTCAACGGATAGATTAATGCCCAAAAAGGACAACCCGAATCTCAATCGGGTCTCGTAAGTTTTTTACCCTTCGTTTTTTCGACGCGTGGATTTTTACGGTAAAATATGATTACGGTGGCTGGTCTTCGATTTACCATCGCTGGAGAGTGGTGCACCATGGTACTATTCCGTTTCAAATCCATGCACGCATTTCTAAAAGTCGCACGGCACTGTTTCGCCATTTTGGACGGATGTTGCACCTTGCACCGTGGATGTTGCACCCTGTAGATATCGATTATTCGGACGGCCATAACTTCTGGCTCGTTTAGAGTTACGGGAGCCATAACCTGTCAAAACGAAGGCCTCGATGAGTTCTACGGCTTTGACAGCTTTCAGCCGTCAACGGATAGATTAATACCCAAAAAGGACATCCCGAATCTCAATCGGGTCTCGTAAGTTTTTAACCCTTCGTTTTTTCGACACGTGGATTTTTACGGTAAAATGAGATTACGGTGGCTGGTCTTCGATTTACCATCGCTGGAGTGTGGTGCACCATGGTACTGTTCCGTTTCAAATCCATGCACGCATTTCTAAAAGTCGTACGGCACTGTTTTGCCTTTTCGGACGGATGTTGCACCTTGCACCGTGGATGTTGCACCCTGTAGATATCGATTATTCGGACGGCCATAACTTCTGGCTCGTTTAGACTTACGTGAGCCGTAACCTGTCAAAACGAAGGCCTCGATGAGTTCTATGGCTTTGACCGCTTTCAGCCATCAACGGATAGATTGATGCCCAAAAAGGACAACCCGAATCTCAATCGGGTCTCGTAAGTTTTTTACCCTTCGTTTTTTCGACACGTGGATTTTTAGGGTAAAACAGGATTACCGTGGCTGGCCTTCGATTTACCATCACTGGAGAGTGGTGCACCATGGTACTGTTCCGTTTCAAATCCATGCACGCATTTCTATTAGTCGTACGACACTGTTTTGCCATTTTGGACGGATGTTGCACCTTGCACCGTGGATGTTGCACCCTGTAGATATCGATTATTCAGACGGCCATAACTTTTGGCTCGTATACAGTTACGGGAGCCATAACCTGTCAAAAACGAAGGTCTCGATGAGTTCTACGTCTTTGACCGCTTCCAGCCGTCAACGGATAGATTAATGCCCAAAAAGGACAACCCAAATCTCAATCGGGTCTCGTAAGATTTTAACCCTTCGTTTTTTCGACACGTGGATTTTTACGGTAAAACGGGATTACGGCGGCTGGTCTTCGATTTACCATCGCTAGAGAGTGGTGCACCATGGTACTGTCTCGTTTCAAATCCATGCCCGCGTTTCTAAAAGTCTTACGGCACTGTTTCGCCATTTCGGACGGATGTTGCACCTTGCACCGTGAATGTTGCACCCTGTAGATATTGATTATTCGGACGGCCATAACTTCTGGCTCGTTTAGAGTTACGGGAGCCATAACCTGCCAAAACGAAGGCCTCGATGAGTTGTACGGCTTTGACAGTTTCAGCCGTCAACGTATAGATTAATGCCCAAAATGGACAACCCGAATCTCAATCGGGTCTCATAAGTTTTTTACCCTTCGTTTTTTCGACACGTGGATTTTTACGGTAAAACAGGATTACCGTGGCTGGCCTTCAATTTATCATCGCTGGGGAGTGGTGCACCATGGTACTGTTCTGTTTCAAATCCATGCACGCATTTCTAAAAGTCGTACGGCACTGTTTCGCCATTTCGGACGGATGTTGCACCTTGCACCGTGGATGTTGCACCCTGTAGATATCGATTATTCGGACGGCCATAACTTCTGGCTCATTTAGAGTTACGGGAGCCATAACCTGTCAAAACGAAGGCCTCGATGAGTTCTACGGCTTTGAAAGCTTTCAGCCATCAACGGATAGATTAATGCCCTAAAAGGACAACCCGAATCTCAATCGGGTCTCGTAAGTTTTTTACCCTACGGTTTTTCGACATGTGGATTTTTACGGTAAAACATGATTACCGTGGCTGGCCTTCGATTTGCCATCACTGGAGAGTGGTGCACCATGGTACTGTTCCATTTCAAATCCATGCACGCATTTCTAAAAGTCGTACGGCACTGTTTCGCCATTTTGGACGGATGTTGCACCTTGCACTGTGGATGTTGCACCCTGTAGATATCGGTTATTCGGACGGCCATAACTTCTGGCTCGTTTAGAGTTATGGGAGCCACAACCCATCAAAACGAAGGCCTTGATGAGTTCTACGGCTTTGACCGCTTTCAGCCGTCAACGGATAGATTAATGCCCAAAAAGGACAACCCGAATTTCCATCGGGTCTCGTAATTTTTTTACCCTTCGTTTTTTCGACACGTGGATTTTTACGGTAAAACAGGATTACCGTGGCTGGCCTTCGATTTACCATCGCTGGAGAGTGGTGCACCATGGTACTGTTCTGTTTCAAATCCATGCACGCATTTCTAAAAGTCATACGACACTGTTTCGCCATTTCGGACGTATGTTGCACCTTACACCGTGGATGTTGCACCCTGTAGATATGGATTATTCAGACGGCCGTAACTTCTGGCTCGTTTAGAGTTACGGGAGCCATAACCTGTCAAAACGAAGGCCTTGATGAGTTCTACGGCTTTGACAGCTTTCAGCCGTCAACGGATAGATTAATGCCCAAATCGTAAGTTTTTTACCCTTCGTTTTTTCAACACGTGGATTTTTACGGTAAAATAGGATTGCGGTGGCTGGTCTTCGATTTACCATCGTTGGAGAGTGGTGCGCCATGGTACTGTTCCGTTTCAAATCCATGCATGCATTTCTAAAAGTCGTACGGCACTGTTTCGCCATTTCGGACGGATGTTGCACCTTGCACCGTGGATGTTGCACCCTGTAGATATCGATTATTCGGACGGCCATAACTTCTGGCTCGTTTAGACTTACAGGAGCCATAACATTTCAAAACGAAGGCCTCGATGAGTTCAATGGCTTTGACCGCTTTCAGCCGTCAACGGATAGATTAATGCCCAAAAAGGACAACCCGAATCTCAATCGGGTCCCGTAAGTTTTTTACCCTTCGTTTTTACGACACATGGATTTTTACGGTAAAACAGGATTACCGTGGCTGGCCTTCGATTTACCATCACTGGAGAGTGGTACAACTTGGTACTGTTCTGTTTCAAATCCATGCATGCATTTCTATTAGTTGTATGGCACTGTTTCGCCATTTCGGACGGATGTTGCACCTTGCACCGTGGATGTTGCACCCGGTACATATCGATTATTCGGACGGCCATAACTTTTGGCTCGTTTAGAGTTACGGGAGCCATAACCTGTCAAAACGAAGGTCTCGATGAGTTCTACGGCTTTGACCGCTTTGAGCCATCAACGGATAGATTAATGCCCAAAAAGGACAACCCGAATCTCAATCGGGTCTCGTAAGTTTTTAACCCTTCGTTTTTTCGACACGTGGATTTTTACGATAAAACGAGATTACGGCGGCTGGTCTTCGATTTACCATCGCTGGAGAGTGATGCACCATGGTATAGTTCCGTTTCAAATCCATGCCCGCATTTCTAAAAGTCGTACGGCACTGTTTCGCCATTTCGGACGGATGTTGCACCTTGCACCGTGGATGTTGCACCACGTAGATGTCGATTATTCGGACGGCCATAACTTCTGGCTCGTTTAGAGTTACGGGAACCATAACCGGTCAAAACGAAGGCCTCGATGAGTTCTACGGCTTTGACCGCTTTCAGCCATCAACCTATAGATTAATGCCCAAAAAGGACAACCCGAATCTCAATCGGGTCTCGTAAGTTTTTTACCCTTCGTTTTTTCGACACGTGGATTTTTACGGTAAAACAAGATTACCGTGGCTGGCCTTCGATTTACCATCGCTGGAGAGTGGTGCACCATGGTACTGTTCCGTTTCAAATCCTTGCACGCATTTCTAAAAGTCGTACGACACTGTTTCGCCATTTCGGACGGATGTTGCACCTTGCACCGTGGATGTTGCACCCTGTAGATATAGGTTATTCGGACGGCCATAACTTCTGGATCGTTTAGAGTTACGGGAGCCATAACCGGTCAAAACGAAGGCCTCGATGAGTTCAACGGCTTTGACAGCTTTCAGCCGTCAACGTATAGATTAATGCCCAAAAAGGACAACCCGAATCTCAATCGGGTCTCGTAAGTTTTTTACCCTTCGTTTTTTCGACACGTGGATTTTTACGGTAAAACAGGATTACCGTGGCTGGCCTTCGATTTACCATCGCTGGAGAGTGGTGCACCATGGTACTGTTCTGTTTCAAATCCATGCACGCATTTCTAAAACTCGTACGGCACTGTTTCGCCATTTCGGACGTATGTTGCACCTTGCACCGTGGATGTTGCACCCTTTAGATATCGATTATTCGGATGGCCGTAACTTCTGCCTCGTTTAGAGTTACGGGAGCCATAACCTGTCAAAACGAAGGCCTCGATGAGTTCTATGCCTTTGACAGCTTTCAGCCGTCAACGGATAGATTAATGCCCAAATCGTAAGTTTTTTACCCTTCGTTTTTTCGACACGTGGATTTTTACGGTAAAATAGGATTGCGGTGGCTGGTCTTCGATTTACCATCGCTGGAGAGTGGTGCACCATGGTACTGTTCTGTTTCAAATCCATGCACGCATTTCTAAAAGTTGTACGGCAATGTTTCGCCATTTTGGACGGATGTTGCACCTTGCACCGTGGATGTTGCACCCTGTAGATATTGATTTTTCGGACGAGCATAACTTCTGGCTCGTTTAGAGTTACGGGAGCCATAACCTGTCAAAACGAAGGCCTCGGTGAGTTCTACAGCTTTGACAGCTTTCAGCCATCAACGGATAGATTAATGCCCAATAAGGACAACCCGAATCTCAATCGGGTCTCGTAAGTTTTTAACCCTGCGTTTTTACGACACGTGGATTTTTACGGTAAAACGGGATTACGGTGGCTGGTCTTCGATTTACCATCACTGGAGTGTGGTGCACCATGGTACTGTTCCGTTTCAAATCCATGCACGCATTTCTAAAAGTCGTACGGCACTGTTTCGCCATTTCGGACGGATGTTGCACCTTTCACCGTGGATGTTGCACCCTGTATATATCGATTATTCGGACGGCCATAACTTCTGGCTCGTTTAGACTTACGGGAGCCATAACCTGTCAAAACGAAGGCCTCGATGAGTTCTATGGCTTGGACCGCTTTCAGCCATCAACGGACAGATTAATACCCAAAAAGGACAACCCGAATCTCAATCGGGTCTCGTAAGTTTTTTACCCTTCGTTTTTTCGACACGTGCATTTTTACGGTAACAGGATTACCGTGGTTGGCCTTCGACTTACCATCACTGGAGAGTGGTGCACCATGGTACTGTTCCGTTTCAAATCCATGCACGATTTCTATAAGTCATATGGCACTGTTTCGCCATTTCGGACGGATGTTGCACCTTGCACCGTGGATGTTGCACCCTGTAGATATCGATTATTCGGACGGCCATAACTTTTGGCTCGTTTAGAGTTACGGGAGCCATAACCTGTCAAAATGAAGGTCTCGATGAGTTCTACGGCATTGGCCACTTTCAGCCGTCAACGGATAGATTAATGCCCAAAAAGAACAACCCGAATCTCAATCGGGTCTCGTAAGTTTTTAACCCTTCGTTTTTTTCGACATGTGGATTTTTACGGTAAAACGAGATTACGGCGGCTGTTCTTCGATTTACCATCGCTGGAGAGTGGTGCACTATTGTACTGTTCCGTTTCAAATCCATGCCCGCATTTCTAAAAGTCATACGGTACTGTTTCGCCATTTCGGACGGATGTTGCACCTTGCACCGTGGATGTTGCACCCTGTAGATATCGATTATTCGGACGGCCATAACTTCTGGCTCGTTTAGAGTTACGGGAGCCATAACCGGTCAAAATGAAGGCCTCGATGTGTTCTACGGCTTTGACAGCTTTCAGCAGTCAACGTATAGATTAATGCCCAAAAAGGACAACCCGAATCTCAATCGGGTCTCGTAAGTTTTTTACCCTTCGTTTTTTCGACACGTGGATTTTTACGGTAAAACAGGATTACCGTGGCTGGCCTTCGATTCGCCATCGCTGGAGAGTGGTACACCTTGGTACTGTTCTGTTTCAAATCCATGCACGCATTTCTGTAAGTCGTATGGCACTGTTTCGCCATTTCGGACGGATGTTGCGCCTTGCACCGTGGATGTTGCACCCTGTACATATCGGTTATTCGGACGGCCATAACTTTTGGCTCGTTTAGAGTTACGGGAGCCATAACCTGTCAAAAGGAAGGTCTCGATGAGTTCTACGGCTTTGACCGCTTTCAGCCATCAACGGATAGATTAATGCCCAAAAAGGACAACCCGAATCTCAATCGGGTATCGTAAGTTTTTAACCCTTCGTTTTTTCGACACGTGGATTTTTACGGTAAAACGAGATTACGGCGGCTAGTCTTCGATTTACCATTGCTGGAGAGTGATTCACCATGGTAATGTTCCGTTTCAAATCCATGCCCGCATTTCTAAAAGTCGTACGGCACTGTTTCGCCATTTCGGACGGATGTTGCACCTTGCACCGTGGATGTTGCACCCTGTAGATGTCGATTATTCGGACGGCCATAACTTCTGGCTCGTTTAGAGTTACGGGAGACATAACCTGTGAAAATGAAGGGCTCGATGAGTTCTACGGCTTTGACAGCTTTCTGCCGTCAACGGATAGATTAATGCCCAAAAAGGACATCCGGAATCTCAATCGGGTCTCGTAAGTTTTTTACCCTTCGTTTTTTCGGCACGTGGATTTTTACGGTAAAACGGGATTACCGTGGCTGGTCTTCGATTTACCATGAAGGGAGAGTGGTGCACCATGGTACTGTTCCGTTTCAAATCCATACACGCATTTCTAAAAGTTGTACGGCACTGTTTCGCCATTTCGGACGGATGTTGCACCTTGCACCGTGGATGTTGCACCCTGTAGATATCGATTATACGGACGACCATAACTTCTGGCTCGTTCAGAGTTACGGGAGCCATAACTTGTCAAAACGAAGGCCTCGATGAGTTCTACGGCTTTGACAGCTTTCAGCCATCAACGGATAGATTAATGCCCAAAAAGGACAACCCGAATCTCAATCGGGTCTCGTAAGTTTTTTACCCTTCGTTTTTTCGACACGTGGATTTTTACGTCAAAATATGATTACCGTGGCTGGCCTTCGATTTACCATCACTGGAGAGTGGTGCACCATGGTACTGTTCTGTTTCAAATTCATGCACGCATTTCTAAAAGTCGCACGGCACTGTTTCGCCATTTTGGACGGATGTTGCACCTTGCACCGTGGATGTTGCACCCTGTAGATATCGATTATTCGGACGACCATAACTTCTAGCTCGTTTAGAGTTACGGGAGCCATAACCTGTCAAAACGAAGGCCTCGATGTGTTCTACGACTTTGATAGCTTTCAGCCGTCAACGGATAGATTAATGCCCAAAAAGGACAACCCGAACCTCAATCGGGTCTCGTAAGTTTTTAACCCTTCGTTTTTTCGACACGTGGATTTTTACGGTAAAACGGGATTACGGTGGCTGGTCTTCGATTTACCATCGCTGGAATGTGGTGCACCATGGTACTGTTCCGTTTCAAATCCATGCACGCATTTCTAAAAGTCGTACGGCACTGTTTCGCCTTTTCGGACGGATGTTGCACCTTGCACCGTGGATGTTGCACCCTGTAGATATCGATTATTCGGACGACCATAACTTCTTGCTCGTTTAGACTTACCCGAGCCATAACCTGTCAAAACGAAGGCCTCGATGAGTTCTATGGCTTTGACCACTTTCAGCCATCAACGGATAGATTAATGCCCAAAAACGACAACCCGAATCTCAATCGGGTCTCGTAAGTTTTTTACCCTTCGTTTTTTCGACACGTGGATTTTTAGGTTAAAATAGGATTACCGTGGCTGACCTTCGATTTACCATCACTGGAGAGTGGTGCACCATGGTACTGTTCCGTTTCAAATCCATTCACGCATTTCTATAAGTCGTACGGCACTGTTTCGCCATTTCGGACGGATGTTGCACCTTGCACCGTGGATGTTGCACCCTGTAGATATCGATTATTCAGACGGCCATAACTTTTGGCTCGTTTATAGTTACGGGAGCCATAACCTGTCAAAACGAAGGTCTCGATGAGTTCTACGGCTTTGACTACTTTTAGCCGTCAACGGATAGATTAATGCTCAAAAAGGACAACCCGAATCTCAATCGGGTCTCGTAAGTTTTTAACCCTTCGTTTTTTCGACACGTGGATTTTTACGGTAAAACGGGATTACGGTGGCTGGTCTTCGATTTACCATCGCTGGAGTGTGGTGCACCATGGTACTGTTCCGTTTCAAATCCATGCACGCATTTCTAAAAGTCGTACGACACTGTTTCGCCTTTTCGGACGGATGTTGCACCTTGCACCGTGGATGTTGCACCCTGTAGATATCGATTATTCGGACGGCCATAACTTCTGGCTCGTTTAGAGTTACGGGAGCCATAACCTGTCAAAACGAAGGCCTCGATGAGTTCAACGGCTTTGACAGCTTTCAGCCATCAACGGATAGATTAATGCCCAAAAAGGACAACCCGAATCTCAATCGGGTCTCGTAAGTTTTTTACCCTTCGTTTTTTCGACACGTGGATTTTTAGTGTAAAACAGGATTACCGTGGCTGGCCTTCAATTTCCCATCACTGGAGAGCGGTGCACCATGGTACTGTTCCGTTTCAAATCCATGCACGGATTTCTATAAGTCGTACGGCACTGTTTTGCCATTTCGGACGGATGTTGCACCTTGCACCGTGGATGTTGCACCCTGTAGATATCGATTATTCAGACGGCCATAACTTTTGGCTCGTTTACAGTTACGGGAGCCATAACCTGTCAAAACGAACGTCTCGATGAGTTCTACGGCTTTGACCGCTTCCAGCCGTCAACGGATAGATTAATGCCTAAAAAGGACAACCCGAATCTCAATCGGGTCTCGTAAGTTTTTAACCCTTCGTTTTTTCGACACGTGAATTTTTACGGTAAAACGGGATTACGGCGGCTGGTCTTCGATTTACCACCGCTAGAGAGTGGTGCACCATGGTACTGTCCCGTTTCAAATCCATGCCCGCATTTCTAAAAGTCGTACGGCACTGTTTCGCCATTTCGGACGGATGTTGCACCTTGCACCGTGAATGTTGCACCCTATAGATATCGATTATTCGGACGGCCATAACTTCTGACTCGTTTAGAGTTACGGGAGCCATAACCTGTCAAAACGAAGGCCTCGATGAGTTGTACGGCTTTGACAGTTTTAGCCGTCAACGTATAGATTAATGCCCAAAATGGACAACCCGAATCTCAATCGGGTCTCGTAAGTTTTTTACCCCTCGTTTTTTCGACACGTGGATTTTTACGGTAAAACAGGATTATCGTGGCTGGCCTTCGATTTACCATCGCTGGAGAGTGGTGCACCATGGTACTGTTCTGTTTCAAATCCATGCACGCATTTCTAAAAGTCGTACGACACTGTTTCGCCATTTCGGACGGATGTTGCACCTTGCACCGTGGATGTTGCACCCTGTAGATATCGATTATTCGGACGACCATAACTTCTGGCTCATTTAGAGTTATGGGAGCCATAACCTGTCAAAACGAAGGCCTCGATGAGTTCTATGGCTTTGACAGCTTTCAGCCATCAACGGATAGATTAATGCCCAAAAAGGACAACCCGAATCTCAATCGGGTCTCGTAAGTTTTTTACCCTACGGTTTTTCGACATGTGGATTTTTACGGTAAAACAGGATTACCGTGGCCGGCCTTCGATTTGCCATCGCTGGAGAGTGGTGCACCATGGTACTGTTCCATTTCAAATCCATGCACGCATTTCTAAAAGTCGTACGACACTGTTTCGCCATTTTGGGCGGATGTTGCACCTTGCACTGTGGATGTTGCACCCTGTAGATATCGGTTATTCGGACGGCCATAACTTTTGGCTCGTTTAGAGTTATGGGAGCCACAACCTATCAAAACGAAGGCCTTGATGAATTCTACGGCTTTGACCGCTTTCAGCCGTCAACGGATAGATTAATGCCCAAAAAGGACAACCCGAATTTCAATCGGGTCTCGTAATTTTTTTACCCTTCGTTTTTTCGACACGTGGATTTTTACGGTAAAACAGGATTACCGTGGCTGGCCTTCAATTTACCATCGCTGGAGAGTGGTGCACCATGGTACTGTTCTGTTTCAAATCCACGCACGCATTTCTAAAAGTCGTACGGCACTGTTTCGCCATTTCGGACGGATGTTGCACCTTGCACCGTGGATGTTGCACCCTGTAGATATCGATTATTCGGACGGCCGTAACTTCTGGCTCGTTTAGACTAACAGGAGCCATAACCTGTCAAAACGAAGGCCTCGATGAGTTCTACGGCTTTGACAGCTTTCAGCCGTCAACGGATAGATTAATGCCCAAAAAGGACAACCCGAATCTCAATCGGGTCTCGTAAGTTTTTAACCCTTCGTTTTTTCGACACATGGATTTTTACGGTAAAACGGGATTACCGTGGCTGGCCTTCGATTTACCATCACTGGAGAGTGGTACACCTTGGTACTGTTCTGTTTCAAATCCATGCATGCATTTCTATAAGTCGTATGGCACTGTTTCGCCATTTCGGACGGATGTTGCACCTTGCACCGTGGATGTTGCACCCTGTACATATCGATTATTCGGACGGCCATAACTTTTGGCTCGTTTAGAGTTACGGGAGCCATAACCTATCAAAACGAAGGTCTCGATGAGTTCTATGGCTTTGACCGCTTTCGGCCATCAACGGATAGATTAATGCCCAAAAAGGACAACCCGAATCTCAATCGGGTCTCGTAAGTTTTTAACCCTTCGTTTTTTCGACACGTGGATTTTTACGGTAAAACGAGATTACGGCGGCTGGTCTTTGATTTACCATCGCTGGAGAGTGATGCACCATGGTACTGTTCCGTTTCAAATCCATGCCCGCATTTCTAAAAGTCGTACGGCACTGTTTCGCCATTTCGGACGGATGTTGCACCTTGCACCGTGGATGTTGCGCCCTGTAGATGTCGATTATTCGGACGGCCATAACTTCTGGCTCGTTTAGAGTTACGGGAGCCATAACCGGTCAAAACGAAGGCCTCGATGAGTTCTACGGCTTTGACCGCTTTCAGCCGTCAACCTATAGATTAATGCCCAAAAAGGACAACCCGAATCTCAATCGGGTCTCGTAAGTTTTTTACCCTTCGTTTTTTCGGCACGTGGATTTTTACGGTAAAACAGGATTACCGTGGCTGGCCTTCGATTTACCATCACTGGGGAGTGGTGCACCATGGTACTGTTCCGTTTCAAATCCATGCACGCATTTCTAAAAGTCGTACGACACTGTTTCGCCATTTCGGACGGATGTTGCACCTTGCACCGTGGATGTTGCACCCTGTAGATATCGGTTATTCGGACGGCCATAACTTCTGGATTGTTTAGAGTTACGGGAGCCATAACCGGTCAAAACGAAGGCCTCGATGAGTTCAACGGCTTTGACAGCTTTCAGCCGTCAATGTATAGATTAATGCCCAAAAAGGACAACCCGAATCTCAATCGGGCCTCGTAAGTTTTTTACCCTTCGTTTTTTCGACACGTGGATTTTTACGGTAAAACAGGATTACCGTGGCTGGCCTTTGATTTACCATCGCTGGAGAGTGGTGCACCATGGTACTGTTCTGTTTCAAATCCATGCACGCATTTCTAAAGCTCGTACGGCACTGTTTCGCCATTTCGGACGTATGTTGCACCTTGCACCGTGGATGTTGCACCCTGTAGATATCGATTATTCGGACGGCCGTAACTTCTGCCTCGTTTAGAGTTACGGGAGCCTTAACCTGTCAAAACGAAGGCCTCGATGAGTTCTACGGCTTTGACAGCTTTCAGCCGTCAACGGATAGATTAATGCCCAAATCGTAAGTTTTTTACCCTTCGTTTTTTCGACACGTGGATTTTTACGGTAAAATAGGATTGCGGTGGCTGGTCTTCGATTTACCATCGCTGGAGAGTGGTGCACCATTGTACTGTTCTGTTTCAAATCCATGCACGCATTTCTAAAAGTTGTACGGCAATGTTTCGCCATTTTGGACGGATGTTGCACCTTGCACCGTGGATGTTGCACCCTGTAGATATCGATTTTTCGGACGAGCATAACTTCTGGCTCGTTTAGAGTTACGGGAGCCATAACCTGTCAAAACGAAGGCCTCGGTGTGTTCTACGGCTTTGACAGCTTTCAGCCATCAACGGATAGATTAACGCCCAATAAGGACAACCCGAATCTCAATCGGGTCTCGTAAGTTTTTAACCCTTCGTTTTTTCGACACGTGGATTTTTACGGTAAAACGGGATTACGGTGGCTGGTCTTCAATTTACCATCACTGGAGTGTGGTGCACCATGGTACTGTTCCGTTTCAAATCCATGCACGCATTTCTAAAAGTCGTACGGCACTGTTTCGCCATTTCGGAAGGATGTTGCACCTTGCACCGTGGATGTTGCACCCTGTAGATATCGATTATTCGGACGGCCATAACTTCTGGCTCGTTTAGACTTACGGGAGCCATAACCTGTCAAAACGAAGGCCTCGATAAGTTCTATGGCTTTGACCGCTTTCAGCCATCAACGGATAGATTAATGCCCAAAAAGGACAACCCGAATCTCAATCGGGTCTCGTAAGTTTTTTACCCTTCGTTTTTTCGACACGTGGATTTTTACGGTAACAGGATTACCAAGGCTGGCCTTCGACTTACCATCACTGGAGAGTGGTGCACCATGGTACTGTTCCGTTTCAAATCCATGCACGCATTTCTATAAGTCATATGGCACTGTTTCGCCATTTCGGACGGATGTTGCACCTTGCACCGTGGATGTTGCACCCTGTAGATATCGATTATTCGGACGGCCATAACTTTTAGCTCGTTTAGAGTTACGGGAGCCATAACCTTTCAAAACGAAGGTCTCGATGAGTTCTACGGCATTTACCACTTTCAGCCGTCAATGGATAGACTAATGCCCAAAAAGGACAACCCGAATCTCAATCGGGTCTCGTAAGTTTTTAACCCTTGGTTTTTTCGACATGTGGATTTTTACGGTAAAACGAGATTACGGCGGCTGGTCTTCGATTTACCATCGCTGGAGAGTGGTGCACCATGGTACTGTTCCGTTTCAAATCCATGCCTGCATTTCTAAAAGTCGTACGGTACTGTTTCACCATTTCGGACGGATGTTGCACCTTGCACCGTGGATGTTGCACCCTGTACATATCGATTATTCGGACGGCCATAACTTTTGGCTCGTTTAGAGTTACGGGAGCCATAACCTGTCAAAACGAAGGTCTCGATGAGTTCTACGGCTTTGATCGCTTTCAGCCATCAACGGAAAGATTAATGCCCAAAAAGGACAACTCGAATCTCAATCGGGTCTCGTAAGTTTTTTACCCTTCGTTTTTTCGACACGTGGATTTTTACGGTAAAACAGGATTACCGTGGCTGGCCTTCGATTTACCATCGTTGGAGAGTGGTGCACCATGGTACTGTTCCGTTTCAAATCCATGCACGCATTTCTAAAAGTTGTACGGCACTGTTTCGCCATTTCGGACGGATGTTGCACCTTGCACCGTGGATGTTGCACCCTGTAGATATCGGTTATTCGGACGGCCATAACTTCTGGCTCGTTTAGAGTTACGGGAGCTATAACCGGTCAAAACGAAGGACTCGATGAGTTCTACGGCTTTGACAGCTTTCAGCCATCAACGTATAGATTAATGCCCAAAAAGGACAACCCGAATCTCAATCGGGTCTCGTAAGTTTTTTACCCTTTGTTTTTTCGACACGTGGATTTTTGCGGTAAAACAGGATTACGGTGGCTGGTCTTCGATTTACCATCGCTGGAGTGTGGTGCACCATGGTACTGTTCCGTTTCAAATCCATGCACGCATTTCTAAAAGTCGTACGACACTGTTTCACCATTTCGGACGGATGTTGCACCTTGCACCGTGGATGTTGCACCCTGTAGATATCGATTATTCAAACGGCCATAACTTCTGGCTCGTTTAGATTTACGGAAGCCATAACCTGTCAAAATGAAGGCCTCGATGAGTTCTACGACTTTGACAGCTTTCTGCCGTCAACGGATAGATTAATGCCCAAAAAGGACATCCGGAATCTTAATCGGGTCTCGTAAGTTTTTTACCCTTCGTTTTTTCGGCACGTGGATTTTTACGGTAAAACGGGATTACCGTGGCTGGTCTTCGATTAACCATCGCGGGAGAGTGGTGCACAATGGTACTGTTCCGTTTCAAATCCATACACGCATTTCTAAAAGTTTTACGGCACTGTTTCGCCATTTCGGACGGATGTTGCACCTTGCACCGTGGATGTTGCACCCTGTAGATATCGATTATACGGACGACCATAACTTCTGGCTCGTTTAGAGTTACGGGAGCCATAACCTGTCAAAACGAAGGCCTCGATGAGTTCTACGGCTTTGACAGATTTCAGCCATCAACGGATAGATTAATGCCCAAAAAGGACAACCCGAATCTTAATCGGGTCTCGTAAGTTTTTTACCCTTCGTTTTTTCGACACGTGGATTTTTACGGTAAAATAGGATTACCGTGGCTGGCCTTCGATTTACCATCACTGGAGAGTGGTGCACCATGGTACTGTTCCGTTTCAAATCCATGCACGCATTTCTAAAAGTCGCACGGCACTGTTTCGCCATTTTGGACGGATGTTGCACCTTGGACCGTGGATGTTGCACCCTGTAGATATCGATTATTCGGACGGCCATAACTTCTGGCTCGTTTAGAGTTACGGGAGCCATAACATGTCAAAACGAAGGCCTTGATGAGTTCTACGGCTTTGACAGCTTTCAGCCATCAACGGATACATTAATACCCAAAAAGTACAACCCGAATCTCAGTCGGGTCTCGTAAGTTTTTTACCCTTCATTTTTTCGACAAGTGGTTTTTACGGTAAAACAGGATTACGGTGGCTGGTCTTCGTTTTACCATCGCTGGAGAGTGGTGCACCATGGTACTATTCCGTTTCAAATCCATGCACGCATTTCTAAAAGTCGTACGACGCAGTTTCGCCATTTCGGACGGATGTTGCACCTTGCACCGTGGATGTTGCACCCAGTAGATATCGATTATTCGGACGACCATAACTTCTGGCACGTTTAGAGTTACGGGAGCCATAACCTGTCAAAACGAATGCCTCGATGAGTTCTACGGCTTTGACAGCTTTCAGCCGTCAATGGATAGATTAATGCCCAAAAAGGACAACTCGAATCTCAATCGGGTCTCGTAAGTTTTTAACCCTTCGTTTTTTCGACACGTGGATTTTTACGGTAAAACGGGATTACGGTGGCTGGTCTTCGATTTACCATCGCTGGAGAGTGGTGCACCATGGTACTGTTCCGTTTCAAATCCATGCACGCATTTCTAAAAATCGTACGTGTAACAACCCGCATATTTGTCGATTTTATATTTAAATATTTTATTTAAATATTTTATCGTTGGTCGGATTTTAGTCTGAAAAGCTACTTTTTGCATACGGTCGAATTAGGGCTCGGGACCATTCCCATTGAGTTTAAAATGCCATTTGCGACCTTTTTGAGTATAAGCTTCGATATGTTTGGAGAAAGTTGATTTCTGCTACTTTTTACTTTGGGTTTGGTTTTTGGGCTCAGCCCTATGTTAACTAATGCTCAAATCTGAGCCACTCTTCCCCTCTCACTCTCATTCTTTTCTCTTTTCAGTTTTCTTAGCTTTAATGGTGGGTGAGATTGGAAATTAAAACTCAAAAACCCTAGTTTCTCTTGCAAATCAAATTCCTAGCTCCAAACTCAAGAAGAACCCATTGGTAAGCTTCTCTTCTTCTTCTCCAACTTGTTCTCTTACCAATTTCAGAAATTCCTAAACCTAATTTTGGGAATGTTCTTGTTTTTGAGCTTAGATTCAAGCCCAATTGGGTTGTGTCGAAGAGAGGTTGATTCTCCATTTGCTTTCAAGCTTCTTCTTGTTCGATTTTGTGAAAAGGTGAGATTTTTATCTCACATCTATGACTATAATTATCTTTGGTTGTTGGGTATGAATTCCTAACACTTCTTCATGTGCATTTGCTATTGATTCGGATTGGTTTTTTGAATACTCCAATTTTTGAGTTTTTAAGTCAAATTTGTGTGAAATCCTTTTATGGATGTATGATCATGCTTTTGGTGATGCATCGAGGAGCATATAGGGCCGGGTTGCCGATTGGCATAAACCCTTACAGCCAATGTTCGTCCGGTTGCATTTTGGAAGAGTTTGCTCTTCATTTGAATAAGGCTGAAAAACAGCCCAGGCATGATTCAGTCGACTGAAAACTCTGTTCAGTCGACTGAACCTGAAACCCGAGAGTTTCCAAGCATGATTCAGTCGACTGAAACTGGAAACAGATAGTTTTCTGAACCTGGAAAATTTCCAGGTACAGGGTCAGTCGACTGAAAAACTCTGTTCAGTCGACTGAACCTGCTGTTTGAGTCCAATTTGCCTTTTTGGATTGAAATTCCAATTTAAATCGATTCGTGACAATCCTATTTGTTGTTATCATCTATTATGACTTTGATGACCCTTTTTAGGGATTTTTAAATATCCATTTCGATGGATCCTTTATCGATTTCGTTAGATTCTATTCACGTCTTCGTATGTGAATTTTTGTGATTGATTGTTCTAACAATCTTCTTCGTGATTTGTTACTTTAAAAATATAAAGGTTTTCTATACTAGTAGTAAATATCAAAACTCTTTTCTCAAACGACTTCAATACTATTTTAATACCAAATTCGTTTATAATACCGTTTTCCAATCTATTAGTATATACAAACCTTTACCTCACTCGTATGAGAAATCTAATTAAACGGCTTAGTAAAACAAGTGGTATGAAACGTTTGCATTTACTTTGTCGGTTAATTCTTAGACTTGTTCGATTGAACCTCTTGTGACAATTTTCTAGTGGAGATTTACAGTTTGTTCGTAAATATTTAAGTTAAGCAAGTGGTTATGGGACATGAAGCTAAACTCATATATTTACTAGCTTTGTGTAATCGACACTTCTCGTTGATCATGACGATCATCTTTGTGATTTAGACTAGCAATGTGCGATGTCTCTTTGTCTGCGAGGGAGACTAAACCCCGTTTTGTGGAGTTTCGACTCAATTTGTGATGGGGTAGCAACCCATGGTCTTCAGGCCGTTTGTGGAGCTTCGGCTCAATTTGTGATGGTTAGCGACCATGGAATTAGCGTTCCGTTTGTGATACACGTGTTGGTGAGCTTTATGCTCCCGTTTGTGATAGGCCTTCCCCCCTTTGTGATTTCTGGATTTCTTGTGTAGATTCCTAGAATTTGTGTTTCACCAATTTTCGTGATTTCCATTGATAAGTTTTATCAATATTTGTGCATTGGTGAATTTGTGTGTTATTGACTTTAGTGATTTCTGGATTTCTTGTGTAGTCTTCTGGAATTTGTGTGTCATTGACTTTTGTGATTGACATTTATATTATCGTCAATATTTGTGGTTTGATGAACGAAATAAAGAGTATGACGTTTCTTTGATTCTTGTGTAGATTTGGTGACATTGATTACTCTCTTGATGATTATCAACTAAGTATATGTATATATATATCACAGCTTGGCATTGTGATTATTTTGTGTTTAGTCATATCTCTTATTCTATATCGTTTCATCTGATATTTATAGTTAGACTGATCCGTTTATTATTTTCTTATTAAATAATACTCGGGTCAGACCGAGATGTTACAGGTGCTTCTGCTTGACTTCTCCCTTGGGATTGATTTCTCTTGCTTTTGGGTTAACTACTTAGATTAGTAGTTATTTTGTTGTATACATTTGAGATATAGACTCCTTAATGTATACTTATTCTTTTGTGTAGTCCGTGTAACTATTCTTTTGTGATATTGTGGATCTTTTTAGACCACTACTCTGATGTACACTTTCTAGTGTAATATTCATATCTTATTCCGCCTTTGTGATATGAATTGTCTGTGACTGATTTGTGTTATGCTTATTTCTATATTTGTTTTCCGAAGGATTTATATAGCCACCGTGTAGTAGCTTTGAGTTTGTGTCGGTTTGTCGGATTTCCTCTTGAAATAGAATGCATGTTGTATTATCTGACATATCGGTGCTCGCGTAAAGAAATTACATGGATGGTCACTCCTCAACAGCCTTATTCTCCGTGCCAGTCGACAACATTCGCCGTAATGTTCTTGGCTAGCGTGGGTATAGAGGTGGGGGCGTCACGGCTTGGTATCAGAGCCAAACTTCGGAACAATATGGAATATTGTATCAAGGATCATCGTCCTAAGTCTTTCTTAGGAGTCGTGCTTTAGGATTTAATTCGAGTCTTCATACCGATTCATCCTATTTTCCTTATGATTCCTTGTTTATCTATCAAGATTGCTTGATATTCAATTTGGTGAATAACCTTTTCTTCTTCTTCTTTCTTTCAAAGGGAAGAGAAATATCTAGACCAGGCCGCCCCAGAGCCGTGCCATCTAGCACTCCACCCCAGGATGGAGTTTTTATGACTGCTCAACAGCTTCTTGATTTGGTAACAAATGCTCAAGCAGCTGGAGCTAACCCGGAACCTACTCACCCAAAGTCGGGATTTGCACGCTTGTGTAGCGATTACACTAATTTGGGTGGGGAGTCATTCAGGGGTTCCGAAACTGTTATTGAAGTACAGGCTTGGCTAAGAACATGCGATCGCATCTTTTCGCGCATGAATCTTATTGACCTTCACCGAGTTCAGGTGGCCTCTAGTATGCTCCGAGAAAGAGCATTGGATTGGTACGAGCTTCTTATTTCTGAGATTAATGAAGCGGATCTCACCTGGGAGAAATTCCGAGAGCGCTTCGAGTTAAAATTCATACCAGAAGCAGAAAAAGTGACATTGGCTCGACGATTTATAGACCTTGTTCAAGGTGAGTCATCCATGACTGATTACGTCGCCTCCTTCGAGTCGCTTTCCAAATATGGGGTTGAATACATCAACACCCCTCTTAAGAAGAATCAGAGATTCGTCTATGGCTTTAAAAAAAGTCTCAAGAAGCCATTACTTCTAAAGTTAGAAGTTTCTTTTGACCAACTCGTTGATATTGCTCTTCGTCTTGAAGAGACGGATAAGGAGAATGATGTTGAAGTGGTGGGTGCCAAACCAAACTTCAACAACAAAAAGAGGAAAACAAATTTAAAGGCCCTTATCCCAATAAGAAAGGGAAGCAAGCAACCTCCGTGGCAAAGACTTCTTCCTTTGGTCGTGGGGAATGCTATAATTGTGGTTCGAAGGACCATTATGCGAACAAGTGCCCAAAGTCTCTTTCTTGTCGCTACTGCAAAGTTCCCGGTCATGTTATATCTTCATGCCCCAAGCTTCAGGGCAGGAAGGAGGGAAAGTTAAATGTTGCTCAAGCCCCTGGCAACACATCTCGTGGCCAAGGTATTTCTCATTATATTCTAGATGGAATTATTTTGTTTCGTGATCATCCTATTCGAGTTCTTTTTGATACGGGTGCGTCCCATTCTTTTATATCAAAAGAACTTGTTGATACTTTTTCTTTGGATGTTTTGTGTTTAATGACGTCTTTGAGAATTGCGAATCCGGTTGGTGGATCCTCAACAATCAGTTTATTGTGTAAAGACGTCGAGATTATTTTGTGTGATTTTTCTTTCCGAGCCGATTTGCATGTCATGCGTTATTTAGGCTTTGGAATGATTTTGGGAATGGATTGGCTTAACCATTATGAAGCTCATATCCTATGTCCTGAGCGGACTATTCATCTTCGACATCCTCAATCTGTTAATCAGGTTTCTGTTATTCTTAAAGATTCAGATTCTGCTTTGGTTGCATCTTTATATTCTTTAAATCCTCGCGATGACGATGATGATGATGAGGGTGATATTATTTCTCTTATTCACGTCGTTTGTGAATTTTTCGACATATTCGAGCCCGTTTTAGGATTACCACCTAAGCGAGCAATTGAGTTCAGAATTAATCTTATTCCGGGAGCTCAACCTATCACTCGTCCTCCTTATCGTATGTCCAATAAAGAAAATGAGGAGATGCGTAAACAGTTATCTGAATTGGAAACGAAGCAATTTATTCGCTCTAGTTCCTCGCCTTGGGGAGCTTCATCTATTTTTGTGAAGAAATCCGATGGTACACTTAGGCTTTGCGTTGACTACCGCAAGCTTAATGATCTTACTATCAAAAATAAATATCCTTTACCTCGGATTGATGATCTATTCGATCAACTTAATGGTGCTAGATTCTTTTCACAATTGGACTTGGCTACCGGTTTTCATCAGATTCGTATTGCAGAGGATAGCATTCCTTTGACATCGTTCCGTACTCGGTATGGATCTTATGAATGGCTTGTTATGCCATTTGGGTTAACAAATGCCCCGGCTTATTTCGTTGACCTAATGAATCGAGTTTGTAAAGACTTTCTCGACCGGTTTGTTCTCATCTTTATCGATGATATTCTTGTTTATTCTAAAACCGAGGAGGAGCATGAAAAACATCTTCGGATTGTGTTGGAAACTCTTTGGAGTAATCAATTAAAGGCAAAATTTTCTAAGTGCCACTTTTGGCAATCTCGTGTGAAGTTTCTCGGTCACATTATTTCCGAATCCGGAATTTCCGTGGATCCTTCAAAGATTGAAGCGATTCATGATTGGAAGAGACCGGAGAGTGTGACAGAGATTCGTAGTTTTCTTGGATTGGCGGGCTATTACCATCGTTTTATTACAGACTTTTCTAAAATTGTCGTGCCTCTCACTAGCTTGACGAAGAAAGGTGTTAAATACATTTGGTCGGACAAATGTGAAGCTTCTTTTCAGAAATTAAAAGAACTTCTTTCTGATGCTCCCATTCTTGTTATTCCCGATGGGAATCAAGATTTCCTTGTTTATAACGATGCTAGTCGCATTGGTTTGGGTGCCGTTCTTATACAAAAGGAACACGTTATTGCTTATGCTTCTAGGCAATTAAAGCCTGCTGAGACTAGATATGCCACTCATGATTTAGAGCTCGCGGCTATTGTTTTTGCTCTTCGAATTTGGCGTCATTATCTCTTAGGAGAGAAATTTGTTCTTTACACAGATCATAAGTCTTTGAAATATTTATTCTCTCAAAAGGAACTTAATTTGCGTCAACAGCGTTGGCTCGAATTCCTTGCACCATATGATCTTGATATCCGTTATACTCCCGGTAAGGGTAATCGTGTCGCCGATGCTCTTAGCCGTAAACAACAAGCTGTTGTTTGTATGATGATATCCGAATGGAACGATCTCGAGATCTTATCCACTTGTGAGATTCGAGGCCGTGTATCCGATTTATGCTCATCATTTGTTTTATGTAGCTTGAGGCTCATCCATCCCTTTTAGACCGCATTCTTGAAGCTCAAAGGCTAGATACTGAATTGGTTCTTCTTGGCCAGAATATTAAGGATAAAATTGATATTGAAGGTTCGAAAGACTTTAATATCGATTCTCGTGGCGGCATTCGGAAATTTGGTAGACTTATCGTGCCAAATGTTAGGGATCTTCGTAAAGATATTTTAGAAGATTCTCATCACTCTAAATTTACCATTCATCCCGGTAGTAGTAAAATGTACGCGGATATGAAGCGACTTTATTATTGGGAGGGAATGAAACTTGACATCGCTAGTTTCGTTAAACGTTGCATGACTTGCCAACTCGTTAAGGCCGAACATCAAAGGCCCGGAGGGTTATTGCAACCTTTAGAAATTCCAGTTTGGAAGTGGGATCAAATTTCCATGGATTTTATAGATGGCCTTCCTCGTTCTCGATCGGGTTATGATAGCTTATGGGTAATTGTTGATAGACTTACTAAATCCGCCCATTTTATTCCCGTTCGGTCTAACCGAACCGTGCCTCTTTTGGCCAAAATATTTATCAAAGAAATTGTTAAATTGCATGGTGTTCCTACTTCTATTGTTAGTGATCGAACCATTGTTTACTAGTGGATTTTGGAAGAGTCTTCAAAAAGCTTTAGGAACGAGGCTTAATTTTAGCACCGCTTATCACCCCCAGTCCGATGGACAAACCGAGCTTGTGAATCAAACTCTTGAAGATCTTCTTCGTGCTTGTGTTCTTGATTTTGGTGGAAGTTGGGAAGATCATATTTCACTTGTTGAATTTTCCTATAATAATAGCTTCCAATCTAGTATTGGTATGGCACCTTTTGAGGCACTCTATGGAAGGCCATGCCGATCTCCTTCTTGTTGGCTTGAGGCCGGTGAGAAGCTGGCTTTAGGTCCAGATTTTATTCGTGATTCCACAGAAAAGATTGATCTTATTCGTTATAGGATGAAAGAAGCCCAGAGTAGACAAAAATCCTATGCCGATAACCGGAGAAGGAAGTTAGAATTTTCTGTGGGAGATCTTGTGTTCATTCATGTTTCACCTATGAAAGGTCTTGTACGTTTCAGTCGATCGGGAAAACTTGCGCCTCGATATATTGGGCCATTTCCTATCACCGAACGTATTGGTTCCATGGCTTATCGCCATTTATTACCGGCTCAGTTTTCTGCTATGCATGACGTGTTTCACGTTTCTCAACTTCGGGAATGTCTTCGAGATTCCGATTCTATTCTTGAGCCCGGTGTTGTGGAAGAGATTGAAGTTTCGCCTAATTTAACTTATGAGCAACATCCTATTCGTATCATTGCTTCGGAAGTCAAACGACTTCGAAATAAAGATGTTCCGCTTGTTAAAGTTCAATGGTCTTCAAATCCTAAGGATTGTTCTTGGGAATCTAGAGAGTACATCGAGCGTACACATCCGGACTTACTTTCTCGTGCTCTTTAAGGTGAACTTCTTATTTCAAACTTCTTTTGTGTTGAATATGCTTTTATGGTTGTTACTATATATCTTCTTCTTGTAATATTGCGAGGACGCAATTTCTTTAAGGAGGAGAGTTTGTAACAACCCGCATATTTGTCGATTTTATATTTAAATATTTTATTTAAATATTTTATCGTTAGTCGGATTTTAGTCTGAAAAGCTACTTTTTGCATACGGTCGAATTAAGGCTCGGGACCACTCCCATTGAGTTTAAAATGCCGTTTGCGACCTTTTTGAGTATAAGCTTCGATATGTTTGGAGAAAGTTGATTTCTGCTACTTTTTACTTTGGGTTTGGTTTTTGGGCTCAGCCCTATGTTAACTAATGCTCAAATCTGAGCCACTCTTCCCCACTCACTCTCACTCTCATTCTTTTCTCTTTTCAGTTTTCTTAGCTTTAATGGTGGGAGAGATTGGAAATTAAAACTCCAAAACCCTAGTTTCTCTTGCAAATCAAATTCCTAGCTCCAAACTCAAGAAGAACCCATTGGTAAGCTTCTCTTCTTCTTCTCCAACTTGTTCTCTTACCAATTTCAGAAATTCCTTAACCTAATTTTGGGAATGTTCTTGTTTTTGAGCTTAGATTCAAGCTCAATTGGGTTGTGTCGAAGAGAGGTTGATTCTCCATTTGCTTTCAAGCTTCTTCTTGTTCGATTTTGTGAAAAGGTGAGATTTTTATCTCACATCTATGACTATAATTATCTTTGGTTGTTGGGTATGAATTCCTAACACTTCTTCATGTGCATTTGCTATTGATTCGGATTGGTTTTGTAAATACTCCAATTTTTGAGTTTTTAAGTCAAATTTGTGTGAAATCCTTTTATGGATGTTTGATCATGCTTTTGGTGACGCATCGAGGAGCATATAGGGCCGGGTTGCCGATTGGCATAAACCCTTAGAGCAAATGTTCGTCCGGTTGCATTTTGGAAGAGTTTGATGTTGATTTGAATAAGGCTGAAAAACAGCCCAGGCATGATTCAGTCGATTGAAAACTCTGTTCAGTCGACTGAACCTGAAACCCAAGAGTTTCCAGGCATGATTCAGTCGACTGAAAACTCTGCACAGTCGACTGAAACTGGAAACAGAAAGTTTCCTGAACCTGGAAAATTTCCTGGTATAGGGTCAGTCGACTGAAAAACTCTGTTCAGTCGACTGAACCTGCTGTTTGAGTCCAATTTGCCTTTTTGGATTGAAATTCCAATTTAAATCGATTCGTGATAATCCTATTTGTTGTTATCATCTATTATGACTTTGATGACCCATTTTAGGGATTTTTGAATATCCATTTCGATGGATCCTTTATCGATTTCGTTGGATTTTATTCACGTCTTCGTATGTGAACTTTTGTGATTGATTGTTCTTACAATCTTCTTCGTGATTTGTCACTTTAAAAATATAAAGGTTTTCTATACTAGTAGTAAATATCAAAACTCTTTTCTCAAACGACTTCAATACTATTTTAATACCAAATTCCTTTATAAAACCGTTTTCCAATCTATTAGTATATACAAACCTTTACCTCACTCGTATGAGAAATCTAATTAAACGGCTTAGTAAAACAAGTGGTATGAAACGCTTGCATTTACTTTGTCGGTTAATTCTTGGACTTGTTCGATTGAACTTCTTGTGACAATTTTCTAGTGGAGATTTACAGTTTGTTCGTAAATATTTAAGTTAAGCAAGTGGTTATGGGACATGAAGCTAAATTCATATATTTACTAGCTTAGTGTAATCGACACTTCTCGTTGATCATGACGATCGTCTTTGTGATTTAGACTAGCAATGTGTGATGTCTCTTTGTCTGCGAGAGAGACTAAACCCAGTTTTGTTGAGTTTCGACTCAATTTGTGATGGGGTAGCAACCCATGGTCTTCGGGCCGTTTGTGGAGCTTCGGCTCAATTTGTGATGGTTAGCGACCATGGAATTAGCGTTCCGTTTGTGATACACGTGTTGGTGAGCTTTATGCTTCCGTTTGTGATAGGCCTTCCCCCTTTGTGATTTCTGGATTTCTTGTGTAGATTCCCAAAATTTGTGTTTCACCAATTTTCGTGATTTCCATTGATGAGTTTTATCAATATTTGTGCATTGATGAATTTGTGTGTCATTGACTTTAGTGATTTCTGGATTTCTTGTGTAGTCTTCTGGAATTTGTGTGTCATTGACTTTTGTGATTGACATTTATATTATCGTCAATATTTGTGGTTTGATGAACGAAATAAAGAGTATGATGTTTCTTTGATTCTTATGTAGATTTGGTGACATTAATTAATCTCTTGATGATTATCAACTAAGTATATGTATATATATATATATATATATATATATATATATATATATCACAGCTTGGCATTGTTATTATTTTGTGTTTAGTCATATCTCTTATTCAATATCGTTTCATCTGATATTTATAGTTAGACTGATCCGTTTATTATTTTCTTATTAAATAATACTCGGGTCAGACCGAGATGTTACAGGTGCTTCTGCTTGACTTCTCCCTTGGGATTGATTTCTCTTGCTTTTGGGTTAACTACTTAGATTAGTAGTTATTTTGTTGTATACATTTGAGATATAGACTCCTTAATGTATACTTATTCTTTTGTGTAGTTCGTGTAACTATTCTTTTGTGATATTGTGGATCTTTTTAGACCACTACTCTGATGTACACTTTCTAGTGTAATATTCATACCTTATTCCGCCTTTGTGATATGAATTGTCTGTGACTGATTTGTGTTATGCTTATTTCTATATTTGTTTTCCGAAGGATTTATATAGCCACCGTGTAGTAGCTTTGAGTTTGTGTCGGTTTGTCGGATTTCCTCTTGAAATAGAATGCATGTTGTATTATCTGACATATCGGTGCTCGCGCAAAGAAATTTAATGGATGGTCGCTCCTCAACAGCCTTATTCTCCGTGCTAGTCGACAGCATTCGCCGTAGTGTTCTTGGCTAGTGTGGGTATAGAGGTGGGGCGTCACAGTACGGCACTGTTTCGCCATTTCGGACGGATGTTGCACCTTGCACCGTGGATGTTGCACCCTGTAGATATCGATTATTCGGACGGCCATAACTTCTGGCTCGTTTAGAGTTACAGGAGCCATAACCTATCAAAACGAAGGCCTTGATGAGTTCTACGGCTTTGACCACTTTATGCTATAAACGGATAGATTAATGCCCAAAAAGGACAACCGAATCTCAATCGGGTCTCGTAAGTTTTTTACCCTTCGTTTTTTCGACACGTGGATTTTTACGGTAAGACAGGATTACCGTGGCTGGCCTTCGATTTACCATCGCTGGAGAGTGGTGCACCATGGTACTATTCCGTTTCAAATCCATGCATGCATTTCTAAAAGTCGTACGGCACTGTTTCGCCATTTCGGACGGATGTTGCACCTTGCACCGTGGATGTTGCACCCTGTAGATATCGATTATTCCGACGGCCATAACTTCTAGCTCGTTTAGAGTTACGGGAGCCATAACCTGTCAAAACGAAGGCCTCGATGAGTTTTACGACTTTGACAGCTTTCAGCCATCAACGGATAGATTAATGCCCAAAAAGGACAACTTGAATCTCAATCGGGTCTCGTAAGTTTTTTACCCTTTGTTTTTTCGACACGTGGATTTTTACGGTAAAACTGGATTACCATGGCTGGCCTTCGATTTACCATCGCTGGAGAGTGGTGCATCATGGTACTGTTCCGTTTCAAATCCATGCACGCATTTCTAAAATTCATACGGCACTGTTTCGCCATTTCGGACGGATGTTTGCACCTTGCACCGTGGATGTTGCACCCTATAGATATCGATTATTCGGACGGCCATAACTTCTGGCTCGTTTAGAGTTACCGGAGCCATAACCTGTCAAAACGAAGGCCTCGATGAGTTCTACGGCTTTGACAGCTTTCAGCCATCAACGGATAGATTAATGCCCAAAAAGGACAACCCGAATCTCAATCGGGTCTCGTAAGTTTTTAACCCTTCGTTTTTTCGACACGTGGATTTTTACGGTAAAACGGGATTACGGTGGCTGGTATCGATTTACCATCGTTGTAGAGTGGTGCACCATGGTACTGCTCCATTTCAAATCCATGCACGCATTTCTAAAAGTCATACGGCACTGTTTCCCCATTTCGGACGGATGTTGCACCTTGCACCGTGGATGTTGCATCCTGTAGATGTCGATTATTCGGACGGCCATAAGTTCTGGCTCGTTTAGAGTTACGGGTGCCATAACCTGTCAAAACGAAGGCCTTGATGAGTTCTACGGCTTTGACAGCTTTCAGCCATCAACGGATAGATTAATGTCCAAAAAGGACAACCCGAATCTCAATCGGGTCTCGCAAGTTTTTTACCCTTCGTTTTTTCAACACGTGGATTTTTACGGTAAAACAGGATTACCGTGGCGGGCCTTCGATTTACCATCGCTGGAGAGTGGTGTACCATGGTACTGTTCCATTTCAAATCCATGCACGCATTTCTAAAAGTCGTACGGCACTGTTTCGCCATTTCGGACGGTTGTTGCACCTTGCACCGTGGATGTTGCACCCTGTAGATATCGATTATACGGACGGCCATAACTTCTGGCTCGTTTAGAGTTACGGGAGCCATAACCTGTCAAAACGAAGGCCTCGATGAGTTCTACGGCTTTGACGGCTTTCAGCCGTCGACGTATAGATTAATGCCCAAAAAGGACAAACCGACTCTCAATCGGGTCTCGTAAGTTTTTTACCCTTCGTTTTTTCGACACGTGGATTTTTATGGTAAAACTGGATTACGGTGGCTGGTCTTCGATTTACCATTGCTGGAGAGTGGTGCACCATGGTACTGTTCCGTTTCAAATCCATGCACGCATTTGTAAAAGTCGTACGGCACTGTTTCGCCATTTCAGACGGATGTTGCACATTGCACCGTGGATGTTGCACCCTGTAGATATCGATTATACGGACGACCATAACTTCTGGCTCGTTTAGAGTTACGGGAGCCATAACCTGTCAAAACAAAGGCCTCGATGATTTCTACGGCTTTGAAAGCTTTCAGCCGTCAACGGATAGATTAATGCCCAAAAAGGACAATCCGAATCTCAATCGGGTCTCGTAAGTTTTTTACCCTTCGTTTTTTCGACACGTGGAGTTTTACGGTAGAACAGGATTACCATGGCTGGACTTCGATTTACCATCGCGAGAGAGTGGTGCACCATGGTACTGTTCCGTTTCAAACCCATGCACGCATTTCTATAAGTCGTACGACACTGTTTCGCCATTTCGGACGGATGTTGTACCTTGCACCGTAGATGTTGCACCATGTAGATATCGATTATTCGGATGGCCATAACTTCTGGCTCGTTTAGAGTTACGAGATCCATAACCTATCGAAACGAAGGCCTCGATGAGTTCTACGGCTTTGACAGCTTTCAGCCGTCAACGGATAGATTAATACCCAAAAAGGACAACCCGAATCTCAATCGGGTCTCGTAAGTTTTTTACCCTTAGTTTTTTCGACACGTGGATTTTTACTGTAAAACAGGATTACCGTGGCTGGCGTTCGATTTACCATCGCTGGAGAGTGGTGCACCATGGTACTGTTCCGTTTGAAATCCATGAACGCATTTCTAAAAGTCGTACGGCACTGTTTCGTCATTTCGGACGGATGTTGCACCTTGCACCGTGGATGTTGCACCCTGTAGATATCGATTATTCGGAAGACCATAACTTCTGGCTCGTTTAGAGTTTCGGGAGCCATAACCTATCAAAACGAAAGCCTCGATGAGTTCTACGGCTTTGAAAGCTTTCGGCCGTCAATGGATAGATTAATGCCCAAAAAGGACAACCAGAATCTCAATCGGGTCTCGTAAGTTTTTTACCCTTCGTTTTTTCGACACGTGGATTTTTACGGTAAAACAGGATTACGGTGGCTGGTCTTCGATTTACCATCGCTGGAGAGTGGTGCACCATGGTACTATTCCGTTTCAAACCCATGCACGCATTTCTAAAAGTCGTACAGCACTGTTTCGCCATTTCGGACGGATGTTTGCACCTTGCACCGTGGATGTTGCACCCTATAGATATCGGTTATTCGGACGGCCATAACTTCTGGCTCGTTTAGAGTTACCGGAGCCATAACCTGTCAAAACAAAGGCCTCGATGAGTTCTACGGCTTTGACAGCTTTTAGCTGTCAACGGATAGATTAATGCCAAAAAAGGACAACCCGAATCTCAATCGGGTATCGAAAGTTTTTTACCCTTCGTTTTTTCGACACATGGATTTTTACGGTAAAACGGGATTACGGTGGCTGGTCTTCGATTTACCATAGCTGGAGAGTGGTGCACCATGGTACTATTCCGTTTCAAATCCATGCACGCATTTCTAAAAGTCGTACGGCACTGTTTCGCCATTTCAGACGGATGTTGCACCTTGCACCGTGGATGTTGCACCCTGTAGATATCGATTATACGGACGACCATAACTTATGGCTCGTTTAGAGTTACGGGAGCCATAACCTGTCAAAACGAAGGCCTCGATGAGTTCTACGGGTTTGATAGCTTTCAGCCGTCAACCGATAGATTAATTCCCAAAAAGGACAACCCGAATCTCAATCGGGTCTCGTATGTTTTTTACCCATTGTTTTTTCGACACGTGGATTTTTACGGTAAAACAGGACTACGGTGGCTGGTCTTCGATTTACCATCACTGGAGAGTGGTGCACCATGGTACTGTTCCGTTTCAAATCCATGCACACATTTCTAAAAGTCGTACGGCATTGTTTCGCCATTTCGGACGGATGTTGCACCTTGCACCGTGGATGTTGCACCCTATAGTTATCGATTATACGGACGGCCATAACTTCTGGCTCGTTTAGAGTTACGGGAGCCATAACCTGTCAAAACGAAGACCTCGATGAGTTCAACTGCTTTGACAGCTTTCAGCCTTCAACGGTTAGATTAATGCCCAAAAAGGACAACCCGAATCTCAATCGGGTCTCGTAAGTTTTTTACCCTTCGTTTTTTCGACACGTGGATTTTTACGGTAAAACAGGATTACCGTGGCTGGCCTTCGATTTACCATCGCTGGAGAGTGGTGCACCATGGTACTGTTCCATTTCAAATCCATGCACGCATTTCTAAAAGTCGTACGACACTGTTTCGCCATTTCGGACGGATGTTGCACCTTGCACCGTGGATGTTGCACCCTGTAGATATCGATTATTCGGACGGCCATAACTTCTGGCTCGTTTAGAGTTACGGGAGCCATAACCAGTCAAAACGAAGTCCTCGATGAGTTCTATGGCTTTGACTACTTTCAGCCGTCAACGGATAGATTAATGCCCTAAAAAGGACAACCCGAATCTCAGTCGGGTGTCGTAAGTTTTTTACCCTTCGTTTTTTCGACACGTGGATTTTTACGGTAAAACTGGATTACCGTGGCCGGCCTTCGATTTACCATCGCTGGAGAGTGGTGCACCATGGTACTGTTCCGTTTCAAATCCATGCACGCATTTCTAAAAGTCGTACGACACTGTTTCGCAATTTCGGACGGATGTTGCACCTTGCACCGTGGATGTTGCACCATGTAGATATCGATTATTCGGACGGCCATAACTTCTGGCTCGTTTAGAGTTACGGGAGCCATAACCTATCAAAACGAAGGCCTCGATGAGTTATACGGCTTTGACAGCATTCAGCCATCAACAGATAGATTAATGCCCAAAAAGGACAACCCGAATCTCAATCGGTTCTCGTAAGTTTTTAACCCTTCGTTTTTCGACACGCGGATTTTTACGGTAAAACGGGATTACGGTGGCTGGTCTTCGATTTACCATCGCTGGAGAGTGGTGCACCATGGTACTGTTCCGTTTCAAATCCATGCATGCATTTCTAAAAGTCGTACGGCACAAGTTCGCCATTTCGGACGGATGTTGCACCTTGCACCGTCGATGTTGCACCCTGTAGATATCGATTATTCGGACGGCCATAACTTCTTGCTTGTTTAGAGTTACGGGAGCCATAACCTGTCAAAACGAAGGCCTCGATGAGTTCTACGGCTTTGATAGCTTTCAGCCGTCAAGGGATAGATTAATGCCCAAAAAAGGACAACCCCAATCTCAATTGGGTCTCGTAAGTTTTTAACCCTTCGTTTTTTCGACACGTGGATTTTTACGGTAAAACGGGATTACGGTGGCTGGTCTTCGATTTACCATCGCTGGAGAGTGGTGCACCATGGTACTGTTCCGTTTCATATCCATGCACGCATTTCTAAAAGTCGTACGGCACAGTTTCGCCATTTCGGACGGATGTTGCACCTTGCAACGTGGATGTTGCACCCTGTAGATATCGATTATTCGGACGGCCATAACTTCTGGCTCGTTTAGAATTACGGGAGCCATAACCTGTCAAAACGAAGATCTCGATGAGTTCAACTGCTTTGACAGCTTTCAGCCTTCAACGGTTAGATTAATGCCCAAAAAGGACAACCCGAATCTCAATCGGGTCTCGTAAGTTTTTTACCCTTCGTTTTTTCGACACGTGGATTTTTACGGTAAAACAGGATTACCGTGGCTGGCCTTCGATTTACCATCGCGGGAGAGTGGTGCACCATGGTACTGTTCCATTTCAAATCCGTGCACGCATTTCTAAAAGTCGTACGGCACTGTTTCGCCATTTCGGACGGATGTTGCACCTTGCACCGTGGATGTTGCACCCTGTAGATATCGATTATTCGGACGGCCATAACTTCTGGCTCGTTTAGAGTTACGGGAGCCATAACCAGTCAAAACGAAGTCCACGATGAGTTCTACGGCTTTGACTGCTTTCAGCCGTCAACGGATAGATTAATGCCCAAAAAAGGACAACCCGAATCTCAGTCGGGTGTCGTAAGTTTTTTACCCTTCGTTTTTTCGACACGTGGATTTTTACGGTAAAACTGGATTACCGTGGCTGGACTTCAATTTACCATCGCTGGAGAGTGGTGCACCATGGTACTGTTCCGTTTCAAATCCATGCACGCATTTCTAAAGTCGTACGACACTGTTTCGCCATTTCGGACGGATGTTGCACCTTGCACCGTGGATGTTGCACCATGTAGATATCGATTATTCGGACGGCCATAACTTCTGGCTCGTTTAGAGTTACGGGAGCCATAACCTATCAAAACGAAGGCCTCGATGAGTTATACGGCTTTGACAGCATTCAGCCATCAACAGATAGATTAATGCCCAAAAAGGACAACCCGAATCTCAATCGGTTCTCGTAAGTTTTTAACCCTTCGTTTTTCGACACGCGGATTTTTACGGTAAAACGGGATTACGGTGGCTGGTCTTCGATTTACCATCGCTGGAGAGTGGTGCACCATGGTACTGTTCCGTTTCAAATCCATGCACGCATTTCTAAAAGTCGTACGGCACAAGTTCGCCATTTCGGACGGATGTTGCACCTTGCACCGTGGATGTTGCACCCTGTAGATATCGATTATTCGGACGGCCATAACTTCTTGCTTGTTTAGAGTTACGGGAGCCATAACCTGTCAAAACGAAGGCCTCGATGAGTTCTACGGCTTTGATAGCTTTCAGCCGTCAAGGGATAGATTAATGCCCAAAAAAGGACAACCCTAATCTCAATCGGGTCTCGTAAGTTTTTAACCCTTCGTTTTTTCGACACGTGGATTTTTACGGTAAAACGGGATTACGGTGGCTGGTCTTCGATTTACCATCGCTGGAGAGTAGTGCACCATGGTACTATTCCGTTTCATATCCATGCACGCATTTCTAAAAGTCGTACGGCACAGTTTCGCCATTTCGGACGGATGTTGCACCTTGCAACGTGGATGTTGCACCCTGTAGATATCGATTATTCGGACGGCCATAACTTCTGGCTCGTTTAGAGTTATGGGAGCCATAACCTGTCAAAACGAAGGCCTCGATGAGTTCTATGGTTTTGACAGCTTTCAGCCGTCAACGGATAGATTAATGCCCAAAAAGGACAACCTGAATCTCAATCGGGTCTCGTAAGTTTTTTACCCTTCGTTTTTTCGACACGTGGATTTTTACGGTAAAACTTGATTACCGTGGCTGGCCTTCGATTTACCATCGCTGGAGAGTGGTGCACCATGGTACTATTCTGTTTAAAATCCATGCACGCATTTCTAAAAGTCGTACGGCACTGTTTCGCCATTTCGGATGGATGTTGCACCTTGCACCATGGATGTTGCACCCTGTAGATATCGATTATTCGGACGGCCATAACTTCTGGATCGTTTAGTGTTACGGGAGCCATAACCTGTCAAAATGAAGGCCTCGATGAGTTCTACGGCTTTGACAGCTTCCAGCCATCAACGGATAGATTAATGCCCTATAAGGACAACCCGAATCTCAATCGGGTCTCGTAAGTTTTTAACCCTTCGTTTTTTCGACACGTGGATTTTTACGGTAAAACGGGATTACGGTGGCTGGTCTTCGATTTACCATCGCTGGAGAGTGGTGCACTATGGTACTGTTCCGTTTCAAATCCATGCACGCATTTCTAAAAGTCGTACGACACAGTTTCGCCATTTCGTACGTATGTTGCACCTTGCACCATGGATGTTGCACCCTGTAGATATCGATTATTCGGACGGCCATAAATTCTGGCTCGTTTAGAATTACGGGAGCCATAACCTGTCAAAACGAAGGCCTTAATGAGTTCTACGGCTTTGACAGCTTTCAACCGTCAACGGATAGATTAATGCCCAAAAAGGACAACCCAAATCTCAATCGGTTGTCGTAAGTTTTTAACCCTTCGTTTTTTCGACACGTGGATTTTTACGGTAAAACGGGATTACGGTGGCTGGTCTTCGATTTACCATCGCTGGAGAGTGGTGCACCATGGTACTGTTCCGTTTCAAATCCATGCACGCATTTCTAAAAGTCGTACGGCACTGTTTCGCCATTTCAGACGGATGTTGCACCTTGCACCGTGGATGTTGCACCCTGCAGATATCGATTATACGGACGACCATAACTTCTGGCTCGTTTAGAGTTACGGGAGCCATAACCTGTCAAAATGAAGGCCTCGATGAGTTCTACGGCTTTGACTGCTTTCAGCCATCAACGGATAGATTAATGCCCAAAAAGGACAACCCGAATCTCAATCGGTTCTCGTAAGTTTTTAACCCTTCGTTTTTTCGACACGTGGATTTTTACGGTAAAACGGGATTACGGTGGCTGGTCTTCGATTTACCGTCACTGGAGAGTGGTGCACCGTGGTACTGTTCCGTTTCAAATCCATGCACGCATTTCTAAAAGTCGTACGGCATAGTTTCGCCATTTCGGACGGATGTTGCACCTTGCACCGTGGATGTTGCACCCTGTAGAAATCGATTATTCGGACGGCCATAACTTCTGGCTCGTTTAGAGTTACGGGAGCCATAACCTGTCAAAACAAAGGCCTCGATGAGTTCTACTGCTTTGATAGCTATCAGCCATCAACGGATATATTAATGCCAAAAAAGGACAACCCGAATCTCAATCGGGTCTCGTAAGTTTTTAACCCTTCGTTTTTTCGACACGTGGATTTTTAGGGTAAAACGGGATTACGGTGGCTGGTCTTCGATTTACCATCGCTGGAGAGTGGTGCACCATGGTACTGTTCCGTTTCAAATCCATGCACGCATTTCAAAAAGTCGTACGACACAGTTTCGCCATTTCGGACGGATGTTGCACCTTGCACCGTGGATGTTGCACCCTGTAGATATCGATTATTCGGACGGCCATAACTTCTGGCTCGTTTAGAGTTACGGGAGCCATAACCTGTCAAAACGAAGGCCTCGATGATTTCTACGGCTTTGACAGCTTTCAGCCATCAACGGATAGATTAATACCCAAAAAGGACAACCCGAATCTCAATCGGGTCTCGTAAGTTTTTTACCCTTCGTTTTTTCGACACGTAGATTTTTACGGTAAAACAGGATTACGGTAGCTGGTCCTCGATTTACCATCGATGGAAAGTGGTGCACCATGGTACTGTTCCATTTCAAATCCATGCATGCATTTGTAAAATTCGTACGGCACTGTTTCTCCATTTCAGACGGATGTTGCGCCTTGCACAGTGGATGTTGCACCCTGCAGATATCGATTATACGGACGACCATAACTTCTGGCTCGTTTAGAGTTACGGGAGCCATAACCTGTCAAAACGAAGGCCTCGATGAGTTCTACGGATTTGACAGCTTTCAGCCGTCAATGGATAGATTAATGCCCAAAAAGGACAACCCGAATCTCAATCGGGTCTCGTAAGTTTTTTACCCTTCGTTTTTTCGACACGTGGATTTTTTCGGTAAAACAGGATTACCGTGGCTGGCCTTCGATTTACCATCGCTGGAGAGTGGTGCACCATGGTACTGTTCCGTTTCAAACCCATGCATGCATTTCTAAAAGTCGTGCGGCACTGTTTCGCCATTTCGGACGGATGTTGGACCTTGCACCGTCGATGTTGCACCCTGTAGATATCGATTATTCGGACGGCCATAACTTCTGGCTTGTTTAGAGTTACGGGAGCCATAACCTGTCAAAACGAAGGCCTCGATGAGTTCTACGGCTTTGACAGCTTTCAACCGTCAACGGATAGATTAATTCCCAAAAAGGACAACCCGAATCTCAATCGGGTCTCGTAAGTTTTTTACCGTTCGTTTTTTCGACACGTGGATTTTTACGGTAAAACAGGATTACGGTGGCTGGTCTTCGATTTACCATCACTGGAGAGTGGTGCACCATGGTACTGTTCCGTTTCAAATCCATGCACGCATTTCTAGAAGTCGTACGGCACTGTTTCGCCATTTCGGACGGATGTTGCACCTTGCACCGTGGATTTTGCACCCTGTAGATATCGATTATTCGGACGACCATAACTTCTGGATCGTTTAGAGTTACGGGAGCCATAACCTTTCAAAACGAAGGCCTCCATGAGTTCTACGGCTTTGATAGCTTTCAGCCATCAACGGATAGATTAATGCCAAAAAAGGACAACCCGAATCTCGATCGGATCTCGTAAGTTTTTAACCCTTCGTTTTTTCGACACGTGGATTTTTATGGTAAAACGGGATTACGGTGGCTGGTCTTCGATTTACCATCGCCGGAGAGTGGTGCACCATGGTACTGCTCCGTTTCAAATCCATGCACGCATTTCTAAAAGTCGTACGGCACTGTTTCGCCATTTCGGACGGATGTTGCACCTTGCACCGTGGATGTTGCACCCTGTAGATATCAATTATTCGGACCGCCATAACTTCTGGCTCGTTTAGAGTCACGGGAGCCATAACCTGTCAAAAACGAAGGCCTCGATGAGTTCTACGGCTTTGATCGCATTCACCCGTCAACGGATAGATTAATGCCCAAAAAGGACAACTCGAATCTCAATATGGTCTCGTAAGTTTTTTACCCTTCATTTTTTCGACACGTGGATTTTTACGGTAAAAAAGGATTACCGTGGCTGGCCTTCGATTTACTATCGCTGGACAGTGGTGCACCATTGTACTGTTCCGTTTCAAATCCATGCACGCATTTCTAAATGTCGTACGGCACTGTTTCGCCATTTCGGACGGATGTTGCACCTTGCACCGTGGATGTTGCACCTTGTAGATATCGATTATTCGGATGGCCATAATTTCTGACTCGTTAAGAGTTACGGGAGCCATAACCTGTCAAAACGACGGCCTCGATGAGTTCTACGGCTTTGACAGCTTTCAGCCGTCAACGGATAGATTAATGCCCAAAAAGGACAACCCGAATCTCAATCGGGTCTCATAAGTTTTTTACCCTTCGTTTTATCGACACGTGGATTTCTACGGAAAAACAGGATTATCGTGGCTGGCCTTCGATTTACTATCGCTGGAGAGTGGTGCACCATGGTACTGTTCCGTTTCAAATCCATGCACGCATTTCTAAAAGTCGTACGGCACTGTTTCGCCATTTTGGACGGATGTTGCACCTTGCACCGTGGATGTCGCACCGTGTAGATATCGATTATTCGGACGACCATAACTTTTGGCTCGTTTAGAGTTACGGGAGCCATTACCTGTCAAAAGGAAGGTCTCGATGAGTTCTACGGCTTTGACCGCTTTCAGCCGTCAACGGATAGATTAATGCCCAAAAAGGACAACCCGAATCTCAATCGGGTCTCATAAGTTTTTAACCCTTTGTTTTTTCGACACGTGGATTTTTACGGTAAAACGGGATTACGGTGGCTGGTCTTCGATTTACCATCGCTGGAGAGTGGTGCACCATGGTACTGTTCCGTTTCAAATCTATGCACGCATTTCTAAAAGTCGTACGGCACTGTTTCGCCATTTCAGAAGGATGTTTCACCTTGCACCGTGGATGTTGCACCCTGTAGATATCGATTATACGGACGACCATAACTTCTGGCTCGTTTAGAGTTACGGGAGCCATAACCTGTCAAAACGAAGGACTCGATGAGTTCTATGGCTTTGACAGCTTTCAGCCGTTTACCGATTGATTAATGCCCAAAAAGGACAACCCGAATCTCAATTGGGTCTCGTAAGTTTTTTACCCCTCGTTTTTACAACACGTGGATTTTTACGGTAAAACAGGATTACGGTGGTTGGTCTTCGATTTACCATCGCTGGAGAGTGGTGCACCATGGTACTGTTCCGTTTCAAATCCATGCACGCATTTCTAAAAGTCGTACGACATTGTTTCGCCATTTCGGACGGATGTTGCACCTTGCACCGTGGATGTTGCACCCAGTAGATATCGATTATACGGACGGCCATAACTTCTGGCTCGTTTAGATTTACGGCATCCATAACCTGTTAAAACGAAGGCCTCGATGAGTTCAACGGCTTTGACAGCTTTCAGCCGTCAACGGATAGATTAATGCCCAAAAAGGACAACCCGAATCTCAATCGGGTCTCGGAAGTTTTTAACCCTTCGTTTTTTCGACACGTGGATTTTTGCGGTAAATCGGGATTACGGTGGCTGGTCTTCAATTTACCATCGCTGGAGAGTGGTGCACCATGGTACTGTTCCGTTTCAAATCAATGCACACATTTCTAAAAGCCCTACGGCACTGTTTCGCCATTTCGGACGGATGTTGCACCTTGCACCATGGATGTTGCACCCTGTAGATATCGATTATTCGGACGGCCATAACTTCTGGCTCGTTAAGAATTACGGGAGCCATAACCTGTCAAAACGAAGTCCTCGATGAGTTTTACGGCTTTGACAGCTTTCAGCCGTCAACGGATAGATTAATGCCCAAAAAGGACAACTCGAATCTCAATCTGGTCTCGTAAGTTTTTTACCCTTCGTTTTTTCGACACGTGGATTTTTACGGTAAAACAGGATTACCGTGGCTGGCCTTCGATTTACCATCGCTGGAGAGTGGTGCACCATGGTACTGTTCCATTTCAAACCCATGCACGCATTTCTAAAAGTCGTACGGCACCGTTTCGCCATTTCGGACGGATGTTGCACCTTGCACCGTGGATGTTGCACCTTGTAGATATCGATTATTCGGACGGCCATAACTTCTGGCTCGTTTAGAGTTACGGGAGCCATAAGCTGTCAAAACGAAGGCCTCGATGAGTTCTACGGCTTTGACCGCTTTCAGCCGTCAACGGATAAATTAATGCCCAAAAAGGACAACCCGAATCTCAATTGGGTCTCTTAAGTTTTTTGCCCTTCGTTTTTTCGACACGTGGATTTTTACGGTAAAACAGGATTACCGTGGCTGGCCTTCGATTTACCATCGCTAGAGAGTGGTGCACCATGGTACTGTTCCGTTTCAAATCCATGCACGCATTTCTAAAAGTCGTACGACACTGTTTCTCCATTTCGGACGGATGTTGCACCTTGCACCGTGGATGTTGCACCCAGTAGATATCGATTATTCGGACGGCCATAACTTCTGGCTCGTTTAGAGTTACGGGAGCCATAACATGTCAAAACGAAGGCCTCGATGATTTCTACGGCTTTGACAGCTTTCAACCGTTAACGGATAGATTAATGCCCAAAAAGGACAACCCGAATATCAATCGGGTCTCGTAAGTTTTTTACCGTTCGTTTTTTCGACACGTGGATTTTTACGGTAAAACAGGATTACGGTGGATGGTCTTCGATTTACCATCGCTGGAGAGTGGTGCACCATGGTACTGTTCCATTTCAAATCCATGCACGCATTTCTAAAAGTCGTACGACACTGTTTCGCCATTTCGGACGGATGTTGCACCTTGCAGCATGGATGTTGCACCCTGTAGATATCGATTATTCGGACGACCATAACTTCTGGCTCGTTTTGAGTTACAGGAGCCGTAACATCTCAAAACGAAGGCCTCGATGAGTTCTACGGCCTTGACAGCTTTCAGCCATCAACGGATAGATTAATGCCCAAAAAGGACAACCCGAATCTCAATCGGGACTCGTAAGTTTTTAACCCTTCGTTTTTTCGACACGTGGATTTTTACGGTAAAACGGGATTACGGTGGCTGGTCTTCGATTTACCATCGCTGGAGAGTGGTGCACCATGGTATTGTTCCATTTCAAATCCATGCACGCATTTCTAAAAGACGTAGGGCACTGTTTCTCCATTTCGGACGGATGTTGCACCTTGCACCGTGATTGTTGCACCCTATAGATATCGATTATTCGGACGGCCATGACTTCTGGCTCGTTTAGAGTTACGGGAGCCATAACCTGTCAAAACGAAGGCCTCGATGAGTTCTACGGCTTTGACTGCTATCAGCCGTCAATCGATAGATTAATGCCCAAAAAGGACAACCCGAATCTCAATCGGTTCTCGTAAGTTTTTTACCCTTCTTTTTTTCGACACGTGGATTTTTACGGTAAAACAGGATAACCGTGGCTGGCCTTCCATTTACCATCGCTGGAGAGTGGTGCACCATGGTACTGTTCCGTTTCAAATCCATGCACGCATTTCTAAAAGTCGTACGGCACTGTTTCGCCATTTCGGACGGATGTTGCACCTTGCACCGTGGATGTTGCACCCTGTAGATATCAATTATTCGGACCGCCATAACTTCTGGCTCGTTTAGAGTCACGGGAGCCATAACCTGTCAAAAACGAAGGCCTCGATGAGTTCTACGGCTTTGATCGCATTCACCCGTCAACGGATAGATTAATGCCCAAAAAGGACAACTCGAATCTCAATCTGGTCTCGTAAGTTTTTTACCCTTCGTTTTTTCGACACGTGGATTTTTACGGTAAAAAAGGATTACCGTGGCTGGCCTTCGATTTACTATCGCTGGACAGTGGTGCACAATTGTACTGTTCTGTTTCAAATCCATGCACGCATTTCTAAATGTCGTACGGCACTGTTTCGCCATTTCGGACGGATGTTGCACCTTGCACCGTGGATGTTGCACCTTGTAGATATCGATTATTCGGACGGCCATAATTTCTGACTCGTTAAGAGTTACGGGAGCCATAACCAGTCAAAACGACGGCCTCGATGAGTTCTACGGCTTTGACAGCTTTCAGCCGTCAACGGATAGATTAATGCCCAAAAAGGACAACCCGAATCTCAATCGGGTCTCATAAGTTTTTTACCCTTCGTTTTATCGACACGTGGATTTCTACGGAAAAACAGGATTATCGTGGCTGGCCTTCGATTTACTATCGCTGGAGAGTGGTGCACCATGGTACTGTTCCGTTTCAAATCCATGCACGCATTTCTAAAAGTCGTACGGCACTGTTTCGCCATTTTGGACGGATGTTGCACCTTGCACCGTGGATGTTGCACCGTGTAGATATCGATTATTCGGACGACCATAACTTTTGGCTCGTTTAGAGTTACGGGAGCCATTACCTGTCAAAAGGTAGGTCTCGATGAGTTCTACGGCTTTGACCGCTTTCAGCCGTCAACGGATAGATTAATGCCCAAAAAGGACAACGCGAATCTCAATCGGGTCTCATAAGTTTTTAACCCTTTGTTTTTTCGACACGTGGATTTTTACTGTAAAACGGGATTACGGTGGCTGGTCTTCGATTTACCATCGCTGCAGAGTGGTGCACCATGGTACTGTTCCGTTTCAAATCTATGCACGCATTTCTAAAAGTCGTACGGCACTGTTTCGCCATTTCAGAAGGATGTTGCACCTTGCACCGTGGATGTTGCACCCTGTAGATATCGATTATACGGACGACCATAACTTCTGGCTCGTTTAGAGTTACGGGAGCCATAACCTGTCAAAACGAAGGACTCAATGAGTTCTATGGCTTTGACAGCTTTCAGTCGTTTACCGATAGATTAATGCCCAAAAAGGACAACCCGAATCTCAATTGGGTCTCGTAAGTTTTTTACCCCTCGTTTTTACAACACGTGGATTTTTACAGTAAAACAGGATTACGGTGGTTGGTCTTCGATTTACCATCACTGTAGAGTGGTGCACCATGGTACTGTTCCGTTTCAAATCCATGCACGCATTTCTAAAAGTCGTACGACATTGTTTCGCCATTTCGGACGGATGTTGCACCTTGCACCGTGGATGTTGCACCCTGTAGATATCGATTATACGGACGGCCATAACTTCTAGCTCGTTTAGATTTACGGCATCCATAACCTGTTAAAACGAAGGCCTCGATGAGTTCAACGGCTTTGACAGCTTTCAGCCGTCAACGGATAGATTAATGCCCAAAAAGGACAACCCGAATCTCAATCGGGTCTCGGAAGTTTTTAACCCTTCGTTTTTTCGACACGTGGATTTTTGCGGTAAATCGGGATTACGGTGGCTGGTCTTCAATTTACCATCGCTGGAGAGTGGTGCACCATGGTACTGTTCCATTTCAAATCCATGCACACATTTCTAAAAGCCCTACGGCACTGTTTCGCCATTTCGGACGGATGTTGCACCTTGCGCCATGGATGTTGCACCCTGTAGATATCGATTATTCGGACGGCCATAACTTCTGGCTCGTTAAGAATTACGGGAGCCATAACCTGTCAAAACGAAGGCCTCAATGAGTTTTACGGCTTTGACAGCTTTCAGCCGTCAACGGATAGATTAATGCCCAAAAAGGACAACTCGAATCTCAATCTGGTCTCGTAAGTTTTTTACCCTTCGTTTTTTCGACACGTGGATTTTTACGGTAAAACAGGATTACCGTGGCTGGCCTTCGATTTACCATCGCTGGAGAGTGGTGCACCATGGTACTGTTCCATTTCAAACCCATGCACGCATTTCTAAAAGTCGTACGGCACCGTTTCGCCATTTCGGACGGATGTTGCACCTTGCACCGTGGATGTTGCACCTTGTAGATATCGATTATTCGGACGGCCATAACTTCTGGCTCGTTTAGAGTTACGGGAGCCATAAGCTGTCAAAACGAAGGCCTCGATGAGTTCTACGGCTTTGACCGCTTTCAGCCGTCAACGGATAAATTAATGCCCAAAAAGGACAACCCGAATCTCAATTGGGTCTCGTAAGTTTTTTGCCCTTCGTTTTTTCGACACGTGGATTTTTACGGTAAAACAGGATTACCGTGGCTGCCTTCGATTTACCATCGCTAGAGAGTGGTGCACCATGGTACTGTTCCGTTTCAAATCCATGCACGCATTTCTAAAAGTCGTACGACACTGTTTCTCCATTTCGGACGGATGTTGCACCTTGCACCGTGGATGTTGCACCCAGTAGATATCGATTATTCGGACGGCCATAACTTCTGGCTCGTTTAGAGTTACGGGAGCCATAACATGTCAAAACGAAGGCCTCGATGATTTCTACGGCTTTGACAGCTTTCAACCGTTAACGGATAGATTAATGCCCAAAAAGGACAACCCGAATATCAATCGGGTCTCGTAAGTTTTTTACCGTTCGTTTTTTCGACACGTGGATTTTTACGGTAAAACAGGATTACGGTGGATGGTTTTCGATTTACCATCGCTGGAGAGTGGTGCACCATGGTACTGTTCCATTTCAAATCCATGCACGCATTTCTAAAAGTCGTACGACACTGTTTCGCCATTTCGGACGGATGTTGCACCTTGCAGCATGGATGTTGCACCCTGTAGATATCGATTATTCGGACGACCATAACTTCTGGCTCGTTTTGAGTTACAGGAGTCGTAACATCTCAAAACGAAGGCCTCGATGAGTTCTACGGCCTTGACAGCTTTCAGCCATCAACGGATAGATTAATGCCCAAAAAGGACAACCCGAATCTCAATCGGGACTCGTAAGTTTTTAACCCTTCGTTTTTTCGACACGTGGATTTTTACGGTAAAACGGGATTACGGTGGCTGGTCTTCGATTTACCATCGCTGGAGAGTGGTGCACCATGGTATTGTTCCATTTCAAATCCATGCACGCATTTCTAAAAGACGTAGGGCACTGTTTCTCCATTTCGGACGGATGTTGCACCTTGCACCGTGATTGTTGCACCCTATAGATATCGATTATTCGGACGGCCTTGACTTCTGGCTCGTTTAGAGTTACGGGAGCCATAACCTGTCAAAACGAAGGCCTCGATGAGTTCTACGGCTTTGACTGCTATCAGCCGTCAATCGATAGATTAATGCCCAAAAAGGACAACCCGAATCTCAATCGGTTCTCGTAAGTTTTTTACCCTTCTTTTTTTCGACACGTGGATTTTTACGGTAAAACAGCATCACCGTGGCTGGCCTTCCATTTACCATCGCTGGAGAGTGGTGCACCATGGTACTGTTCCGTTTCAAATCCATGCACGCATTTCTAAAAGTCGTACGGCACTGTTTCGCCATTTCGGACGGATGTTGCACCTTGCACCGTGGATGTCGCACCCTGTAGATATCGATTATTCGGACGACCATAACTTCTGGCTCGTTTAGAGTTACGGGTTCCATAACCTGTCAAAACGAAGGCCTCGATGAGATCTACGGCTTTGGCAGCTTTCAGCCGTCAACGGATGGATTAATGCCCAAAAAGGACAACCCGAATCTCAATCGGGTCTCGTAAGTTTTTTACCCTTCGTTTTTTCGACACGTGGATTTTTACGGTAAAACAGGATTACGGTGGCTGGTCTTCGATTTACCATCGCTGGAGAGTGGTGCACCATGGTACTGTTCCATTTCAAATCCACGCACGCATTTGTAAAAGTCGTACGGCACTGTTTCGCCATTTCAGACGGATGTTGCACCTTGCACCGTGGATGTTGCACCCTGTAGATATCGATTATGCGGACGACCATAACTTCTAGCTCGTTTAGAGTTACGGGAGCCATAACCTGTCAAAACGAAGGCCTCGATGAGTTCTACGTCTTTGACAGCTTTCAACCGTCAACGGATAGATTAATGCCTAAAAAGGACAACCCGAATCTCAATCGGGTCTCGTAAGTTTTTTGCCCTTCGTATTTTCGACACGTGAATTTTTACGGTGAAACAGGATTACCGTGGCTGGCCTTCGATTTACCATCGCTGGAGAGTGGTGCACCATGGTACTGTTCCGTTTCAAACCCATGCACGCATTTTTAAAAGTCGTACGACACTGTTTCGCCATTTCGGATGGATGTTGCACCTTGCACCGTGGATGTTGCACCCTGTAGATATCGATTATTCGGACGGCCATAACTTCTGGCTCGTTTAGAGTTACGGGAGCGATAACCTGTCAAAACGAAGGCCTCGATGAGTTCTACGGCTTTGACAGCTTTCAGCCGTCAACGGATAAATTAATGCCCAAAAAGGACAACCCGAATCTCAATCGGGTCTCATAAGTTTTTTACCCTTCGTTTTTTGGACAAGTGGATTTTTACGGTAAAACAGGATTACCGTGGCTGGCCTTCGATTTACCATCGCTGGAGAGTGGTGCACCATGGTACTGTTCCGTTTCAAATCCATGCACGCATTTCTAAAAGTCGTACGACACTGTTTCACCATTTCGGACGGATTTTGCACCTTGCACCGTGGATGTTGCACCCTGTAGATATCGATTATTCGGACGACCATAACTTCTGGCTCGTTTAGAGTTACGTGAGCCATAACCTCTCAAAACGAAGGCCTCTATGAGTTCTACGGCTTTGACAGCTTTCAACCGTCAACGGATAGATTAATGACCAAAAAGGACAACCGGAATCTCAATCGGGTCTCGTAAGTTTATAACCCTTCTTTTTTTCGACACATGGATTTTTACGGTAAAACCGGATTACGGTGGCTGGTCTTCGATTTACCATCGCTGGAGAGTGATGCACCATGGTACTGTTCCGTTTCAAATCCATGCACGCATTTCTAAAAGTCGTACGGCACTGTTTCGCCATTTCGGACGGATGTTGCACCTTGCACCGTGGATGTCGCACCCTGTAGATATCGATTATTCGGACGACCATAACTTCTGGCTCGTTTAGAGTTACGGGTTCCATAACCTGTCAAAACGAAGGCCTCGATGAGATCTACGGCTTTGGCAGCTTTCAGCCGTCAACGGATGGATTAATGCCCAAAAATGACAACCCGAATCTCAATCGGGTCTCGTAAGTTTTTTACCCTTCGTTTTTTCGACACGTGGATTTTTACGGTAAAACAGGATTACGGTGGCTGGTCTTCGATTTACCATCGCTGGAGAGTGGTGCACCATGGTACTGTTCCATTTCAAATCCACGCACGCATTTGTAAAAGTCGTACGGCACTGTTTCGCCATTTCAGACGGATGTTGCACCTTGCACCGTGGATGTTGCACCCTGTAGATATCGATTATGCGGACGACCATAACTTCTAGCTCGTTTAGAGTTACGGGAGCCATAACCTGTCAAAACGAAGGCCTCGATGAGTTCTACGTCTTTGACAGCTTTCAACCGTCAACGGATAGATTAATGCCTAAAAAGGACAACCCGAATCTCAATCGGGTCTCGTAAGTTTTTTGCCCTTCGTATTTTCGACACGTGAATTTTTACGGTGAAACAGGATTACCGTGGCTGGCCTTCGATTTACCATCGCTGGAGAGTGGTGCACCATGGTACTGTTCCGTTTCAAACCCATGCACGCATTTTTAAAAGTCGTACGACACTGTTTCGCCATTTCGGATGGATGTTGCACCTTGCACCGTGGATGTTGCACCCTGTAGATATCGATTATTCGTACGACCATAACTTCTGGCTCGTTTAGAGTTACGGGAGCGATAACCTGTCAAAACGAAGGCCTCGATGAGTTCTACGGCTTTGACAGCTTTCAGCCGTCAACGGATAAATTAATGCCCAAAAAGGACAACCCGAATCTCAATCGGGTCTCATAAGTTTTTTACCCTTCGTTTTTTGGACAAGTGGATTTTTACGGTAAAACAGGATTACCGTGGCTGGCCTTCGATTTACCATCGCTGGAGAGTGGTACACCATGGTACTGTTCCGTTTCAAATCCATGCACGCATTTCTAAAAGTCGTACGACACTGTTTCACCATTTCGGACGGATTTTGCACCTTGCACCGTGGATGTTGCACCCTGTAGATATCGATTATTCGGACGACCATAACTTCTGGCTCGTTTAGAGTTACGTGAGCCATAACCTCTCAACGGATAGATTAATGACCAAAAAGGACAACCGGAATCTCAATCGGGTCTCGTAAGTTTATAACCCTTCTTTTTTTCGACACATGGATTTTTACGGTAAAACCGGATTACGGTGGCTGGTCTTCGATTTACCATCGCTGGAGAGTGGTGCACCATGGTATTGTTCCGTTTCAAATCCATGCACGCATTTCTAAAAGTTGTAGGGCACTGTTTCGCCATTTCGTACGGATGTTGCACCTTGCACCGTGGTTGTTGCACCCTATAGATATCGATTATTCGGACGGCCATGACTTCTGGCTCGTTTAGAGTTACGGGAGCCATAACATGCCAAAATGAAGGCCTCGATGAGTTCTACGGCTTTGACAGCTTTCAGCCGTCAATGGATAGATTAATGCCCAAAAAGGTCAACTCCAATCTCAATCTGGTCTCGTAAGTTTTTTACCCTTCATTTTTTCGACACGTGGATTTTTACGGTAAAAAAGGATTACCGTGGCTGGCCTTCGATTTACCATCGCTGGACAGTGGTGCACCATGGCACTATTCCGTTTCAAATCCATGCACGCATTTCTAAAAGTCGTACGGCACTGTTTCGCCATTTCGGACAGATGTTGCTTCTTGCACCGTGGATGTTGCACCCTGTAGATATCGATTATTCGGACGGCCATAACTTCTGGCTCGTTTAGAGTTACGGTATCTATAACCAGTCAAAACGAAGGACTTGATGAGTTCTATGGCTTTGACAGCTTTCAGCAGTCAACGGATAGATTAATGCCCAAAAAGGACAACCCGAATCTCAATCGGGTCTCGTAAGTTTTTTACCCTTCGTTTTTTCGACACGTGGATTTTTACGGTAAAACAGGATTACCATGGCTGGCCTTCGATTTAGCATCGCTGGAGAGTGGTGCACCAGGTACTGTTCCGTTTCAAATCCATGCACGCATTTCTAAAAGTCGTACGGCACAGTTTCGCCATTTCGGACGGATGTGGCACCTTGCACAATGGATGTTGCACCCTGTAGATATCGATTATTCGGACGGCCATAACTTCTGGCTCGTTTAGAGTTACGGGAGCCATAACCTGTCAAAACGAAGGCCTCGATGAGTTCTACGGCTTTGACAGTTTTCAACCGTCAACGGATAGATTAATGCCCAAAAAGGACAACCCGAATCACAATCGGGTCTCGTAAGTTTTTTACCCTTCGTTTTTTCGACACGTGGATTTTTACGGTAAAACAGGATTACCGTGGCTGGCCTTCGGTTTACCATCGCTGGAGAGTGGTGCACCATGGTACTGTTCCGTTTCAAATCCATGCACGCATTTCTAAAAGTCGTACGGCATTGTTTCGCCATTTCGGACGGTTGTTGCACCTTGCACCGTGGATGTTGCACCCGGTAGATATCGATTATTCGGACGGCCATAACTTCTGGCTCGTTTAGAGTTACGGGAGCCACAACCTGTCAAAACGAAGGACTCGATGAGTTCTACGGCTTTGACAGCTTTCAGCCGTCAACGGATAGATTAATCCCAAAAAGGACAACCTGAATCTCAATCAGGTCTCGTAAGTTTTTTACCCTTCGTTTTTTCGACACGTGGATTTTTACGGTAAAACAGGATTACCGTGGCTGGCCTTCGATTTACCATCGCTGGAGAGTGGTGCACCATGGTACTGTTCCGTTTCAAATCCATGCACGCATATCTAAAAGTCGTAGGGCATTGTTTCGCCATTTCAGACGGATGTTGCACCTTGCACCGTAGATGTTGCACCCTGTAGATATCGATTATTCGGACGGCCATAACTTCTGGCTCGTTTAGAGTTACGGGAGCCATAACATGTCAAAACGAAGGCCTCGATGAGTTCTACGGCTTTGACAGCTTTCAACCGTCAACGAATAAATTAATGCCCAAAAAGGACAACCCGATTATCAATCGGGTCTCATAAATTTTTTACCGTTCGTTTTTTCGACACGTGGATTTTTACGGTAAAACAGGATTACGGTGGCTCGTCTTCGATTTACCATCGCTGGAGAGTGGTGCACCATGGTACTGTTCCGTTTCAAATATATGCACGCATTTCTAAAAGTTGTACGGCACTGTTTCGCCATTTCGGACGGATGTTGCACCTTGCACCGTGGATGTTGCACCCTGTAGATATCGATTATTCGGACAACCATAACTTCTGGCTCGTTTAGAGTTACGGGAGCCATAACCTCTCAAAACGAAGGCCTCGACGAGTTCCACGGCCTTGACAGCTTTCAGCCGTCAACGGATAGATTAATGCCCAAAAAGGACAACCCGAATCTCAATCGGGTCTCGTAAGTTTTTAACCCTTCGTTTTTCGACACGTGGATTTTTACGGTAAAACGGGATTACGGTGGCTGGTCTTCGATTTACCATCGCTGGAGAGTGGTGCACCATGGTACTGTTCCGTTTCATATCCATGCACGCATTTCTAAAAGTCGACGGCACAGTTTCGCCATTTCGGACGGATGTTGCACCTTGCACCGTGGTTGTTGCACCCTATAGATATCGATTATTTGGATGGACATAACTTCTGGCTCGTTTAGAGTTACAGGAGCCATAACCTGTCAAAACGAAGGCCTCGATGAGTTCTACGGCATTGACCGCTTTCAGCGATCAACGGATAGATTAATGACCAAAAAGGACAACTCGAATCTCAATCTGGTCTCGTAAGTTTTTTACCCTTCGTTTTTTCGACACGTGGATTTTTACGGTAAAACAGGATTACAGTGGCTGGACTTCGATTTACCATCGCTGGAGAGTGGTGCACCATGGTACTATTCCGTTTCAAATCCATGCGCGCAATTCCAAAAGTCGTACGGCACTGTTTCGCCATTTCAGACGGATGTTGCACCTTGCACCGTGGATGTTGCACCCTGTAGATATCGATTATTCGGACGGCCATAACTTCTGGCTCGTTTAGAGTTACGGGAGCCATAACCTGTCAAAACGAAGGCCTCGATGAGTTCTATGGCTTTGACAGCTTTCAGCCATCAATGGATAGATTAATGCCCAAAAAGGACAACCCGAATCTCAATCGGGACTCGTAAGTTTTTTACCCTTCGTTTTTTCGACACGTGGATTTTTACGGTAAAACTTTATTACCATGGTTGGCCTTCGATTTACCATTGATGGAGAGTGGTGCACAAGGTACTGTTCCGTTTCAAATCTATGCACGCATTTCTAAAAGTCGTACGGCACTGTTTCGCCATTTCGGACGGATGTTACACCTTCCACCGTGGATGTTGCGCCCTGTAGATATCGATTATTCGGACGGCCATAACTTCTGGCTCGTTTAGAATTATGGGAGCCGTAATCTGTCAAATCGAAGGCCTCGATGATTTCTACGGCTCTAACAGCTTTCAGCCGTCAACGGATAGATTAATGCCCAAAGAGGACAACCCGAATCTCAATCGGGTCTCGTAAGTTTTTTACCCTTCGTTTTTTCGACACGTGGATTTTTACGGTAAAACAGGTTACCGTGGCTGGCCTTCGATTTACCATCGCTGGAGAGTGGTGCACCATGGTACTGTTCCGTTTCAAATCCATGCATGCATTTCTAAAAGTCCTACGGCGCTGTTTCGCCATTTCGGACGGATGTTGCACCTTGCACCGTGGATGTTGCAACCTGTAGATATCGATTATTCGGACGGCCATAACTTCTGGCTCGCTTAGAATTACGGGAGCCATAACCTGTCAAAACGAAGGCCTCGATGAGTTCTACGGCTTTGACAGCTTTCAGCCGTCAACGGATAGATTAATGCCCAAAAAGGACAACCCGAATCTCAATCGGGTCTCGTAAGTTTTTTACCCTTCGTTTTTTCGACACGTGGATTTTTACAGTAAAACAGGATTACCGTGGCTGGCCTTCGATTTACCATCGCTGGAGAGTGGTGCACCATGGTACTATTCCGTTTTAAATCCATGCGCGCATTTCTAAAAGTCGTACGGCACTGTTTCGCCATTTCGGACGGATGTTGCACCTTGCACCGTGGATGTTGCACCCTGTAGATATCGATTATTCGGATGGCCATAACTTCTGGCTCGTTTAGAGTTACGGGAGCCATAACCTGTCAAAACGAAGGCCTCGATGAGTTCTACGGCTTTGACAGCTTTCAGCCATCAACGGATAGATTAATGCCCAAAAAGGACAACCCGAATCTCAATCGGGTCTCGCAAGTTTTTTACCCTTCGTTTTTTCGACACGTGGATTTTTACGGTAAAACAGGATTACCGTGGCTGGCCTTCGATTTACCATCGCTGGAGAGTGGTGCACCATGGAACTAGTCCGTTTTAAATCCATGCGCGCATTTCTAAAAGTCGTACGGCACTGTTTCGCCATTTCGGACGGATGTTGCACCTTGCACCGTGGATGTTGCACCCTGTAGATATCGATTATTCGGATGGCCATAACTTCTGGCTCGTTTAGAGTTACGGGAGCCATAACCAGTCAAAACGAAGGCCTCGATGAGTTCTACGGCTTTGACAGCGTTCAGCCGTCAACGGATAGATTAATGCCCAAAAAGGACAACCCGAATCTCAATCGGGTCTCGCAAGTTTTTTACCCTTCGTTTTTTCGACACGTGGATTTTTACGGTAATACAGGATTACGGTGGCTGGTCTTCGATTTACCATCGCTGGAGAGTGGTGCACCATGGTACTGTTCCGTTTCAAATCCATGCACGCGTTTCTAAAAGTCGTACGACACCGTTTCGCCATTTCGGACGGATGTTGCACCTTGTGCACCGTGGATGTTGCACCCTGTAGATATCGATTATACTGACGACCATAACTTCTGGCTCGTTTAGAGTTACGGGAGCCATAACCTGTCAAAACGAAGGCCTCGATGAGTTCTACGGCTTTGACAGCTTTTAGCCGTCAACGGATAGATTAATGCCCAAAAAGGACAACCCGAATCTCAATCGGGTCTCGTAAGTTTTTTACCCTTCGTTTTTTCGACACGTGGATTTTTACGGTAAAACAGGATTACCGTGGATGGCCTTCGATTTACCATCGCTGGAGAGTGGAGCACCATGGTACTGTTCCTTTTCAAATCCATGCACGCATTTCTAAAAGTCGTACGGAATTGTTTCGCCATTTCGGACGGATGTTGCACCTTGCACCGTGGATGTTGCACCATGTAGATATCGATTATTCGGACGGCCATAACTTCAGGCTCGTTTAGAGTTATGGGAGCCATAACATGTCAAAACGAAGGCCTCAATGAGTTCTACGGCTTTGACAGCTTTCAACCGTCAACGGATAGATTAATGCCCAAAAAGGACAACCCGAATCTCAATCGGGTCTCGTAAGTTTTTTACCCTGCGTTTTTTCGACATGTGGATTTTTACGGTAAAACAGGATTACCGTGGCTGGCCTTCGATTTACCATCGCTGGAGAGTGGTGCACCTTGGTACTGTTCCGTTTCAAATCAATGCACGCATTTCTAAAAGTCGTACGACACTGTTTCGCCATTACGGACGGTTGTTGCACCTTGCACCGTGGATGTTGCTCCCTGTAGATATCGATTATTCGGACGACCATAACTTCTGGCTCGTTTAGAGTAGCGGGAGCCATAACCTGTCAAAACGAAGGCCTCGATGACTTCTACGGCTTTGACCGCTTTCAGCCGTCAACGGATAGATTAATGCCTAAAAAGGACAACCGCATCTCAATCGGGTCTCGTAAGTTTTTTACCCTTCGTTTTTTCGACACGTGGATTTTTACGGTAAAACAGGATTACGGTGGCTGGTCTTCGATTTACCATCGCTGGAGAGTGGTGCACCATGGTACTGTTCCGTTTCAAATCCATGCACGCATTTCTAAAAGTCATACGGCACTGTTTTGCCATTTCAGACGGATGTAGCACCTTGCACCGTGGATGTTGCACCCTGTAGATATCGATTATACGGATGACCATAACTTCTGGCTCGTTTAGAGTTACGGTATCCATAACCTTTCAAAACGAAGGAATCGATGAGTTCTATGGATTTGATAGCTTTCAGCAGTCAACGGATAGATTAATGCCCAAAAAGGACAACCCGAATCTCAATCGGGTCTCGTAAGTTTTTTACCCTTCGTTTTTTCGACACGTGGATTTTTACGGTAAAACAGGATTACCATGGCTGGCCTCGATTTACCAGCGCTGGAGAGTGGTGCACCATGGTACTGTTCCGTTTCAAATCCATGCACGCATTTCTAAAAGTCGTACGGCACAGTTTCGCCATTTCGGACGGATGTTGCACCTTGCACCTTGGATCTTGCACCCTGTAGATATCGATTATTCGGACGGCCATAACTTCTGGATCGTTTAGAGTTACGGGAGCCATAACCTGCCAAAATAAAGGCCTCGATAAGTTCTACGGGTTTGACAGCTTTCAGCCGTCAACGGATAGATTAATGCCCTAAAAGGACAACCCGAATCTCAATCGGGTCTCGTAAGTTTTTTACCCTTCGTTTTTTCGACACGTGGATTTTTGCGGTGAAACAGGATTACCGTGGCTGGCCTTCGATTTACCATCGCTGGAGAGTGGTGCACCATGGTACTGTTCCGTTTCAAATCCATGCACGCATTTCTAAAAGTCGTACGGCACAGTTTCGCCATTTCGGACGGATGTTGCACCTTGCACCATGGATGTTGCACCCTGTAGATATCGATTATTCGGACGGCCATAACTTCTGGCTCGTTTAGAGTTACGGGAGCCATAACCTGTCAAAACGAAGGCCTCGATAAGTTCTACGGGTTTGACCGCTTTCAGCCGTCAACGGATAGATTAATGACCAAAAAGGACAACCCGAATCTCAATCGGGTCTCGTAAGTTTTTTACCCTTCGTTTTTTCGACACGTGGATTTTTACGGTAAAACAGGATTACCGTGGCTGGCCGTCGATTTACCATCGCTGGAGAGTGGTGCACCATGGTACTGTTCCATTTCAAATACATGCACGCATTTCTAAAAGTCGTACGACACTGTTTCGCCATTTCGGACGGTTGTTGCACCTTGCACCGTGGATGTTGCACCCTGTAGATATTGATTATGCCATAACTTCTGGCTCGTTTAGAGTTACGGGAGCCATAACCTGTCAAAACGAAGGACTCGATGAGTTCTACGGCTTTGACAGCTTTCAGCCGTCAACGGGTAGATTAATGCCCAAAAAGGACAACCCGAATCTCAATCGGGTCTCGTAAGTTTTTTACCCTTCGTTTTTTCGACATGTGGATTTTTACGGTAAAACCAGATTACCGTGGCTGACCTTCGATTTACCATCGCTGGAGAGTGGTGCACCATGGTACTGTTCTGTTTCAAATCCATGCATGCATTTCTAAAAGTCGTATGACACTGTTTCTCCATTTCGGACGGATTTTGCAACTTGCACCGTGGATGGTGCACCCTGTAGATATCGATTATTCGGACGGCCATAACTTCTGGCTCGTTTAGAGTTTCGGGAGCCATAACCTGTCAAAACGAAGGCCTCGACGAGTTCTACGGCTTTGACTGCTTTCAACCGTCAACGGATAGATTAATGCCCAAAAAGGACAACCCGAATCTCAATCGGGTCTCGTAAGTTTTTTACCCTTCGTTTTTTCGACACGTGGATTTTTACGGTAAAACAGGATTACGGTGGCTGGTCTTCGGTTTACCATCGCTGGAGAGTGGTGCACCATGGCACTGTTCCGTTTCAAACCCATGCACGCATTTCTAAAAGTCGTACGACACTGTTTCACCATTTCGGACGGATGTTGCACCTTACACCGTGGATGTTGCACCCTATAGATATCGATTATTCGGACGGCCGTAACTTCTGGCTCGTTTAGAGTTACGGGAGCCATAACCTGTCAAAACGAAGGCCTCGATGAGTTCTATGTCGTTGACAACTTTCAGCCGTCAACGGATAGATTAATGCCCAAAAAGGACAACCCGAATCTCAATTGGGTCTCGTAAGTTTTTTACCCTTCGTTTTTCCGACACGTGGATTTTTACGGTAAAACAGGATTACCGTGGCTGGGCTTCGATTTACCATCGCTGGAGAGTGGTGCACCATGGTACTGTTCCGTTTCAAATCCATGCACGCATTTCTAAAAGTCGTACGACACTGTTTCTCCATTTCGGACGGATGTTGCACCTTGCACCGTGGATGTTGCACCCTGTAGATATCGATTATTCGGACGGCCATAACTTCTGGCTCGTTTAGAGTTACGGGAGCCATAACATGTCAAAACGAAGGCCATGATGAGTTCTACGGCTTTGACAGCTTTCAACCGTCAACGGATGGATTAATGCCCAAAAAGGACAACCCGAATCTCAATCGGGTCTCGTAAGATTTTTACCGTTTGTTTTTTCGACACGTGGATTTTTATGGTAAAACAGGATTACGGTGGCTGGACTTCGATTTACCACCGCTGGAGAGTGGTGCACCATGGTAATGTTCCGTTTCAAATCCATGCACGCATTTCTAAAAGTCGTGCAGCACTGTTTCGCCATTTCGGACGGATGTTGCACCTTGCACCGTGGATGTTGCACCCTGTAGATATCGATTAATCGGACGGCCATAACTTCTGGTTGTTTAGAGTTACGGGAGCCATAGCCTGTCAAAACGAAGGCCTTGAGGAGTTCTATGGCTTTGACCGCTTTCAGCCGTCAACGGATAGATTAATGCCCAAAAAGGACAACCCGAATCTCAACCGGGTCTCGTAAGTTTTTTACCCTTCGTTTTTTCGACACGTGGATTTTTATGGTAAAACAGGATTACCGTGGCTGGCCTTCGATTTACCATCGCTGGAGAGTGGTGCACCATGGTACTGTTCCGTTTCCAATCCATGCATGCATTTCTAAAAGTCGTACGACACTGTTTCGTTATTTCGGACGGTTGTTGCACCTTGCACCGTGGATGTTGCACCCTGTAGATATCGATTATTCGGACGGCCATAACTCCTGGCTCGTTTAGAGTTTCGGGAGCCATAACCTGTCAAAACGAAGGCCTCGATGAATTCTACGGCTTTGACAGCTTTTAGCCGTCAACGGATAGATTAATGCCCAAAAAGGACAACCCGAATCTCAATCGGGTCTCGTAAGTTTTTTACCCTTCGTTTTTTCGACACGTGGATTTTTACGGTAAAACAGGATTACGGTGACTGGTCTTCGATTTACCATCGCTGGAGAGTGGTGCACCATGGTACTGTTCCGTTTCAATTCCATGCACGCATTTCTAAAAGTCGTGCGGCACTGTTTTGCCATTTCAGAAGGATGTTGCACCTTGCACCGTGGATGTTGCACCATGTAGATATCGATTATACGGACGACCATAACTTCTGGCTCGTTTAGACTTACGGGGCCATAACCTGTCAAAACGAAGGATTCGATGAGTTCTACGGCTTTGACGGCTTTCAGCCGTCAACGGATAGATTAATGCCCATAAAGGACAACACGAATCTCAATCGGGTCTCGTAAGTTTTTTACCCTTCGTTTTTTCGACACGTGGATTTTTACGGTAAAACAGGATTACCGTGGCTGGCCTTCTATTTACATCGCTGGAGAGTGGTGCACCATGGTACTGTTCCGTTTCAAACCCATGCACGCATTTCTAAAAGTCGTACGGCACTGTTTCGCCATTTCGGACGGATGTTGCACCTTGCACCGTGGATGTTGCACCCTGTAGATATCGATTATTCGGACGGCCAAAATTTCTGGCTCGTTTAGAGTTACGGGAGCTATAACCTGTCAAAACGAAGGCCTCGATGATTTCTACGTCTTTGACAGCTTTCAGCCGTCAACGGATAGATTAATACCCAAAAAGGACAACCCGAATCTCAATCGGGTCTCGTAAGTTTTTTACCCTTCGTTTTTTCGACACGTGGATTTTTACGATAAAACAGGATTACCGTGGCTGGCCTTCGATTTACCATCGCTGGAAAGTGGTTCACCATGGTACTGTTCCGTTTCAAATCCATGCACGCATTTCTAAAAGTCGTACGACACTGTTTCGCCATTTCGGACGGATGTTGCACCATGTACCGTGGATGTTGCACCCTGTAGATATCGATTATTCAAACGGCCATAACTTCTAGCTCGTTTAGAGTTACGGGAGCCATAACCTGTCAAAACGAAGGCCTCGATGAGTTCTACGGCTTTGACTGCTTTCCGCCGTCAGCGGATAGATTAATGCCCAAAAAGGACAACCCGTATCTCAATCGGGTCTCGTAAGTTTTTAACCCTTCGTTTTTTCGACACGTGGATTTTTAAGGAAAAACGGGATTACGGTGGCTGGTCTTCGATTTACCATCGCTGGAGAGTGGTGCACCATGGTACTGTTCCGTTTCAAATCCATGCACGCATTTCTAAAAGTTGTACGGCACTGTTTCGCCATTTTGGACGGATGTTGCACCTTGCACCGTGGATGTTGCACCCTGTAGATATCGATTAATCGGACGGCCGTAACTTCTGGCTCGTTTAGAGTTACGGAAGCCCTAACCTGTCAAAACGAAGGCCTCGATGAGTTCTACGGCTTTGATCGCTTTCAGCCGTCAACGGATAGATTAATGCCCAAAAAGGACAACCCGAATCTCAATCGGGTCTCGTAAGTTTTTTACCCTTCGTTTTTTCGACACGTGGATTTTTACGTTAAAACAGGATTACCATGGCTGGCCTTCGATTTACCATCGCTGGAGAGTGGTGCACCATGGTACTGTTTCGTTTCAAATCCATGCACGCATTTCTAAAAGTCGTACGGCACTGTTTCGCCATTTCGGACGGATGTTGCACCTTGCACCATGGATGTTGCACCATGTAGATATCGATTATTCGGACGGCCATAACTTCCGGCTCGTTTAGAATTACGGCAGGCATAACATGTCAAAACAAAGGCCTCGATGAGTTCTACGGCTTTGACAGCTTTCAACCGTCAACGGATAGATTAATGCCCAAAAAGGACAACCCGAATCTCAATCGGGTCTCGTAAGTTTTTTACCGTTCGTTTTTTCGACACGTGGATTTTTACGGTAAAACAGGATTACGGTGGCTGGTCTTCGATTTACCATCGCTGGAGAGTGATGCACCATGGTACTGTTCCGTTTCAAATCCATGCACGCATTTCTAAAAGTCGTACGGCACTGTTTCGCCATTTCGGACGGATGTTGCACCTTGCACCGTGGATGTTGCACCCTGTAGATATCGATTATTCGGACGACCATAACTTCTGGCTAGTTTAGAGTTACGGGAGCCATAACCTGTCAAAACGAAGGCCTCGATGAGTTCTACGGCTTTGACAGTTTTCAACCGTCAACGGATAGATTTATGCCCAAAAAGGACAACCCGAATCTCAATCGGGTCTCGTAAGTTTTTAACCCTTCGTTTTTTCGACACGTGGATTTTTACGGTAAAACGGGATTACGGTGGCTGGTCTTCGATTTACCATCGCTGGAGGGTGTTGCACCATGGTACTGTTCCGTTTCAAATCCATGCACGCATTTCTAAAAGTCGTACGGCACTGTTTCGCCATTTCGGACGGATGTTGCACCTTGCACCGTGGATGTTGCACCCTGTAGATATCGATTATACGGACGACCATAACTTCTGGCTCGTTTAGAGTTACGGGAGCCATAACCTGTCAAAACGAAGGCCTCGATGAGTTCTACGGCTTTGATGACTTTCAGCCGTCAACGGATAGATTAATGCCCAAAAAGGACAACCCGAATTTCAATCGGGTATCGTAAGTTTTTTACCCTTCGTTTTTTCGACACATGGATTTTTACGGTAAACAGGATTACCGTGGCTGGCCTTCAATTTACCATCGCTGGAGAGTGGTGCACCATGGCACTGTTACGTTTCAAATCCATGCATGCATTTCTAAAAGTCGTACGGCACTGTTTCGCCATTTCGGACGGATGTTGCACCTTGCACCGTAGATGTTGCACCCTGTAGATATCGATTATTTAAACGGCCATAACTTCTGGCTCGTTTAGAGTTACGGGAGGCATAACATGTCAAAACGAAGGCCTCGATGAGTTCTACGGCTTTGACAGCTTTTAGCCGTCAACGGATAGATTAATGCCCAAAAAGGACAACCCGAATCTCAATCGGGTCTCGTAAGTTTTTTACCCTTCGTTTTTTCGACACGTGGATTTTTACAGTAAAACAGGATTACCGTGGCTGGCCTTCGATTTACCATCGCTGGAGAGTGGTGCACCTTGTACTGTTCCATTTCAAACCCATGCACGCATTTCTAAAAGTCGTACGGCACTGTTTCGCCATTTCGGACGGATGTTGCAACTTGCACCGTGGATGTTGCACCCTGTAGATATCGATTATTCGGACGACCATAACTTCTGGCTCGTTTAGAGTTACGGGAGCCATAACCTGTCAACACGAAGGCCTCGATGAGTTCTACGGCTTTGACAGCTTTCATCCGTCAACGGATAGATTAATACCCAAAAAGGACAACCCGAATCTCAATCGGGTCTCGTAAGTTTTTTACCCTTCGTTTTTTCGACCCGTGGATTTTTACGCTAAAACAGGATTACCGTGGCTGGCCTTCGATTTACATCGCTGGAGAGTGGTGCACCATGGTACTGTTCCGTTTCAAACCCATGCACGCATTTCTAAAAGTCGTACGGCACTGTTTCGCCATTTCGGACGGATGTTGCACCTTGCACCGTGGATGTTGCACCCTGTAGATATCGATTATTCGGACGGCCAAAATTTCTGGCTCGTTTAGAGTTACGGGAGCCATAACCTGTCAAAACGAAGGCCTCGATGATTTCTACGTCTTTGACAGCTTTCAGCCGTAAACGGATAGATTAATACCCAAAAAGGACAACCCGAATCTCAATCGGGTCTCGTAAGTTTTTTACCCTTCGTTTTTTCGACACGTGGATTTTTACGATAAAACAGGATTAACGTGGCTGGCCTTCGATTTACCATCGCTGGAAAGTGGTTCACCATGGTACTGTTCCATTTCAAATCCATGCACGCATTTCTAAAAGTCGTACGACACTGTTTCGCCATTTCGGACGGATGTTGCACCATGTACCGTGGATGTTGCACCCTGTAGATATCGATTATTCAGACGGCCATAACTTCTAGCTCGTTTAGAGTTACGGGAGCCATAACCTGTCAAAACGAAGGCCTCGATGAGTTCTACGGCTTTGACTGCTTTCAGCCGTCAGCGGATAGATTAATGCCAAAAAAAGGACAACCCGTATCTCAATCGGGTCTCGTAAGTTTTTAACCCTTCGTTTTTTCGACACGTGGATTTTTAAGGAAAAACGGGATTACGGTGGCTGGTCTTCGATTTACCATCGCTGGAGAGTGGTGCACCATGGTACTGTTCCGTTTCAAATCCATGCACGCATTTCTAAAAGTTGTACGGCACTGTTTCGCCATTTTGGACGGATGTTGCACCTTGCACCGTGGATGTTGCACCCTGTAGATATCGATTAATCGGACGGCCATAACTTCTGGCTCGTTTAGAGTTACGGAAGCCCTAACCTGTCAAAACGAAGGCCTCGATGAGTTCTACGGCTTTGATCGCTTTCAGCCGTCAACGGATAGGTTAATGCCCAAAAAGGACAACCCGAATCTCAATCGGGTCTCGTAAGTTTTTTACCCTTCGTTTTTTCGACACGTGGATTTTTACGTTAAAACAGGATTACCATGGCTGGCCTTCGATTTACCATCGCTGGAGAGTGGTGCACCATGGTACTGTTCCGTTTCAAATCCATGCACGCATTTCTAAAAGTCGTACGGCACTGTTTCGCCATTTCGGACGGATGTTGCACCTTGCACCATGGATGTTGCACCATGTAGATATCGATTATTCGGACGGCCATAACTTCCGGCTCGTTTAGAATTACGGCAGGCATAACATGTCAAAACAAAGGCCTCGATGAGTTCTACGGCTTTGACAGCTTTCAACCGTCAACGGATAGATTAATGCCCAAAAAGGACAACCCGAATCTCAATCGGGTCTCGTAAGTTTTTTACCGTTCGTTTTTTCGACACGTGGATTTTTACGGTAAAACAGGATTACGGTGGCTGGTCTTCGATTTACCATCGCTGGAGAGTGATGCACCATGGTACTGTTCCGTTTCAAATCCATGCACGCATTTCTAAAAGTCGTACGGCACTGTTTCGCCATTTCGGACGGATGTTGCACCTTGCACCGTGGATGTTGCACCCTGTAGATATCGATTATTCGGACGACCATAACTTCTGGCTAGTTTAGAGTTACGGGAGCCATAACCTGTCAAAACGAAGGCCTCGATGAGTTCTACGGCTTTGACAGTTTTCAACCGTCAACGGATAGATTTATGCCCAAAAAGGACAACCCGAATCTCAATCGGGTCTCGTAAGTTTTTAACCCTTCGTTTTTTCGACACGTGGATTTTTACGGTAAAACGGGATTACGGTGGCTGGTCTTCGATTTACCATCGCTGGAGGGTGTTGCACCATGGTACTGTTCCGTTTCAAATCCATGCACGCATTTCTAAAAGTCGTACGGCACTGTTTCGCCATTTCGGACGGATGTTGCACCTTGCACCGTGGATGTTGCACCCTGTAGATATCGATTATACGGACGACCATAACTTCTGGCTCGTTTAGAGTTACGGGAGCCATAACCTGTCAAAACGAAGGCCTCGATGAGTTCTACGGCTTTGATGACTTTCAGCCGTCAACGGATAGATTAATGCCCAAAAAGGACAACCCGAATTTCAATCGGGTATCGTAAGTTTTTTACCCTTCGTTTTTTCGACACATGGATTTTTACGGTAAACAGGATTACCGTGGCTGGCCTTCAATTTACCATCGCTGGAGAGTGGTGCACCATGGCACTGTTACGTTTCAAATCCATGCATGCATTTCTAAAAGTCGTACGGCACTGTTTCGCCATTTCGGACGGATGTTGCACCTTACACCGTAGATGTTGCACCCTGTAGATATCGATTATTTAAACGGCCATAACTTCTGGCTCGTTTAGAGTTACGGGAGCCATAACATGTCAAAACGAAGGCCTCGATGAGTTCTACGGCTTTGACAGCTTTTAGCCGTCAACGGATAGATTAATGCCCAAAAAGGACAACCCGAATCTCAATCGGGTCTCGTAAGTTTTTTACCCTTCGTTTTTTCGACACGTGGATTTTTACAGTAAAACAGGATTACCGTGGCTGGCCTTCGATTTACCATCGCTGGAGAGTGGTGCACCTTGTACTGTTCCATTTCAAACCCATGCACGCATTTCTAAAAGTCGTACGGCACTGTTTCGCCATTTCGGACGGATGTTGCAACTTGCACCGTGGATGTTGCACCCTGTAGATATCGATTATTCGGACGACCATAACTTCTGGCTCGTTTAGAGTTACGGGAGCCATAACCTGTCAACACGAAGGCCTCGATGAGTTCTACGGCTTTGACAGCTTTCATCCGTCAACGGATAGATTAATACCCAAAAAGGACAACCCGAATCTCAATCGGGTCTCGTAAGTTTTTTACCCTTCGTTTTTTCGACCCGTGGATTTTTACGCTAAAACAGGATTACCGTGGCTGGCCTTCGATTTACATCACTGGAGAGTGGTGCACCATGGTACTGTTCCGTTTCAAACCCATGCACGCATTTCTAAAAGTCGTACGGCACTGTTTCGCCATTTCGGACGGATGTTGCACCTTGCACCGTGGATGTTGCACCCTGTAGATATCGATTATTCGGACGGCCAAAATTTCTGGCTCGTTTAGAGTTACGGGAGCCATAACCTGTCAAAACGAAGGCCTCGATGATTTCTACGTCTTTGACAGCTTTCAGCCGTAAACGGATAGATTAATACCCAAAAAGGACAACCCGAATCTCAATCGGGTCTCGTAAGTTTTTTACCCTTCGTTTTTTCGACACGTGGATTTTTACGATAAAACAGGATTAACGTGGCTGGCCTTCGATTTACCATCGCTGGAAAGTGGTTCACCATGGTACTGTTCCATTTCAAATCCATGCACGCATTTCTAAAAGTCGTACGACACTGTTTCGCCATTTCGGACGGATGTTGCACCATGTACCGTGGATGTTGCACCCTGTAGATATCGATTATTCAGACGGCCATAACTTCTAGCTCGTTTAGAGTTACGGGAGCCATAACCTGTCAAAACGAAGGCCTCGATGAGTTCTACGGCTTTGACTGCTTTCAGCCGTCAGCGGATAGATTAATGCCAAAAAAAGGACAACCCGTATCTCAATCGGGTCTCGTAAGTTTTTAACCCTTCGTTTTTTCGACACGTGGATTTTTAAGGAAAAACGGGATTACGGTGGCTGGTCTTCGATTTACCATCGCTGGAGAGTGGTGCACCATGGTACTGTTCCGTTTCAAATCCATGCACGCATTTCTAAAAGTTGTACGGCACTGTTTCGCCATTTTGGACGGATGTTGCACCTTGCACCGTGGATGTTGCACCCTGTAGATATCGATTAATCGGACGGCCATAACTTCTGGCTCGTTTAGAGTTACGGAAGCCCTAACCTGTCAAAACGAAGGCCTCGATGAGTTCTACGGCTTTGATCGCTTTCAGCCGTCAACGGATAGATTAATGCCCAAAAAGGACAACCCGAATCTCAATCGGGTCTCGTAAGTTTTTTACCCTTCGTTTTTTCGACACGTGGATTTTTACGTTAAAACAGGATTACCTTGGCTGGCCTTCGATTTACCATCGCTGGAGAGTGGTGCACCATGGTACTGTTCCGTTTCAAATCCATGCACGCATTTCTAAAAGTCGTACGGCACTGTTTCGCCATTTCGGACGGATGTTGCACCTTGCACCATGGATGTTGCACCATGTAGATATCGATTATTCGGACGGCCATAACTTCCGGCTCGTTTAGAATTACGGCAGGCATAACATGTCAAAACAAAGGCCTCGATGAGTTCTACGGCTTTGACAGCTTTCAACCGTCAACGGATAGATTAATGCCCAAAAAGGACAACCCGAATCTCAATCGGGTCTCGTAAGTTTTTTACCGTTCGTTTTTTCGACACGTGGATTTTTACGGTAAAACAGGATTACGGTGGCTGGTCTTCGATTTACCATCGCTGGAGAGTGATGCACCATGGTACTGTTCCGTTTCAAATCCATGCACGCATTTCTAAAAGTCGTACGGCACTGTTTCGCCATTTCGGACGGATGTTGCACCTTGCACCGTGGATGTTGCACCCTGTAGATATCGATTATTCGGACGACCATAACTTCTGGCTAGTTTAGAGTTACGGGAGCCATAACCTGTCAAAACGAAGGCCTCGATGAGTTCTACGGCTTTGACAGTTTTCAACCGTCAACGGATAGATTTATGCCCAAAAAGGACAACCCGAATCTCAATCGGGTCTCGTAAGTTTTTAACCCTTCGTTTTTTCGACACGTGGATTTTTACGGTAAAACGGGATTACGGTGGCTGGTCTTCGATTTACCATCGCTGGAGGGTGTTGCACCATGGTACTGTTCCGTTTCAAATCCATGCACGCATTTCTAAAAGTCGTACGGCACTGTTTCGCCATTTCGGACGGATGTTGCACCTTGCACCGTGGATGTTGCACCCTGTAGATATCGATTATACGGACGACCATAACTTCTGGCTCGTTTAGAGTTACGGGAGCCATAACCTGTCAAAACGAAGGCCTCGATGAGTTCTACGGCTTTGATGACTTTCAGCCGTCAACGGAGAGATTAATGCCCAAAAAGGACAACCCGAATTTCAATCGGGTATCGTAAGTTTTTTACCCTTCGTTTTTTCGACACATGGATTTTTACGGTAAACAGGATTACCGTGGCTGGCCTTCAATTTACCATCGCTGGAGAGTGGTGCACCATGGCACTGTTACGTTTCAAATCCATGCATGCATTTCTAAAAGTCGTACGGCACTGTTTCGCCATTTCGGACGGATGTTGCACCTTGCACCGTAGATGTTGCACCCTGTAGATATCGATTATTTAAACGACCATAACTTCTGGCTCGTTTAGAGTTACGGGAGCCATAACATGTCAAAACGAAGGCCTCGATGAGTTCTACGGCTTTGACAGCTTTTAGCCGTCAACGGATAGATTAATGCCCAAAAAGGACAACCCGAATCTCAATCGGGTCTCGTAAGTTTTTTACCCTTCGTTTTTTCGACACGTGGATTTTTACAGTAAAACAGGATTACCGTGGCTGGCCTTCGATTTACCATCGCTGGAGAGTGGTGCACCTTGTACTGTTCCATTTCAAACCCATGCACGCATTTCTAAAAGTCGTACGGCACTGTTTCGCCATTTCGGACGGATGTTGCAACTTGCACCGTGGATGTTGCACCCTGTAGATATCGATTATTCGGACGACCATAACTTCTGGCTCGTTTAGAGTTACGGGAGCCATAACCTATCAACACGAAGGCCTCGATGAGTTCTACGGCTTTGACAGCTTTCATCCGTCAACGGATAGATTAATACCCAAAAAGGACAACCCGAATCTCAATCGGGTCTCGTAAGTTTTTTACCCTTCGTTTTTTCGACCCGTGGATTTTTACGCTAAAACAGGATTACTGTGGCTGGCCTTCGATTTACCATCGCTGGAGAGTGGTGCACCATGACACTGTTCCATTTCAAATCCATGCACGCATTTCTAAAAGTCGTACGATACTGTTTCGCCATTTCGGACGGATGTTGCACCTTGCACCATGGATGTTGCACCCTGTAGATATCGATTATTCGGGCGGCCAAAACTTCTGGCTCGTTAGAGTTTCGGGAGCCATAACCTGTCAAAACGAAGGCCTCAATGAGTTCTACGGCTTTGACAGCTTTCAGCCGTCAACGGATAGATTAATGCCCAAAAAGGACAACCCGAATCTCAATCGGGTCTCGTAAGTTTTTTACCCTTCGTTTTTTCGACACGTGGATTTTTACGGCAAAACAGGATTACGGTGGCTGGTCTTCGATTTACCATCGCTGGAGAGTGGTGCACCATGGTACTGTTCCGTTTCAAACCCACGCACGCATTTCTAAAAGTCGGACGGCACTGTTTCACCATTTCGGACGGATGTTGCACCTTGCACCGTGGATGTTGCACCCTGTAGATATCGATTATTAGGATGGACATAACTTCTGGCTCGTTTAGATTTATGGGAGCCATAACCTGTCAAAACGAAGGCCTCGATGAGTTCTATGGCTTTGACAGCATTCAGCCGTCAACGGGTAGATTAATGCCCAAAAAGGACAACCCGAATCTCAATCGTGTCTCGTAAGTTTTTTACCCTTCGTTTTTTCGACACGTGGATTTTTACGGTAAAACAGGATTACCGTGGCTGGCCTTCGATTTACCATAGCTGGAGAGTGGTGCACCATGGTACTGTTCCGTTTCAAATCCATGCACGCATTTCTAAAAGTCGTACGGCATTCGCCATTTCGGACGGATGTTGCACCTTGCACCATGGATGTTGCACCTTGTAGATATCGATTATTCGGACGGCCATAACTTCTGGCTAGTTTAGGGTTACGGCAGCCATAACATGTCAAAACGAAGGCCTCGATGAGTTCTACGGCTTTGACAGCTTTCAACCATCAACGGATAGATTAATGCCCAAAAAGGACAACCCGAATCTCAATCGGGTCTCGTAAGTTTTTTACCGTTCGTTTTTTCGACACGTGGATTTTTACAGTAAAACGGGATTACGGTGGCTGGTCTTCGATTTACCATCGCTGGAGAGTGGTGCACTATGGCACTGTTCCGTTTCAAATCCATACATGCATTTCTAAAAGTCATACGGCACTGTTTCGCCATTTCGGACGGATGTTGCACCTTGCACCGTGGATGTTGCACCCTGTAGATATCGATTATTCGGACGACCATAACTTATGGCTCGTTTAGAGTTACGGGAGCCATAACCTGTCAAAACAAAGGCCTCGATGAGTTCTACGGCTTTGATAGTTTTCAGCCGTCAACGGATAGATTAATTCCCAAAAAGGACAACCCGAATCTCAATCGGGTCTCGTAAGTTTTTAACCCTTCGTTTTTTCGACATGTGGATTTTTACGGTAAAACGGGATTACGGTGGCTGGTCTTCGATTTACCATCACTGGAGAGCGGTGCACCATGGCACTGTTACGTTTCAAATCCATGCATGCATTTCTAAAAGTCGTACGGCACTGTTTCGCCATTTCGGACGGATGTTGCACCTTGCACCGTGGATGTTGCACCCTGTAGATATCGATTATACGGACGACCATAACTTCTGGCTTGTTTAGAGTTACGGGAGCCATAACCTGTCAAAACGAAGGCCTCGATGAGTTCTACGGCTTTGACGGCTTTCAGCTGTCAACGGATTGATTAATGCCCAGAAAGGACAACCCGAATCTCAATCGGGTCTCGTAAGTTTTTTACCCTTCGTTTTTTCGACACGCGTTTTTTTATGTTAAAACAGGATTACCGTGGCTGGCCTTCGATTTACCATCGCTGAAGAGTGGTGCACCATGGTACTGTTCCGTTTCAAATCCATGCACGCATTTCTAAAAGTCGTACGGAACTGTTTCGCCATTTCGGACGGATGTTGCACCTTGCACCGTGGATGTTGCACCCTGTAGATATCGATTATTTGGACGGCCAAAACTTCTGGCTCGTTTAGAGTTATGGGAGCCATAACATGCCAAAACGAAGGCCTCGATGAGTTCTACGGCTCTGACAGCTTTCAATCGTCAACGGATAGATTAATGCCCAAAAAGGACAACCCGAATCTCAATCGGGTCTCGTAAGTTTTTTACCCTTCGTTTTTTCGACACGTGGATTTTTAAGGTAAAACAGGATTACCGTGGTTGGCCTTCGATTTACCATCGCTGGAGAGTGCTGCACCATGGTACTGTTCCGTTTCAAATCCATGCACGCATTTCTAAAAGTCGTACGGCACTGTTTCGCCATGTTGGACGGTTGTTGCACCTTGCACCGTGGATGTTGCACCCTGTAGATATCGATTATTCGGACGACCATAACTTCTGGCTCGTTTAGAGTTACGGGAGCCATAACCAGTCAAAACGAAGGCCTCGATGAGTTCTACGGCTTTGACAGCTTTCAGCCGTCAACGGATAGATTAATGCCCAAAAAGGACAACCCGAATCTCCATCGGGTCTCGTAAGTTTTTTACCCTTCGTTTTTTCGACACGTGGATTTTTACGGTAAAACAGGACTACGGTGGCTGGTCTTCGATTTACCATCGCTAGAGAGTGGTGCACCATGGTACTGTTCCGTTTCAAATCCATGCACGCATTTCTAAAAGTCGTACGTCACTGTTTTTCCATTTCAGACGGATGTTGCACCTTGCACCGTGGATGTTGCACCCTGTGGATATCGATTATACGGACGACCATAACTTCTGGCTCGTTTAGACTTACGGGAGCCATAACCTGTCAAAACGAAGGACTCGACGAGTTCTACGGCTTTGACAGCTTTCAGAGGTCAATGGATAGATTAATTCCCAAAAAGGACAACCCGAATCTCAATCGGGTCTCGTAAGTTTTTTACCCTTCGTTTTTTCGACACGTGGATATTTACAGTAAAACAGGATTACCGTGGCTGGACTTCGATTTACCATCGCTGGAGAGTGATGCACCATGGTACTATTCCGTTTCAAACCCATACACGCATATCTAAAAGTCGTACGTCACTGTTTCGCCATTTCGAACGGATGTTGCACCTTGCACCGTGGATGTTGCACCCTATAGATATCGATTATTCGGACGGCCATAACTTCTAGCTCGTTTAGAGTTACGGGAGCCATAACCTATCAAAATGAAGGCCTCGATGAGTTTTATAGCTTTGACAGCTTTCAGCCGTCAACCGATAGATTAATACCCAAAAAGGACAACCCCAATCTCAATCGGCTCTCGTAAGTTTTTTACCCTTCGTTTTTTCGACACGTGGATTTTTATGGTAAAACAGGATTACCGTGGTTGGCCTTCGATTTACCATCGCTGGAGAGTGGTGCACCATGGTACTGTTCCGTTTCAAATCCATGCACGCATTTCTAAAAGTCGTACGACACTGTTTCGCCATTTCGGACGGATGTTGCACCTTGCACCGTGGATGTTGCACCCTGTAGATATCGATTATTCGGACGGCCATAATTTCTGGCTCGTTTAGAGTTACGGGAGCCATAACCTGTCAAAACGAAGGCCTCGATGAGTTCTACGGCTTTGACAGCTTTCAGCCATCAACGGATAGATTAATGTCCAAAAAGGACAAACCGAATCTCAATCGGGTCTCGTAAGTTTTTTTCCCTTCGTTTTTTCGACACGTGGATTTTTATGGTAAAACAGGATTACCATGGCTGGCCTTAGATCTACCATCGCTGGAGAGTGGTGCACCATGGTACTGTTCCGTTTCAAATCCATGCACGCATTTCTAAAAGTCGTACGGCACTGTTTCGCCATTTCTGATGGATGTTGCACCTTGCACCATGGATGTTGCACCTTGCACCATGGATGTTGCACCCTGTAGATATCGATTATTCGGACGGCCATAACTTCTGGCTCGTTTAGAGTTACGGCAGCCATAACATGTCAAAACGAAGGCCTCGATGAGTTCTACGGCTTTGACAGCTTTCAACCGTCAACGGATAGATTAATGCCCAAAAAGGACAGCCCGAATCTCAATAGGGTCTCGTAAGTTTTTTATCGTTCGTTTTTTCGACACGTGGATTTTTACGGTAAAACAGGATTACGGTGGCTGGTCTTCGATTTACCATCGCTGGAGAGTGGTGCACATTGGTACTGTTCCGTTTCAAATCCATGCACGCATTTCCTAAATTCGTTCGACACTGTTTCGCCATTTCGGACGGATGTTGCACCTTGCACCGTGGATGTTGCACCCTGTAGATATCGATTATTCGAACGACCATAACTTCTGGCTCGTTTAGAGTTACGGGAGCCATAACCTGTCAAAACGAAGGCCTCGATGAGTTCTACGGCTTTGACAGTTTTCAGCCGTCAACGGATAGATTAATACCAAAAAAGGACAACCCGAATCTCAATCGGGTCTCGTAAGTTTTTTACCCTTTGTTTTTTCGACACGTGGATTTTTACGGTAAAACAGGATTACCGTGGCTGGCCTTCGATTTACCATCGCTGGAGAGTGGTGCACCATGGTACTGTTCCGTTTCAAATCCATGCACGCATTTCTAAAAGTCGTACGGCACTGTTTCTCCATTTCGGACGGATGTTGCACCTTGCACCGTGGATGTTGCACCCTGTAGATATCGATTATTCGGACGGCCATAAATTTTGGCTCGTTTAAAGTTACGGGAGCCATAACCTGTCAAAACGAAGGCCTCGATGAGTTCTACGGCTTTGACCGCTTTCAGCCATCAACGGACAGATTAATTCCCAAAAAGGACAACCCGAATCTCAATCTGGTCTCGTAAGTTTTTTACCCTTCGTTTTTTCGACACGTGGATTTTTACGGTAAAAAAGGATTACCGTGGCTGGCCTTCAATTTACCATCGCTGGAGAGTGGTGCACCATGGTACTGTTCCGTTTCAAATCCATGCACGCATTTCTAAAAGTCGTACGGCACTGTTTCGCCATTTCGGACGGATGTTGCACCTTGCACCGTGGATGTTGCACCCTATAGATATCGATTATTCGGACGGCCATAACTTCTGGCTCGTTTAGAGTTACGGGAGCCATATCCTGTCAAAACGAAGGCCTCGATGAGTTCTACGGCTTTGACTGCTTTCAGCCGTCAACGGATAGATTAATGCCAAAAAAGGACAACCCGAATCTCAATCGGGTCTCGTAAGTTTTTTTACCCTTTGTTTTTTCGGCACGTGGATTTTTACGGTAAAACTGGATTACCGTGGCTGGCCTTAGATTTACCATCGCTGGAGAGTGGTGCACCAGGTACTGTTCCGTTTCAAATCCATGCACGCGTTTCTAAAAGTCGTACGTCACTGTTTCGCCATTTCGGACGGATGTTCCACCTTGCACCGTGGATGCTGCACCCTGTAGATATCGATTATTCGGACGACCAAAACTTCTGGCTCGTTTAGAGTTACGGGAGCCATAACCTGTCAAAACGAAGGCCTCAATGAGTTCTACGACTTTGACAGCTTTCAGCCGTCAATGGATAGATTAATGCTCAAAAAGGACAACCCGAATCTCAATCGGGTCTCGTAAGTTTTTTACCCTTCGTTTTTTCGACACGTGGATTTTTACGGTAAAACAGGATTACCGTGGCTGGCCTTCGATTTACCATCGCCTGGAGAGTGGTGCACCATGGTACTGTTCCGTTTCAAAGCCATGCACGCATTTGTAAAAGTCGTACGGCACTGTTTCGCTATTTCGGACGGATGTTGCACCTTGCACCGTGGATGTTGCACCCTGTAGATATCGATTATTCGGACGGCCTTAACTTCTGGCTCGTTTAGAGTTACGGGAGCCAAAACCTGTCAAAACGAAGGCCTCGATGAGTTCTACGGCTTTGACAGCTTTCAACCGTCAATGGATAGATTAATGCCCAAAAAGGACAACACGAATCTCAATCGGGTTTCGTAAGTTTTTTACCCTTCGTTTTTTCGACACGTGGATTTTTACGGTAATACAGGACTACGGTGGCTGGTCTTCGATTTACCATCGCTGGAGAGTGTTGCACCATGATACTGTTCCATTTCAAATCCATGCGCGCATTTCTAAAAGTCGTACGGCACTGTTTCACCATTTCGGACGGATGTTGCACCTTGCACCGTGGATGTTGTACCCTGTAGATATCGATTATACGGACGACCATAACTTCTGGATCGTTTAGAGTTACGGGAGCCATAACCTGTCAAAACGAAGGCCTCGATGAGTTCTACGACTTTGACAGCTTCCAACAGTCAACGGATAGATTAATTCCCAAAAAGGACAACCCGAATCTCAATCGGTTCTCGTAAGTTTTTTACCCTTTGTTTTTTCGACATGTGGATTTTTACGGTAAAACGGGATTACGGTGGCTGGTCTTCGATTTACCATCGCTGGAGAGCGGTGCACCATGGCACCGTTACGTTTCAAATCCATGCATGCATTTCTAAAAGTCGTACGGCACTGTTTCGCCATTTCGGACGGATGTTGCACCTTGCACCGTGGATGTTGCACCCTGTAGATATCGATTATACGGACGACCATAACTTCTGGCTTGTTTAGAGTTACGGGAGCCATAACCTGTCAAAACGAAGGCCTCGATGAGTTCTACGGCTTTGACGGCTTTCAGCCGTCAACGGATTGATTAATGCCCAGAATGGACAACCCGAATCTCAATCGGGTCTCGTAAGTTTTTTACCCTTCGTTTTTTCGACACGTGGTTTTTTACGGTAAAACAGGATTACCGTGGCTGTCCTTCGATTTACCATCGCTGGAGAGTGGTGCACCATGGTACTGTTCCGTTTCAAATCCATGCACGCATTTCTAAAAGTCGTACGGAACTGTTTCGCCATTTCGGACGGATGTTGCACCTTGCACCGTGGATGTTGCACCCTGTAGATATCGATTATTTGGACGGCCAAAACTTCTGGCTCGTTTAGAGTTATGGGAGCCATAACATGTCAAAACGAAGGCCTCGATGAGTTCTACGGCTCTGACAGCTTTCAATCGTCAACGGATAGATTAATGCCCAAAAAGGACAACCCGAATCTCAATCGGGTCTCGTAAGTTTTTTACCCTTCGTTTTTTCGACACGTGAATTTTTAAGGTAAAACAGGATTACCGTGGTTGGCCTTCGATTTACCATCGCTGGAGAGTGGTGCACCATGGTACTGTTCCGTTTCAAATCCATGCACGCATTTCTAAAAGTCGTACGGCACTGTTTCGCCATGTCGGACGGTTGTTGCACCTTGCACCGTGGATGTTGCACCCTGTAGATATCGATTATTCGGACGACCATAACTTCTGGCTCGTTTAGAGTTACGGGAGCCATAACCAGTCAAAACGGAGGCCTCGATGAGTTCTACGGCTTTGACAGCTTTCAGTCGTCAACGGATAGATTAATGCCCAAAAAGGACAACCCGAATCTGCATCGGGTCTCGTAAGTTTTTTACCCTTCGTTTTTTCGACACGTGGATTTTTATGGTAAAACAGGACTACGGTGGCTGGTCTTCGATTTACCATCGCTGGAGAGTGGTGCACCATGGTACTGTTCCGTTTCAAATCCATGCACGCATTTCTAAAAGTCGTACGTCACTGTTTTTCCATTTCAGACGGATGTTGCACCTTGCACCGTGGATGTTGCACCCTGTGGATATCGATTATACGGACGACCATAACTTCTGGCTCGTTTAGACTTACGGGAGCCATAACCTGTCAAAACGAAGGACTCGACGAGTTCTACGGCTTTGACAGCTTTCAGCGGTCAACGGATAGATTAATTCCCAAAAAGGACAACCCGAATCTCAATCGGGTCTCGTAAGTTTTTTACCCTTCGTTTTTTCGACACGTGGATATTTACAGTAAAACAGGATTACCGTGGCTGGACTTCGATTTACCATCGCTGGAGAGTGGTGCACCATGGTACTATTCCGTTTCAAACCCATGCACGCATATCTAAAAGTCGTACGTCACTGTTTCGCCATTTCGAACGGATGTTGCACCTTGCACCGTGGATGTTGCACCCTGTAGATATCGATTATTCGGACGACCATAACTTCTAGCTCGTTTAGAGTTACGGGAGCCATAACCTGTCAAAACGAAGGCCTCGATGAGTCCTACAGCTTTGACAGCTTTCAGGCGTCAATGGATAGATTAATACCCAAAAAGGACAACCCGAATCTCAATCGGCTCTCGTAAGTTTTTTACCCTTCGTTTTTTCGACACGTGGATTTTTATGGTAAAACAGGATTACCGTGGTTGGCCTTCGATTTACCATCGCTGGAGAGTGGTGCACCATGGTACTGTTCCGTTTCAAATCCATGCACGCATTTCTAAAAGTCGTACGACACTGTTTCGCCATTTCGGACGGATGTTGCACCTTGCACCGTGGATGTTGCACCCTGTAGAAATCGATTATTCGGACGGCCATAATTTCTGGCTCGTTTAGAGTTACGGGTGCCATAACCTGTCAAAACGAAGGCCTCGATGAGTTCTACGGCTTTGACAGCTTTCAGCCATCAACGGATAGATTAATGTCCAAAAAGGACAACCCGAATCTCAATCGGGTCTCGTAAGTTTTTTTCCCTTCGTTTTTTCGACACGTGGATTTTTATGGTAAAACAGGATTACCATGGCTGGCCTTAGATCTACCATCGCTGGAGAGTGGTGCACCATGGTACTGTTCCGTTTCAAATCCATGCACGCATTTCTAAAAGTCGTACGGCACTGTTTCGTCATTTCTGATGGATGTTGCACCTTGCACCGTGGATGTTGCACCCTGTAGATATCGATTATTCGAACGGCCATAACTTCTGGCTCGTTTAGAGTTACGGCAGCCATAACATGTCAAAACGAAGGCCTCGATGAGTTCTACGGCTTTGACAGCTTTCAACCGTCAACGGATAGATTAATGCCCAAAAAGGACAGCCCGAATCTCAATAGGGTCTCGTAAGTTTTTTACCGTTCGTTTTTTCGACACGTGGATTTTTACGGTAAAACAGGATTACGGTGGCTGGTCTTCGATTTACCATCGCTGGAGAGTGGTGCACATTGGTACTGTTCCGTTTCAAATCCATGCACGCATTTCCTAAATTCGTTCGACACTGTTTCGCCATTTCGGACGGATGTTGCACCTTGCACCGTGGATGTTGCACCCTGTAGATATCGATTATTCGAACGACCATAACTTCTGGCTCGTTTAGAATTACGGGAGCCATAACCTTTCAAAACGAAGGCCTCGATGAGTTCTATGGTTTGACAGTTTTCAGCCGTCAACGGATAGATTAATACCCAAAAAGGACAACCCGAATCTCAATCGGGTCTCGTAAGTTTTTTACCCTTTGTTTTTTCGACACGTGGATTTTTACGGTAAAACAGGATTACCGTGGCTGGCCTTCGATTTACCATCGCTGGAGAGTGGTGCACCATGGTACTGTTCCGTTTCAAATCCATGCACGCATTTCTAAAAGTCGTACGGCACTGTTTCGCGATTTCGGACGGATGTTGCACCTTGCACCGTGGATGTTGCACCCTGTAGATATCGATTATTCGGACGGCCATAACTTTTGGCTCGTTTAAAGTTACGGGAGCCATAACCTGTCAAAACGAAGGCCTCGATGAGTTCTACGGCTTTGACCGCTTTCAGCCATCAACGGACAGATTAATTCCCAAAAACGACAACCCGAATCTCAATCTGGTCTCGTAAGTTTTTTACCCTTCGTTTTTTCGACACGTGGATTTTTACGGTAAAAAAGGATTACCGTGGCTGGCCTTCAATTTACCATCGCTGGAGAGTGGTGCACCATGGTACTGTTCCGTTTCAAATCCATGCACGCATTTCTAAAAGTCGTACGGCACTGTTTCGCCATTTCGGACGGATGTTGCACCTTGCACCGTGGATGTTGCACCCTGTAGATATCGATTATTCGGACGACCATAACTTCTGGCTCGTTTAGAGTTACGGGAGCCATATCCTGTCAAAACGAAGGCCTCGATGAGTTCTACGGCTTTGACTGCTTTCAGCCGTCAACGGATAGATTAATGCCAAAAAAGGACAACCCGAATCTCAATCGGGTCTCGTAAGTTTTTTACCCTTTGTTTTTTCGGCACGTGGATTTTTACGGTAAAACAAGATTACCGTGGCTGGCCTTCGATTTACCATCGCTGGAGAGTGGTGCACCAGGTACTGTTCCGTTTCAAATCCATGCACGCGTTTCTAAAAGTCGTACGTCACTGTTTCGCCATTTCGGACGGATGTTCCACCTTGCACCGTGGATGCTGCACCCTGTAGATATCGATTATTCGGACGACCAAAACTTCTGGCTCGTTTAGAGTTACGGGAGCCATAACCTGTCAAAACGAAGGCCTCGATGAGTTCTACGACTTTGACAGCTTTCAGCCATCAACGGATAGATTAATGCTCAAAAAGGACAACCTGAATCTCAATCGGGTCTCGTATGTTTTTTACCCTTCGTTTTTTCGACACGTGGATTTTTACGGTAAAACAGGATTACCGTGGCTGGCCTTCGATTTACCATCGCCTGGAGAGTGGTGCACCATGGTACTGTTCCGTTTCAAAGCCATGCACGCATTTGTAAAAGTCGTACGGCACTGTTTCGCTATTTCGGACGGATGTTGCACCTTGCACCGTGGATGTTGCACCCTGTAGATATCGATTATTCGGACGGCCTTAACTTCTGGCTCGTTTAGAGTTACGGGAGCCAAAACCTGTCAAAACGAAGGCCGCGATGAGTTCTACGGCTTTGACAGCTTTCAACCGTCAACGGATAGATTAATGCCCAAAAAGGACAACACGAATCTCAATCGGGTTTCTTAAGTTTTTTACCCTTCGTTTTTTCGACACGTGGATTTTTACGGTAATACAGGACTACGGTGGCTGGTCTTCGATTTACCATCGCTGGAGAGTGGTGGACCATGATACTGTTCCATTTCAAATCCATGCGCGCATTTCTAAAAGTCGTACGGCACTGTTTCACCATTTCGGACGGATGTTGCACCTTGCACCGTGGATGTTGTACCCTGTAGATATCGATTATACGGACGACCATAACTTCTGGATCGTTTAGAGTTACGGGAGCCATAACCTGTCAAAACGAAGGCCTCGATGAGTTCTACGACTTTGACAGCTTTCAACAGTCAACGGATAGATTAATTCCCAAAAAGGACAACCCGAATCTCAATCGGTTCTCGTAAGTTTTTTACCCTTCGTTTTTTCGACACGTGGATTTTTACGGTAAAACAGGATTACCGTTGTTGGCCTTCGATTTACCATCACTGGAGAGTGGTGCACCATGGTACTGTTCCGTTTCAAATCCATGCACGCATTTCTAAAAGTCGTACGGCACTGTTTCGCCATTTCGGACGGATGTTGCACCTTGCACCGTGGATGTTGCACCATGTAGATATCGATTATTCGGACGGCCATAACTTCTTGCTCGTTTAGAGTTACGGGAGCCATAACCTGTCAAAACGAAGGCCTCGATGAGTTCTACGGCTTTGAAAGCTTTCAACCGTCAACGGATAGATTAATGCCCAAAATGGACAACCCGAATCTCAATCGGGTCTCGTAAGTTTTTTACCCTTCGTTTTTTCGACACGTGGATTTTTACGGTGAAACAGGATTACCGTGGCTGGCCTTCGATTTACCATCACTGGAGAGTGGTGCACCATGATACTGTTCCGTTTCAAACCCATGCACGCATTTCTAAAAGTCGTACGGCACTGTTTCGCCATTTCGGACGAATGTTGCACCTTGCACCGTGGATGTTGCACCCTGTAGATATCGATTATTCGGACGGCCATAACTTCTGGCTCGTTTAGAGTTATGGGAGGCATAACCTGTCAAAACGAAGACCTCGATGAGTTCTACGGCTTTGATAGCTTTGAACCGTCAACGGATAGATTAATGCCCAAAATGGACAACCTGAATCTCAATCGGGTCTCGTTAGTTTTTTACCCTTCGTCTTTTCGACACGTGGATTTTTACGGTAAAACAGGATTACCGTGGCTGGACTTCGATTTACCATCGCTGGAGAGTGGTGCACCAGGTACTGTTCCGTTTCAAATCCATGCACGCATTTATAAAAGTCGTACGTCACTGTTTCGCCATTTCGGAAGGATGTTGCACCTTGCACCGTGGATGTTGCACCCTATAGATATCGATTATTCGGACGGCCATAACTTCTGGCTCGTTTAGAGTTACGACAGCCATAACATGTCAAAACAAAGGCCTCGATGAGTTCTACGGCTTTTACAGCTTTCAACCGTCAACCGATATATTAATGCCCAAAAAGGACAACCCGAATCTCAATCGGGTCTCGTAAGTTTTTTACCGTTCGTTTTTTCGACACGTGGATTTTTACGGTAAAACAGGATTACGGTGGCTGGTCTTCGATTTACCATCGCTGGAGAGTGGTGCACCATGGTACTATTCCGTTTCAAATCCATGCACGCATTTCTTAAAGTCGTACGACACTGTTTCGCCATTTCGGACGGATGTTGCACCTTGCACCATGGATGTTGCACCCTGTAGATATCGATTATTCGGACGACCATAACTTCTGGCTCGTTTAGAGTTATGGGAGCCATAACATGTCAAAACGAAGGCCTCGATGAGTTCTACGGCTTTGACAGCTTTCAACCGTCAACGGATAGATTAATGCAAAACAAGGACAACCTGAATCTCAATCGGGTCTCGTAAGTTTTTTACCCTTCGTTTTTTCGACACGTGGATTTTTTCGGTAAAACTGGATTACCGTGGCTGGCCTTCGATTTACCATCGCTGGAGGGTGGTGCACCAGGTACTGTTCCGTTTCAAATCCATGCACGCATTTCTAAAAGTCGTACGTCACTGTTTCGCCATTTCGGAAGGATGTTGCACCTTGCACCGTGGATTTTGCACCCTGTAGATATCGATTATTCGGACGGCCGTAACATCTGGCTCGTTTAGAGTTACGGGAGCCATAACCTGTCAAAACAAAGGCCTCGACGAGTTCTACGGCTTTAATAGCTTTCAGCCGTCAACGGATAGATTAATGCTCAAAAAGGACAACCCGAATCTCAATCGGGTCTCGTAAGTTTTTTACCCTTCGTTTTTTCGACACGTGGATTTTTACGGTAAAACAGGATTACCGTGGCTGGCCTTCGATTTACCATCGCTGGAGAGTGGTGCACCATGGTAATGTTCCGTTTCAAACCCATGCACGCATTCCTAAAAGTCGTACGGCACTGTTTCGCCATTTTGGACGAATGTTGCACCTTGCACCGTGGATGTTGCACCCTGTAGATATCGATTATTCGGACGGCCATAACTTCTGGCTCGTTTAGAGTTATGGAAGCCATAACCTGTCAAAATGAAGGCATCGATGAGTTCTACGGCTGTGAAAGCTTTCAACCGTCAACGAATAGATTAATGCCCAAAATGGACAACCCGAATCTCAATCGGGTCTCGTAAGTTTTTTACCCTTCGTTTTTTCGACACGTGGATTTTTACGGTAAAACAGGATTACCGTGGCTGGCCTTCGATTTACCATCGCTGGTGAGTGGTGCACCATGGTACTGTTCCGTTTCAAACCCATGCACGCATTTCTAAAAGTCGTACGGCAATGTTTCGCCATTTCGGACGGATGTTGCATCTTGCACCGTGGATGTTGCACCCTGTAGATATCGATTATTCGGACGGCCATAACTTCTGGCTCGTTTAGAGTTATGGGAGCCATAACCTGTCAAAACGAAGGCCTCGATGAGTTCTACGGCTTTGACAGCTTTTAGCCATCAACGGATAGATTAATGCCCAAAAAGGACAACCCGAATCTCAATCGGGTCTCGTAAGTTTTTTACCCTTCGTTTTTTCGACACGTGGATTTTTAGGGTAAAACAGGATTACCGTGGCTGGCCTTCGATTTACCATCGCTGGAGAGTGGTGCACCATGGTACTGTTCCGTTTCAAACCCATGCACGCATTTCTAAAAGTCGTACGGCACTGTTTCGCCATTTTGGACGAATGTTACACCTTGCACCGTGGATGTTGCACCCTGTAGATATCGATTATTCGGACGGCCATAACTTCTGGCTCGTTTAGAGTTATGGAAGCCCTAACCTGTCAAAATGAAGGCATCGATGAGTTCTACGGCTTTGAAAGCTTTCAACCGTCAACGGGTAGATTAATGCCCAAAATGGACAACCCGAATCTCAATCGGGTCTCGTAAGTTTTTTACCCTTCGTTTTTTCGACACGTGGATTTTTACGGTAAAAAGGATTACCGTGGCTGGCCTTCGATTTACCATCGCTGGAGAGTGGTGCACCATGGTACTGTTCCGTTTCAAACCCATGCACGCATTTCTAAAAGTCGTACGGCAATGTTTCGCCATTTCGGACGGATGTTGCACCTTGCACCGTGGATGTTGCACCCTGTAGATATCGATTATTCGGACGGCCATAACATCTGGCTCGTTTAGAGTTATGGAAGCCATAACCTGTCAAAATGAAGGCATCGATGAGTTCTACGGCTTTGAAAGCTTTCAACCGTCAACGGATAGATTAATGCCCAAAATGGACAACCCGAATCTCAATCGGGTCTCGTAAGTTTTTTACCCTTCGTTTTTTCGACACGTGGATTTTTACGGTAAAACAGGATTACCGTGGCCGGTCTTCGATTTGCCATCGCTGGAGAGTGGTGCACCATGGTACTGTTCCGTTTCAAATCCATGCACGCATTTCTAAAAGTCGTACGGCACTGTTTCGCCATTTCGGACGTATGTTACACCTTGCCCCGTGGATGTTGCACCCTATAGATATCGATTATTCGGACGGCCATAACTTCTGGCTCGTTTAGAGTTACGGGAGCCAAAACCTGTCAAAACGAAGGCCTTGATGAGATCTACGGCTTTGGCAGCTTTCAACCGTCAACGGATAGATTAATGCCCAAAAAGGACAACACGAATCTCAATCGGGTTTCGTAAGTTTTTTACCCTTCGTTTTTTCGACACGTGGATTTTTACGGTAATACAGGATTACGGTGGCTGGGGTCTTCGATTTACCATCGCTGGAGAGTGGTGCACCATGGTACTGTTCCATTTCAAATCCATGCGCGCATTTCTAAAAGACGTACGCACTGTTTCACCATTTCGGACGGATGTTGCACCTTGCACCGTGGATGTTGCACCCTATAGATATCGATTATACGGACGACCATAACTTCTGGCTCGTTTAGAGTTACGGGAGCCATAAACTGTCAAAACGAAGGCCTCGATGAGTTCTACGCCTTTGACAGCTTTCAATAGTCAACGGATAGATTAATTCCCAAAAAGGACGACCCGAATCTCAATCGGTTCTCGTAAGTTTTTTACCCTTCGTTTTTTCGACACGTGGATTTTTACGGTAAAACAGGATTACCGTGGCTGGCCTTCGATTTACCATCGCTGGAGAGTGGTGCACCATGGCACTGTTCCGTTTCAAATCCATGCACGCATTTCTAAAGTCGTACGACACTGTTTCGCCATTTCGGACGGATGTTGCACCTTGTACCGTGGATGTTGCACCCTGTAGAAATCGATTATTCGGACGGCCATTACTTCTGGCTCGTTTAGAGTTATGGGAGCCATAACCTGTCAAAACGAAGGCCTCGATGAGTTCTACGGCTTTGAAAGCTTTCAACCATCAATGGATAGATTAATGCCCAAAATGGACAACCCGAATCTCAATCGGGTCTCGTAAGTTTTTTACCCTTCGTTTTTTCGACACGTGGATTTTTACGGTAAAACAGGATTACCGTGGCTGGCCTTCGATTTACCATCGCTGGAGAGCGGTGCACCATGTTACTGTTCCGTTTCAAACCCATGCACGCATTTCTAAAAGTCGTACGGCACTGTTTCGCCATTTCGGACGAATGTTGCACCTTGCACCGTGGATGTTGCACCCTGTAGATATCGATTATTCGAACGGCCAAAACTTCTGGCTCGTTTAGAGTTATGGGAGCCATAACCTGTCAAAACGAAGGCCTCGATGAGTTCTACGGCTTTGACAACTTTCAACCGTCAACGGATAGATTAATGCCCAAAATGGACAACCCGAATCTCAATCGGGTCTCGTAAGTTTTTTACCCTTTGTTTTTTCGACACGTGGATTTTTATGGCAAAACAGGATTACCTTGGCTGGCCTTCGATTTACCATCGCTGGAGAGTGGTGCACCGTGGCACTGTTCGTTTTCAAACCCATGCACGCATTTCTAAAAGTCGTACGGCACTGTTTCGCCATTTCGGACGGATGTTGCACCTTGCACCGTGGATGTTGCACCCTGTAGATATCGATTATTCAGACGGCCATAACTTCTGGCTCGTTTGGAGTTACGGGAGCCATATCCTGTCAAAACGAAGCCCTCGATGAGTTCTACGGCTTTGACAGCTTTCAGCCGTCAACGGATAGATTAATACCAAAAAAGGACAACCCGAATCTCAATCGGGTCTCGTAAGTTTTTTACCCTTCGTTTTTTCGACACGTGGATTTTTACGGTAAAACTGGATTACCGTGGCTGGCCTTCGATTTACCATCGCTGGAGAGTGGTGCACCAGGTACTGTTCCGTTTCAAATCCATGCACGCATTTCTAAAATTCGTACGGCACTGTTTCGCCATTTCGGAAGGATGTTGCACTTTGCACCGTGGATGCTGCACCCTTTAGATATCGATTATTCGGACGGCCATAACTTCTGGCTCGTTCAGAGTTGCGGGACCCATAACCTATCAAAACGAAGGCCTCGATGAGTTCTACGGCTTTGACAGCTTTCAACAGTCAACGGATAGATTAATTCCCAAAAAGGACAACCCGAATCTCAATCGGGTCTCGTAAGTTTTTTACGCTTCGTTTTTTCGACACGTGGATTTTTACGGTAAAACAGGATTACCGTGGCTGGCCTTCGATTTACCATCGCTGGAGAGTGGTGCACCATGGTACTGTTCCTTTTCAAATCCATGCACGCATTTCTAAAAGTCGTACGGCACTGTTTCGCGATTTCGGACGGATGTTGCACCTTGCACCGTGGATTTTGCACCCTGTAGATATCGATTATTCGGACGGCCATAACTTCTGGCTCGTTTAAAGTTATGGGGGCCATAACCTGTCAAAACGAAGGCCTCTATGAGTTCTACGGCTTTGAAAGCTTTCAACCGTCAACGGATAGATTAATGCCCAAAATGGACAACCCGAATCTCAATCGGATCTCGTAAGTTTTTTACCCTTCGTTTTTTCGACACGTGGATTTTTACGGTAAAACAGGATTACCGTGGCTGGCCTTCGATTTACCATCGCTGGAGAGTGGTGCACCATGGTATTGTTCCGTTTCAAACCCATGCACGCATTTCTAAAAGTCGTACGGCACTGTTTCGCCATTTCGGACGGATGTTGCACTTGCACCGTGGATGTTGCACCCTGTAGATATCGATTATTCGGACGGCCATAACTTATGGCTCGTTTAGAGTTATGGGGGCCATAACCTGTCAAAATGAAGGCCTCGATGATTTATACGGCTTTGACAGCTTTCAACCGTCAACGGATAGATTAATGCCCAAAAAGGACACCCGAATCTCAATCTGGTCTCGTAAGTTTTTTACCCTTCGTTTCTTCGACACGTTGAATTTTACGGTAAAAAAGGATTACCGTGGCTGGCCTTCAATTTACCATCGCTGGAGAGTGATGCACCATGGTACTGTTCCGTTTCAAATCCATGCACGCATTTCTAAAAGTCGTACGACACTGTTTCGCCATTTCGGACGGATGTTGCACCTTGCATCGTGGATGTTGCACCCTGTAGATATCGATTATTCGGACGGCCATAACTTCTGGCTTGTTTAGAGTTACGAGAGCCATATCCTATCAAAACGAAGGCCTCGATGAGTTCTACGGCTTTGACAGCTTTCAGCCGTCAACGGATAGATTAATGCCAAAAAAGGACAACCCGAATCTCATTCGGATCTCGTAAGTTTTTTACCCTTCGTTTTTTCGGCACGTGGATTTTTACGGTAAAACTGGATTACCGTGGCTGGCCTTCAATTTACCATCGCTGGAGAGTGGTGCACCAGGTACTGTTCCGTTTCAAATCCATGCACGCATTTCTAAAAGTCGTACGGCACTGTTTCGCCATTTCGGAAGGATGTTGCACCTTGCACCGTGGATGTTGCACCCTGTAGATATCGATTATTCGGACGACCATAATTTCTGGCTCGTTTAGATTTACGGGAGCCATATCCTGTCAAAACGAAGGCCTCGATGAGTTATACGGCTTTGACAGCTTTCAGCCGTCAACGGATAGATTAATGCCCAAAAAGGACAACCCGAATCTCAATCGGGTCTCGTAAGTTTTTTACCCTTCGTTTTTTCGACACGTGGATTTTTACGGTAAAACAGGATTACCGTGGCTGGCCTTCGATTTACCATCGCTGGAGAGTGGTGCACCATGGTACTGTTCCTCTTCAAATCGATGCACGCATTTCTAAAAGTCGTACGACACTATTTCGCCATTTCGGACGTATGTTGCACCTTGCACCGTGGATGTTGCACCCTATAGATATCGATTATTCGGACGGCCATAACTTCTGGCTCGTTTAGAGTTACGGGAGCCATAACCTGTCAAAACGAAGGCCTCGATAAGTTCTACGGCTTTGAAAGCTTTCAACCATCAACGGATAGATTTACGCCCAAAATGGACAACCCGAATCTCAATCGGGTCTCGTAAGTTTTTTACCCTTCGTTTTTTCGAACACGTGGATTTTTACGGTAAAACAGGATTGCTATGGCTGTCCTTCGATTTACCATCGCTGGAGAGTGGTGCACCATGGTACCGTTCCGTTTCAAACCCATGCACGCATTTCTAAAAGTCGTACGACACTGTTTCGCCATTTCGGACGGATGTTGCATCTTGCACCGTGGATGTTGCACCCTGTAGATATCGATTATTCGGACGGCCATAACTTCTGGCTCGTTTAGAGTTACGGGAGGCATAACCTGTCAAAACGAAGGGCTCGATGAGTTCTACGGGTTTGACAGCTTTCAGCCGTCAACGGATAGATTAATGCCCAAAGAGGACAACCCGAATCTCAATCGTGTCTTGTAAGTTTTTTACCCTCGTTTTTTCGACACGTGGATTTTTACGGTAATACAGGATTACGGTGGCTGGCCTTCGATTTACCATCGCTGGAGAGTGGTGAACCGTGGCACTGTTCCATTTCAAACCCATGCACACATTTCTAAAAGTCGTACGGCACTGTTTCGCCATTTCGGACGGATGTTGCACTTGCACTGTGGATGTTGCACCCTGTAGATATCGATTATTCGGACGGCCATAACTTATGGCTCGTTTAGAGTTATGGGGGCCATAACCTGTCAAAACGAAGGCCTCGATGATTTATACGGCTTTGACAGCTTTCAACCGTCAACGGATAGATTAATGCCCAAAAAGGACAACCCGAATCTCAATCTGGTCTCGTAAGTTTTTTACCCTTCGTTTCTTCGACACGTTGAATTTTACGGTAAAAAAGGATTACCGTGGCTGGCCTTCAATTTACCATCGCTGGAGAGTGATGCACCATGGTACTGTTCCGTTTCAAATCCATGCACGCATTTCTAAAAGTCGTACGACACTGTTTCGCCATTTCGGACGGATGTTGCACCTTGCATCGTGGATGTTGCACCCTGTAGATATCGATTATTCGGACGGCCATAACTTCTGGCTTGTTTAGAGTTACGAGAGCCATATCCTATCGAAACGAAGGCCTCGATGAGTTCTACGGCTTTGACAGCTTTCAGCCGTCAACGGATAGATTAATGCCAAAAAAGGACAACCCGAATCTCATTCGGGTCTCGTAAGTTTTTTACCCTTCGTTTTTTCGGCACGTGGATTTTTACGGTAAAACTGGATTACCGTGGCTGGCCTTCAATTTACCATCGCTGGAGAGTGGTGCACCAGGTACTGTTCCGTTTCAAATCCATGCACGCATTTCTAAAAGTCGTACGGCACTGTTTCGCCATTTCGGAAGGATGTTGCACCTTGCACCGTGGATGTTGCACCCTGTAGATATCGATTATTCGGACGACCATAATTTCTGGCTCGTTTAGATTTACGGGAGCCATATCCTTTCAAAACGAAGGCCTCGATGAGTTATACGGCTTTGACAGCTTTCAGACGTCAACGGATAGATTAATGCCCAAAAAGGACAACCCGAATCTCAATCGGGTCTCGTAAGTTTTTTACCCTTCGTTTTTTCGACACGTGGATTTTTACGGTAAAACAGGATTACCGTGGCTGGCCTTCGATTTACCATCGCTGGAGAGTGGTGCACCATGGTACTGTTCCTCTTCAAATCGATGCACGCATTTCTAAAAGTCGTACGACACTATTTCGCCATTTCGGACGTATGTTGCACCTTGCACCGTGGATGTTGCACCCTATAGATATCGATTATTCGGACGGCCATAACTTCTGGCTCGTTTAGAGTTACGGGAGCCATAACCTGTCAAAACGAAGGCCTCGATAAGTTCTACGGCTTTGAAAGCTTTCAACCATCAACGGATAGATTTACGCCCAAAATGGACAACCCGAATCTCAATCGGGTCTCGTAAGTTTTTTACCCTTCGTTTTTTCGAACACGTGGATTTTTACGGTAAAACAGGATTGCTATGTGTTTGCGCCAAAATTGGTCACAAACCCCGATGAAAGTGAAAGCACCAGTGTTGGAATATAAATCAGCAATATCCAAACACAAATCGCAGATCTAAGTAGCAAAATAGTAAATGTAAACAAGAACACACGATTTTATAGTGGTTCGGCTATCTCCGGCCTACGTCCACTTCAAAGGTTTTTTCCTTTTATTGATGTTCTTCGCTGATTACAATCGATTACAGCGGATTACAATGAATTGTAGTTCGGAAATTCAGGTACAACGGTGGTTCTGATAGTTAAACTTGAATCCGGCAGAGTCTTGGCGTTCAATCGCGGAAAAGATCCCTTTTCTGAATGACCTGGAGGTCTATTTATAGGCGTAGGCTGCTGCTATCTCGCTGAAAACTTGGGAGACCTCTTCTGGCACGTGAGGGGGCCCACACGTACGGTCTCGGAAAGTTTGGGCCCACTTTGGCATCGGTTCGAACTCCATTCGAACCGATCAAGAATTCATCCAATCGAGGTGAAATTTGGCGTGGACATTCTTCATCATGTATGCAAGCATCTGTGAAAATTTCATGGCATTTGGATCAGTAGGTTAGGAGATATGCAAGGTTCGAAATTGACTTCACGGTGAGGCTGCTGCGTTCGAACCCCTGTTGCTTGAAACGATCATTTCGAAACCAGTGTGGCACGCGACTTCGTGGTGACGTGGAGCGCAAGTTTCGAATCGATCCGGACTTCTCTCCGTGTTGACCGCTTCGACTCCATATATCCCGGCGCAGTCGAACCGATGGGAGACACGTCATCGTGGTTGGTTGACCCAGTGGGTTCGAATGAAGCTACTCAGGATGGGTTCGAAGTGTGGCTCTGTGATGGGTTCGAAGCTAGGTTTTGTGATGGGTTCGAAGTGGAGTCAAGGCTAACTAGATGGACTCGAACCCGATGGGTTCGAGATTGGTATGGCAGTGCTATCGGTTCGAACGCAGGTGGGTTCGAAATAGATGGTTTCGAACCGATGGCTACGAACTCCATCGATTCGAACTGGGGCAAATGCTTATGGATTCGAGGCGCAGACTTATTTCGTGGGTTCGAACCAGATGGGTTCGAACATAAGTAGGGTGATGGTTTCGAATATGATGGGTTCGAACACTATGGTTTCGAACCGAGCAATGTCAATTCCTCTTATCTTGATTCCATCATAACTTGAGCATACGACCTCGGATTGTCTTGAAATTTGGAATGCAGATTCCTATGATCTTTCTTGTCGTGTCCTATCAACTGTGGCCTGTTCTGGACTCGGACAAAATTCATCGATATCCATGGTTATCCTGTAATGCATGGTTGATATTCATGAATAGTAATCATTGATTTCTAGTAAATTATGGGTATCTCAACTTTGCCAAAAGTTGGGATAACACTTTGCCCCCCAAAACATGCCTTTTTGTAAAAGGTATGTTTTGAACGGTCTTATATCAAGTGTAATAAATTCATGTTTCGTTGATAGCTGTGGCATTATCGATCAAGTATGTGGCTGTTCGAAGCCAAATCAATGTTTGTTCTTCCCGTAGGAGTTGAGAATGAAGTTTCATAGTTTCTCTGGACTATTATTGGCTGCTCTAAACCCTTACTGAGCTCACTCTAGACTCAGTGATTGAATAGAAAGATCCCATTGCTCTCCGGCGTTGCCTTCTATTCCTTGCACTCTGGTCCCAGTTAGGACGTATAGCGATATCATGGTCGTTCGGGACCGATCATAGCCTCTCCGGGCTCTTGCTGGATCCCATCCTGTCACTCTCCGGTGAAGGGGAAACAGCGTTTAAGTGAGTTGATCCTGTCGCTCTCCGGCGAAGCAACCCACTTCTTGCACTCCGGTTCAAAGCAGTTGAACATTAAGCGATGTCATGACCTGAATCATCGGCCGATCATAGTCTCTCCGGACTCTTGTCGGATCCCATCCTGTCACTCTCTGGTGAAGGGGAAACGACGATAAGTGAGTCGATCCTGTCGCTCTCCGGCGAAGCAACTCACTTCTTGCCTTCTGGATTCACCTCTCCGGGTGAAGGCGATCTTTCTTGTATAAGTGAGTCGATCCCGTCGCTCTCCGGCGAAGCAACTCACTTCTTGCCTTCGGACCCCGTCTCTCCGGATGGGGTTATAAAGCGATCATGTTTATACTGGTGTTCAATGTTCATCCTTTGACTCTCCGGTCAGAAGGTTTATTGCAAGAAGTTCAAATTTATTTATTAAAATTCAAGTTCTAGATGTTCAATCTCAAACATCAGAAAAAACTAAGGATTGCCTCTCCGGGCGTAGCGGTTCATCTCCATCTCAGAGCATGCCTAGGGATCTCTCCGGTTCCCGTACATGTGTAAGTGGAGTAACCGTTTTATTCTGAAAATAAATCTGAATAAAATTATTCGACCGAAGTCCAGATCGTGGACTTGGCCCTTGCCATCTTTGATCAGTTGATGACGAGTCGTGATCCCGATCCAGGATCGTTCCTGCAAGGTGGAGGCGGTAGTTGTTCATGCCTTGTCGCTGTTGTCCGTTCTCTGACATACTGCGGCAATCTACCACCCCTAGCGTGTTCTTCCACCTCATCCTTCAAGTGACGGCATTCATCTGTGGTGTGCCCATCCAGCTCATGGAATAGGCAATATTTTCCAGTCCTGCGCTCCCGCTCGGTGGGATCCCTTACAGGTGGCTTTCGATAGTGAAGTTGCCCCCTGGTTTCAGTGAAGACTCTTTCTAGGCTTGCATTCAGATCTGTGTACTGCCTGAATCTTGGTTCTCGGAATTTCTTCCGTTTATCAGGACCATCATGTCTGTCATCCTGTTTCCTTTTTCCCTTGTCCGCTCCGGACTGCTCTCCAGAGGTTCCTATGCTTTTCGTGGCATTTATTTCACGACTCTCGACTCGTGATTCTTCTAATCGAATGAATTTTTCAGCTTTATGGAAGAATTCTCCAAGATCTTGCGGTGGATCTTTAGTTAGAGAATCCTTAAATTTGGTGCCTTCCGCGACTCCTGCCACCGCCGCCATCAAAATCATTGATGGATCCGGGCGATCCACAGAAGTCACTGTCACGTTGAATCTGAGTAGAAAATCTTTTATGGACTCTCCGGTCCTCTGCTTGATTGTTGCTAAAGTCATCACACTCTTGGGTCGCGTCACGTGGACCCTGAACTGTCTCATGAAGCAATCAACGAGCTCGCTCCATGTTCCAATTGATCCAGTCTCTAGTTGTCTGAACCATAGTGAAGCTAAATCTGATAAATATAGAGGGAAGCATCGTGCCATCACTTCCTCGGATGCCCCCAGTACTTCCATGTGCCTGATATATCTTGTGATGTGTACGGTTGGGTCTGATCTTCCGTCATAGGGATCTAGCGCTGGTAATTTGAACTTTGGAGGGTTCCTTGCATTTCGGATGTTCGGAGTGAATGGACTCCGACTGACTTCTTCTAGGCCTCCGCTAGGCAATCCTCCTCTCATGATTCGTCGCATTAGGCCTATCATTCTCTCATCTCCGTCTAGGGGTTGCCCCCTTGTCAAGTTTCTGTCCTGCCCCCCGAGCCTTGAAGGGAATTCCGGTACGTACTCTTCTGGTGGCTCGTTGGCGTATGCATTGGCTCCTGTCTGTTGGGCTCCGTCTGTTGGCCTTCCAGTATTGGACCCTGAGGGTCTGCCCCCAAGGCCTTGTTGACCACCTTCAATCCCTGTATTCTGGCCTTGAGCCTGTCCTTCATTTGCATCTGCAATCCTTATTCCTTGTCCCGCACTCGTAGCTGTTGTAGCTGGTCCAAGGTCTTGCATATTTGCCGCCCTCATCTGCTCGAGGAAATTCTGCAGCATCTCCTGTTGACTCTTCATTATGCTTTCGCGCAATGAATTAGCCATGGCCTCCATCTCGTCTCTGGTGATGTAGACGGAAGCTTGTCCTTCTCCTGATCTGGGGGATGCCTCTTGGCTTCCTCCTTGTTGGCTTCTATCAACTCTTTGTCTCGTATGTCGAGTCATTGTTTCCGGATTGGAGTTTTTTCAAACTTTTGAATCTGAATTCTGAATCTGATGTAGCGGGTGCTGGTTCTTCTCAGTGAAAGCACCAAAGTGTTTGCGCCAAAATTGGTCACAAACCCCGATGAAAGTGAAAGCACCAGTGTTGGAATATAAATCAGCAATATCCAAACACAAATCGCAGATCTAAGTAGCAAAATAGTAAATGTAAACAAGAACACACGATTTTATAGTGGTTCGGCTATCTCCGGCCTACGTCCACTTCAAAGGTTTTTCCTTTTATTGATGTTCTTCGCTGATTACAATCGATTACAGCGGATTACAATGAATTGTAGTTCGGAAATTCAGGTACAACGGTGGTTCTGATAGTTAAACTTGAATCCGGCAGAGTCTTGGCGTTCAATCGCGGAAAAGATCCCTTTTCTGAATGACCTGGAGGTCTATTTATAGGCGTAGGCTGCTGCTATCTCGCTGAAAACTTGGGAGACCTCTTCTGGCACGTGAGGGGGCCCACACGTACGGTCTCGGAAAGTTTGGGCCCACTTTGGCATCGGTTCGAACTCCATTCGAACCGATCAAGAATTCATCCAATCGAGGTGAAATTTGGCGTGGACATTCTTCATCATGTATGCAAGCATCTGTGAAAATTTCATGGCATTTGGATCAGTAGGTTAGGAGATATGCAGGGTTCGAAATTGACTTCACGGTGAGGCTGCTGCGTTCGAACCCCTGTTGCTTGAAACGATCATTTCGAAACCAGTGTGGCACGCGACTTCGTGGTGACGTGGAGCGCAAGTTTCGAATCGATCCGGACTTCTCTCCGTGTTGACCGCTTCGACTCCATATATCCCGGCGCAGTCGAACCGATGGGAGACACGTCATCGTGGTTGGTTGACCCAGTGGGTTCGAATGAAGCTACTCAGGATGGGTTCGAAGTGTGGCTCTGTGATGGGTTCGAAGCTAGGTTTTGTGATGGGTTCGAAGTGGAGTCAAGGCTAACTAGATGGACTCGAACCCGATGGGTTCGAGATTGGTATGGCAGTGCTATCGGTTCGAACGCAGGTGGGTTCGAAATAGATGGTTTCGAACCGATGGCTACGAACTCCATCGATTCGAACTGGGGCAAATGCTTATGGATTCGAGGCGCAGACTTATTTCGTGGGTTCGAACCAGATGGGTTCGAACATAAGTAGGGTGATGGTTTCGAATATGATGGGTTCGAACACTATGGTTTCGAACCGAGCAATGTCAATTCCTCTTATCTTGATTCCATCATAACTTGAGCATACGACCTCGGATTGTCTTGAAATTTGGAATGCAGATTCCTATGATCTTTCTTGTCGTGTCCTATCAACTGTGGCCTGTTCTGGACTCGGACAAAATTCATCGATATCCATGGTTATCCTGTAATGCATGGTTGATATTCATGAATAGTAATCATTGATTTCTAGTAAATTATGGGTATCTCAACTTTGCCAAAAGTTGGGATAACACTATGGCTGTCCTTCGATCTACCATCGCTGGAGAGTGGTGCACCATGGTACCGTTCCGTTTCAAACCCATGCACGCATTTCTAAAAGTCGTACGACACTGTTTCGCCATTTCGGACGGATGTTGCATCTTGCACCGTGGATGTTGCACCCTGTAGATATCGATTATTCGGACGGCCATAACTTCTGGCTCGTTTAGAGTTACGGGAGGCATAACCTGTCAAAACGAAGGGCTCGATGAGTTCTACGGGTTTGACAGCTTTCAGCCGTCAACGGATAGATTAATGCCCAAAGAGGACAACCCGAATCTCAATCGTGTCTTGTAAGTTTTTTACCCTCGTTTTTTCGACACGTGGATTTTTACGGTAATACAGGATTACGGTGGCTGGCCTTCGATTTACCATCGCTGGAGAGTGGTGAACCGTGGCACTGTTCCATTTCAAACCCATGCACACATTTCTAAAAGTCGTACGGCACTGTTTCGCCATTTCGGACGGATGTTGCACCTTGCACCGTGGATGTTGCACCCTGTAGATATCGATTATTCGGACGGCCATAACTTCTGGCTCGTTTAGAGTTACGGGAGCCATATCCTGTCAAAACGAAGGCCTCGATGAGTTCTACGGCTTTGACAGCTTTCAGCCGTCAACGGATAGATTAATGCCAAAAAATGACAACCCGAATCTCAATCGGGTCTCGTAAGTTTTTTACCCTTCGTTTTTTCGACACGTGGATTTTTACGGTAAAACTGGATTACCGTGGCTGGCCTTCGATTTACCATCGCTGGAGAGTGGTGCACCAGGTACTATTCCGTTTCAAATCCGTGCACGCATTTCTAAAAGTCGTACGGCACTGTTTCGCCATTTCGGAAGGATGTTGCACCTTGCACCGTGGATGTTGCACCCTGTAGATATCGATTATTCGGACGGCCATAATTTCTGGCTCGTTTAGAGTTGCGGGAGCCATAACCTGTCAAAACGAAGGCCTCGATGAGTTAAATGGCTTTGACAGCTTTCAGCCGTCAACGCATAGATAAATGCCCCAAAAGGACAACCCGAATCTCAATCGGGTCTCGTAAGTTTTTTACCCTTCGTTTTTTCGACACGTGGATTTTTACGGTAAAACAGGATTACCGTGGCTGACCTTCTATTTACCATCGCTAGGGAGTGGTGCACCATGGTACTGTTCCGTTTCAAACCCATGCACGCATTATTAAAAGTCGTACGGCACTGTTTCGCCATTTCGGACGTATGTTGCACCTTGCACCGTGGATGTTGCACCCTGAAGATATCGATTATTCGGACAGCCATAACTTCTGGCTCGTTTAGAGTTACGGGAGTCAAAACCTGTCAAAACGAAGCCTCGATGAGTTCTACGGCTTTGACAGCTTTCAACCGTCAACGGATAGATTAATGCCCAAAAAGGACAACCCGAATCTCAATCGGGTCTCGTAAGTTTTTTACCCTTCGTTTTTTCGACACGTGGATTTTTACGGTAAAAAAGGATTACCGTGGCTGGCCTTCAATTTACCATCGCTGGAGAGTGGTGCACCATGGTACTATTCCATTTCAAATCCATGCACGCATTTTAAAAGTCGTACGACACTGTTTCGCCATTTCGGACGAATGTTGCACCTTGCACCGTGGATGTTGCACCCTGTAGATATCGATTATTCGGACGGCCATAACTTCTGGCTCGTTTAGAGTTATGGGAGCCATATCCTGTCAAAACGAAGGCCTCGATGAGTTCTACGGCTTTGACTGCTTTCAGCCGTCAACGGATAGATTAATGCCAAAAAAGGACAAACCGAATCTCTATCGGGTCTCGTAAGTTTTTTACCCTTTGTTTTTTCGGCACGTGGATTTTTACGGTAAAACTGGATTACCGTGGCTGTCCTTCGATTTACCATCGCTGGAGAGTGGTGCACCATGGTACTGTTCCGTTTCAAACCCATGCACGCATTTCTAAAAGTCGTACGGCACTGTTTCGCCATTTCGGAAGGATGTTGCACCTTGCACCGTGGATGTTGCACCCTGTAGATATCGATTATTCGGACGGCCATAATTTCTGGCTCGTTTAGACTTACAGGAGTCATAACCTGTCAAAACGAAGGCCTCGATGAGTTATACAGCTTTGACAGCTTTCAGCCGTCAACGGATTGATAAATGCCCAAAAAGGACAACCCGAATCTCAATCGGGTCTCGTAAGTTTTTTACCCTTCGTTTTTTCGACACGAGAATTTTTACGGTAAAACAGGATTACCGTGGCTGGCCTTCGATTTACCATCGCTAGAGAGTGGTGCACCATGGTACTGTTCCGTTTCAAATCCATGCACGCATTTCTAAAAGTCGTACGTCACTGTTTCGCCATTTCGGACGTATGTTGCACCTTGCACCGTGGATGTTGCACCCTGTAGATATCGATTATTCGGACGGCCATAACTTCTGGCTCGTTTAGAGTTACGGGAGCCAAAACCTGTCAAAACGAAGGCCTCCATGAGTTCTACGGCTTTGACAGCTTTCAACTGTCAACGGATAGATTAATGCCCAAAAAGGACAACCCGAATCTCAATCGGGTTTCATAAGTTTTTTACCCTTCGTTTTTTCGACACGTGGATTTTTACGGTAATACAGGATTACGGTGGCTGGTCTTCGTTTTACCATCGCTGGAGATTGGTGCACCATGGTACTGTTCTGTTTCAAATCCATGCACGCATTTCTAAAAGTCGTACGGCACTGTTTCACCATTTCGGATGGATGTTGCACCTTGCACCGTGGATGTTGCACCCTGTAGATATCGATTATACAGACGACCATAACTTCTGGCTCGTTTAGAGTTACGGGAGCCATAACCTGCCAAAACGAAGGCCTCGATGAGTTCTACGGCTTTGACAGCTTTCAACAGTCAACGGATAGATTAATTCCAAAAACGACAACCCGAATCTCAATCGGGTCTCGTAAGTTTTTTACCCTTCTTTTTTCGACACGTGGATTTTTACGGTAAAACAGGATTACCGTGGCTGGCCTTCGATTTACCATCTTTGGAGAGTGGTGCACCATGGCACTGTTCCGTTTCAAATCCATCCACGCATTTCTAAAAGTCGTACGGCACTGTTTCGCCTTTTCGGACGGATGTTGCACCTTGCACCGTGGATGTTGCACCCTGTAGATATCGATTATTCGAACGGCCATAACTTCTGGCTCGTTTAGAGTTATGGGAGCCATAACCTGTCAAAACGAAGACCTCGATGAGTTCTACGGTTTTGAAAGCTTTCAACCGTCAACGGACGGATTAATGCACAAAATGGACAACCCGAATCTCAATCGGGTCTCGTAAGTTTTTTACGCTCCGTTTTTTCGACACGTGGATTTTTACGGTAAAACAGGATTACCGTGGCTGGCCTTCGATTTACCATCGCTGGAGAGTGGTGCACCATGGTACTATTCCGTTTCAAACCCATGCACGCATTTCTAAAGGTCGTACGGCACTTTTTTGCCATTACGGACGGATGTTACACCTTGCACCGTGGATGTTGCACCCTGTAGATATCGATTATTCGGACGGCCATAACTTCTGCCTCGTTTAGAGTTACGGGAGCCATAACCTGTCAAAACGAAGGCCTCGATGAGTTCTACGACTTTGACAGCTTTCAACCATCAATGGATAGATTAAAGCCCAAAATTGACAACCCGAATCTCAATCGGGTCTCGTAAGTTTTTTACCCTTCGTTTTTTCGACACGTGGATTTTTACGGTAAAACAGGATTACCGTGGCTGGCCTTCGATTTACCATCGCTGGAGAGTGGTGCACCATGGTACTATTCCGTTTCAAACCCATGCACGCATTTCTAAAAGTCGTACGGCACTGTTTCGCCATTTCGGACGGATGTTGCACCTTGCACCGTGGATGTTGCACCCTGTAGATATCGATTATTCGGACGGCCATAACTTCTGGCTCGTTTAGATTTACGGGAGCCATAACCTGTCAAAACGAAGGCCTCGATGAGTTCTACGGCTTTGACAGCTTTTAGCCGTCAACGGATAGATTAATGCCCAAAAAGGACAACCCGAATCTCAATCGGGTCTCGTAAGTTTTTTACCCTTCGTTTTTTCGACAAGTGGATTTTTACGGTAAAACAGGATTACGGTGGCTGGTCTTCGATTTACCATCGCTAGAGAGTGGTGCGCCATGGTACTGTTCCGTTTCAAATCTATGCATGCAATTCTAAAAGTCGTACGGCACTGTTTCGCCATTTCGGACGGATGTTGCACCTTGCACCGTGGATGTTGCACCCTGTAGATATCGATTATACGAACGACCATAACTTCTGGCTCGTTTAGAGTTACGGGAGCCATAACCTGTCAAAACGAAGGCCTCGATGAATTCTATGGCTTTGACAGCTTTCAGCCGTCAACGGATAGATTAATGCCCAAAAAGGACAACCCGAATCTCAATTGGGTCTCGTAAGTTTTTAATCCTTCATTTTTTCGACACATGGATTTTTACGGTAACACTGGATTACTGTGTCTGGTCTTCGATTTACCATCGCTGGAGAGTGGTGCACCATGGTACTGTTCCGTTTCAAACCCATGCACGCATTTCTAAAAGTCGTACGGCACTGTTTCGCCATTTCGGACGGATGTTGCACCTTACGCCGTGGATGTTGCACCCTGTAGATATCGATTATTCGGACGGCCATAACTTCTGGCTCGTTTAGAGTTACGGGAGCCATAACCTGTCAGAACGAAGCCCTCGATGAGTTCTACGGCTTTGACAGCATTCAGCCGTCAACGGATAGATTAATGCTCAAAAAGGACAACCCGAATCTCAATCGTGTCTCGTAAGTTTTTTACCCTTCGTTTTTTCGAAACGTGGATTTTTACGGTAAACAGGATTACCGTGGCTGGCCTTCGATTTACCATCGCTGAAGAGTGGTGCACCATGGCACTGTTCCGTTTCAAATCCATGCATGCATTTCTAAAAGTCGTACGACACTGTTTCGCCTTTTCGGACGGATGTTGCACCTTGCACCGTGGATGTTGCACCCTGTAGATATCGATGATTCGGACGGCCATAAATTCTGGCTCGTTTAGAGTTACGGGAGCCATAACATGTCAAAACGAAGGCCTCGATGAGTTCTACGGCTTTGACAGCTTTCAGCCGCCAACGGATAGATTAATGCTCAAAAAGGACAACCCGAATCTCAATCGGGTCTCGTAAGTTTTTTACCCTTGATTACCGTTGCTGGCCTTCGATTTACCATCGCTGGATAGTGGTGCACCGTGGCACTGTTCCGTTTCAAACCCATGCATGCATTTCTGAAAGTCGTACGGCACTGTTTCGCCATTTCGGACGGATGTTGCACCTTGCACCATGGATGTTGCACCCTGTAGATATCGATTATTCGGACGGCCATAACTTCTGGCTCGTTTAGAGTTACGGGAGCCATAACCTGTCAAAACGAAGGGCTCGATGAGTTCTACGGCTTTGACCGCTTTCAACCGTCAACGTATAGATTAATGCCCAAAGAGGACAACCCGAATCTCAATCGGGTCTCGTAAGCTTTTTACCCTTCGTTTTTTCGACACGTGGATTTTTACGGTATATTACCGTGGCTCGTCTTCGACTTTCCATCGCTGGAGAGTGGTGCACCATGGTACTGTTCCGTTTCAAATCCATGCACGCATTTTTAAAAGTCGTACGGCACTTTTTCGCCATTTCGGACGGATGTTGCACCTTGCACCGTGGATGTTGCACCCTGTAGATATCGATTATACGGACAACCATAACTTCTGGCTCGTTTAGAGTTACGGGTGCCATAACCTGTCAAAACGAAGGCCTCGATGAGTTCCACGGCTTTGACAGCTTTCAACAGTCAACGGATAGATTAATTCCCAAAAAGGACAACCCGAATCTCAATCGGGTCTCGTAAGTTTTTTACCCTTCGTTTTTTCGACACGTGGATTTTTACGGTAAAACAGGATTACCGTGGCTGGCCTTCGATTTACCATCGCTGGAGAGTGGTGCACCATGGTACTGTTCCGTTTCAAATCCATGCACGCATTTCTAAAAGTCGTACGGCACTGTTTCGCGATTTCGGACGGATGTTGCACCTTGCACCGTGGATGTTGCACCTTGTAGATATCGATTATTCGGACGGCCATAACTTCTGGCTTGTTTAGAGTTATGGGAGCCATAACTTGTCAAAACGAAGGCCTTGATGAGTTCTAGCTTTGACAGCTTTCAACCGTCAACGATAGATTAATGCCCAAAATGGACAACCCGAATCTCAATCGGGTCTCGTAAGTTTTTTACCCTTCGTTTTTTCGACACGTGGATTTTTACGGTAAAACAGGATTACCGTGGCTGGCCTTCGATTTACCATCGCTGGAGAGTGGTGCACCATGGTACTGTTCCGTTTCAAACCCATGCACGCATTTCTAAAAGTCGTACGACAATGTTTCGCAATTTCGGACGGATGTCGCACCTTGCACCGTGGATGTTGCACCCTGTAGATATCGAATATTCGGAAGGCCATAACTTCTGGCTCGTTTAGAGTTACGGGAGCCATAACCTGTCAAAACGAAGGCCTCGATGAGTTCTACGGCTTTGACATCTTTCAGCCGTCAACAGATAGATTAATGCCCAAAAAGGACAACCCGAATCTCAATCGGGTCTCGTAAGTTTTTTACCCTTCGTTTTTTCGACAAGTGGATTTTTACGGTAAAACAGGATTACGGTGGCTGGTCTTCGATTTACCATCGCTGGAGAGTGGTGCACCATGGTACTGTTCCATTTCAAATCCATGCACGCATTTCTAAAAGTCGTACGGCACTGTTTCGCCATTTCGGACGGATGTTGCACCTTGCACCGTGGATGTTGCACCCTGTAGATATCGATTATACGAACGACCATAACTTCTGGCTCGTTTAGAGTTACGGGAGCCATAACCTGTCAAAACGAAGGCCTCGATGAATTCTATGGCTTTGACAGCTTTCAGCCGTCAACGGATAGATTAATGCCCAAAAAGGACAACCCGAATCTCAATTGGGTCTCGTAAGTTTTTAACCCTTCATTTTTTCGACACATGGATTTTTACGGTAACACTGGATTACTGTGTCTGGTCTTCGATTTACCATCGCTGGAGAGTGGTGCACCATGGTACTGTTCCGTTTCAAACCCATGCACGCATTTCTAAAAGTCGTACGGCACTGTTTCGCCATTTCGGACGGATGTTGCACCTTACGCCGTGGATGTTGCACCCTGTAGATATCGATTATTCGGACGGCCATAACTTCTGGCTCGTTTAGAGTTACGGGAGCCATAACCTGTCAGAACGAAGCCCTCGATGAGTTCTACGGCTTTGACAGCATTCAGCCGTCAACGTATAGATTAATGCTCAAAAAGGACAACCCGAATCTCAATCGTGTCTCGTAAGTTTTTTACCCTTCGTTTTTTCGAAACGTGGATTTTTACGGTAAACAGGATTACCGTGGCTGGCCTTCGATTTACCATCGCTGAAGAGTGGTGCACCATGGCACTGTTCCGTTTCAAATCCATGCATGCATTTCTAAAAGTCGTACGACACTGTTTCGCCTTTTCGGACGGATGTTGCACCTTGCACCGTGGATGTTGCACCCTGTAGATATCGATGATTCGGACGGCCATAAATTCTGGCTCGTTTAGAGTTACGGGAGCCATAACATGTCAAAACGAAGGCCTCGATGAGTTCTACGGCTTTGACAGCTTTCAGCCGCCAACGGATAGATTAATGCTCAAAAAGGACAACCCGAATCTCAATCGGGTCTCGTAAGTTTTTTAACCTTGATTACCGTTGCTGGCCTTCGATTTACCATCGCTGGAGAGTGGTGCACCGTGGCACTGTTCCGTTTCAAACCCATGCATGCATTTCTGAAAGTCGTACGGCACTGTTTCGCCATTTCGGACGGATGTTGCACCTTGCACCATGGATGTTGCACCCTGTAGATATCGATTATTCGGACGGCCATAACTTCTGGCTCGTTTAGAGTTACGGGAGCCATAACCTGTCAAAACGAAGGGCTCGATGAGTTCTACGGCTTTGACCGCTTTCAACCGTCAACGTATAGATTAATGCCCAAAGAGGACAACCCGAATCTCAATCGGGTCTCGTAAGCTTTTTACCCTTCGTTTTTTCGACACGTGGATTTTTACGGTATATTACCGTGGCTCGTCTTCGACTTTCCATCGCTGGAGAGTGGTGCACCATGGTACTGTTCCGTTTCAAATCCATGCACGCATTTTTAAAAGTCGTACGGCACTTTTTCGCCATTTCGGACGGATGTTGCACCTTGCACCGTGGATGTTGCACCCTGTAGATATCGATTATACGGACAACCATAACTTCTGGCTCGTTTAGAGTTACGGGTGCCATAACCTGTCAAAACGAAGGCCTCGATGAGTTCCACGGCTTTGACAGCTTTCAACAGTCAACGGATAGATTAATTCCCAAAAAGGACAACCCGAATCTCAATCGGGTCTCGTAAGTTTTTTACCCTTCGTTTTTTCGACACGTGGATTTTTACGGTAAAACAGGATTACCGTGGCTGGCCTTCGATTTACCATCGCTGGAGAGTGGTGCACCATGGTACTGTTCCGTTTCAAATCCATGCATGCATTTCTAAAAGTCGTACGGCACTGTTTCGCGATTTCGGACGGATGTTGCACCTTGCACCGTGGATGTTGCACCTTGTAGATATCGATTATTCGGACGGCCATAACTTCTGGCTTGTTTAGAGTTATGGGAGCCATAACTTGTCAAAACGAAGGCCTTGATGAGTTCTAGCTTTGACAGCTTTCAACCGTCAACGATAGATTAATGCCCAAAATGGACAACCCGAATCTCAATCGGGTCTCGTAAGTTTTTTACCCTTCGTTTTTTCGACACGTGGATTTTTACGGTAAAACAGGATTACCGTGGCTGGCCTTCGATTTACCATCGCTGGAGAGTGGTGCACCATGGTACTGTTCCGTTTCAAACCCATGCACGCATTTCTAAAAGTCGTACGACAATGTTTCGCAATTTCGGACGGATGTCGCACCTTGCACCGTGGATGTTGCACCCTGTAGATATCGAATATTCGGAAGGCCATAACTTCTGGCTCGTTTAGAGTTACGGGAGCCATAACCTGTCAAAACGAAGGCCTCGATGAGTTCTACGGCTTTGACATCTTTCAGCCGTCAACAGATAGATTAATGCCCAAAAAGGACAACCCGAATCTCAATCGGGTCTCGTAAGTTTTTTACCCTTCGTTTTTTCGACAAGTGGATTTTTACGGTAAAACATGATTACGGTGGCTGGTCTTCGATTTACCATCGCTGGAGAGTGGTGCACCATGGTACTGTTCCATTTCAAATCCATGCACGCATTTCTAAAAGTCGTACGGCACTGTTTTGCCATTTCGGACGGATGTTGCACCTTGCACCATGGATGTTGCACCCTGTAGATATCGATTATTCGAAGGGCCATAACTTCTGGCTCGTTTAGAGTTACGGGAGACATAACATGTCAAAACGAAGGCCTCGATGAGTTCTACGGCTTTGACAGCTTTCAGCCGTCAACGGATAGATTAATGCCCAAAAAGGACAACCCGAATCTCAATCGGGTCTCGTAAGTTTTTTACCCTTCTTTTTTTCGACATGTGGATTTTTACGGTAAAACAGGATTACGGTGGCGGGTCTTCGATTTACCATCGCTGGAGAGTGGTGCACCATGGTACTGTTCCGTTTCAAACCATGCACGCATTTCTAAAAGTCGTACGGCACTGTTTCGCCATTTCGGACGGATGTTGCACCTTGCACCGTGGATGTTGCACCCTGTAGAATCGATTATTCGGACGGCCATAACTTCTGACTCGTTTAGAGTTACGAGAGCCATAACATGTCAAAACGAAGGCCTCGATGAGTTCTACGTATTTGACAGCTTTCAACCGTCAACGGATAGATTAATGCCTAAAAAGGACAACCCGAATCTCAATCAGGTCTCGTAAGTTTTTTACCCTTCGTTTTTTCGACACGTGGATTTTTAGGGTAAAACAGGATTGCCGTAGCTGGCCTTCGATTTACCATCGCTGGAGAGTGGTGCACCATGGTACTGTTCCGTTTCAAACCCATGCACGCATTTCCAAATCGATTATACGAACGACCATAACTTCTGGCTCGTTTAGAGTTACGGGAGCCATAACCTGTCAAAACGAAGGCCTCGATGAGTTCTACCACTTTGACAGCTTTCAGCCGTCAACGGATAGATTAATGCCCAAAATGGACAACCCGAATCTCAATCAGGTCTCGTAAGTTTTTTACCCTTCGTTTTTTCGACATGTGGATTTTTACGGTAAAACGGGATTACCGTGGCCCGTCTTCGACTTCTCATCACTGGAGAGTGGTGCACCATGGTAGTGTTCCGTTTCAAATCCATGCACGCATTTCAAAAAGTCGTACGACACTGTTTCGCCATTTCGGACGAATGTTGCACCTTGCACCGTGGATGTTGCACCCTGTAGATATCGATTATTCGGACGGCCATAACTTCTGGCTCGTTTAGAGTTACGGGAGCCATAACCTGTCAAAACGAAGGCCTCGATGAGTTACACGGCTTTGACAGCTTTCAGCCTTCAACGGATAGATTAATGACCAAAAACGACAACCCGAATCTCAATCGGGTCTCCTAAGTTTTTTACCCTTTGTTTTTTCGACACGTGGATTTTTACGGTAAAACGGGAATACCGTGGCTGGCCTTCGATTTACCATCGCTGGGGAGTGGTGCACCACGATACTGTTCCGTTTCAAACCCATGCACGCATTTCTAAAAGTCGTACGGCACTGTTTCGCCATTTCGGACGGATGTTGCACCTTGCACCGTGGATATTGCACCCTGTAGATATCGATTATTCGGACGGCCATAACTTCTGGCTCGTTTAGAGTTATGGGAGCCATAACCTGTCAAAACGAAGGCCTCGATGAGATATATGGCTTTGACAGCTTTCAACCGTCAAAGGGTAGATAAATGCCTAAAAAGGACAACCCGAATCTCAATCTTATCTCGTAAGTTTTTTACCCTTCGTTTTTTCGAAACGTGGATTTTACGGTAAAAAAGGATTACCGTGCCTGGCCTTCAATTTACCATCGCTGGAGAGTGGTGCACCATGGTACTGTTCAGTTTCTAATCCATGCACGCATTTCTAAAAGTCGTACGGCACTGTTTCGCCATTTCGGACGGATGTTGCACCTTGCACCGTGGATGATGCACCCTGTAGATATCGATTATTCGGATGGCCATAACTTCTGGCTCGTTTAAAGTTACGGGAGCCATAACCTGTCAAAACGAAGGCCTCGATGAGTTCTACGGCTTTGACAGCTTTCAGCCGTCAACGGATAGATTAATGCCAAAAAAGGACAACCAGAATCTCAATCGGGTCTCGTAAGTTTTTTACCCTTCGTTTTTTCGGCACGTGGATTTTTACGGTAAAACTGGATTACCGTGGCTGGCCTTCAATTTACCATCGCTGGAGAGTGGTGCACCATGGTACTGTTCCGTTTCAAATCCATGCACGCATTTCTAAAAGTCGTACGGCACTATTTCGCCATTTCAGAAGGATGTTGCACCTTGCACCGTGGATGTGGCACCCTGTAGATATCGATTATTCGGACGGCCATAACTTCTGGCTCGTTTAGAGTTACGGGAGCCATAACCTGTCAAAATGAAGGCCTCGATGAGTTATACGGCTTTGACCGCTTTCATCCGTCAACGGATAGAATAATGCCCAAAAAGGACAACCGGAATCTCAATCGGGTCTCGTAAGTTTTTTACCCTTCGTTTTTTCGACACGTGGATTTTTACGGTAAAACAGGATTACCGAGGCTGGCCTTCGATATACCATCGCTGGAGAGTGGTGCACCATGGTACTGTTCCGTTTCAAATCCATGCATGCATTTCTAAAAGTCGTACGACACTGTTTTGCCATTTCGGACGTATGTTGCACCTTGCACCGTGGATGTTGCACCCTGTACATATCGATTATTCGGACGGCCATAACTTCTGGCTCGTTTAGAGTTACGGGAGCCAAAACCTGTCAAAACGAAGGCCTCGATGAGTTTTACGGCTTTGACAGCTTTCAACTGTCAACGGATAGATCAAAGCCCAAAAAGGACAACCCGATCTCAATCGGGTTTCGTAAGTTTTTTACCCTTCGTTTTTTCGCCACGTGGATTTTTACGGTAATACAGGATTACGGTGGCTGGTCTTCGATTTACCATCGCTGGAGAGTGGTGCACCATGGTACTGTTCCGTTTCAAATCCATGCACGCATTTCTAAAAGTCGTACGGCACTGTTTCACCATTTCGGACGGATGTTGCACCTTGCACCGTGGATGTTGCACCCTGTAGATATCGATTATTCAGACGGTCATAACTTCTGGTTCGTTTAGAGTTATGGGAGCCATAACCTGTAGAAACGAAGGCCTCGATGAGTTCTACGGCTTTGACAGCTTTCAACAGTCAACACATAGATTAATTCCCAAAAAGGACAACCCGAATCTCAATCGGGTCTCGTAAGTTTTTTACCCTTCGTTTTTGCGACACGTGGATTTTTACGGTAAAACAGGATTATCGTGGCTGGCCTTCGATTTACCATCGCTGGAGAGTGGTGCACCATGGTACTGTTCCGTTTCAAACCCATGCACGCATTTCTAAAAGTCGTACGGCTCTGTTTCGCCATTTCGGATGGATGTTACACCTTGCACCGTGGATGTTGCACCCTGTAGATATCGATTATTCGGACGACCATAACTTCTGGCTCGTTTAGAGTTATGGGAGCCATAACCTGTCAAAACGAAGGCCTCGATGAGTTCTACGGCTTTGACAGCTTTCAACCGTCAACGGATAGATTAATGCCCAAAATGGACAACCCGAATCTCAATCGGGTCTCGTAAGTTTTTTACCCTTCGTTTTTTCGACACATGGATTTTTACGGTAAAACAGGATTACCGTGGCTGGCCTTCGATTTACCATCGCTGGAGAGTGGTGCACCATGGTACTGTTCCATTTCAAACCCATGCACGCATTTCTAAAAGTCGTACGGCACTGTTTCGCCATTTCGGACGGATGTTGCACCTTGCACCGTGGATGTTGCACCCTGTAGATATCGATTATTCGGACGGCCATAACTTCTGGCTCGTTTAGAGTTACGGGAACCGTAACCTGTCAAAACGAAGGCCTCGACGAGTTCTACGGATTTGACCGCTTTCAGCCGTCAACGGATAGATTAATGCCCAAAAAGGACAACCCGAATCTCAATCGGGTCTCGTAAATTTTTTACCCTTCGTTTTTTCGACAAGTGGATTTTTACGGTAAAACAGGATTACGGTGGCTGGTCTTCGATTTACCATCGCTGGAGAGTGGTGCGCCATGGTACTGTTCCGTTTCAAATCCATGCATGCATTTCTAAAAGTCGTACGGCACTGTTTCGCCATTTCGGACGGATGTTGCACCTTGCACCGTGGATGTTGCAACCTGTAGATATCGATTATACGGACGACCATAACTCCTGGCTCGTTTAGAGTTACGGGAGGCATAACCTGTCAAAACGAAGGCCTCGATGAAATCTACGGCTTTGACAGCTTTCAGCCGTCAACGGATAGATTAATGCCCAAAAAGGACGACCCGAATCTCAATCGGGTCTCGTAAGTTTTTAACCCTTCGTTTTTTCGACACGTGGATTTTTACGGTAACACTGGATTACGGTGGTTGGTCTTCGATTTACCATCGCTGGAGAGTGGTGCACCATGGTACTGTTCCGTTTCAAACACATGCAAGCATTTCTAAAAGTCGTACGGCACTGTTTCGCCATTTCGGACGGATGTTGCACCTTACACCGTGGATGTTGCACCCTGTAGATATCGATTATTCGAACGGCCATAACTTCTGGCTCGTTTAGAGTTACGGGAGCCATAACCTGTCAGAACGAAACCCTCGATGAGTTCTACGGCTTTGACGGCATTCAGCCGTCAGCGGATAGATTAATGCTCAAAAAGGACAACCCGAATCTCAATCGTGTCTCGTAAGTTTTTTACCCTTCGTTTTTTCGAAACGTGGATTTTTACGGTAAAACAGGATTACCGTGGCTGGCCTTCGATTTACCATCGCTGGAGAGTGGTGCACCATGGCACTGTTCCGTTTCAAATCCATGCACGCATTTCTAAAAGTCGTACGGCACCGTTTCACCATTTCGGACGGATGTTGCACCTTGCACCGTGGATGTTGCACCCTTTAGATATCGATTATTCGGAAGGCCATAACTTCTGGCTCGTTTAGAGTTAAGGGAGCCATAACATGTCAAAACGAAGGCCTCGATGAGTTCTATGGCTTTGACAGCTTTCAACCGTCAACGGATAGATTAATACCCAAAAAGGATAACCCGAATCTCAATCGGGTCTCGTAAGTTTTTTACCCTTCATTTTTTCGACACGTGGATTTTTATGGTAAAGCAGGATTACTGTGTCAGGCCTTCGATTTACCATCGCTGGAGAGTGGTGCACCGTGGTACTGTTCCGTTTCAAACCCATGCACGCATTTCTAAAAGTCGTACGGCACTGTTTCACCATTTCGGACGGATGTTGCACCTTGCACCATGGATGTTGCACCCTGTAGATATCGATTATTCGGACGGCCATAACTTCTGGCTCGTTTAGAGTTACGGGAGCCATAACCTGTCAAAACGAAGGGTTCGATGAGTTCTATGGCTTTGACGGCTTTCAGCCGTCAACGGATAGATTAATGCCCAAAAAGGACAACCCGAATCTCAATCGGGTCTCGTAAGTTTTTTACCCTCGTTTTTTCGACACGTGGATTTTCACGGTAAAACAGGATTACGGTGGCTGGTCTTCGATTTACCATCGCTGGAGAGTGGTGCACCATGGTACTGTTCCGTTTCAAATCCATGCATGCATTTCTAAAAGTCGTACGACACTGTTTCGCTATTTCGGACGGATGTTGCACCTTGCACCGTGGATGTTGCACCCTGTAGATATCGATTATATGGACGACCATAACTTCTGGCTCGTTTAGAGTTACGGGACCATAACCTGTCAAAACGAAGGCCTCGATGAGTTCTACGGCTTTGATAGCTTTCAGCCGTCAACGGATAGATTAATGCCCAAAAAGGACAACCCGAATCTCAATCGGGTCTCGTAAGTTTTTTACCCTTCGTTTTTTCGACACGTGGATTTTTACGGTAAAACGGGATTACCGTGGCCCGTCTTCGATTTACCATCGCTGGAGAGTGGTGCACCATGGTACTATTCCGTTTCAAATCCATGCACGCATTTCTAAAAGTCGTACGGCACTTTTTCGCCATTTCGGACGGATGTTGCACCTTGCACCGTGGATGTTGCACCCTGTAGATATCGATTATACGGACAACCATAACTTCTGGCTCGTTTAGAGTTACGGGAGCCATAACCTATCAAAACGAAGGCCTCGATGAGTTCTACGGCTTTGACAACTTTCAACAGTCAACGGATAGATTATTCCCAAAAAGGACAACCCGAATCTCAATCGGGTCTCGTAAGTTTTTTACCCTTCGTTTTTTCGACACGTGGATTTTTACGGCAAAACAGGATTACCGTGGCTGGCCTTCGATTTACCATCGCTGGAGAGTGTTGCACCATGGTACTGTTCCGTTTCAAATCCATGCACGCATTTCTAAAAGTCGTACGGCACTGTTTCGCAATTTCGGACGGATGTTGCACCTTGCACCGTGGATGTTGCACCCTGTAGATATCGATTATTCGGACGGCCATAACTTCTGGCTCGTTTAGAGTTACGGGAGCCATAACCTGTAAAAACGAAGGCCTCAATGAGTTCTACGGCTTTGACAGCTTTCAGCCGTCAACGGATAGATTAATGCCCAAAAAGGACAACCCGAATCTCAATCGGGTCTCGTAAGTTTTTTACCCTTCGTTTTTTCGACACGTGGTTTTTACGATAAAACGAGATTTCCGTGGCCCGTCTTCGACTTCCCATCGCTGGAGAGTGGTGCGCCATGGTAGTGTTCCGTTTCAAATCCATGCACGCATTTCAAAAAGTTGTACAGCACTGTTTCGCCATTTCGGACGGATGTTGCACCTTGCACCGTGGATGTTGCACCCTGTAGATATCGATTATTCGGACTGCCATAACTTCTGGCTCGTTTAGAGTTACGGGAGCCATAACCTGTCAAAACCAAGGCCTCGATGAGTTCTACGGCTTTGACAGCTTTCAACCGTCAACGGATAGATAATGACCAAAAAGGACAACCCGAATATCAATCGGGTCTCGTAAGTTTTTTACCCTTCGTTTTTTCGACAAGTGGATTTTTACGGTAAAAAAGGATTACCGTTGTTGGACTTCGATTTACCATCGCTGGAGAGTGGTACACCATGGTACTGTTCCGTTTCAAACCCATGCACGCATTTCTAAAAGTCGTACGACACTGTTTCGCCATTTCAGACGGATGTTGCACCTTGCACCGTGGATGTTGCACCCTGTAGATATCGATTATTCAAACGGCCATAACTTCTGGCTCGTTTAGGGTTACGGGAGCCATAACCTGTCAAAACGAAGGCCTCGATGAGTTGTACGGCTTTGGCAGCTTTCAGCCGTCAACGGATAGATTAATGCCCAAAAAGGACAACCCGAATCTCAATCGGGTCTCGTATGTTTTCTACCCTTCGTTTTTTCGACACGTGGATTTTTACGGTAAACCTGGATTACCGTGGCCCATCTTCGACTTCCTATCGCTGGAGAGTAGTGCACCGTGGTACTGTTCCATTTCAAACCCATGCATGCATTTCTAAATGTCGTAAGGCACTGTTTCGCCATTTCGGACAGATGTTGCACCTTGCACCGTGGATGTTGCACCCTGTAGATATCGATTATTCGGACGGCCATAACTTCTGGCTCGTTTAGAGTTACGGGAGCCATAACCTGTCAAAACGAAGGCCTCGATGAGTTCTACGGCTTTGACAACTTTCAGCCGTCAACGGATAGATTAATGCCCAAAAAGGACAACCCGAATCTCAATCGGGTCTCGCAAGTTTTTTGCCCCTCGTTTTTTCGACACGTGGATTTTTACGGTAAAACAGGATTACCGTGGCTGGCCATCGATTTACCATCGCTGGAGAGTGGTGCACCATGGTACTGTTCTGTTTCAAACCCATACACGCATTTCTAAAAGTCGTACGGCACTGTTTCGCCATTTCGGACGGATGTTGCACCTTGCACCGTGTATGTTGCACCCTATAGATATCGATTATTCGGACGGCCATAACTTTTGGCTCGTTTAGAGTTACGGGAGCCATATCCTGTCAAAACGAAGGCCTCGATATGTTCTACGGCTTTGACAGTCTTCAGCCGTCGATGGATAGATTAATGCCCAAAAAGGACAACCAGAATCTCAATCGGGTCTCGTAAGTTTTTTACCCTTTGTTTATTTTCGACACGTGGATTTTTACGGTAAAACGGGATTACCGTAGCCCGTCTTCGACTTCGCATCGCTGGAGAGTGGTGCACCATGGTACTGTTCCATTTCAAATCCATGCACGCATTTATAAAAGTCGTACGGCATTGTTTCAGCATTTCGGACGGATGTTGCACCTTGCACCGTGGATGTTGCACCCTGCAGATATCGATTATTCAAACGGCCATAACTTCTGGCTCGTTTAGAGTTACGGGATCCATAACCTGTCAAAACGAAGGCCTCGATGAGTTCTACAGCTTTGACTGCTTTCAGCCGTTAACGGATAGATTAATGCCCAAAAAGGACAACTCGAATCTCAATCGGGTCTCGTAAGTTTTTTACCCTTCGTTTTTTCGACACGTGGATTTTTACTGTAAAACAGGATTACCGTGGCCCATCTTCGACTTCCCATCGCTGGAGAGTGGTGCACCATGGTATTGTTCCATTTCAAATCCATGCACACAATTCTAAAAGTCGTACGGCACTGTTTCGCCATTTCGGACGGATGTTGCACCTTGAACCGTGGATGTTGCACCCTGTAGATATCGATTATACGGACGACCATAACTTCTGGCTCGTTTAGAGTTACGGGAGCCATAACCTGTCAAAACGAAGGCCTCGATGAGTTCTACGGCTTTGACAGCGTTCAGCCGTCAACGGATAGATTAATGCCCAAAAAGGACAACCCGAATCTCAATCGGTTCTCGTAAGTTTTTTACCCTTCGTTTTTTCGACACGTGGATTTTTACGGTAAAACATGATTACGGTGGCTGGTCTTCGATTTACCATTGCTGGAGAGTGGTGCACCATGGTACTGTTCCGTTTCAAACCCATGCACGCATTTCTAAAAGTCGTACGACACTGTTTCGCCATTTCGGACTGATGTTGCACCTTACACCGTGGATGTTGCACCCTATAGATATCGATTATTCGGACGGCCATAACTTCTGGCTCGTTTAAAGTTACAGGAGCCATAACCTGTCAAAACGAAGGCCTCGATGAGTTCTATGGCTTTGAAAGCTTTCAGCCGTCAACGGATAGATTAATGCTCAAAAACGACAACCGGAATCTCAGTCGTGTCTCGTAACTTTTTTACCCTTCGTTTTTTCGACACGTGGATTTTTACGGTAAAACAGGATTACCGTGGCTGGCATTCGATTTACCATCGCTGGAGAGTGGTGCACCGTGGTACTGTTCCATTTTAAATCCATGCACGCATTTCTAAAAGTCGTACGGCACTGTTTCGCCATTTCGGACGGATGTTGCACCTTGCTCCGTGGATGCTGCACCCTGTAGATATCGATTATTCGGACGGCCATAACTTCTGGCTCGTTTAGAGTTACGGGAGCCATAACATGTCAAAACAAAGGCCACGATGAGTTCTACGGCTTTGACAGCTTTCAACCGTCAACGGATAGATTAATTCCCAAAAAGGACAGCCCGAATCTCAATCGGGTCTCGTAAGTTTTTTACCCTTCGTTTTTTCGACACGTGGATTTTTATGGTAAAACAGGATTACCGTGGCCCGTCTTCGACTTACCATCGCTGGAGAGTGGTGCACCATGGTAATTTTCCGTTTCAAACCCATGCACGCATTTCTAAAAGTCATACGGCACTGTTTCGCCATTTCGGACGGATGTTGCACCTTGCACCATGGATGTTGCACCCTGTAGATATCGATTATTCGGACGGCCATAACTTCTGGCTCGTTTGGAGTTACGGGAGCCATAACCTGTCAAAACGATGGGCTCGATGAGTTCTACGGCTTTGACAGCTTTCAGCCGTCAACGGATTGATTAATGCCCAAAAAGGACAACCCGAATCTCAATCGGTTCTCGTAAGTTTTTTACCCTTCGTTTTTTCGACACGTGGATTTTTACGGTAAAACAAGATTACGGTGGCTGGTCTTCGATTTACCATCGCTGGAGAGTGGTGCACCACGGTACTGTTCCGTTTCAAATCCATGCACGCATTTCTAAAAGTCGTACGACACTGTTTCGCCATTTCGGACTTATGTTGCACCTTGCACCGTGGTTGTTGCACCCTGTAGATATCGATTATACGGATGACCATAACTTCTGGCTCGTTTAGAGTTACGGGACCATAACCTGTCAAAACGAAGGGCTCGATGAGTTCTACGGATTTGACAGCTTTCAGCCGTCAACGGATAGATTAATGCCCAAAAAGGACAACCCGAATCTCAATCGGGTCTCGTAAGTTTTTTACCCTTCGTTTTTTCGACACGTGGATTTTTACGGTAAAACGGGATTACTGTGGCCCGTCTTCGACTTCCCATCGCTGGAGAGTGGTGCACCATGGTAGTGTTCCATTTCAAATCCATGCACGCACTTCAAAAAGTTGTACGGCACTGTTTCGCCATTTCAGACGGATGTTGCACCTTGCACCGTGGATGTTGCACCCTGTAGATATCGATTATTCGGACGGCCATAACTTCTGGCTCGTTTAGAGTTATGGGAGCCATACCCTGTCAAAACCAAGGCCTCGATGAATTCAACAGCTTTGACAGCTTTCAACCGTCAACGGATAGATAATGCCCAAAAAGGACAACCCGAATCTCAATCGGGTCTCGTAAGTTTTTTACCCATCGTTTTTTCGACACGTGGATTTTTACGGTAAAAAAGGATTACCGTGGCTGGACTTCGATTTACCATCGCTGGAGAGTGGTGCACCATGGTACTGTTCCGTTTCAAACTCATGCACGCATTTCTAAAAGTCGTACGGCACTGTTTCGCCATTTCGGACGGATGTTGCACCTTGCACCGTGGATGTTGCACCCTGTAGATATCGATTATTCAGACGGCCATAACTTCTGGCTCGTTTAGAATTACGGGATCCATAACCTGTCAAAACGAAGGCCTCTATGAGTTCTATGGCTTTGACATCTTTCAGCCGTCAACGGATAGATTAATGACCAAAAAGGACAACCCGAATCTCAGTCGGGTCTCTTAAGTTTTTTACGCTTCGTTTTTTCGACACGTGGATTTTTACGGCAAAATAGGATTACGGTGGTTGGCCTTCGATTTACCATCGCTAAACAGTGGTGCACGATTGTCCTATTCCGTTTCAAATCTATGCATGCATTTCTAAAAGTCGTACGGCACTGTTTCGCCATTTCGGACGGATGTTGCACCGTGCACCGTGGATGTTGCACCCTGTAGATATCGTTTATTCGGACGGCCATAACTTCTGGCTCGTTTAGAGTTACGGGAGCCATAACCTGTCAAAACGAAGGCCTCAATGAGTTCTACGGCTTTGACAGCTTTCAACCGTCAATGGATAGATTAGTGGCCAAAAAGGACAACCCGAATCTCAATCGGGTCTCGTAAGTTTTTTACCCTTTGTTTTTTCGACACGTGGATTTTTACGGTAAAACGGGATTACCGTGGCCCGTCTTCGACTTCGCATGGCTGGAGAGTGGTGCACCATGGTACTGTTCCATTTCAAACCCATGCACACATTTCTAAAAGTCGTACGGCACTGTTTCACCATTTCGGACGGATGTTGCACCTTACACCGTGGGTGTTGCACCCTGTAGATATCGATTATTCAAACGACCATAACTTCTGGCTCGTTTAGAGTTACGGGAGCCATAACCTGTCAAAACGAAGGCATCGATGAGTTCTACGGCTTTGACAGCTTTCAGCCGTCAACGGATAGATTAATGCCCAAAAAGGACAACCCGAATCTCAATCGGGTCTCGTAAGTTTTTTACCCTTCGTTTTTTCGACACGTGGATTTTTACGGTAAAACAGGATTACGGTGGCTGATCTTCGATTTCCCATCGCTGGAGAGTGGTGCACCGTGGTACTGTTCCGTTTCAAACCCATGCACACATTTCTAAAAGTCGTACGGCACTGTTTTGCCATTTCGGACGGATGTTGCACCTTGCACCGTGGATGTTGCACCCTGTAGATATCGATTATTCGGACGGCCATAACTTCTGGCTCGTTTAGAGTTACGAGAGCCATAACCTGTCAGAACGAAGGCCTCGATGAGTTCTACGGCTTTGACAGCTTTCAGCCGTCAACGGGTAGATTAATGCTCAAAAAGGACAACCCGAATCTCAATCGTGTCTCGTAAGTTTTTTACCCCTCGTTTTTTCGACACGTGGATTTTTACGGTAAAACAGGATAACCGTGGCTGGCCTTCGATTTACCATCGCTGGAGAGCGGTGCACCATGGTACTGTTCCATTTCAAACCCGTGCACGCATTTCTAAAAGCCGTACGACACTGTTTCGCCATTTCGGACGGATGTTGCACCTTGCACCGTGGATGTTGCACTCTGTAGATATAGATTATTCGGACGGCCATAACTTCTGGCTCGTTTAGAGTTACGGGAGCCATAACATGTCAAAAAGAAGGCCTCGATGAGTTCTACGGCTTTGGCAGCTTTCAGCCGTCAACGGATAGATTAATGTCCAAAAAGGACAACCCGAATCTCAATCGGGTCTCGTAAGGTTTTTACCCTTCGTTTTTTCGACACGTGGATTTTTATGGTAAAACGGGATTATCGTGGCTGGCCTTCGATTTACCATTGCCGGAGAGTGGTGCACCATGGTGTTGTTCCGTTTCAAACCCATGCACGCATTTCTAAAAGTCGTACGGCACTGTTTCGCCATTTCGGACGGATGTTGCACCTTGCACCATGGATGTTGCACCCTGTAGATATCGATTATTCGGACAGCCATAACTTCTGGCTCGTTTAGAGTTACGGGAGACATAACCTGTCAAAATGAAGGCCTCGATGAGTTCTACGGCTTTGACAGCTTTCAGCCATCAACGGATAGACTAATGCCCAAAAAGGACAACCCGAATCTCAATCGGGCCTCGTAAGTTTTATACCCCTCGTTTTTTCGTCACGTGGATTTTTACGGTAAAATAGGATTACGGTGGCTGGTCTTCGATTTACCGTCGTTGGAGAGTGGTGCACCATGGTACAGTTCTGTTTCAAATCCATGCACGCATTTCTAAAAGTCGTACGACAATGTTTCGTCATTTCGGACGGATGTTGCACCTTGCACCGTGGATTATGCACCCTGTAGATATGGATTATACGGACGACCGTAACTTCTGGCTCGTTTAGAGTTACGGGACCATAACCTGTCAAAACGAAGGCCTCGATGAGTTCTATGGCTTTGACCGCTTTCAGCCGTCAACGGATAGATTAATGCCCTAAAAGGACAACCCGAATCTCAATCGGGTCTCGTAAGTTTTTTACCCTTCGTTTTTTCGACACGTGGATTTTTACGGTAAAACGGGATTACCGTGGCCCGTCTTCGACTTCCCATCGCTGGAGAGTGGTGCACCATGGTAGTGTTCCATTTCAAATCCATGCACGCATTTCAAAAAGTTGTATGGCACTGTTTCGCCATTTCGGACAGATTGCACCTTGCACCGTGGATGTTGCACCCTGTAGATATCGATTATTCGAACGGCCATAACTTCTGGCTCGTTTAGAGTTACGAGAGCCATAACCTGTCTAAACCAAGGCCTCGATGAGTTCTATGGCTTTGACAGCTTTCAACTGTCCACGGGTAGATTAATGCCCAAAAAGGACAACCCGAATCTCAATCGGGTCTCGTAAGTTTTTTACCCTTCGTTTTTTCGACACGTCGATTTTTACGGTAAAAAAGGATTACCATGGCTGGCCTTCGATTTACCATCGCTGGAGAGTGGTGCGCCCTGGTAATATTCTGTTTCAAACCCATGCACGCATTTCTAAAAGTCGTACGGCACTGTTTTGCCATTTCGGACGGATGTTGCACTTTTCACCGTGGATGTTGCACCCTGTAGATATCGATTATTCAGACGGCCATACTTCTGGCTCGTTTAGAGTTACGGGATCCATAACCTGTCAAAACGAAGGCCTCGATGAGTTCTACGGCTTTGACAGCTTTCAGCCGTCAACGGATAGATTAATGCCCAAAAAGGACAACCCGAATCTCAATCGGGTCTCTTAAGTTTTTTACCCTTCGTTTTTTCGACACGTGGATTTTTACGGCAAAACAGGATTACGGTGGCTGGCCTTCGATTTACCATCGCCGGACAGTGGTGCACCATGGTACTATTTCGTTTCAAATCCATGCATGCATTTCTAAAAGCCGTACGGCACTGTTTCGCCATTTCGGACGGATGTTGCACCGTGCACCGTGGATGTTGCACCCTGTAGATATCGATTATTCGGACGGCCATAACTTCTGGCTCGTTTAGAGTTACGGGAGCCATAACCTGTCAAAAAGAAGGCCTCGATGAGTTCTACGGCTTTGACTGCTTGCAGCTGTCAATGGATAGATTAATGCCCAAAAAGGACAACCCGAATCTGAGTCGGGTCTCGTAAGTTTTTTACCCTTTGTTTTTTCGACACGTGGATTTTTACGGTAAAACGGAATTACCGTGGCCCGTCTACGACTTCGCACCACTGGAGAGTGGTGCACCATGGTACTGTTCCATTTCAAATCCATGCACGCATTTCTAAAAGTCGTACGGCACTGTTTCACCTTTTCGGACGGATGTTGCACCTTACACCGTGGATGTTGCACCCTGTAGATATCGATTATTCAAACGGCCATAACTTTTGGCTCGTTAAGAGTTACGGGAGCCATAACCTGTCAAAACGAAGGTCTCGATGAGTTCCACGTCTTTGACAGCTTTCAGTCGTCAACGGATAGATTAATGCCCAAAAAGGACAACCCGAATCTCAATCGGGTCTCGTATGTTTTTTACCCTTCGTTTTTTCGACACGTGGATTTTTACGGTAAACAAGGATTACCGTGGCCCATCTCGACTTCCCATCGCTGGAGAGTGGTGCACCATGGTACTGTTCCGTTTCAAACCCATGCACGCATTTCTAAAAGTCGTACGACACTGTTTCGCCATTTCGGACGAATGTTGCACCTTGCACCGTGGATGTTGCACCCTGTAGATATCGATTATTCGGACGGCCTTAACTTCTGGCTCGTTTAGAGTTACGAGAGCCATAACCTGTCAGAACGAAGGCCTCGATGAGTTCTACGGCTTTGACAGCTTTCAGCCGTCAACGGATAGATTAATGCTCAAAAAGGACAACCCGAATCTCAATCGTGTCTCGTAAGTTTTTTACCCCTCGTTTTTTCGACACGTGGATTTTTACGGTAAAACAGGATTACCGTGGCTGGCCTTCGATTTACCATCGCTGGAGAGCAGTGCACCATGGTATTGTTCCGTTTCAAACCCATGCACGCATTTCTAAAAGCCGTACGGCACTGTTTCGCCATTTCGGACGGATGTTGCACCTTGCACCGTGGATGTTGCACCCTGTAGATATCGATTATTCGGACAGCAATAACTTCTGGCTCGTTTAGAGTTACGGGAACCATAACATGTCAAAAAGAAGGCCTCGATGAGTTCTACGGCTTTGGCAGCTTTCAGCCGTCAACGGATAGATTAATGCCTAAAAAGGACAACCCGAATCTCAATCGGGTCTCGTAAGTTTTTTACCCTTCGTTTTTTCAACACGTGGATTTTTATGGTAAAACGGGATTATCGTGGCTGGCCTTCGATTTACCATTGCCGGAAAGTGGTGCACCATGGTGCTGTTCCGTTTCAAACCCATGCACGCATTTCTAAAAGTCGTACGGCACTGTTTCGCCATTTCGGACGGATGTTGCACCTTGCACTATGGATGTTGCACCCTGTAGATATCGATTATTCGGACAGCCATAACTTCTGGCTCATTTAGAGTTACGGGAGACATAACCTGTCAAAACGAAGGCCTCGATGAGTTCTACGGCTTTGACAGCTTTCAGCCATCAACGGATAGACTAATGCCCAAAAAGGACAACCCGAATCTCAATCGGGTCTCGTAAGTTTTTTACCCCTCGTTTTTTCGTCACGTGGATTTTTACGGTAAAACAGGATTACGGTGGCTGGTCTTCGATGTTGGAGAGTGGTGCACCATGGTACTGTTCCGTTTCAAATCCATGCATGCATTTCTAAAAGTCGTACGACACTGTTTCGCCATTTCGTACGGATGTTGTACCTTGCACCGTGGATTATGCACCCTGTAGATATCGATTATACGGACGACCGTAACTTCTGGCTCGTTTAGAGTTACGGGACCATAACCTGTCAAAACGAAGGCCTCGATGAGTTCTATGGCTTTGATAGCTTTCAGCCGTCAACGGATAGATTAATGCCCAAAAAGGACAACCCGAATCTCAATAGGGTCTCTTAAGTTTTTTACCCTTCGTTTTTTCGACACGTGGATTTTTGCGGCAAAACAGGATTACGGTGGCTGGCCTTCGATTTACCATCGCCGGACAGTGGTGCACCATGGTACTATTCCGTTTCAAATCCATGCATGCATTTCTAAAAGCCGTACGGCACTGTTTCGCCATTTCGGACGGATGTTGCACCGTGCACCGTGGATGTTGCACCCTGTAGATATCGATTATTCGGACGGCCATAACTTCTGGCTCGTTTAGAGTTACGGGAGCCATAACCTGTCAAAACGAAGGCCACGATGAGTTCTATGGCTTTGACTGCTTGCAGCTGTCAATGGATAGATTAATGCCCAAAAAGGACAACCCGAATCTGAATCGGGTCTCGTAAGTTTTTTACCCTTTGTTTTTTCGACACGTGGATTTTTACGGTAAAACAGAATTACCGTGGCCCGTCTACGACTTCGCACCACTGGAGAGTGGTGCACCATGGTACTGTTCCATTTCAAATCCATGCACGCATTTCTAAAAGTCGTACGGCACTGTTTCACCTTTTCGGAAGGATGTTGCACCTTACACCGTGGATGTTGCACCCGGTAGATATCGATTATTCAAACGGCCATAACTTTTGGCTCGTTAAGAGTTACGGGAGCCATAACCTGTCAAAACGAAGGCCTCGATGAGTTCCACGGTTTTGACAGCTTTCAGTCGTCAACGGATAGATTAATGCCCAAAAAGGACAACCCGAATCTCAATCGGGTCTCGTATGTTTTTTACCCTTCGTTTTTTCGACACGTGGATTTTTACGGTAAACCAGGATTACCGTGGCCCATCTCGACTTCCCATCGCTGGAGAGTGGTGCACCATGGTAGTGTTCCATTTCAAATCCATGCACGCATTTCAAAAAGTTGTACGGCACTGTTTTGCCATTTCGGATGGATGTTGCACCTTGCACCGTGGATGTTGCACCCTGTAGATATCGATTATTCGAACGGCCATAACTTCTGGCTCGTTTAGAGTTACGAGAGCCATAACCTGTCAAAACCAAGGCCTCGATAAGTTCTACGGCTTTGACAGCTTTCAACCGTCCACGGGTAGATTAATGCCCAAAAAGGACAACCCGAATCTCAATCGGGTCTCGTAAGCTTTTTACCCTTCGTTTTTTCGACACGTGGATTTTTACGGTAAAAAAGGATTACCATGGCTGGCCTTCGATTTACCATCGCTGGAGAGTGGTACGCCCTGGTAATATTCCGTTTCAAACCCATGCACGCATTTCTAAAAGTCGTACGGCACTGTTTCGCCATTTCGGACGGATGTTGCACCTTTCACCGCGGATGTTGCACCCTGTAGATATTGATTATTCAGACGGCCATACTTCTGGCTCGTTTAGAGTTACGGGATCCATAACCTGTCAAAACGAAGGCCTCGATGAGTTCTATGGCTTTGACAGCTTTCAGCCATCAACGGATAGATTAATGCCCAAAAAGGACAACCCGAATCTCAATCGGGTCTCTTAAGTTTTTTACCCTTCGTTTTTTCGACACGTGGAATTTTTACGGCAAAACAGGATTACGGTGGCTGGCCTTTGATTTACCATCGCCGGACAGTGGTGCACCATGGTACTATTCCGTTTCAAATCCATGCATGCATTTCTAAAAGTCGTACGGCACTGTTTCGCCATTTCGGACGGATGTTGCACCGTGCACCGTGGATGTTGCACCCTGTAGATATCGATTATTCGGACGGCCATAACTTCTGGCTCGTTTAGAGTTACGGGAGCCATAACCTGTCAAAACGAAGGCCTCGATGAGTTCTACGGCTTTGACTGCTTTCAGCCATCAATGGATAGATTAATGCCCAAAAAGGACAACCCGAATCTGAATCGGGTCTCGTAAGTTTTTTACCCTTTGTTTTTTCGACACGTGGATTTTTACGGTAAAACGAAATTACCGTGGCCCGTCTACGACTTCGCACCGCTGGAGAGTGGTGCACCATGGTACTGTTCCATTTCAAATCCATGCACGCATTTCTAAAAGTCGTACGGCACTGTTTCACCTTTTCGGACGGATGTTGCACCTTACACCGTGGATGTTGCACCCTGTAGATATCGATTATTCAAACGGCCATAACTTCTGGCTCGTTAAGAGTTACGGGAGCCATAACCTGTCAAAACGAAGGCCTCGATGAGTTGTACGGCTTTGACAGTTTTCAGCCGTCAACGGATAGATTAATGCCCAAAAAGGACAACCCGAATCTCAATCGGGTCTCTTATGTTTTTTACCCTTCGTTTTTTCGACATGTGGATTTTTACGGTAAACCAGGATTACCGTGGCCCATCTTCGACTTTCCATCGCTGGAGAGTGGTGCACCATGGTACTGTTCCGTTTCAATCCCATGCACGCATTTCTAATAGTCGTACGACACTGTTTCGCCATTTCGGACGGATGTTGCACCTTGCACCGTGGATGTTGCACCCTGTAGATATCGATTATTCGGACGGCCATAACTTCTGGCTCGTTTAGATTTACGGGAGCCATAACCTGTCAAAACGAAGGCCTCGATGAGTTCTACGGCTTTGACAGCTTTCAGCCGTCAACGGATAGATTAATGCCCATAAAGGACAACCCGAATCTCAATCTGGTCTCGTAAGTTTTTACCCCTCGTTTTTTCGACACGTGGATTTTTACGGTAAAACAGGATTACCGTGGCTGGCCTTCGATTTACCGTCGCTGGAGAGTGGTGCACCTTGGTACTGTTCCGTTTCAAACCCATGCACGCATTTCTAAAAGTCGTAAGGCACTGTTTCGCCATTTCGAACGGATGTTGCACCTTGCACCGTGGATGTTGCACCCTGTAGATATCGATTATTCGGACGGTCATAACTTCTGGCTTGTTTAGAGTTACGGGAGCCATAGCCTGTCAAAATGAAGGCCTCGATGAGTTCTACGGCCGTTGACAGCTTTCAGCCATCAACGGATAGATTAATGCCCAAAAAGGACAACCTGAATCTCAATCGGGTCTCGTAAGTTTTATACCCTTCGTTTTTTCGACACGTGTATTTTTACGGCAAAACAGGATTATGGTGGCTGGCCTTCGATTTACCATCGCTGGACAGTGGTGCACCATAGTACTGTTCCGTTTCAAATCCATGCATGCATTTCTAAAAGTCGTACGGCACTGTTTCACCATTTCGGACGGATGTTGCACCTTGCACCGTGGATGTTGCACCATGTAGATATCGATTATTCGGACGGCCATAACTTCTGGCTCGTTTAGAGTTACGGGAGTCATAACCTGTCAAAACGAATGCCTCGATGAGTTCTATGGCTTTGACAACTTTCAACCATCAATGGATAGATTAATTCCCAAAAAGGACAGCCCGAATCTCAATCGGGTCTCGTAAGTTTTTTACCCTTCGTTTTTTCCACACGTGGATTTTTACGGTAAAACGGGATTACCGTGGCCCGTCTTCGACTTCGCATCGCTGGAGAGTGGTGCACCATGGTACTGTTCCATTTCAAATCCATGCACGCATTTCTAAAAGTCGTACGGCACTGTTTCACCATTTCGGACGGATGTTGCACCTTGCACCGTGGATGTTGCACACTGTAGATATCGATTATTCAAACGGCCATAACTTCTGGCTCGTTTAAAGTTACGGGAGACATAACCTGTCAAAACGAAGGCCTCGATGAGTTCTACGGCTTTGACAGCTTTCAGCCGTCAACGGATAGATTAATGCCCAAAAAGGACAACCCGAATCTCAATCGGGTCTCGTATGTTTTTTGCCCTTCGTTTTTTCGACACGTGGATTTTTACGGTAAACCAGGATTACCGTGGCCCATCTTCGACTTCCCATCGCTGGAGAGTGGTGCACCGTGGTACTGTTCCATTTCAAATCCATGCACGCATTTCTAAAAGTCGTACGGCACTGTTTCGCCATTTCGGACGGATGTTGCACCTTGCACCGTGGATGTCGCACCCTGTAGATATCGATTATTCGGACGGCCATAACTTCTGGCTCGTTTAGAGTTACGGGAGCCTTAAGCTGTCAAAACGAAGGCCTCGATGAGTTCTACGGGTTTGTTAGCTTTCAGCCATCAACGGATAGATTAATGCTCAAAAAGGACAACCTGAATCTCAATCGGGTCTCGTAAGTTTTTTACCCTTCGTTTTTTCGACATGTGGATTTTTACGGTAAAACAGGATTACCGTGGCTGGCCTTCGATTTACCATCACTGGAGAGTGGTGCACCATGGTACTGTTTCAAACCCATGCACGCATTTCTAAAAGTCGTACGGCACTGTTTCGCCATTTCGGACGGATATTGCACCTTGCACCGTGGATGTTGCACCCTGCAGATATCGATTATTCGGACGGCCATAACTTCTGGCTCGCTTAGAGTTACGGGAGCCATAAGCTATCAAAACGAAGGTCTCGAAGAGTTCTACGGCTTTGACAGCTTTCAGCCGTCAACGGATAGATTAATGCCCAAAAAGGACAACCCGAATATCAATCGGGTCTCGTAAGTTTTTTACCCTTCGTTTTTTCGACGCGTGTATTTTTACGGTAAAACGGGATTACCGTTGCCCGTCTTCGACTTTCCATCGCTGGAGAGTGGTGCACCATGGTAGTGTTCCATTTCAAATCCATGCACGCATTTCAAAAAGTTGTACGACACTGTTTCACATTTCGTCCGGATGTTGCACCTTGCACCGTGGATGTTGCACCCTGTAGATATTGATTATTCGGACGGCCATAACTTCTAGCTCGTTTAGAGTTACGGGAGCCATAACCTGTCAAAACAAAGGCCTCGATGAGTTCTACGGCTTTCAACCATCAACGGATAGATTAATGCCCAAAAAGGACAACCCGAATCTCAATCCGGTCTCGTAAGTTTTTTACCCTTCGTTTTTTCGACACGTGGATTTTTACGGTAAAAAAGGATTACCGTGGCTGACCTTCGATTTACCATCGCTGGAGAGTGGTGCACCATGGTACTATTCCATTTCAAACCCATGCACGCATTTCTAAAAGTCGTACGGCACTGTTTCGCCATTTCGGACGGATGTTGCACCTTGCACCGTGGATGTTTCACCCTGTAGATATCGATTATTCAGATGGCCATAACTTCTGGCTCATTTAGAGTTACGGGAGCCATAACCTATCAAAATGAAGGCCTCGATGAGTTCTATGGCTTTGAAAGCTTTCAGTCGTCAACGGATATATTAATGCCCGAAAAGGACAACCCGAATCTCAATCGGGACTCTTAAGTTTTTTACCCTTCGTTTTTTCGACACGTGGATTTTTCGGCAAAACAGGATTACGGTGGCTGGCCTTCGATTTACCATCGCTGGACAGTGGTGCACCATGGTACTGTTCCGTTTCAAATCCATTCACGCATTTCTAAAAGTCGTACGGCACTGCTTCACCATTTCAGACGGATGTGGCACCTTACACCGTGGATGTTGCACCCTGTAGATATCGATTATTCGGACGGCCATAACTTCTGGCTCGTTTAGAGTTACGGGAGCCATAACCTGTCAAAACGAAGGCCTCGATGAGTTCTACAGCTTTGACAGCTTTCAGCCGTCAATGGATAGATTAATGCCCAAAAAGGACAACCCGAATCTCAATTGGGTCTCGTAAGTTTTTTACCCTTCGTTTTTTCCACACGTGGATTTTTACGGTAAAACGGGATTACCGTGGTCCGTCTCCGACTTCGCATCGCTGGAGAGTGGTGCACCATGGTACTGTTCCATTTCAAATCCATGCATGCATTTCTAAAAGTCGTACGGCATTGTTTCACCATTTCGGACGGATGTTGCACCTTGCACCGTGGATGTTGCACCCTGTAGATATCGATTATTCAAACGGCCATAACTTCTGGCTCGTTTAGTGTTCCGTGTGCCATAACCTGTCAAAACGAAGGCCTCGATGAGTTCTACGGCTTTGATAGCTTTCAGCCGTCAACGGATAGATTAATGCCCAAAAAGGACAACCCGAATCTCAATCGGGTCTCGTATGTTTTTTGCCCTTCGTTTTTTCGACACGTGGATTTTTACGGTAAACCAGGATTACCGTGGCCCATCTTCGACTTTCCATCGCTGGAGAGTGGTGCACCATGATACTGTTCCGTTTCAAATCCATGCACGCATTTCTAAAAGTCGTACGGCACTGTTTCGCCATTTCGGACGGATGTTGCACCTTGCACCGTGGATGTTGCACCCTGTAGATATGGATTATTCGGACGGCCATACTTCTGGTTCGTTTAGAGTTACGGGAGCCATAAGCTGTCAAAACGAAGGCCTCGATGAGTTCTACGGCTTTGACAGCTTTCAGCCGTCAACGGATAGATTAATGCCCAAAAAGGACAACCCGAATCTTAATCGGGTCTCGTAAGTTTTTTACCCTTCGTTTTTTCGACACGTGGATTTTTACGGTAAAACAGGATTACCGTGGCTGGCCTTCGATTTACCATCGCTGGAGAGTGGTGCACCATGGTACTGTTCCTTTTCAAATCCATGCACGCATTTCTAAAAGTCGTACGGCACTGTTTCGCCATTTCGGAAGGATGTTGCACCTTGCACCGTGGATGTTGCACCCTGTAGATATCGATTATTCGGACGGCCATAACTTCTGGCTCGTATAGAGTTACGGGAGCCATAACCTGTCAATACGAAGGCCTCGATGAGTTCTATGGCTTTGACAGCTTTCAGCCGTCAACGGATTGATTAAAGCCCAAAAAGGAGAACCCGAATCTCAATCGGGTCTCTTAAGTTTTTTACCCTTCGTTTTTTCGACACGTGGATTTTTACGGCAAAATAGGATTACGGTGGCTGGCCTTCGATTTACCATCGCTGGAAAGTGGTGCACCATGTACTGTTCCGTTTCAAATCCATGCATGCATTTCTAAAAGTCGTACGGCACTGTTTCGCCATTTTGGACGGTTGTTGCACCGTGCACCGTGGATGTTGCACCCTGTAGATATCGATTATTCGGACGGCCATAACTTCTGGCTCGTTTAGAGTTACGGGAGCCATAACCTGTCAAAACGAAGGCCTCGATGAGTTCTACGGCTTTGACAGCTTTCAGCCGTCAATGGATAGATTAATGCCCAAAAAGGACAACCCTAATCTCAATCGGGTCTCGTAAGTTTTTTACCCTTCGTTTTTTCGACACGTGGATTTTTACGGCAAAACGGGATTACCGTGGCCCGTCTTCGACTTCGCATCGCAGGAGAGTGGTGCACCATGGTACTGTTCCATTTCAAATCCATTCACGCATTTCTAAAAGTCGTACGGCACTGTTTCACCATTTCAGACGGATGTTGCACCTTACACCGTGGATGTTGCACCCTGTAGATATCTATTATTCAAACGGCCATAACTTCTGGCTCGTTTAGAGTTACGGGAGCCATAACCTGTCAAAACGAAGGCCTCGATGAGTTCTACCACTTTGACAGCTTTCAGCCATCAACGGACAGATTAATGCCCAAAAAGGACAACCCGAATCTCAATCGGGTCTCTTATGTTTTTTACCCTTCGTTTTTTCGACACGTGGATTTTTACGGTAAACCAGGATTACCGTGGCCCATCTTCGACTTCCCATCGCTGGAGAGTGGTGCACCATGGTACTGTTCTGTTTCAAACCCATGCACGCATTTCTAAAAGTCGTACGGCACTGTTTCGCCATTTCGGACGGATGTTGCAGCTTGCACCGTGGATGTTGCACCCTGTAGATATCGATTATTCGGACGGCCATTACTTCTGGCTCGTTTAGAGTTACGGGAGCCATCACCTGTCAAAACGAAGGCCTCGATGATTTCTATGGCTTTAACAGCTTTCAGCCGTCAACAGATAGATTAATGCCCAAAAAGGACAACCCGAATCTCAATCGGGTCTCGTAAGTTTTCTACCCCTCGTTTTTTCAACACGTGGATTTTTACGGTAAAACAGGATTACCGTGGCTGGCGTTCGATTTACCATCGCTGGAGAGTGGTGCACCATGTTACTGTTCTGTTTCAAACCCATGCACGCATTTCTAAAAGTCGTACGACACTGTTTCGCCATTTCGGACGGATGTTGCACCTTGCACGGTGGATGTTGCACCCTGTAGATATCGATTATTCGGACGACCATAACTTCTGGCTCATTTAGAGTTACGGAAGCCAAAACCTGTCAAAACGAAGGCCTCGATGAGTTCTACGGCTTTGACTACTTTCAGCCATCAACGGATAGATTAATGCCCAAAAAGGACAACCCGAATCTCTATCAGGTCTCGTATGTTTTTTACCCTTCGTTTTTTCGACACGTGGATTTTTACGGTAAAACGGGATTACCGTGGCCCGTCTTCGACTTCCCATCGCTAGAGAGTGGTGCGCCATGGTAGTGTTCCGTTTCAAATCCATGCACGCATTTCAAAAAGTCGTACGGCACTGTTTCGCCATTTCGGACGAATGTTGCACCTCGCACCGTGGATGTTGCACCATGTAGATATCGATTATTCGGACGGCCATAACTTCTGGCTCGTTTAGAGTTACGTGAGCCATAAACTGTCAAAACGATGGCGTCGAAGAGTTCTACTGCTTTGACCGCTTTCAGCCGTCAAAGGATCGATTAATGCCCAAAAAGGACAACCAGAATCTCAATCGGGTCTCGTAAGTTTTTTACCCTTCGTTTTTTCAACACGTGGATTTTTACGATAAAACAGGATTACCGTGGCTGGCATTCGATTTACCATCACTGAAGAGTGGTGCACCATGGTACTGTTCCGTTTCAAACCCATGCACGCATTTCTAAAAGTCGTACGGCACTGTTTCGCCATTTCGGACGGATGTTGCACCTTGCACCGTGGATGTTGCACCCTGGAGATATCGATTATTCGGACAGCCATAACTTCTGGCTCGTTTAGAGTTACGGGAGCCATAAGCTGTCAAAACGAAGGCCTCGATGAGTTCTACGGCTTTGACAGCTTTCAGCCATCAACGGATAGATTAATGCCCAAAAAGGACAACCCGAATCTCAATCGGGTCTCGTAAGTTTTTTACCCTTCGTTTTTTCGACACGTGGATTTTTACGGTAAAAAAGGATTACCGTGGCTGGCCTTCGATTTACCATCGCTAGAGAGTGGTGCACCATGTTAATGTTCCGTTTCAAACCCATGCACGCATCTCTAAAAGTCTTACGACACTGTTTCGCCATCTCGGACGGATGTTGCACCTTGCACCGTGGATGTTGCACCCTGTAGATATCGATTATTCGGACGGCCATAACTTCTGGCTCGTTTAGAGTTACAGGAGCCATAACCTGTCAAAACGAAGGACTCGATGAGTTCTACGGCTTTGACAAGTTTCAGCCGTCAACGGATAGATTAATGCCCAAAAAGGACAACCCGAATCTCAATCGGGTCTCTTAAGTTTTTTACCCTTCGTTTTTTCGACACGTGGATTTTTTCGGCAAAACAGGATTACGGTGGCAGGCCTTCGATTTACCATCGCTGGACAGTGGTGCACCATGGTACTGTTCCGTTTCAAATCCATGCACGCATTTTTAAAAGTTGAACGGCACTGTTTCGCCATTTCGGACGGATGTTGCACCTTGCACCGTGGATGTTGCACCCTTTAGATATCGATTATTCAAACGGCCATAACTTCTGGCTCGTTTAGAGTTACGGGAGCCATATCCTGTCAAAACGAAGGCCTCGATTAGTTCTACGGCTTTGACAGCTTTCAGCCGTCAACGGATAGATTAATGCCCAAAAAGGACAACAAGAATCTCAATCGGGTCTCGTAAGTTTTTTACCCTTCGTTTTTTCGACACGTGGATTTTTACGGTAAAACAGGATTACCGTGGCCCGTCTTCGACTTCGCATCGCTGGAGAGTGGTGCACCATGGTACTGTTCCGTTTCAAATCCATGCACGCATTTATAAAAGTCGTACGGCACTGTTTCGCCATTTCGGACGGATGTTGCACCTTGCACCGTGGATGTTGCACCCTGTAGATATGGATTATTTGGACGGCCATAACTTCTGGCTCGTTTAGAGTTACGGGAGCCATAACCTGTCAAAACGAAGGCCTCGATGAGTTCTACGGCTTTGACAGCTTTTAGCTGTCGACGGATAGATTAATGCCCAAAAAGGACAACCCGAATCTCAATCGGGTCTCGTAAGTTTTTTACCCTTCATTTTTTCGACACGTGGATTTTTACGGTAAAACAGGATTACCGTGGCCCATCTTCAACTTCCCATCGCTGGAGAGTGGTGCACCATGGTATTGTTCCGTTTCAAATCCATGCACACATTTCTAAAAGTCGTACGGCACTGTTTCGCCATTTCGGACGGATGTTGCGCCTTGCACCGTGGATGTTGCACCCTGTAGATATCGATTATACAGACGACCATAACTTCTGGCTCGTTTAGAGTTACGGGAGCCATAACCTGTCAAAACGAAGGCCTCGATGAGTTCTACGGCTTTGACAGCTTTCAGCCGTCAACGGATAGATTAATGCCCAAAAAGGACAACCCGAATCTCAATCGGGTCTCGTAAGTTTTTTACCCTTCGTTTTTTCGACACGTGAATTTTTACGGTAAAACATGATTACGGTGGCTGGTCTTCGATTTACCATCGCTGGAGAGTGGTGCACCATGGTACTGTTCCATTTCAAACCCATGCACGCATTTCTAAAAGTCGTACGACACTGTTTCGCCATTTCTCACGGATGTTGCACCTTACACCGTGGATGTTGCATCCTGTAGATATCGATTATTCGGACGGCCATAACTTCTGGCTCGTTTAGAGTTACGGGAGCCATAACCTGTCAGAACGAAGCCCTCGATGAGTTCTACGGCTTTGACAGCTTTCATCCGTCAACGGATAGATTAATGCTCAAAAAGGACAACCCGAATCTCAATCGTGTCTCGTAAGTTTTTTACCCTTCGTTTTTTTCGACACGTGGATTTTTACGGTAAAACAGGATTACCGTGGCTGGCCTTCGATTTACCATCTCTGGAGTGTGGTGCACCATGGTACTGTTCCGTTTCAAATCCATGCACGCATTTCTAAAAGACGTACGGCACTGTTTCGCCATTTAGGACGGATGTTGCACCTTGCACCGTGGATGTTGCACCCTGTAGATATCGATTATTCGGACGACCATAACTTCTGGCTCATTTAGAGTTACGGGAGCCATAACATGTCAAACAGAAGGCCTCGATGAGTTCTACGGCTTTGACAGCTTTCAACCGTCAACGGATAGATTAATGCCCAAAAAGGACAACCCGAATCTCAATCGGGTCTAGTAACTTTTTTACCCTTTGTTTTTTCGACATGTGGATTTTTATGGTAAAACAGGATTACCGTGGCTGGCCCTCGATTTACCATCACTGGGGAGTGGTGCACCGTGGTGCTGTTCCGTTTCAAACCCATGCACGCATTTCTAAAAGTCGTACGGCACTGTTTCGCCATTTCGGACGGATGTCACACCTTGCACCATGGATGTTGCACCCTGTAGATATCGATTATTCGGACGGCCATAACTTCTGGCTCGTTTAGAGTTACGGGAGCCATAACCTGTCAAAACGAAGGCCTCGATGATTTCTACGGCTTTGACAGCTTTCAGCCATCAACGGATGGACTAATGCCCAAAAAGGACAACCCGAATCTCAATCGGGTCTCGTAAGTTTTTTACCCCTCGTTTTTTTGACACGTGGATTTTTACGGTAAAACAGGATTACGGTGGCTGGTCTTCGATTTACCATCGTTGGAGAGTGGTGCACCATGGTAATGTTCCGTTTCAAATCCATGCACGCATTTCTAAAAGTCGTACGACACTGTTTCGCCATTTCGGACGGATGTTGCACCTTGCACCGTGGATGTTGCACCCTGTAGATATCGATTATACGGACGACCATAACTTCTGGCTCGTTTAGAGTTACGGGACCATAACCTGTCAAAAAGAAGGCCTCGATGAGTTCTACGGCTTTGACAGCTTTCAACCGTCAACGGATAGATTAATGCCCAAAAAGGACAACCCGAATCTCAATCGGGTCTCGTAAGTTTTTTACCCTTCGTTTTTTCGACACGTGGATTTTTATGGTAAAACAGGATTACCGTGGCTGGCCCTCGATTTACCATCACTGGAGAGTGGTGCACCGTGGTGCTGTTCCGTTTCAAACCCATGCGCGCATTTCTAAAAGTCGTACGGCACTGTTTCGCCATTTCGGACGGATGTTGCACCTTGTACCATGGATGTTGCACCCTGTAGATATCGATTATTCGGACGGCCTTAACTTCTGGCTCGTTTAGAGTTACGGGAGCCATAACCTGTCAAAACGAAGGCATCGATGATTTCTACGGCTTTGACAACTTTCAGCCATCAACGGATAGACTAATGCCCAAAAAGGACAACCCGAATCTCAATCGGGTCTCGTAAGTTTTTTACCCTTCGTTTTTTCGACACGTGAATTTTTACGGTAAAAAAGGATTACCGTGGCTGGCCTTCGATTTACCATCGCTGGAGAGTGGTGCAACCTGGTTCTATTCCGTTTCAAACCCATGCACGCATTTTTAAAAGTCGTAGGGCACTGTTTCGCCATTTCGGACGGATGTTGCACCTTGCACCGTGGATGTTGCACCCTATAGATATTGATTATTCAGACGGCCATAACTTCTGGCTCGTTTAGAGTTACGGGATCCATAACCTGTCAAAACGAAGGCCTCGATGAGTTCTATGGCTTTGACAGCTTTCAGCCGTCAACGGATAGATTAATGCCCAAAAAGGACAACCCGAATCTCAATCGGGTCTCTTAAGTTTTTTACCCTTCGTTTTTTCGACACGTGGATTTTTACGGCAAAACAGGATTACGGTGGCTGGCCTTCGATTTACCATCGCTGGACAGTGGTGCACCATGGTACTATTCCGTTTCAAATCCATGCATGCATTTTAAAAAGTTGTACGGCACTGTTTCGCCATTTCGTCCGGATGTTGCACCTTGCACCGTGGATGTTGCACCCTGTAGATATCGATTATTCGGACGGCCATAACTTCTGGCTCGTTTAGAGTTACGGGAGCCATAACCTGTCAAAATGAAGTCTTCGATGAGTTCTACGGCTTTGACTGCTTTCAACCATCAACGGATAGATTAATGCCCAAAAAGGACAACCCGAATCTCAATCGGGTCTCGTAAGTTTTTTACCCTTCGTTTTTTCGACGCGTGGATTTTTACGGTAAAAAAGGATTACCGTGGCTGGCCTTCGATTTACCATCGCTGGAGAGTGGTGCACCATGGTAATATTCCGTTTCAAACCCATGCACGCATTTCTAAAAGTCGTACGACACTGTTTCACCATTTCGGACGGATGTTGCACCTTGCACCGTGGATGTTGCCCCCTGTAGATATCGTTTATTCAGACGGCCATAACTTCTGACCCGTTTAGAGTTACGGGAGCCATAACCTATCAAAATGAAGGCCTCGATGAGTTCTACGGCTTTGACAGCTTTCAGCCGTCAACGGATAGATTAATGCCCAAAAAGGACAACCCGAATCTCAATCGGGTCTCTTAAGTTTTTTACCCTTCGTTTTTTCGACACGTGGATTTTTACGGCAAAACAGGATTACGGTGGCTGGCCTTCGATTTACCATCGCTGGACAGTGGTGCACCATGGTACAGTTCCGTTTCAAATCCATGCATGCATTTCTAAAAGTCGTACGACACTGTTTCACCATTTCGGACGGATGTTGCACCTTGCACCGTGGATGTTGCACCCTATAGATATCGATTATTCGGACGGCCATAACTTCTGGCTCGTTTAGAGTTACGGGAGCCATAACCTGTCAAAACGAAGGCCTCGATGAGTTCTATAGCTTTGACAGCTTTAGCCGTCAATGGATGGATTAATGCCCAAAAAGGACAACCCGAATCTCAATCGGGTCTCCTAAGTTTTTTACACTTCGTTTTTTCCACACGTGGATTTTTGCGGTAAAACGGGATTACCGTGGCCCGTCTTCGACTTCGCATCGCTGGAGAGTGGTGCACCATGGTACTTTTCCATTTTAAATCGATGCACGCATTTCTAAAAGTCGTACGGCACTGTTTCACTATTTCGGACGGATGTTGCACCTTGCACCGTGGATGTTGCACCCTGTAGATATCGATTATTCAAACGGCCATAACTTCTGGCTCGTTTAGTGTTACGTGTGCCATAACCTATCAAAACGAAGGCCTCGATGAGTTCTACGGCTTTGACAGCTTTCAGCCGTCAACGGATAGATTAATGCCCAAAAAGGACAACCCGAATCTCAATCATGTCTCGTATGTTTTTTGCCCTTCGTTTTTTCGACACGTGGATTTTTACGGTAAACCAGGATTACCGTGGCCCATCTTCGACTTTCCATCGCTGGAGAGTGGTGCACCATGGTACTGTTCCGTTTGAAACCCATGCACGCATTTCTAAAAGTCGTACGACATTGTTTCGCCATTTCGGACGGATGTTCCACCTTGCACCGTGGATGTTGCACCCTGTAGATATCGATTATTCGGACGGCCATAACTTCTGGCTCGTTTAGAGTTACGGGAGCCATAACCTGTCAAAACGAAGGCCTCGATGAGTTCTACGGCTTTGATAGCTTTCAGCCATCAACGGATAGAGTAATGCCCATAAAGGACAACCCGAATCTCAATCGGGTCTCGTAAGTTTTTTACCCCTCGTGTTTTCGACACGTGGATTTTTACGGTAAAACAGGATTACCGTGGCTGGCCTTCGATTTACCATCGCTGGAGAGTGGTGCACCTTGGTACTGTTCCATTTCAAACCCACGCATGCATTTCTAAAAGTCCTACGGCACTGTTTCGCCATTTCGGACGGATGTTGCACCTTGCACCATGGATGTTGCACCATGTAGATATCGATTATTCGGACGGCCATAACTTCTGGTTCGTTTAGAGTTACGGGAGCCATAACCTATCAAAACGAAGGCCTCGATGAGTTTTACGGCTTTGATAACTTTCAGCCGTCAATGGATAAATTAATTCCCAAAAAGGACAACCTGAATCTCAATCGGGTCTCGTAAGTTTTTTGCCCTTCGTTTTTTCCACACGTGGATTTTTATGATAAAACGGGATTACCGTGGCCCGTCTTCAACTTCGCATCGCTGGAGAGTGGTGCACCATGGTACTGTTCCATTTCAAATCCATGCACACATTTCTAAAAGTCGTACGGCGCTGTTTCACCATTTCGGACGGATGTTTAACCTTGCACCGTGGATGTTGCACCCTGTAGATATCGATTATTCGAACGGCCATAACTTCTGGCTCGTTTAGAGTTATGGGAGCCATAACATGTCAAACAGAAGGCCTCGATGAGTTCTACGGCTTTGACAGCTTTCAACCGTCAACGGATAGATTAATGCCCAAAAAGGACAACCCGAATCTCAATCGGGTCTAGTAAGTTTTTTACCCTTTGTTTTTTCGACATGTGGATTTTTATGGTAAAACAAGATAACCGTGGCTGACCCTCGATTTACCATCACTGGAGAGTGGTGCACCGTGGTGCTGTTCCGTTTCAAACCCATGCGCGCATTTCTAAAAGTTGTACGGCACTGTTTCGCCATTTCGGACGGATGTTGCACCTTGCACCATGGATGTTGCACCCTGTAGATATCGATTATTCGGACGGCCTTAACTTCTGGCTCGTTTAGAGTTACGGGAGCCATAACCTGTCAAAACGAAGACCTCGATGATTTCTACGACTTTGACAGCTTTCAACCATCAACGGATAAACTAATGCCCAAAAAGGACAACCCGAATCTCAATCGGGTCTCGTAAGTTTTTTACCCTTCGTTTTTTCGACACGTGGATTTTTACGGTAAAAAAGGATTACCGTGGCTGGCCTTCGATTTACCATCGCTGGAGAGTGGTTCAACCTGGTTCTATTCCGTTTCAAACCCATGCACGCATTTTTAAAAGTCGTACGGCACTGTTTCGCCATTTCGGACGGATGTTGCACCTTGCACCGTGGATGTTGCACCCTATAGATATTGATTATTCAGACGGCCATAACTTCTGGCTTGTTTAGAGTTACGGGATCCATAACCTGTCAAAACGAAGGCCTCGATGAGTTTTATGGCTTTGACAGCTTTCAGCCGTCAACGGATAGATTAATGCCCAAAAAGGACAACCCGAATCTCAATCGGGTCTCTTAAGTTTTTTACCCTTCGTTTTTTCCACACGTGGATTTTTACGGCAAAACAGGATTACGGTGGCTGGCCTTCGATTTACCATCGCTGGACAGTGGTGCACCATGGTACTATTCCGTTTTAAATCCATGCATGCATTTCTAAAAGTCGTACGGCACTGTTTCGCCATTTCGGACGGATGTTGCACCGTGCACTGTGGATGTTACACTCTGTAGATATAGATTATTCGGACGGCCATAATTTCTGGCTCGTTTAGAGTTACGGGAGCCATAACCTGTCAAAACGAAGGCCTCGATGAGTTCTACGGCTTTGACTGCTTTCAGCCGTCAATGGATAGATTAATGCCCAAAAAGGACAACCCGAATCTCAACCGGGTCTCGTAAGTTTTTTACCCTTTGTTTTTTCGACACGTGGATTTTTACGGTAAAACGGGATTACCATGGCCCGTCTTCGACTTCGCACCGCTGGAGAGTGGTGCACCATGGTACTGTTCCATTTCAAATCCATGCACGCATTTCTAAAAGTCGTACGGCACTGTTTCACCATTTCGGACGGATGTTGCACCTTACACCGTGGATGTTGCACCATGTAGATATCGATTATTCAAACGTCCATAACTTCTGGCTCGTTTAGAGTTACGGAAGCCATAACCTGTCAAAACGAAGGCCTCGATGAGTTATACGGCTTTGACGGCTTTCAGCCGTCAACGGATAGATTAATGCCCAAAAAGGACAACCCGAATCTCAATCGGGTCTCGTATGTTTTTTACCCTTCGTTTTTTCGACACGTGGATTTTTACGATAAACCAGGATTACCGTGGCCCATCTTCGACTTCCCATCGTTGGAGAGTAGTGCACCGTGGTACTGTTCCGTTTCAAACCTATGCACGCATTTCTAAAAGTCGTACGGCACTGTTTCGCCATTTCGGACGGATGTTGCACCTTGCACCGAGGATGTTGCACCCTGTAGATATCGATTATTCGGACGGCCATAACTTCTGGCTCGTTTAGAGTTACGGGAGCCATAACCTGTCAAAACGAAGGCCTCGATGAGTTCTACGGCTTTGACAGCTTTCAGCCATCAACGGATAGATTAATGACCAAAAAGGACAACCCGAATCTCAATCGGGTCTCGTAAGTTTTTTACCCCTCGTTTTTTCGACACGTGGATTTTTACGGTAAAACAGGATTACCGTGGCTGGCCTACGATTTACCATCGCTGGAGAGTGGTGCACCATGGTAATGTTCCGTTTCAAACCCATGCACGCATTCCTAAAAGTCGTACAACACTTTTTCTCCATTTCATACGGATGTTGCACCTTGCACTGTGGATGTTGCACCCTGTAGATATCGATTATTCGGACGGCCATAACTTCTGGCTCGTTTAGAGTTACGGGAGCCCTAACCTGTCAAAACGAAGGCCTCGATGAGTTCTACGGCTTTGACAGCTTTGATCCGTCAACGGATAGATTAATGCCCAAAAAGGACAATCCGAATATCAATCGGGTCTCGTAAGTTTTTTACCCTTCGTTTTTTCGACACGTGGATTTTTACGGTAAAACGGGATTACCGTGGCCCGTCTTCGACTTCCCATCGCTGGAGAGTGGTGCACCATGGTACTGTTTCGTTTCAAATCCATGCACGCATTTCAAAAATTCGTACGACACTGTTTCGCCATTTCGGACGGATGTTGCCCCTTGCATCGTGGATGTTGCACCCTGTAGATATCGATTATTCGGACGGCCATAATTTCTGGCTCGTTTAGAGTTACGGGAGGCATAACCTGTCAAAACGAAGGCGTCGATGAGTTCTACGGCTTTGACAGCTTTCAGCCGTCAATGGATAGATTACTGCCCAAAAAGGACAACCCGAATCTCAATCGGGTCTCGTAAGTTTTTTAACCTTCGTTTTTTCTACACGTGGATTTTTACGGTAAAACGGGATTACCGTGGCCCGTCTTCGACTTCGCATCGCTGGAGAGTGGTGCACCATGGTACTGTTCCGTTTCAAACCCATGCACGCATTTCTAAAAGTCGTACGACACTGTTTCGCCATTTCGGACGCATGTTGCACCTTGCACCGTGGATGTTGCACCCTGTAGATATCGTTTATTCGGACGGCCATAACTTCTGGCTCATTTAGAGTTACGGGAGCCATAACCTGTCAAAACGAAGGCCTTGATGAGTTCAACGGCTTTGACGGCTTTCAGCCGTCAACAGGTAGATTAATGCCCAAAAAAGTCAACCCGAATCTCAATCGGGTCTCGTATGTTTTTTCCCTTCGTTTTTTCGACACGTGGATTTTTACGGTAAACCAGGATTACCGTGGCCCATCTTCGACTTCCCATCGCTGGAGAGTGGTGCACCGTGGTGCTGTTCCGTTTCAAACCCATGCACGCATTTCTAAAAGTCGTACGACACTGTTTCGCCATTTCGGACGCATGTTGCACCTTGCACCGTGGATGTTGCACCCTGTAGATATCGATTATTCGGACGGCCATAACTTCTGGCTCGTTTAGAGTTACGGGAGCCATAACCTGTCAAAACGAAGGCATCGATGAGTTCTACGGCTCTGACAGCTTTCAGCCGTCAACGGATAGATTAATGCCTAAAAAGGATAACCCGAATCTCAATCGGGTCTCGTAAGTTTTTTACCCTTCGTTTTTTCGACACATGGATTTTTACGGTAAAACAGGATTACCGTGGCTGGCCTTCGATTTACCATCGCTGGAGAGTGGTGCACCATGGTACTGTTCCGTTTCAAACACATGCACGCATTTCTAAAAGTCGTGCGGCACTGTTTCGCCATTTCAGACGGATGTTGCACCTTGCACCGTGGATGTTGCACCCTGCAGATATCGATTATTCGGATGGCCATAACTTCTGGCTCGTTTAGCCTACGGGAGCGATAAGCTGTCAAAACGAAGGCCTCAATGAGTTCTACGGCTTTGACAGCTTTCAGCCGTCAACGGATAGATTAATGCCCAAAAAGGACAACCCGAATCTCAATCGGGTCTCGTAAGTTTTTTACCCTTCGTTTTTTCGACACGTGGATTTTTACGGTAAAACGGGATTACTGTGGCCCGTCTTCGACTTCCCATCGTCGGAGAGTGGTGCACCATGGTACTGTTCCTTTTCAAATCCATGCACGCATTTCTAAAAGTCGTATTGGCACTGTTTCGCCATTTCGGAAGGATGTTGCACCTTGCACCGTGGATGTTGCACCCTGTAGATATCGATTATTCGGACGGCCATGACTTCTGGCTCGTTTAGAGTTACGGAAGCCATAACCTGTCAAAACGAAGGCCTCGATGAGTTCTACGGCTTTGACAGCTTTCAGCCGTCAACGGATAGATTAAAGCCCAAAAAGGACAACCCGAATCTCAATCGGGTCTCTTAAGTTTTTTACCCTTCGTTTTTTCGACACGTGGATTTTTACGGTAAAACGGGATTACCGTGGCCCGTCTTCGACTTTCCATCGCTGGAGAGTGGTGCACCATGGTAGTGTTCCGTTTCAAATCCATGCGCGCATTTCAAAAAGTCGTACGGCGCTGTTTCGCCATTTCGGACGGATGTTGCACCGTGCACCGTGGATGTTGCACCCTGTAGATATCGATTATTCGGACGGCCATAACTTCTGGCTCGTTTGGAGTTATGGGAGGCATAACCTGTCAAAACAAAGGCCTCGATGAGTTCTACGGCTTTGACAGCTTTCAGCCGTCAATGGATAGATTAATGCCCAAAAGGACAACCCTAATCTCAATCGGGTCTCGTAAGTTTTTTACCCTTCGTTTTTTCGACACGTGGATTTTTACGGCAAAACGGGATTACCGTGGCCCGTCTTCGACTTCGCATCGCTGGAGAGTGGTGCACCATGGTACTGTTCCATTTCAAATCCATGCACGCATTTCTAAAAGTCGTACGGCACTGTTTCACCATTTCGGACGGATGTTGCACCTTGCACAGTGGATGTTGCACCCTGTAGATATCGATTATTCGAACGGCCATAACTTATGGCTCGTTTAGAGTTACGGGAGCCATAACCTGTCAAAACGAAGGCCTCGATGAGTTCTACGGCTTTGACCGATTTCAGCCGTCAACGGATAGATTAATGCCCAAAAAGGACAACCCGAATCTCAATCGGGTCTCGTAAATTTTTTACCCCTCGTTTTTTCGAAACGTGGATTTTTTCGGTAAAACAGGATTACCGTGGCTGGCCTTCGATTTACCATCGCTGGAGAGTGGTGCACCGTGGTACTGTTCCGTTTCAAACCCATGCACGCATTTCTAAAAGTCGTACGGCACTGTTTCGCCATTTCGGACGGATGTTGCACCTTGCACCGTGGATGTTGCACCCTGTAGATATCGATTGTTCGGACGGCCATAACTTCTGGCTCGTTTAGAGTCACGGGAGCCATAACCTGTCAAAACGAAGGCCTCGATGCGCTTTCAGCCGTCAACGGGTAGATTAATGCCCAAAAAGGACAACCCGAATCTCAATCGGGTCTCGTAAGTTTTTTACCCTTCGTTTTTTCGACACGTGGATTTTTACGGTAAAACGGGATTACTGTGGCCCGTCTTCGACTTCCCATCGCTGGAGAGTGGTGAACCATGGTAGTGTTCCGTTTCAAATCCATGCACGCATTTCAAAAAGTTGTACGGCACTGTTTCGCCATTTCGGACGGATGTTGCACCTTGCACCGTGGATGTTGCACCCTGTAGATATCGATTATTCGGACGGCCATAACTTATGGCTCGTTTAGAGTTACGGGAGCCATAACCTGTCAAAACGAAGGCCTCGATGAGTTCTACGGCTTTGACAGCTTTCAACCGTAAACGGATAGATTAATGCCCAAAAAGGACAACCCGAATCTCAATTGGGTCTCGTAAGTTTTTTGCCCTTCGTTTTTTCGACACGTGAATTTTCACGGTAAAAAAGGATTACCGTGGCTGGCCTTCGATTTACCATCGCTGGAGAGTGGTGCACCATGGTACTATTCCGGTTGAAACCCATGCACGCATTTCTAAAAGTCGTACGGCACTGTTTCGCCATTTCGGACGGATGTTGCACCTTGCACCGTGGATGCTGCACCCTGTAGATATCAATTATTCAGACGGCCATAACTTCTGGCTCGTTTAGGGTTACGGGAGCCATAACCTGTCAAAATGAAGGCCTCGATGAGTTCTACGGCTTTGACCGCTTTCAGCCGTCAACGGATAGATTAATGCCCAAAAAAGACAACCTGAATCTCAATCGGGTCTCTTAAGTTTTTTACCCTTCGCTTTTTCGACACGTGGATTTTTTCTGGCAAAACAGGATTACGGTGGCTGGCCTTCGATTTACCATCGCTGGAGTGTGGTGCACCATGGTACTGTTCCGTTTCAAACCCATGCATGCATTTCTAAAAGTTGTACGGCACTGTTTCTCCATTTCGGACGGATGTTGCACCTTACACCGTGGATGTTGCACCCTGTAGATATCGATTATTCGGACGGCCATAACTTCTGGCTCGTTTAGAGTTACGGGAGCTACAACCTGTCAGAACGAAGGCCTCGATGAGTTCTACGGCTTTGACTGCTTTCAGCCGTCAACGGATAGATTAATGCTCAAAAAGGACAACTCGAATCTCAATCGTGTCTCGTAAGTTTTTTACCCATCGTTTTTTCGACACGTAGATTTTTACGGTAAAACAGGATTACCGTGGCTGTACTTGGATTTACCATCGCTGGAGAGTGGTGCACCATGGTATTGTTCCATTTCAAATCCATGCACGCATTTCTAAAAGTCGTACGACACTGTTTCTCCATTTCGGACGGATGTTGCACCTTGCACCGTCGATGTTGCACCCTGTAGATATCGATTATTCGGACGGCCATAACTTCTGGCTCGTTTAGAGTTATGGAAGCCATAACATGTCAAAACGAAGGCCTCGATGAGTTCTACGGCTTTGACAGCTTTCAACCGTCAACGGATAGATTAATGTCCAAAAAGGACAACCCGAATCTCAATCGGGTCTCGTAAGTTTTTTACCCTTCGTTTTTTCGACACGTGGATTTTTAGGATAAAACAGGATTACCGTGGCTGGCCTTCGATTTACCATCACTGGAGAGTGGTGCACCATGGCACTGTTCCGTTTCAAACCCATGCACGCATTATAAAAGTCGTACGACACCGTTTCGCCATTTCGGACGGATGTTGCACCTTGCACCATGGATGTTGCACCCTGTAGATATCGATTATTCGGACGGCCATAACTTCTGGCACGTTTAGAGTTACGGTAGCCATAACCTGTCAAAACGAAGGCCTCGATGAGTTCTACGGCTTTGACAGCTTTCAGCCGTCAACGGATAAATTAATGCCCAAAAAAGGACAACCCGAATCTCAATCGGGTCTCGTAAGTTTTTTACCCTTCGTTTTTTCGACACGTGGATTTTTACGGTAAAACAGGATTGCGGTGGCTGGTCTTCGATTTACCATCACTGGAGAGTGGTGCACCATGGTACTGTTCCGTTTCAAATCCATGCACGCATTTCTAAATGTCGTACGACACTGTTTCGCCATTTCGGACGGATGTTGCACCTTGCACCGTGGATGTTGCACCCTGTATATATCGATTATTCGGACGGCCATAACTTCTGGCTCGTTTAGAGTTACGGGAGCCATAACCTGTCAAAACGAAGGCCTCAATGAGTTCTACGGCTTTGACAACTTTCAACCGTCAACGGATAGATTAATGCCCAAAAAGGACAACCCGAATCTCAATCGTGACTCGTAAGTTTTTTACCCTTCGTTTTTTCGACACGTGGATTTTTACGGTAAAACAGGATTACCGTGGCTGGCCTTCGATTTACCATCGATGGAGAGTGGTTCACCATGGCACTGTTCCGTTTGAAACCCATGCACACATTTCTAAAAGTCGTACGGCACTGTTTCGCCATTTCGGACGGATGTTGCACCTTGCACCGTGGATGTTGCACCCTGTAGATATCGATTATTCGGACGGCCATAACTTCTGGCTCGTTTAGAGTTACGGAAGCCATAACCTGTCAAAACGAAGGCCTCGATGATTTCTACGGCTTTGACAGCTTTCAGCCGTCAACGGATAGATTAATGCCCAAAAAGGACATCCCGAATCTCAATAGGGTCTCTTAAGTTTTTTACCCTTCGTTTTTTCGACACGTGGATTTTTACGGCAAAACATGATTACGGTGGCAGGCCTTCGATTTACCATCGCTGGACAGTGATGCACCATCTTACTGTTCCGTTTCAAACCCATGCACGCATTTCTAAAAGTCGTACGGCACTGTTTCGCCATTTCGGACGGACGTTGCACCTTGCACCGTGGATGTTGCACCCTATAGAAATCGATTATTCGGACGGCCATAACTTCTGGCTCGTTTAGAGTTACGGGAGCCATAACCTGTCAAAACGAAGGCCTCGATGAGTTCTACGGCTTTGATAGCTTTCAGCCGTCAACGGATAGATTAATGCCCAAAAAGGACAACCCTAATCTCAATCCGGTCTCTTTAGTTTTTTACCCTTCGTTTTTTCGACACGTGGATTTTTACGGTAAAACCGGATTACCGTGGCTGGCCTTCGAGTTACCATAGCCGGAGAGTGGTGCACCATGGTACTGTTCCGTTTCAAACCCATGCACGTATTTCCAAAAGTCGTACGGCACTGTTTCGCCATTTCGGACGGATGTTGCACCTTGCACCATGGATGATGCACCCTGTAGATATCGATTATTCGGACGGCCATAACTTCTGGCTCGTTTAGAGTTACGGGAGCCATAAGCTGTCAAAACAAAGGCCTCGATGAGTTCTACGGCTTTGACAGCTTTCAGCCGTCAATGGATAGATTAATGCCCAAAAAGGACAACCCGAATCTCAATCGGGTCTCGTAAGTTTTTTACCCTTCGTTTTTTCGACACGTGGATTTTTACGGTAAAATAGGATTACGGTGGCTGGTCTTCTATTTACCATCGCTGGAGAGTGGTGCACCATGGTAATGTTCCGTTTCAAACCCATGCATGCATTTCTAAAAGTCGTACGGCACTGTTTCGCCATTTCGGACGGATGTTGCACCTTGCACCGTGGATGTTGCACCCTGTAGATATCGATTATGCAAACGACCATAACTTCCTGCTCGTTTAGAGTTACGGGAGCCACAACCTGTCAGAACGAAGGCCTCGATGAGTTCTACGGCTTTGACCGCTTTCAGCCGTCAACGGATAGATTAATGCCAAAAAGGACAACCCGATTCTCAATCGCGTCTCGTAAGTTTTTTACCCTTCGTTTTTTCGACACGTGGATTTTTACGGTAAAACAGGATTACGGTGGCTGGTCGTCGATTTACCATCGCTGGAGTGTGGTGCACCATGGTACTGTTCCGTTTCAAACCCATGCACCAATTTCTAAAAGTCGTACGACACTGTTTCTCCATTTCGGACGGATGTTGCACCTTACACCGTGGATGTTGCACCCTGTAGATATCGAATATTCGGACGGCCATAACTTCTGGCTCGTCTAGAGTTACGGGAGCTATAACCTGTCAGAACGAAGGCCTCGATGAGTTCTACGGCTTTGACTGCTTTCAGCCGTCAACGGATAGATTAATGCTCAAAAAGGACAACTCGAATCTCAATCGTGTCTCGTAAGTTTTTTACCCTTCGTTTTTTCGACACGTGGATTTTTACGGTAAAACAGGATTACTGTGGTTGGACTTAGATTTACCATCGCTGGAGAGTGGTGCACCATGGTATTGTTCCGTTTCAAATCCATGCACGCATTTCTAAAAGTCGTACGACACCGTTTCTCCATTTCGGACGGATGTTGCACCTTGCACCGTGGATGTTGCACCCTGTAGATATCGATTATTCGGACGGCCATAACTTCTGGCTCGTTTAGAGTTACGGAAGCCATAACATGTCAAAACGAAGGCCTCGATGAGTTCTATAGCTTTGACAGCTTTCAACCGTCAATGGATAGATTAATGTCCAAAAAGGACAACCCGAATCTCAATCGGGTCTCGTAAGTTTTTTACCCTTCGTTTTTTCGACACGTGGATTTTTAGGATAAAACAGGATTACCGTGGCTGGCCTTCGATTTACCATCACTGGAGAGTGGTGCACCATGGCACTGTTCCGTTTCAAACCCATGCACGCATTTATAAAAGTCGTACGGCACTGTTTCGCCATTTCGGACGGATGTTGCACCTTGCACCATGGATGTTGCACCCTGTAGATATCGATTATTCGGACGGCCATAACTTATGGCACGTTTAGAGTTACGGTAGCCATAACCTGTCAAAACGAAGGCCTCGATGAGTTCTACGGCTTTGACTGCTTTCAGCCATCAACGGATAAATTAATGCCCAAAAAAGGACAACCCGAATCTCAATCGGGTCTCGTAAGTTTTTTACCCTTCGTTTTTTCGACACGTGGATTTTTACGGTAAAACAGGATTGCGGTGGCTGGTCTTCGATTTACCATCGCTGGAGAGTGGTGCACCATGGTACTGTTCCGTTTCAAATCCATGCACGCATTTCTAAATGTCGTACGACACTGTTTCGCCATTTCGGACGGATATTACACCTTGCACCGTGGATGTTGCACCCTGTAGATATCGATTATTCGGACGGCCATAACTTCTGGCTCGTTTAGAGTTACGGGAGCCATAACCTGTCAAAACGAAGGCCTCGATGAGTTCTACGGCTTTGACAACTTTCAACCGTCAACGGATAGATTAATGCCCAAAAAGGACAACCCGAATCTCAATCGTGTCTCGTAAGTTTTTTACCCTTCGTTTTTTCGACACATGGATTTTTACGGTAAAACAGGATTACCGTGGCTGGCCTTCGATTTACCATCGATGGAGAGTGGTTCACCATGGCACTGTTCCGTTTCAAACCCATGCACGCATTTCTAGAAGTCGTACGGCACTGTTTCGCCATTTCGGACGGATGTTGCACCTTGCACCGTGGATGTTGCACCCTGTAGATATCGATTATTCGGACGGCCATAACTTCTGGCTCGTTTAGAGTTACGAAAGCCATAAGCTGTCAAAACGAAGGCCTCGATGATTTCTACGGCTTTGACAGCTTTCAGCCGTCAACGGATAGATTAATGCCCAAAAAGGACATCCCGAATCTCAATCGGGTCTCTTAAGTTTTTTACCCTTCGTTTTTTCGACACGTGGATTTTTACGGCAAAACATGATTACGGTGGCAGGCCTTCGATTTACCATCGCTGGACAGTGATGCACCATCTTACTGTTCCGTTTCAAACCCATGCACGCATTTCTAAAAGTCGTACGGCACTGTTTCGCCATTTCGGACGGATGTTGCACCTTGCACCGTGGATGTTGCACCCTATAGATATCGATTATTCGGACGGCCATAACTTCTGGCTCGTTTAGAGTTACGGGAGCCATAACCTGTCAAAACAAAGGCCTCGATGAGTTCTACGGCTGTGATAGCTTTCAGCCGCCAACGGATAGATTAATGCCCAAAAAGGACAACCCTAATCTCAATCCGGTCTCTTTAGTTTTTTACCCTTCGTTTTTTCGACACGTGGATTTTTACGGTAAAACCGGATTACCGTGGCTGGCCTTCGAGTTACCATAGCTGGAGAGTGGTGCACCATGGTACTATTCCGTTTCAAACCCATGCACGTATTTCTAAAAGTCGTACGGCACTGTTTCGCCATTTCGGACGGATGTTGCACCTTGCACCATGGATGTGGCACCCTGTAGATATCGATTATTCGGACGGCCATAACTTCTGGCTCGTTTAGAGTTACAGGAGCCATAATTGTCAAAAGGAAGGCCTCGATGAGTTCTACGGCTTTGACAGCTTTCAGCCGTCAATGGATAGATTAATGCCCAAAAAGGACAACCCGAATCTCAATCGGGTCTCGTAAGTTTTTTACCCTTCGTTTTTTCGACACGTGGATTTTTACGGTAAAATAGGATTACGGTGGCTGGTCTTCGATTTACCATCGCTGGAGAGTGGTGCACCATGGTAATGTTCCGTTTCAAACCCATGCATGCATTTCTAAAAGTCGTACGGCACTGTTTCGCCATTTCGGACGGATGTTGCACCTTGCACCGTGGATGTTGCACCCTGTAGATATCGATTATGCGAACGACCATAACTTCCGGCTCGTTTAGAGTTACGGGAGCCACAAACTGTCAGAACGAAGGCCTCGATGAGTTCTACGGCTTTGACCGCTTTCAGCCGTCAACAGATAGATTAATGCCAAAAAGGACAACCCGAATCTCAATCGGGTCTCGTAAATTTTTTACCCTTCGTTTTTTCGACACGTGGATTTTTACGGTAAAACAGGATTACGGTGGCTGGTCTTCGTTTTACCATCGCTGGAGAGTGGTGCACCATGGTACTGTTCCGTTTCAAATCCATGCACGCATTTCTAAAAGTCATACGACATTGTTTCGCCATTTCGGACGGATGTTGCACCTTGCACCGTGGATGTTGCACCCTGTAGATATCGATTATTCCGACGGCCATAACTTCTGGCTCGTTTAAAGTTACGGGAGCCATAACCTGTCAAAACGAAGGCCTCGATGAGTTCTACGGCTTTGACGGCTTTCAGCCATCAACGGATAGATTAGTTCCCAAAAAGGACAACCCGAATCTCAATCGGGTCTCGTAAGTTTTTTACTCTTCGTTTTTTCGACACGTGGATTTTTACGGTAAAACCGGATTACGGTGGCAGGTCTTCGATTTGCCATCGCTGGAGAGTGGTGCACCATGGTACTGTTCCATTTCAAATCCATGCACGCATTTCTAAAAGTCGTACGGCACTGTTTCGTCATTTCAGACGGATGTTGCACCTTGCATCGTGGATGTTGCACCCTGTAGATATCGATTATGCGGACGACCATAACTTCCGGCTCGTTTAGAGTTACGGGAGCCACAACCTGTCAAAACGAAGGCCTCGATGAGTTCTACGGCTTTGGCAGCTTTGAGCCGTCAACGGATAGATTAATGCCAAAAAGGACAACCCGATTCTCAATCGGGTCTCGTAAGTTTTTTACCCTTCGTTTTTTCGACACGTGGATTTTTACGGTAAAACAGGATTACGGTGGCTGGTCTTCGATTTACCATCGCTGGAGAGTGGTGCACCATGGTACTGTTCCATTTCAAATCCATGCACGCATTTCTAAATGTCGTACGACACTGTTTCGCCATTTCGGACGGATGTTGCACCTTGCACCGTGGATGTTGCACCCTGTAGATATTGATTATACGGACGACCATAACTTCAGGCTCGTTTAGAGTTAAGGGAGACATAACCTGTCAAAACGAAGGCCTCGATGAGTTCTACGGCTTTGACTGCTTTCAGCCGTCAACGGATAGATTAATGCCCAAAAAGGACAACCCGAATCTCAATCGGGTCTCGTAAGTTTTTTACCCTTCGTTTTTTCGACACGTGGATTTTTACGGTAAAACGGGATTACCGTGGCCCGTCTTCGACTACCCATCGCTGGAGAGTGGTGCATCATGGTCGTGTTCCGTTTCAAATCGATGCACGCATTTCAAAAAGTCGTACGGCACTGTTTCGCCATTTCGGACGGATGTTGCACCTTGCACCGTGGATGTTGCACCCTGCAGATATCGATTATTCGGACGGCCATAACTTCTGGCTCGTATAGAGTTACGGGAGCCATAACCTGTCAAAACGAAGGCCTCGATGAGTTCTACGGCTTTAACAACTTTCAACCGTCAACGGATAGATTAATGCCCAAAAAGGACAACCCGAATCTCAATCGTGTCTCGTAAGTTTTTTACCCTTCGTTTTTTCGACACGTGGATTTTTACGGTAAAACAGGATTACCGTGGCTGGCCTTCGATTTACCATCGATGGAGAGTGGTTCACCATGGCATTGTTCCGTTTTAAACCCTTGTACGCATTTCTAAAAGTTGTACGGCACTGTTTCGCCATTTCGGACGGATGTTGCACCTTGCACCGTGGATGTTGCACCCTGTAGATATCAATTATTCGGACGGTCATAACTTCTGGCTCGTTTAGAGTTACGGAAGCCATAACCTGTCCAAACGAAGGCCTCGATGAGTTCTACGGCTTTGACAACTTTCAGCCGTCAACGGATAGATTAATGCCCAAAAAGGACAACCCGAATCTCAATCGGGTCTCTTAAGTTTTTTACCCTTCGTTTTTTCGACACGTGGATTTTTACGGCAAAACATGATTACGGTGGCAGGCCTTCGATTTACCATCACTGGACAGTGATGCACCATCCTATCGTTCCGTTTCAAATCCATGCACGCATTTCTAAAAGTCGTATGGCACTGTTTCGCCATTTCGGACGGATGTTGCACCTTGCACCGTGGATGTTGCACCTTATAGATATCGATTATTCAGGCGGCCATAACTTCTGGCTCGTTTAGAGTTACGGGAGCCATAACCTGTCAAAACGAAGGCCTCGATGAGTTCTACGGCTTTGACAGCTTTCAGCCGTCAACGGATAGATTAATGCCCAAAAAGGACAACCCTAATCTCAATCCGGTCTCTTAAGTTTTTTACCCTTCGTTTTTTCGACACGTGGATTTTTACGGTAAAACCGGATTACCGTGGCTGGCCTTCGAGTTACCATTGCTGGAGAGTGTTGCACCATGGTACAGTTCCGTTTCAAACCCATGCACGCATTTCTAAAGTCGTACGGCACTGTTTCGCCATTTCGGACGGATGTTGCACCTTGCACCGTGGATGTTGCACCCTGTAGATATCGATTATTCGGACGACCATAACTTCTGGCTCGTTCAGAGTTACGGGAGCCTTAACTTGTCAAAAGGAAGGCCCCGATGAGTTCTATGGCTTTGACAGCTTTCAGCCATCAACGGATAGATTAATGCCCAAAAAGGACAACCCGAATCTCAATCGGGTCTCGTAAGTTTTTTACCCTTCGTTTTTTCGACACGTGGATTTTTACGGTAAAACAGGATTACGGTGGCTGGTCTTCGATTTACCATCGCTGGAGAGTGGTGCACCATGGTACTGTTCCGTTTCAAACCCATGCATGCATTTCTAAAAGTCGTACGGCACTGTTTCGCCATTTCGGACGGATATTGCACCTTACACCGTGGATGTTGCACCCTATAGATATCGATTATTCGGACGGCCATAACTTCTGGCTCGTTTAGAGTTACGAGAGCCATAACCTGTCAGAACGAAGGCCTCGATGAGTTCTACGGCTTTGATAGCCTTCAGCCGTCAACGGATAGATTAATGCTCAAAAAGCACAACCCGAATCTCAATCGTGTCTCGTAAGTTTTTTACCCTTCGTTTTTTCGACACGTGGATTTTTACGGTAAAACAGGATTACCGTGGCTGGCCTTCGATTTACCATCGCTGGAGAGTGGTGCACCATGGTACGTTTCCGTTTTAAATCCATGCACGCATTTCTAAAAGTCGTACGGCACTGTTTCGCCATTTCGGACGGATGTTGCACCTTGCGCCATGGATGTTGCACCCTGTAGATATCGATTATTCGGACGACCATAACTTCTGGCTCGTTTAGAGTTACGGGAGCCATAACATGTCAAAACGAAGGCCTCGATGAGTTCTACAGCTTTGACAGCTTTCAACCGTTAACAGATAGATTAATGCCCAAAAAGGACAACCCGAATCTCAATCGGGTCTCTTAAGTTTTTTACCCTTCGTTTTTTCGACACGTGGATTTTTACGGCAAAACATGATTATGGTGGCAGGCCTTCGATTTACCATCGCTGGACAGTGATGCACCATCTTACTGTTCCGTTTCAAACCCATGCACGCATTTCTAAAAGTTGTACGGCACTGTTTCGCCATTTCGGACGGATGTTGCACCTTGCACCGTGGTTGTTGCATCCTATAGATATCGATTATTCGGACGGCCATAACTTCTGGCTCGTTTAGAGTTACGGGAGCCATAACCTGTCAAAATGAAGGCCTCGATGAGTTCTACGGCTTTGACAGCTTTCAGCCGTCAACGGATAGATTAATGCCCAAAAAGGACAAGCCTAATCTCAATCCGGTCTCGTTAGTTTTTTACCCTTCGTTTTTTCGACACGTGGATTTTTATGGTAAAACAGGATTACCGTGGCTGGCCTTCGATTTACCATCGCTGGAGAGTGGTGCACCATGGCACTGTTCCGTTTCAAACCCATGCACGCATTTCAAAAAGTCGTACGGCACTGTTTCTCCATTTCGGACGGATGTTGTACCTTGCACCTCGGATGTTGCACCCTGTAGATATCGATTATTCTGACGGCCATAACTTCTGGCTCGTTTAGAGTTACGGGAGCCATAACCTGTCAGAACGAAGGCCTCGATGAGTTCTACGGCTTTGAGAGCTTTCAGCCTTCAACAGATAGATTAATGCCCAAAAAGGACAACCCGAATCTCAATCGGGTCTCGTAAGTTTTTTACCCTTCGTTTTTTCGACACGTGGATTTTTACGGTAAAACAGGATTACGGTGGCTGGTCTTCGATTTACGATCGCTGGAGAGTGGTGCACCATGGTACTGTTCCGTTTCAAATCCATGCATGCATTTCTAAAAGTCGTACGACACTGTTTTGCCATTTCAGACGGATGTTGCACCTTGCACCGTGGATGTTGCACCCTGTAGATATCTATTATACGGACGACCATAACTTCTGGCTCGTTTAGAGTTACGGGAGCCATAAACTGTCAAAACAAAGGAATCGATGAGTTCTACGGCTTTGACAGCTTTCAGTCGTCAACGGATAGATTAATGCCCAAAAAGGACAACCCGAATCTCAATCGGGTCTCGTAAGTTTTTTACCCTTCGTTTTTTCGACACGTGTATTTTTACGGTGAAACGGGATTACCGTGGCCCGTCTTCGACATCCCATCGATGGAGAGTGGTGCACCATGATAGTGTTCCGTTTCAAATCCATGCACGCATTTCAAAAAGTCGTATGGCACTGTTCGCCATTTCGGACGGATGTTGCACCTTACACCGTGGATGTTGCACCCTGTAGATATCGATTATTCGGACGGCCATAACTTCTGGCTCGTTTAGAGTTACGGGAGCCATAACCTGTCAAAACGAAGGCGTCGATGAGTTATACGGTTTTGATAGCTTTCAACCATCAACGGATAGATTAATGCCCAAAAAGGACATCCCGAATCACAATCGGGTCTCGTAAGTTTTTTACCCATCGTTTTTTCGACACGTGGATTTTTACGGTAAAACGGGATTACTGTGGCTGGCCTTCGATTTACCATCGCTGGAGAGTGGTGCTCCATGGTACCGTTCCGTTTCAAACCCATGCACGCATTTCTAAAAGTCATACGGCACTGTTTCACCATTTCGGACGGATGTTGCACCTTGCACCGTGGATGTTGCACCCTGTAGATATCGATTATTCGGACGACCATAACTTCTGGCTCGTTTAGAGTTACGGGAGCCATAACCTGTAAAAACGAAGGCCTCGATGAGTTCTACGGCTTTGACAGCTTTCAACCGTCAATGGATTGATTAATGCCCAAAAAGGACAACCCGAATCTCAATCCGGTCTCGTAAGTTTTTTACCCTTCGTTTTTTCGACACGTGGATTTTTACGGTAAAACAGGATTACCGTGGCTGGCCTTTGATTTACCATCGCTGGAGAGTGGTGCACCATGGTACTGTTCCGTTTCAAACCCATGCACGCATTTCTAAAGTCGTGCGGCACAGTTTCGCCATTTCGGACGGATGTTGCACCTTGCACCGTGGATGTTGCATCCTGTAGATATCGATTATTCGGACGACCATAACTTCTGGCTCGTTCAGAGTTACGGGAGCCTTAACTTGTCAAAAGGAAGGCCCCGATGAGTTCTACGGCTTTGACAGCTTTCAGCCGTCAACGGATAGATTAATGCCCAAAAAGGACAACCCGAATCTCAATCGGGTCTCGTAAGTTTTTTACCCTTCGTTTTTTCGACACGTGGATTTTTACGGTAAAACAGGATTACGGTGGCTGGTCTTCGATTTACCATCGCTGGAGAGTGGTGCACCATGGTACTGTTCCGTTTCAAACCCATGCATGCATTTCTAAAAGTCGTACGGCACTGTTTCGCCATTTCGGACGGATGTTGCACCTTACACCGTAGATGTTGCACCCTATAGATATCGATTATTCGGACGGCCATAACTTCTGGCTCGTTTAGAGTTACGAGAGCCATAACCTGTCAGAACAAAGGCCTCGATGAGTTCTACGGCTTTGACAGCCTTCAGCCGTCAACGGATAGATTAATGCTCAAAAAGCACAACCCGAATCTCAATCGTGTCTCGTAAGTTTTTTACCCTTCGTTTTTTCGACACGTGGATTTTTACGGTAAAACAGGATTACCGTGGCTGGCCTTCGATTTACCATCGCTGGAGAGTGGTGCACCATGGTACTGTTCCGTTTTAAATCCATGCACGCATTTCTAAAAGTCGTACGGCACTGTTTCGCAATTTCGGACGGATGTTGCACCTTGCGCCATGGATGTTGCACCCTGTAGATATCGATTATTCGGACGACCATAACTTCTGGCTCGTTTAGAGTTACGGGAGCCATAACATGTCAAAACGAAGGCCTCGATGAGTTCTACAGCTTTGACAGCTTTCAACCGTTAACAGATAGATTAATGCCCAAAAAGGACAACCCGAATCTCAATCGGGTCTCTTAAGTTTTTTACCCTTCGTTTTTTCGACACGTGGATTTTTACGGCAAAACATGATTACGGTGGCAGGCCTTCGATTTACCATCGCTGGACAGTGATGCACCATCTTACTGTTCCGTTTCAAACCCATGCACGCATTTCTAAAAGTTGTACGGCACTGTTTCGCCATTTCGGACGGATGTTGCACCTTGCACCGTGGTTGTTGCATCCTATAGATATCGATTATTCGGACGGCCATAACTTCTGGCTCGTTTAGAGTTACGGGAGCCATAACCTGTCAAAATGAAGGCCTCGATGAGTTCTACGGCTTTGACGGCTTTCAGCCGTCAACGGATAGATTAATGCCCAAAAAGGACAAGCCTAATCTCAATCCGGTCTCGTTAGTTTTTTACCCTACGTTTTTTCGACACGTGGATTTTTATGGTAAAACAGGATTACCGTGGCTGGCCTTCGATTTACCATCGCTGGAGAGTGGTGCACCATGGCACTGTTCCGTTTCAAACCCATGCACGCATTTCAAAAAGTCGTACGGCACTGTTTCGCCATTTCGGACGGATGTTGTACCTTGCGCCTTGGATGTTGCACCCTGTAGATATCGATTATTCGGACGGCCATAACTTCTGGCTCGTTTAGAGTTACGGGAGCCATAACCTGTCAGAACGAAGGCCTCGATGATTTCTACGGCTTTGAGAGCTTTCAGCCTTCAACGGATAGATTAATGCCCAAAAAGGACAACCCGAATCTCAATCGGGTCTCGTAAGTTTTTTACCCTTCGTTTTTTCGACACGTGGATTTTTACGGTAAAACAGGATTACGGTGGCTGGTCTTCGATTTACGATCGCTGGAGAGTGGTGCACCATGGTACTGTTCCGTTTCAAATCCATGCATGCATTTCTAAAAGTCGTACGACACTGTTTTGCCATTTCAGACGGATGTTGCACCTTGCACCGTGGATGTTGCACCCTGTAGATATCTATTATACGGACGACCATAACTTCTGGCTCGTTTAGAGTTACGGGAGCCATAAACTGTCAAAACAAAGGAATCGATGAGTTCTACGGCTTTGACAGCTTTCAGTCGTCAACGGATAGATTAATGCCCAAAAAGGACAACCCGAATCTCAATCGGGTCTCGTAAGTTTTTTACCCTTCGTTTTTTCGACACGTGTATTTTTACGGTGAAACGGGATTACCGTGGCCCGTCTTCGACATCCCATCGATGGAGAGTGGTGCACCATGATAGTGTTCCGTTTCAAATCCATGCACGCATTTCAAAAAGTCGTATGGCACTGTTCGCCATTTCGGACGGATGTTGCACCTTACACCGTGGATGTTGCACCCTGTAGATATCGATTATTCGGACGGCCATAACTTCTGGCTCGTTTAGAGTTACGGGAGCCATAACCTGTCAAAACGAAGGCCTCGATGAGTTATACGGTTTTGATAGCTTTCAAACATCAACGGATAGATTAATGCCCAAAAAGGACATCCCGAATCTCAATCGGGTCTCGTAAGTTTTTTACCCTTCGTTTTTTCGACACGTGGATTTTTACGGTAAAACGGGATTACTGTGGCTGGCCTTCGATTTACCATCGCTGGAGAGTGGTGCTCCATGGTACTGTTCCGTTTCAAACCCATGCACGCATTTCTAAAAGTCATACGGCACTGTTTCACCATTTCGGACGGATGTTGCACCTTGCACCGTGGATGTTGCACCCTGTAGATATCGATTATTCGGACGACCATAACTTCTGGCTCGTTTAGAGTTATGGGAGCCATAACCTGTAAAAACGAAGGCCTCGATGAGTTCTACGGCTTTGACAGCTTTCAACCGTCAACGGATTGATTAATGCCCAAAAAGGACAACCCGAATCTCAATCGGGTCTCGTAAGTTTTTTACCCTTCGTTTTTTCGACACGTGGATTTTTACGGTAAAACAGGATTACCGTGGCTGGCCTTCGATTTACCATCGCTGGAGAGTGGTGCACCATGGTACTGTTCCGTTTCAAACCCATGCACGCATTTCTAAAAGTCGTACGGCACTGTTTCGCCATTTCGGACGGATGTTGCACCTTGCACCGTGGATGTTGCACCCTGCAGATATCGATTATTCGGACGGCCATAACTTCTGGCTCGTTTAGAGTTACGGGAGGCATAACATGTCAAAACGAAGGCCTACACGAGTTATACGGCTTTGAAAGCTTTCAGCCATCAACGGATAGATTAATGCCCAAAAAGGAAAACCCGAATCTCAATCGGGTCCCGTAAGTTTTTTACCCTTCGTTCTTTCGACACGTGGATTTTTATGGTAAAACAGGATTACCGTTGCTGGCCTTCGATTTACCATCGCTGGAGAGTGGTGCACCATGGTACTGTTCCTTTTCAAATCCATGCACGCATATCTAAAAGTCGTACGGCACTGTTTCGCTATTTCGGACGGATGTTGCACCTTGCACCGTGGATGGTGCACCCTGTAGATATCGATTATTCAGACGACCGTAACTTCTGGCTCGTTTAGAGTTATGGGAGCCATAACCTGTCAAAACGAAGGCCTCAATGAGTTCTACGGCTTTGACAGCTTTCAACCGTCAACAGATAGATTAATGCCCAAAAAGGACAACCCGAATCTCAATCAGGTCTCGTAAGTTTTTTACCCTTCGTTTTTTCGACACGTGGATTTTTACGGTAAAACATGATTACCGTGGCTGGCCTTCGATTTACCATCGCTAGAGAGTGGTGCACCATGGTACTGTTCCGTTTCAAACCCATGCACGCATTTCTAAAAGTCGTACGGCACTGTTTCGCCATTTCGGACGGATGTTGCACCTTGCACCGTGGATGTTGCACCCTGCAGATATCGATTATTCGGACGGCCATAACTTCTGGCTCGTTTAGAGTTACGGGAGGCATAACATGTCAAAACGAAGGCCTACACGAGTTATACGGCTTTGAAAGCTTTCAGCCATCAACGGATAGATTAATGCCCAAAAAGGAAAACCCGAATCTCAATCGGGTCCCGTAAGTTTTTTACCCTTCGTTCTTTCGACACGTGGATTTTTATGGTAAAACAGGATTACCGTTGCTGGCCTTCGATTTACCATCGCTGGAGAGTGGTGCACCATGGTACTGTTCCTTTTCAAATCCATGCACGCATTTCTAAAAGTCGTACGGCACTGTTTCGCTATTTCGGACGGATGTTGCACCTTGCACCGTGGATGGTGCACCCTGTAGATATCGATTATTCAGACGACCGTAACTTCTGGCTCGTTTAGAGTTATGGGAGCCATAACCTGTCAAAACGAAGGCCTCAATGAGTTCTACGGCTTTGACAGCTTTCAACCGTCAACAGATAGATTAATGCCCAAAAAGGACAACCCGAATCTCAATCTGGTCTCGTAAGTTTTTTACCCTTCGTTTTTTCGACACGTGGATTTTTACGGTAAAACATGATTACCGTGGCTGGCCTTCGATTTACCATCGCTAGAGAGTGGTGCACCATGGTACTGTTACGTTTCAAACCCATGCACGCATTTCTAAAAGTCGTACGACACTGTTTCACCATTTCGGACGGATGTTGCACCTTGCACCGTGGATGTTGCACCCTCTAGATATCGATTATTCGGACGGCCATAACTTCTGGCTCGTTTAGAGTTACGGGAGCCATAACCTGTCAAAACGAAGGCCTCGATGAGTTCTACGGCTTTGACAGCTTTCAACCATCAACGGATAGATTAATGCCCAAAAAGGACAACCCGAATCTCAATCGGGTCTCGTAAGTTTTTTACCCTTCATTTTTTCGACACGTGGATTTTTACGGTAAAACAGGATTACGGTGGCTGGCCTTCGATTTACCATCGCTGGAGAGTGGTGCACCATGTTACTGTTCCGTTTCAAACCCATGCACGCATTTCTAAAAGTCGTACGGCACTGTTTCGCCATTTCGGACGGATGTTGCACCTTGCACCTTGGATGTTGCACCCTGTAGATATCGATTATTCGTACGGCCATAACTTCTGGCTCATTTAGAGTTACGGGAGCCATAACCTGTCAAAACGAAGGCCTCGATGAGTTCTACGGCTTTGACAGCTTTCAGCCATCAACGGATAAATTAATGACCAAAAAGGACAACCCAAATGTTGCACCTTGCACCGTGGATGTTGCACCCTGTAGATATCGATTATTCGGACGGCCATAACTTCTGCCTCGTTTAGAGTTACGGGAGCCATAACCTGTCAAAACGAAGGCCTCGATGAGTTCTACGACTTTGACAGCTTTCATCCGTCAACGGATAAATTAATGCCCAAAAAGGACAACCCGAATCTCAATCAGGTCTCTTAAGTTTTTTACCCTTCGTTTTTTCGACACATGGATTTTTAATGCAAAACAGGATTACGGTGGCAGGCCTTCGATTTACCATCGCTAGACAGTTGTGCACCATGGTACTGTTCCGTTTCAAATCCATGCACGCATTTCTAAAATTTGACCGGCACTGTTTCGCCATTTCGGACGGATGTTGCACCTTGCACCGTGGATGTTGCACCCTTTAGATATCGATTATTCAAACGGCCATAACTTCTAGCTCGTTTAGAGTTACGTGAGCCATATCCTGTCAAAACGAAGGCCTCGATGAGTTCTACGGCTTTGACAGTTTTCAGCAGTCAATGGATAGATTAATGCCCAAAAAGGACAACCAGAATCTCAATCGGGTCTCGTAAATTTTTTACCCTTCGTTTTTTCGACACGTGGATTTTTACGGTAAAACAGTATTACCGTTGCTGGCCTTCGATTTACCATCGCTGGAGAATGGTGCACCATGGTATTGTTCCTTTTCAAATCCATGCACACATTTCTAAAAGTCGTACGGCACTGTCTCGCCATTTCGGACGGATGTTGCACCTTGCACCGTGGATGTTGCACCCTGTAGATATCGATTATTCGGACGACCATAACTTCTGGCTCGTTTAGAGTTATGGGAGCCATAACCTGTAAAAACGAAGGCCTCGATGAGTTCTACGGCTTTGACAGCTTTCAACCATCAGCGGATTGATTAATGCCAAAAAAGGACAACCCGAATCTCAATCGGGTCTCGTAATTTTTTTACCCTTCGTTTTTTCGACACGTGGATTTTTACGGTAAAACAGGATTACCGTGGCTGGCCTTCGATTTACCATCGCTGGAGAGTGGTGCACCATGGTACTGTTCCGTTTCAAACCCATGCACGCATTTCTAAAAGTCGTACAGCACTGTTTCGCCATTTCGGACGGATGTTGCACCTTGCACCGTGGATGTTGCACCCTGCAGATATCGATTATTCGGACGGCCATAACTTCTGGCTCGTTTAGAGTTACGGGAGCCATAACATGTCAAAACGAAGGCTTCGATGAGTTATACGGCTTTGAAAGCTTTCAACCGTCAACGGATAGATTAATGCCCAAAAAGGACAACCCGAATCTCAATCGGGTTTCGTAAGTTTTTTACCCTTCGTTTTTCCGACACGTGGATTTTTATGGTAAAACAGGATTACCGTGGCTGGCCTTCGAGTTACCATTACTGGAGAGTGGTGAACCAAGGTACTGTTCCATTTCAAACCCATGCACGCATTTCTAAAAGTCGTACGGCACTGTTTCGCCATTTCGGACGGATGTTGCACCTTGCACCGTGGATGTTGCACCCTGTAGATATCGATTATTCGGACGGCCATAACTTCTGGCTCGTTCAGAATTACGGGAGCCTTAACTTGTCAAAAGGAAGGCCTCGATGAGTTCTACGGCTTTGACAGCTTTCAGCCGTCAACGGATAGATTAATGCCCTAAAGGACAACCCGAATCTCAATCGGGTCTCGTAAGTTTTTACCCTTCGTTTTTTCGACACGTGGATTTTTACGGTAAAACAGGATTACGGTGGCTGGTCTTCGATTTACCATCGATGGAGATGGTGCACCATGGTAGTGTTCCGTTTCAAATCCATGCACGCATTTCAAAAAGTCGTACGGCACTGTTCGCCATTTCGGACGGATGTTGCACCTTGCACCGTGGATGTTGCACCCTGTAGATATCGATTATTCGGACGGCCATAACTTCTGGCTCGTTTAGAGTTACGGGAGCCATAACCTGTCAAAACGAAGGCCTCGATGAGTTCTACGGGTTTGACTGCTTTCAACCATCAACGGATAGATTAATGCCCAAAAAGGACAACCCGAATCTCAATCGGGTCTCGTAAGTTTTTTACCTTTCGTTTTTACGACACGTGGATTTTTATGGTAAAACAGGATTACTGTGGCTGGCCTTCGATTTACCATCGCTGGAGAGTGTTGCACCATGGTACTGTTCAGTTTCAAACCCATGCATGCATTTCTAAAAGTCGTACGGCACTGTTTCGCCATTTCGCACGGATGTTGCACCTTGCACCATGGATGTTGCACCCTATAGATATCGATTATTCGGACGGCCATAACTTCTGGCTCGTTTAGAGTTACGGGAGCCATAACCTGTCAAAACGAAGGCCTCGATGAGTTCTATAGCTTTGACAGCTTTCAGCCGTCAACGGATAGATTAATGCCCAAAAAGGACAACTCGAATCTCAATCGGGTCTCGTAAGTTTTTTACCCTTCGTTTTTTCGACACGTGGATTTTTACGGTAAAACAAGACTACGGTGGCTGGTCTTCGATTTACCATCGATGGAGATGGTGCAATGGTAGTGTTCCGTTTCAAATCCATGCACGCATTTCAAAAAGTCGTACGGCACTGTTCGCCATTTCGGACGGATGTTGCACCTTGCACCGTGGATGTAGCACCCTGTAGATATCGATTATTCGGACGGCCATAACTTCTCGCTCGTTTATTGTTACGGGAGCCATAACCTGCCAAAACGAAGGCCTCGATGAGTTCTACGGCTTTGATAGCTTTCAGCCGACAACGGAGAGATTAATGCCCAAAAAGGACAGCCCGAATCTCAATCGAGTCTCGTAAGTTTTTTTACCCTTCGTTTTTTCGACACGTGGATTTTTACGACAAAACAAGATTACCGTGGCCCATCTTCGACTTCCTATCGCTGGAGAGTGGTGCACCATGGTACTGTTCCGTTTCAAATCCATGCACGCATTCCTAAAAGTCGTACGGCACTGTTACGCCATTTCGGACGGATGTTGCACCTTGCACCGTGGATGTTGCACCCTATAGATATCGATTATTCGGACGACCATAACTTATGGCTCGTTTAGAGTTACGGGAGCCATAACCTGTCAAAACTGTTGAATATGCGCTTTGCGCTTATATGATTTTTGTTTGATGATAATAAACATATATGCATTCGTTTAAATGTATTTGTTAATATACTATTTTATTTTTCATAAAATAAATAAATATTTGCTGAATAAAATTAAATGACACAGAATTTGAATTCAAACAGAAATTTTATTCAAACAAATATTTATTACAACTTTGATAGTACAATTTCAAGCTCTCACTATACATATACAATTTTGACTACAATACATGACATTTCACATTTACATCACAACCTTACTACTTATCACTCACACTCATATTTTTGTCTTCAACTATAATCCAATTTGAATCCAGCATCTGAGTAATCTGCAAAAATATTTTCAAACGCAGTAAAATTGAAAGAGAAATATTTTGGAAATTTGAAAGAAACGATGATTTTGAAAACATTGTTTGCCTCAGTTATTTGGTTTGTTCGTCATCATTTTTGACTGTGCAATATCTGTGCATATCAGTATTTTTCTCAGGGACAGGTAACTATGAGTGGCTGCAGTACACACGTGTACATTCGTATACGTGTGCACTGCCTCGCCAACTCGTGTGCAAAAAAAAAAAAATCAAACAAAAGCACAGAAATCAAAAACAAGGTCAAACCCAAGATAGGTTCAACTCAAGGCAAATAGACAAAGTAATTGACTACAAACAGTTCCAGTTCAAGCCACAAGTGTACATGAGTACAACTCGACTGCAACAGTACAGTCATGAAGACTGCAAGGACATGAATGCAACAAAGTTCAAAAGTGCATCAAAAGCAGTTCAATGTGGATAGCAACAGAAAAAAGGGACTGCAACAAACATGTATGCAGCATCAAGTCAGTGGTGAAGTAAACAACAATGTCGAGCTCACTGCAACTCAAATGTACAGGCCAGTGAACATAAAAGAAAATGACAGAGTCGAAGCACAAAGAACAAAACAGTTCATGTATGCAACAGTCAACAAGGCAACAATGCAGATGAACAACAAAGGGTACAAAAACAAGTAGCAGTCTTTGAACATGAATGCAGTGTACATGAATGCATCAGTGACCAACCTGAAACACACAACATGAAAATGAACCAAAGTAGTACAGCAGCTCCATGACCAAGTGATACAACAGCTACTACCAGATAACTACAAGGCATGAAACCATACTTGACACAGTGGCAACACTAGAAGCACACGAGCTAATGAAGACTGCATGAATCAAGACCACACAGTGCATATATGTCAAACATGAATGCTACGACTTCAAATGAAGACCAACAAGCTACATGATGAACAAGTGCAAACTGAATGTAACAAGCACGAATAGAGTACAGTGTCACTCTCATGTATGCAACAGATAATGAAACAAGTTGCACCAGACCAAGTTCAAGTAAAAGGGCAACATACTAACTTAAACAACAACAATGAACCAGAGCCAAGAATATATGTACAGTATGGCAAATGCAGGTACAAACTATGGTGAATGCAGATACAACATGTCAAAGTAACATAAACAATGCAAACCAAAAATGATACCAGAGAAAGTGAATAACATGCAAAAGTTATACAAACCCAAAACCAAGACAGGATGCATCATCCTCAAAAGCAGGTTCAAGTAAAAAGTTCAAGCATCAACCAGCACTGAGGATACACTACAATAGATGCAGAGGTGCAGACGACCAGTAGCCAACAATAAGCCTTGATGAAGCTACCTAACATGATTGTCAATAGTATACAAAAATGCAACAGGAACCAATCTTAAGAACTACAAAGACCACGTCAAACACAGTGACACCATCAAGCAATCAACAGTCGAAAATATGCGTGTGACAAAGTCAAATATCACAAATCACGAAATCAAATCAATGCCGTGTGAATCAAGCTACTAGAAATACGAAATTGACAAAGTCAGATCAATCCTCAGCATCGAAGTGTAATCGAACGGCAAAGCAAGAAATTTTGAAGCAATCAGTCGAACGCAAAAACAGGAAATCAAATCCTATAAAAACCCTAATCATCATCGGCATTTATTTCATCGAGTTCAAGCATCAACCAGCAAAGCAAAAGGAGAAAAATACATACCGAAAAACAGAACGAACTCGATCCAAAATTGAAGAAGCCGTAAGCAAATCGAAGAAATAAAGGATCGTCAAAGCAATCACGACAACAACCATCTGAACGATCAACGAAGTCGGCGCCTTTAATTTTGCACAATCCCTAATTTGGAAATCAGGGACGAAGCCCTAAATTCAGAACTGAGAGGAACAAAAGAGAAGAACGGTCGCCATTTTTCACAAGAAGATAAAGGAACGGGCTAACAGATAGTGAAGGGGGCCGGCCTTTCTTATTATTGAAAAGGGTTTAGTGTTTTAATTTTAGGTCTTTATTATATTAATTAGGGTTTAGGGTTATACTTCTATTGTTTTTTAATTATCGTTTTTATTTTTCGAAACAAAACTTTGTAAATCACCAACTAGGGTTTAGGTAGTGTCAGATTGTCTATTTTGAATTAGTTCAGTGAGCAGGGTGTGCGAGTTTGCAAAATTCTATTGTAGGCGGGAGCAGAGTTTGCGAGTAAGCGAAGCTCTATAGGCGGGAGGCAAACTTTGCGAGTAAGCGAAACTCTGTAGGCGGAGCAGGGTGTGCGAGTCTAGTAGAGTGTTTGTGAGCGTGGAGCAAATGTTTGCGAGCAGGGTGTGCGAGTCTAGTAGAGTGTTTGTGAGCGTGGAGCAAATGTCTGCGAGTCTAGTAGAGTGTTTGTAAGCGTGATACTGTTTAACTCTAATAGAAATCTGTGAATGCAGCAGTAGGTAGGGTTTGCCGAAGCTGGGTAAATTTTGTGTGTGATTTACTTTTCTGCATATTTATTTTTCTGTGTATAAAATTGATAAAATTTGCTATAACCCTATTCACCCCCCCTCTAGGGTTAAATCTAGATCCTACAAGTGGTATCAGAGCCCGGTATATTTTTACTTTAACTCTAGAGATATGTTTAAACGCTTTTTAACTTTTATATACAAAGTCTTTGCAGCAACTTGGGATGGTGAAGAAGGAGAGGAAGCTAATATGTGTTTGATGGCAAAATCAGATTCAGAAGCTAGCTCAGAGGAAACTAGTGATATTTGTTGGCGGGCTAAGGAGCAACAAGAATGGTTTCTAGATTCAGGCTGTTCTAGACATTTGATAGGTGACAAATCGAAGTTCCTTAGTCTAGAGAATTTTAAAGGCGGAAATGTGATCATGGGAGACAACAGTAAGTGTAAGATCATTGGTAAAGGTGAAGTAGGTAACGGTAATTTTTCTTTAACTAATGTTTTATATGTTAAGAATTTGCATCACAATCTCATTTCTATTAGCCAACTATGTGACAAAGGTATGAATGTTGTCTTCGATAGTGATACTTGCAAAATCATTGATAAAGATTCTAATAACATTGTTTTTATGGGCAAAAGAAAAGGAAATGTTTACTCACTTTCATTTGATAATCTAAATCTGTCTAGATGTTTGGTAGTCACAGATGAAGAAGCATTTTTATGGCATAGAAGACTTGGTCATGCTAGCATGAGCCTCTTAGAAAAACTTGAAACAAAAGAATTAGTCAGGGGGTTACCACATCAGAAATTTAAAAATAACAAAGTGTGTAAAGCATGTTCCTTGGGCAAGCTTAGTCAATCATCATTTCGTCCTAAAAACATTGTTAGCACATCAAGGGTTCTTGAATTAATTCACATGGATTTATTTGGACCAAATGAAATTGCAAGCTTAAATGGAAAACGTTATTGTTATGTATTGGTTGATGATTACTCTAGATTTACATGGGTTTATTTCTTAGCCAAAAAGTCTGAATCTTTTGAATATTTTTCAAAATTTGCAAAACTTGTTCAAAATGAAAAAGGAGTTTCAATTAAAAACTTGAGAAGTGATCATGGAGGCGAATTTGAAAATTTGGAATTTGAAAGTTTTTGTGAAGAAAATGGTTTAAAACATGAATTTTCTGCTCCACGAACACCTCAACAAAATGGGGTGGTTGAAAGAAAAAATCGTACATTGCAAGAATTGGCAAGATCCATGTTGAGTGAGTATAAACTACCTCTAACCTTTTGGGCAGAGGCAGTAAATACGTCATGCTATGTAATGAAAAGAGTAATGGTTAGACCAATACTTGGCAAAACATCTTATGAATTGTGGCATGAAAGAAAACCTAACATTTCTTATTTTCGTGTATTTGGATGTCCTTGTTTCATTCTTAACACAGGTGATCAACTTGGAAAATTTGAATCTAAGGCTGATGAGGGAATTTTCATGGGTTATTCAACAAGGAGTAAGGCTTACAGGATATACAACAAACGAACAAAGACAATTGTTGAGTCAATCAATGTGAAATTTGATGAATCTGATCTGGAAAGAACGACTGAAAAGATGGTTGACGATGGGGTAGATCCTGAAGGCACTGAAGAAGGGACATTTAGTGAGAAAACTGAAAGAAGGACTGTTGATGCTGATAAATTAAGGTTCAAACCTAATCATCCTCCTGAATTAATTATTGGTGATCCTACGGAAGGTATACGTACTCGTTCTTCATTTGATGAAATTTGTGTGCGTTTTGTTGTCATAGTGGTTTTATTTCTGAGATTGAACCTGATTCTGTTGAAATGGCTCTTAATGATGAAAATTGGATTTTAGCAATGCAAGATGAACTTAATCAATTTGAGAGAAACAAAGTTTGGAAATTAGTTCTTAGGCCTAATGACTATCCAATTGTAGGGATTAAATGGGTGTTTAAAAATAAACTTGATGAATCAGGAAATGTAATTAGAAACAAGGCTAGGTTGGTTGCAAAAGGTTATAACCAAATAGAAGGCATAGACTTTGATGAAACATTTGCTCCAGTTGCTAGGTTAGAAGCCATTAGAATCTTGCTAAGTTTTGCATGTTACAAGGGTTTCAAACTTAAACAAATGGATGTAAAAAGTGCCTTTTTGAATGGCGATTTAAAAGAAGAAGTTTTTCTTGAACAACCACCCGGTTTTGAAAATCATGAATTTCCAAATCATGTGTATAAGCTAGAAAAAGCATTATATGGTCTTAAGCAAGCTCCAAGAGCTTGGTATGACTGCCTCTGTACATATCTTTTGGAAAATGGTTTTAAAAAGGGTAGTGCTGACACGACACTGTTTCTATTACATAAAGAAAGTGATTTTTTGATTGTTCAGATTTATGTGGATGATATTATTTATGGTGCTACTAATGAGCTCTTGTGTGAGAATTTTGAACAAGTCATGCAGGCTAAATTTGAGATGAGTTTGGTTGGTGAATTGAAATACTTTCTTGGATTTCAAATTAAGCAAAGCAGTGATGGTATTTTCATTTCACAATCCAAATATGTGTTGGAGCTATTGAAGAAATTTGGAATCGAAAATTCCAAACCATTGAGAACTCCTATGAGCCCATCAACAAAATTGGACAAAGATGAGAAAGGAATTGCAATTGATCAAAAGAAATATCGAGGGATAATCGGTTCACTTCTCTATCTTACTGCTTCTAGACCTGATATTATGTTTTCTGTGTGCTTGTGTGCACGTTTTCAAGCTAATCCCAAAGAATCTCATTTAAAAGCTACTAAACGAATTTTGAGATATCTTTCACACACACACAAATTTGGACTATGGTACCCTTCTTGTGAAAATTTTGATTTAGTAGGTTATTCCGATGCTGATTATGCTGGTTCATTAGTTGACAGAAAAAGCACTAGTGGGACATGTTTCATGCTAGGACATTCATTAGTCTCATGGTCAAGTCGGAAACAGAATTGTGTTGCATTATCCACCACTGAAGCAGAATATATTGCTTTGGGAAGTTGTTGTGCTCAAATTCTATGGATGATGCAAACTCTTTCTGATTTTGGCTTAGTCTATAAACAAGTTCCATTAAAATGTGATAGTAGGAGTGCTATAGATTTGTCAAATAATCCTGTTCATCATTCTCGCACAAAACACATTGATGTGAGACACCACTTTCTTAGAGATCACATTGCTAAAGAAGACATTTGCATTGAATATATTTCAACTGAAACTCAACTTGCTGATATTTTCACAAAACCTCTCCCCGAAGACAGATTTTCCAAATTACGTTTAGATTTGGGAATTATAGAGATTGACTGATCATTTTTTTAAAAAAAAATTTTGATTTTTGAATTTGATTCTAAATGACAAATTTTTGACTAATCTAACTCCCTAATGATTATCGAAAAGATGAATAGTGATTGAAAAAGTGATGAGTGTTGATATTTATCATATATTAAAACTCGAGAAAATATAATTAGGAAATTTCTTTAGAATTTCATAACAAGAGTTATAAAAAAAATTTGTTGGGTAAAAATTCCATGATCATTTCTATTTCTATCATCTTTCTATCGACCATCACTCATCAAAATTACACATAGTATGTAAAGTTGTGGTAGTTTACAAAGGAAATCATTCGTTCTTCAATATCTTTAAATCTGTGAAGGAAATTATTTGTGCTTCAACTTATTATATTTAGCAATAAAAATAAATATCCAAAGTATTCACTCTCATTTAAAAGTCCTCACGGTTATGCATGGGTGAATTACTTGGATTTTTGATTATGTGCTTCCATGCTCATTTAAAAGTCCTCACGGTTATGCATGTATGGAACGCATATCAAAATTAATTGATTTAATAGACAAGTTGATTCTAATCCCATTTAAAAGTCCTCACGGTCATGCGTGGTTAGAAGATACTTGATTTCATTTTTTTTTAAAATTAAATTGGAATACTACTAATCTCATTTAAAAGTCCTAACGGTTATGCATGGTTAGTAGATATTCAAATTTCCTGAAATAAATATACCACAAATAGACAGAATTGTATGATTTTTGATGATTTTATCCCCATCACTTCTGAAAGTGGAATATGCGCTTGACAAGGGTAATTATGATTTTTGTTTGAGTTTTTATTGAAATTTGATATTTATATTTAATTCAGTTAAATGTTTGATTCATGTCTATCACTTCATCCCTATTTTATAATACTGTTATTCTTTTGCTGATAACAAAAGGGGGAGAGAAAAGTTAAGATTTTGTCAAATAGAATCAAGAAAAGGTCAAATAATTTTCACTTTGCATATAGGCTCATTTATATATTTCTATTTGTATGCATATATGTAGGGGGAGTATTGTGTAGAGAGGAGCATTCAAATAGGGGGAGCAAATTGAACGATCAAATACATTTAATACATTCAAAATCTTAAATATATGTTTGTTATCATCAAAAGGGGGAGAATGTTGAATATGCGCTTTGCGCTTATATGATTTTTGTTTGATGATAATAAACATATATACATTCGTTTAAATGTATTTGTTAATATACTATTTTATTTTTCATAAAATAAATAAATATTTGCTGAATAAAATTAAATGACACAGAATTTGAATTCAAACAGAAATTTTATTCAAACAAATATTTATTACAACTTTGATAGTACAATTTCAAGCTCTCACTATACATATACAATTTTGACTACAATACATGACATTTCACATTTACATCACAACCTTACTACATATCACTCACACTCATATTTTTGTCTTCAACTATAATCCAGTTTGAATCCAGCATCTGAGTAATCTGCAAAAATATTTTCAAACGCAGTAAAATTGAAAGAGAAATATTTTTGAAATTTGAAAGAAACGATGATTTTGAAAACATTGTTTGCCTCAGTTATTTGGTTTGTTCGTCATCATTTTTTACTGTGCAATATCTGTGCATATCAGTATTTTTCTCAGGGACAGGTAACTATGAGTGGCTGCAGTACACACGTGTACATTCGTATACGTGTGCACTGCCTCGCCAACTCGTGTGCAAAAAAAAAAAAAAAAATCAAACAAAAGCACAGAAATCAAAAACAAGGTCAAACCCAAGATAGGTTCAACTCAAGGCAAATAGACAAAGCAATTGACTACAAACAGTTCCAGTTCAAGCCACAAGTGTACATGAGTACAACTCGACTGCAACAGTACAGTCATGAAGACTGCAAGGACATGAATGCAACAAAGTTCAAAAGTGCATCAAAAGCAGTTCAATGTGGATAGCAACAGCAAAAAGGGACTGCAACAAACATGTATGCAGCATCAAGTCAGTGGTGAAGTAAACAACAATGTCGAGCTCACTGCAACTCAAATGTACAGGCCAGTGAACATAAAAGAAAATGACAGAGTCGAAGCACAAAGAACAAAACAGTTCATGTATGCAACAGTCAACAAGGCAACAATGCAGATGAACAACAAAGGGTACAAAAACAAGTAGCAGTCTTTGAACATGAATGCAGTGTACATGAATGCATCAGTGACCAACCTGAAGTACACAACATGAAAATGAACCAAAGTAGTACAACAGCTCCATGACCAAGTGATACAACAGCTACTACCAGATAACTACAAGGCATGAAACCATACTTGACACAGTGGCAACACTAGAAGCACACGAGCTATTAAAGACCGCATGAATCAAGACCACACAGTGCATATATGTCAAACATGAATGCTACGACTTCAAATGAAGACCAACAAGCTACATGATGAACAAGTGCAAACTGAATGTAACAAGCATGAATAGAGTACAGTGTCACTCTCATGTATGCAACAGATAATGAAACAAGTTGCACCAGACCAAGTTCAAGTAAAAGGGCAACATACTAACTTAAACAAAAACAATGAACCAGAGCCAAGAATATATGTACAGTATGGCAAATGCAGGTGCAAACTATGGTGAATGCAGATACAACATGTCAAAGTAACATAAACAATGCAAACCAAAAATGATACCAGAGAAAGTGAATAGCATGCAAAAGTTATACAAACCCAAAACCAAGACAGGATGCATCATCCTCAAAAGCAGGTTCAAGTAAAAAGTTCAAGCATCAACCAGCACTGAGGATACACTACAATGGATGCAGAGGTGCAGACGACCAGTAGCCAACAATAAGCCTTGATGAAGCTACCTAACATGATTGTCAATAGTATACAAAAATGCAACAGGAACCAATCTTAAGAACTACAAAGACCATGTCAAACACAGTGACACCATTAAGAAATCAACAGTCGAAAATATGCGTGTGACAAAGTCAAATATCACAAATCACGAAATCAAATCAATGCCGTGTGAATCAAGCTACTAGAAATAAGAAATTGACAAAGTCAGATCAATCCTCAGCATCAAAGTGTAATCGAACGGCAAAGCAAGAAATTTTGAATCAATCAGTCGAACGCAAAAACAGGAAATCAAATCCTATAAAAACCCTAATCATCATCGGCATTTATTTCATCGAGTTCAAGCATCAACCAGCAAAGCAAAAGGAGAAAAATACATACCGAAAAACAGAACGAACTCGATCCAAAATTGAAGAAGCCGTAAGCAAATCGAAGAAATAAAGGATCGTCAAAGAAATCACGACAACAACCATCTGAACGATCAACGAAGTCGGCGCCTTTAATTTTGCACAAACCCTAATTTGGAAATCAGGGACGAAGCCCTAAATTCAGAACTGAGAGGAACAAAAGAGAAGAACGGTCGCCATTTTTCACAAGGAGATAAAGGAACGGGCTAACAGATAGTGAAGGGGGCCGGCCTTTCTTATTATTAAAAAGGGTTTAGTGTTTTAATTTTAGGGCTTTATTATATTAATTAGGGTTTAGGGTTATACTTCTATTGTTTTTTAATTATCGTTTTTATTTTTCGAAACAAAACTTTGTAAATCACCACCTAGGGTTTAGGTAGTGTCAGATTGTCTATTTTGAATTAGTTCAGTGAGCAGGGTGTGCGAGTTTGCAAAATTCTATTGTAGGCGGGAGCAGAGTTTGCGAGTAAGCGAAGCTCTATAGGCGGGAGGCAAAGTTTGCGAGTAAGCGAAACTCTGTAGGCGGAGCAGGGTGTGCGAGTCTAGTAGAGTGTTTGTGAGCGTGGAGCAAATGTTTGCGAGCAGGGTGTGAGAGTCTAGTAGAGTGTTTGTGAGCGTGGAGCAAATGTCTGCGAGTCTAGTAGAGTGTTTGTAAGCGTGATACTGTTTAACTCTAATAGAAATCTGTGAATGCAGCAGTAGGCAGGGTTTGCCGAAGCTGGGTAAATTTTGTGTGTGATTTACTTTTCTGCATATTTATTTTTCTGTGTATAAAATTGATAAAATTTGCTATAACCCTATTCACCCCCCCTCTAGGGTTAAATCTAGATCCTACAAGTGGTATCAGAGCCCGGTATATTTTTACTTTAACTCTAGAGATATGTTTAAACGCTTTTTAACTTTTGTATACAAAGTCTTTGCAGCAACTTGGGATGGTGAAGAAGGAGAGGAAGCTAATATGTGTTTGATGGCAAAATCAGATTCAGAAGCTAGCTCAGAGGAAACTAGTGAGTTTTGTTGGCGGGCTAAGGAGCAACAAGAATGGTTTCTAGATTCAGACGGATGTTGCACCTTGCACCGTGGACGTTGCATCCTGTAGATATCGATTATTCAGACGGCCATAACTTCTGGCTCTTTTAGTGTTACGGGAGCCATAACCTGTCAAAATGAAGGTCTCGATGAGTTCTACGGCTTTGACAGCTTTCAGCCGTCAACGAATAGATTAATGCCCAAAAAGGACAACCCGAATCTCAATCGGGTCTCTTAAGTTTTTTACCATTCGTTTTTTCGACACGTGGATTTTTATGGCGAAACAGGATTACGGTGGCTGGCCTTCGATTTACCATCGCTGGACAGTGGTGCACCATGGTACTGTTCCGTTTCAAATCCATTCATGCATTTCTAAAAGTCGTACGGCACTGTTTCGCCATTTCGGACGGATGTTGCACCTTGCACCGTGGATGTTGCACCCTGTAGATATCGATTATTCGGACGGCCATAACTTCTGGCTCGTTTAGAGTTACGGGAGCCATAACCTGTCAAAACGAAGGCCTCGATGAGTTCTACGGTTTTGACAGCTTTCAACCGACAACGGATAGATTAATGCCCAAAAAGGACAACCCGAATCTCAATCGGGTCTCGTAAGTTTTTTACCCTTCATTTTTTCGACACGTGGATTTTTACGGTAAAACGGGATTACCGTGGCCCATCTTCGACTTCCCATTGCTGGAGAGTGGTGCACCATGGTACTGTTCTGTTTCAAATCCATGCACGCATTTCTAAAAGTCGTACAGCACTGTTTCGCCATTTCGGACGGATGTTGCACCCTGTAGATATCGATTATTCGGACGACCATAACTTCTGGCTCGTTTCGAGTTACAAGAGCCATAACCTGTCAAAACGAAGGCGTCGATGAGTTCTACAGCTTTAACCGCTTTCAGCCGTCAACGGATAGATTAATGTCCAAAAAGGACAACCAGAATCTCAAACGGGTCTCGTAAGTTTTTTACCCTTCTTTTTTTCGACACGTGGATTTTTACGGTAAAACGGGATTACCGTGGCCCGTCTTCGACTTCCCATCGCTGGAGAGTGGTGCACCATGGTAGTGTTCTATTTCAAATCCATGCACGCATTTCAAAAAGTCGTACGACACTATTTCGCCATTTCGGACGGATGTTGCACCTTGCACCGTGGATGTTGCACCCTGTAGATATCGATTATTCAAACGGCCATAACTTCTGGCTCGTTTAGAGTTACGGGAGCCATAAGCTGTCAAAACGAAGGCCTCGATGAGTTCTACGGTTTTGACAGTTTTCAACCGACAACGGATAGATTAATGCCCAAAAAGGAAAACCCGAATCTCAATCGGGTCTCGTATGTTTTTCACCCTTCGTTTTTTCGACACGTGGATTTTTATGGTAAACCAGGATTACCGTGGCCCATCTTCGACTTCCCATCGCTGGAGAGTGGTGCACCATGGTACCGTTCCATTTTAAATCCATGCACGCATTTCTAAAAGTCGTACGACACTGTTTCGCCATTTCGGACGGATGTTGCACCTTGCACCGTGGATGTTGCACACTGTAGATATTGATTATTCGGACGGCCATAACTTCTGGCTCGTTTAGAGTTACAGGAGCGATAAGCTGTCAAAACGAAGGCCTCGATGAGTTCTACGGCTTTGACAGCTTTCGGCCGTCAACGGATAGATTAATGCCCAAAAAGGACAACCTGAATCTCAATCGGGCCTCGTAAGTTTTTTACCCTTTGTTTTTTCGACACGAGGATTTTAACGGTAAAACAGGATTACCGTGGCTGGCCTTCGATTTACCATCGCTGGAGAGTGGTGCACCATGGTACTGTTCCGTTTCAAACCCATGCACGCATTTCTAAAAGTCGTACGGCACTGTTTCGCCATTTCGGACGGATGTTGCACCTTGCACCGTGGATGTTGCACCCTGTAGATATCGGTTATTCGGACGGCCATAACTTCTGGCTCGTTTAGAGTTACGGGATCCATAACCTGTCAAAACGAAGGCCTCGATGAGTTCTATGGCTTTGACGGCTTTGAGCCGTCAACGGATAGATTAATTCCCAAAAAGGACAACCCGAATCTCAATCGGGTCTCGTAAGTTTTTTACCCTTCGTTTTTTCGATACGTGGAGTTTTACGGTAAAACAGGATTACAGTGGCTGGTCTTCGATTTACCATCGCTGGAGAGTGGTGCACCATGGTACTATTCCATTTCAAATCCATGCACGCATTTCTAAAAGTCGTACGGCACTGTTTCGCAATTTCAGACGGATGTTGCACCTTGCACCGTGGATGTTGCACCCTGTAGATATCGATTATACGGACGACCATAACTTCTAGCTCGTTTAGAGTTACGGGAGCCACAACCTGTCAAAACGAAGGCCTCGATGAGTTCTACAGCATTGACAGCTTTCAGCCATCAACGGATAGATTAATGCCCAAAAGGGACAACCCGAATCTCAATCGGGTCTCGTAAGTTTTTTACCCTTCGTTTTTTCGACACGCGGATTTTTACGGTAAAACAGGATTAATGTGGCTGGCCTTTGATTTACCATCGCTGGAGAGTGGTGCACCATGACATTGTTCCGTTTCAAATCCATGCACGCATTTCTAAAAGTCGTACGGCACTGTTTCGCCATTTTGGACGGATGTTTCACCTTGCACCGTGGATGTTGCACCCTATAGATATCGATTATTCGGACGGCCTTAACTTCTGGCTCGTTTAGAGTTACGGGAGCCATAACCTGTCAAAACGAAGGCCTCAATGAGTTCTACGGGTTTGACAGCTTTCAGCCGTCAACGGATAGATTAATGCCCAAAAAGGACAACCCTAATCTCAATCGGGTCTCGTAAGTTTTTTACCCTTCGTTTTTTCGACACGTGGATTTTTACGGTAAAACAGGATTACCGTGGCTGGCCTTCAATTTACCATCGCTGGAGAGTGGTGCACCATGGTATTGTTCTGTTTCAAAACCATGCACGCATTTCTAAAAGTCGTACGGCACTGTTTCGCCATTTCGGACGGTTGTTGCACCTTGCACCGTGGATGTTGCACCCTATAGATATCGATTATTCGGACGACCATAACTTCTGGCTCGTTTAGAGTTACGGGAGCCATAACCTGTCAGAACGAAGGCCTCGATGAGTTCTACGGCTTTGAATGCTTTTAGCCGTCAGCGGATAGATTAATGCTCAAAAAGGACAACCCGAATCTCAATCGTGTCTCGTAAGTTTTTTACCCTTCGTTTTTTTCGACACGTGGATTTTTACTGTAAAACAGGATTACCGTGGCTGGCCTTCGATTTACCATCGCTGGAGAGTGGTGCACCATGGTACTGTTCCGTTTCAAATCCATGCACGCATGTCTAAAAGTCGTACGGCACTGTTTCGCCATTTCGGACGGATGTTGCACCTTGCACCGTGGATGTTGCACCCCGTAGATATTGATTATTCGGACGGCCATAACTTCTGGCTCGTTTATAGCTACGGGAGCCATAACATGTCAAACCGAAGGCCTCAATGAGTTCTACGGCTTTGACAGCTTTCAACCGTCAACGGATAGATTAATGCCCAAAAAGGACAACCCGAATCTCAATCGGGTCTCGTAAGTTTTTTACCCTTCGTTCTTTCGACACGTGGATTTTTATGGTAAAACAGGATTACCGTGGCTGGCCTTCGATTTACCATCGCTGGAGAGTGGTGCACCATGACACTGTTCCGTTTCAAACCCATGCACGCATTTCTAAAAGTCGTACGGCAATGTTTCGCCATTTCGGACGGATGTTGCACCTTGCACCATGGATGATGCACCCTGTAGATATCGATTATTCGGACGGCCATAACTTCTGGCTCGTTTTGAGTTACGGGAGCATAACCTGTCAAAACGAAGGCCTCGATGAGTTCTATGGCTTTGACAGCTTTCAGCCGTCAATGGATAGATTAATGCCCAAAAAGGACAACCCGAATCTCAATCAGGTCTCGTAAGGTTTTTACCCTTCGTTTTTCGACACGTGGATTTTTACGGTAAAACAGGATTACCGAGGCTGGCCTTCGATTTACCATCGCTGGAGAGTGGTGCACCATGGTACTGTTCCTTTTCAAATCCATGCACGCATTTCTAAAAGTCGTACGGCACTGTTTCACCATTTCGGACGGATGTTGCACCTTGCACCGTGGATGTTGCACCCTGTATATATATCGATTATTCAAACGGCCATAACTTCTGGTTCGTTTAGAGTTACGGGAGCCATAACCTGTTAAAACGAAGGCCTCGATGAGTTCTACGGTTTTGACAGTTTTCAACCGGCAACGGATAGATTAATGCCCAAAAAGGACAATCCGAATCTCAATCGGGTCTCGTATGTTTTTTACCCTTCGTTTTTTCGACACGTGGATTTTTACGGTAAACCAGGATTACCGTGGCCCATCTTCGACTTCCCATCGCTGGAGAGTGGTGCACCATGGTACCGTTCCGTTTCAAATCCATGCACGCATTTCTAAAAGTCGTACGGCATTGTTTCGCCATTTCGGACGGATGTTGCACCTTGCACCGTGGATGTTGCACCCTGTAGATATTGATTATTCGGACGACCATAACTTCTGGCTCGTTTAGAGTTACGGGAGCCATAAGCTGTCAAAACGAAGGCCTCGATGAGTTCTACGGCTTTGACTGCTTTCAGCCATCAACGGATAGATTAATGCCCAAAAAGGACAACCCGAATCTCAATCGGGTCTCGTAAGTTTTTTACCCTTTGTTTTTTCGACACGAGGATTTTTACGGTAAAACAGGATTACCGTGGCTGGCCTTCGATTTACCATCGCTGGAGAGTGGTGCACCATGGTACTGTTCCGTTTCAAACCCATGCACGCATTTCTAAAAGTCGTACGGCACTGTTTCGCCATTTCGGACGGATGTTGCACCTTGCACCGTGGATGTTGCACCCTGTAGATATCGGTTATTCGGACGACCATAACTTCTGGCTCGTTTAGAGTTACGGGAGCCACAACCTGTCAAAACGAAGGCCTCCATGAGTTCTACGGCTTTGACAACTTTCAGCCGTCAAGGATAGATTAATTCCCAAAAAGGACAACCCGAATCTCAATCGGGTCTCGTAAGTTTTTTACCCTTCGTTTTTTCGACACGTGGATTTTTACGGTAAAACAGGATTACGGTGGCTGGTCTTCGATTTACCATCGCTGGAGAGTGGTGCACCATGGTACTGTTCCGTTTCAAATCCATGCATGCATTTCTAAAAGTCGTACGGCACTGTTTCGCTATTTTGGACGGATGTCGCACCTTGCACCGTGGATTTTGCACCCTATAGATATCGATTATTCGGACGGCCATAACTTATGGCTCGTTTAGAGTTATGGGAGCCATAACCTGTCAAAACGAAGGCCTCAATGAGTTCTACGGGTTTGACAGCTTTCAGCCGTCAACGGATAGATTAATGCCCAAAAAGGACAACCCGAATCTCAATCGGGTCTCGTAAGTTTTTTACCCTTCGTTTTTTCGACACGTGGATTTTTACGGTAAAACGGGATTACCGTGGCCCGTCTTCGACTTCCCATCGCTGAAGAATGATGCACCATGATACTGTTCCGTTTCAAATCCATGCACGCATTTCTAAAAGTCGTACGGCACTGTTTCGCCATTTCGGACGGATGTTGCACCTTGCACCGTGGATGTTGCACCCCGTAGATATGGATTATTCGGACGGCCATAACTTCTGGCTCGTTTAGAGTTACGGGAGCAATAACATGTCAAAACGAAGGCCTCGATGAGTTCTACGGCTTTGACAGCTTTCAACCGTCAACGGATAGATTAATGCCCAAAAAGGACAACCCGAATCTCGATCGGGTCTCGTAAGTTTTTTACCCTTCGTTTTTTCGACACGTGGATTTTTATGGTAAAACAGGATTACCGTGGCTGGCCTTCGGTTTACCATCGCTGGAGAGTGGTGCACCATGACACTGTTCTGTTTCAAACACATGCACGCATTTCTAAAAGTCGTACGGCACTGTTTCGCCATTACGGGCGGATGTTGCACCTTGCACCATGGATGCTGCACCCTGTAGATATCGATTATTCGGACGGCCATAACTTCTGGCTCATTTTGAGTTACGGGAGCCATAACCTGTAAAAACGAAGGCCTCGATGAGTTCTACAGCTTTGAAAGCTTTCAGCCGTCAATGGATAGATTAATGCCCAAAAAGGACAACACGAATCTCAATCGGGTCTCGTAAGTTTTTCACCCTTCGTTTTTTCGACACGTGGATTTTTACGGTAAAACAGGATTACAGTGGCTGGCCTTCGATTTACCATCGCTGGAGAGTGGTGCACCCTGGTACTGTTCCGTTTCAAATCCATGCACGCATTTCTAAATGTCGTACGACACTGTTTCGCCATTTCGGACGGATGTTGCACCTTGCACCGTGGATGTTGCACCCTGTAGATATCGATTATTCGGACGGCCATAACTTCTGGCTTGTTTAGAGTTACGGGAGCCATAACCTATCAAAACGAAGGGCCCGATGAGTTCTATGGCTTTGACTGCTTTCAGCCGTCAACGGATAGATTAATGCCCAAAAAGGACAACCCGAATCTCAATCGGGTCTCGTATGTTTTTTACCCTTCGTTTTTTCGACACGTGGATTTTTACGGTAAAACGGGATTACCGTGGCCCGTCTTCGACTTCCCAGCGCTGGAGAGTGGTGCACCATGGTAGTGTTCCTTTTCAAATCCATGCACGCATTTCAAAAAGTCGTACGGCACTGTTTCGCAATTTCGGACGGATGTTGCACCTTGCACCGTGGATGTTGCACCCTGTAGATATCGATTATTCGGACGACCATAACTTCTGGCTCGTTTAGTGTTACGGGAGCCATAACCTATCATAACGAAGGCCTCGATGAGTTCTACGGCTTTGACAACTTTCAACCGTCAACGGATGGATTAATTCCCAAAAAGGACAACCCGAACCTCAATCGGTTCTCGTAATTTTTTACCCTTCGTTTTTTCGACACGTGCATTTTTACGGTAAAACAGGATTACCGTGGCTGGCCTTCGATTTACCATCACTGGAGAGTGGTGCACCATGGTACTGTTCCGTTTCAAACCCATGCATGCATTTCTAAAAGTCGTACGACACTGTTTCGCCATTTCGGACGGATGTTGCACCTTGCACCGTGGATGTTGCACCCTGTAGATATCGATTATTCGGACGGCCATAACTACTGGCTCGTTTAGAGTTACGCGAGCCATAACCTGTAAAAATGAAGGCCTCGATGATTTCTACAGCTTTGACAGCTTTCACCCGTCAATGGATAGATTAATGCCCAAAAAGGACAACCCGAATCTCAATCGGGTCTCTTAAGTTTTTTACCCTTCGTTTTTTCGACACGTGGATTTTTACGGCAAAACAGGATTACGGTGGCAGGCCTTCGATTTACCATCGCTGGACAGTGATACACCATGGTACTGTTCCGTTTCAAACCCATGCACGTATTTCTAAAAGTCGTACGGCGCTGTTTCGCCATTTCATACGGATGTTGCACCTTGCACCGTGGATGTTGCACCCTGTAGATATCGATTATTCGGACGGCCATAACTTCTGGCTCATTTAGAGTTACGGGAGCCATAACCTGTCAAAACGAAGGCCTCGATGAGTTCTACGACTTTGACAGCTTTCAGCCGTCAACGGATAGATTAATGCCCAAAAAGGATAACCCGAATCTCAATCGGGTCTCTTAAGTTTTTTACCCTTCGTTTTTTCGACACGTGGATTTTTACGGTAAAACAGGTTTACCGTGGCTGGCCTTCGATATACCATCGCTGGAGACTGGTGCACCATGATACTGTTCCGTTTCAAACCCATGCACGCATTTCTAAAAGTTGTACGGCACTGTTTCGCCATTTTTGACGGATGTTGCACCTTGCACCGTGGATGTTGCACCCTGTAGGTATCGATTATTCGGACGGCCATAACTTCAGGCTCGTTTAGAATTATGGGAGCAATAACCAGTCAAAACGAAGGCCTCGATGAGTTCTACGGCTCTGACAGCTTTCAGCTATCAACGGATAGATTAATGCCCAAAAAGGACAACCCGAATCTCAATCGGGTCTCGTAAGTTTTTTACCCTTCGTTTTTTTGACACGTGGATTTTTTATGGTAAAACAGGATTACCGTGGCTGGCCTTCGATTTACCATCGCTGGAGAGTGGTGCACCATGGTATTGTTCCGTTTCAAACCCATGCACGCATTTCTAAAAGTCGTACGGCACTGTTTCGCCATTTCGGACGGATGTTGCACCTTGCACCGTGGACGTTTCACCCTGTAGATATCGGTTATTCGGACGGCCATAACTTCTGGCTCGTTTAGAGTTACGGGAGCCATAACCTGTCAAAACGAAGGCCTCGATGAGTTCTACGGCTTTGACATCTTTCAGCCGTCAACGGATAGATTAATTCCCAAAAAGGACAACCCGAATCTCAATCGGGTCTCGTAAGTTTTTTACCCTTCGTTTTTTCGACACGTGGATTTTTAAGGTGAAACAGGATTACGGTGGCTGGTGAAACGACCCGACTTTCCACTCCCGGAAAATCGCATCATTTTTAAGAAAGAAAGGGATAGAAAAGAGAAAAGATAGAGAAGAAGAAAGAAACGACACATCAGAATCTAAACAGCGGAATGAATAAATTATATTAATCACTTAATACTTTACATAGTATCATATACATCAGAGTTACACAGCATAATCAACTCATACTAGACAGTTATAAACACCTGTCTAGTTATACAACTCAATACAACTCAAAAACATCATCTCAGAGAAAACACAGCGGAATATTCTATAGCTATACGCAGAAGCCTCCTGCTCCATTGCTCCTCCACAATTCGTCAAAGCCAACTTAGAAACCTAACCTGAATCCCTTGGCTACTCGTAAAAATTTGAGTACCCAAGAGTTTAAGAAAAACAGAATAAACTCCGGGTCAGACATGGGTCTGGTGTGAGTAAACGGTTAAAGTTGCTTAACTTAAAAAAAACCTTTTGAAAAAAAAAGTATCACGTAAGACTTCCCACACATAAACATGGAAAAGTTTTTACCTTACGCTAACCAAAACATTTGATAAGAAATTCTGTGATATTATAATAGTGTCTAGGGTTTTCAAATAAATATGAAATAGCCGAAATTGTTACATCTATTAAATTCCAGCTACTAGCCACAAAAGTGGGTAATACAATCAAAACCGTTGGCACTTATTGGATTTTGGATTCCATACAATGGCAGGGCTACTGGGGTACCGCCCGTCACAGTACGTGGCCTAGATCACCGTACCGAGGATTACTCCCTTCATCCCCTGCAACACAAAGCCGGACCCGTTCCTTACTGAACAGTTCCAAATAAGACAACCCCGACGGTTGTAGCTATTCAACCGTCCCACACAGCCGAAATAAAAGGGACCTCTAGACAGGGGTAAATCTTACTCTCCAGTGGGGGCTACCCACGAAGCTTTGCTGCACCTCCCCTGTTTTAGCCATTCCCGGTTGATGAGGCTTGAGGCTACGATTACCTTTATAGGACTTATCACTTAGAATGCTCATCGTCCACCTGACGATGTGCTGAAAGCATTCAATCCATACAAGTTCGTTCCGGGTTCGAACGAAACCGAAGGCATTATCTCGTTACACTCATTTTGGAATCACCCTCAGAGTTAACGACAATAACCCTTGCACTCTAAACCACCATCTCGAATCTATAAGGTCTATTCCGTCAACTCATTACGGAATCACCCACAGAGTTATACTGACGTATAGCCCTTACACCTCGAGTCTTCACAAAGCTCCACATAGATTCACGACCTAACGTTATTTGGAATCGATGTGGTTTTCGGATATCCAAATATGGAAACCCGATCCCGGTCTCATCGAAATCCAAAGCGTGTCTTTTAAGTCCAAGTTGTTTTAAAGGTTTTAAAACAATTAAATTCAACTATCTACATATACACAGAATAGATAATTCACAGGCCACAATTGATAATCAACATTATCAAATAACAGGTAATTCATATAATCCATATCATAGTAGATAATCAATATATCAACATCCCAATTGATAATCACAATTCAACCAAGCATTCCTATCATACGACCATACTTATCTCATTACTGAGATCACACAGCATTCAAGACAATCAATGTCATCCAATCATTCATAAGCAATGGTTAACTCAAACCATAACATAATTAATTTAAACTGAATTAAATTAACTATCTCTAATTAATTTAAAGTGAATTAAATTAATTATCTAATTACTTAATTAATTTAAAATTAATTAAATTAATTACCTTTATCACAATAAATCTTGCTTAATTAACCATTAATTAAACAAATTAATTAATCATCATTCTAATTAATCAACCTTGAATAATTAACTCTTTAATAAAGTAATTAGTCACTAATTATTTTCATTAATCATATCAATTAATGATCCTTAATTAATCATACTTAGATTAATTGCTTTTAATTAATCACTTAAATACAGTAATTAATTATTATTAATTACTTCTTAATTACTTTTAATTACTTTATAAATTCATTGATTTATTACACCAAGTAATAAACCTTTAATTACTTCAACAAGTAATTACCCATTAAAATTTACTTCCCAAATCAGTAATTACCTTATCTCAATTACCTCTGTAATTAATCAATTACTTATCTTAAATAATTAACCTTATCAAAACTTATTAAGTAAACATACTTAATCTTTTATCAAGTGATCCTATTTCATTAATTAACAAATTAATTAACCTACTTGATTTCAATCATCTCATAAAACATAATCGAGTAATTCATCCTTCAATTACTCGTTAACCAAATTAATCTTCAGTTATCAGATTAATTATCTTCAATTATTAATTAATAAACCTTAATTATTAATCAATTCTTTAATCAAAAGTAATTAATTACTAATTACTTTTATAATTAATTAATTAAACTTAATTAACTAATTAATTAACTCTTAATCATTAATTAATAAACTTAATTATTAATTAACAACCTTAATTACAAATTAATTAATCCATAATTAAAATTAATTAATTCTTAATTACAATTAATTAACCTAATAAAACAATTAATTAATTCTTAATTAACTTTCATTATAAATTAATAACCTTTAATTATTAATTAAGAAAACCCATTTAGAACTTAATAAAACCTTTATTAATTAATTACTATTTAATTAACTCTTAATTACTTAGTTAATAAGTAATTATAATTTAATTAATCATTTGACATTAATTAAATCATCAACTTAATTAATAGTTAATTAAATAATTAATTATACTTAATTAACCACTTAATTAACCCCTTTTTAAAATAATAATTAAATTATTTAATTAACTTAAACTTCTTGAATTAACTAACTAATTACACATTATTAATACTTAATTATTATTTAAGATAAAATAATTATCTTAAATAAATCTTAGAAATCTTTATTTAACTTAATTCATAAATTAAATTAAATAAATAAGAAATCATTAATTAATTTCTTAAATCATTAATTTAACAATTCCTAATTCAAGTTAATAAATTATCTTAATCTTTATTTGTTAATTGATAAATCATTTCCACAAATTAATTTAAATAAACCTTTACTTAATATTCTCTTTTTTTTATTTCAAAATAAGATTTGAAATGATGTTAAGATTTAACTTTAAGATATTTAAACATTATACAAGTTTATTTATAAAAACAATTCAATTTCAAAATCAAACACTTTAAATTTAACTTAAAATTTTCTTTGAAGTTTAAAACTTATTTTATTTAAATTTGAAATATTTGTCATCACTTAAATTTGGGTTCAACCTTAACTGGAACCCAAGAAACAAAGCACAAGGGTTTTAAATCCTTAAAACTGTTTAAACTAAACTGTTTAAACTAAAACAGTTAACACTGCACAACCATGCTCAGATCAGCACGGGTTTAACCCCGAGCCACTACCAAAATACACGAGTCCTTCCCCGAGTCTTCTCCCCTAAAACACGAAATCGCCTTCGAGAAAACAAAGCAACCCACAAAAAGAACTGCAGACTCCACACCATCATCGTGCAACCTGCACCAACGCCGGACCTCCTCTGGCCAACGGCGAACCTTCCCACACGTCACCCAAACGCCCTACATCCACATACGACCCGCAGCACCACCATTCAGGCCTCGAATCAAATTAAAGCACATCAGGTTGAACAGATCCCAGAACCCATCATCAGAAAACCCCAAAAAAATCACTGCCGCCGATCAACTACAATTACTACAACTTCGGCCATGTATCACAGACCCACCACGCTTCCTTCACACCAATTTCCACCCAACTCGATGCAATTAAGAGGTTGCAGTGATAAATTTCAGACAGCCTCTAAAACTAGGTTTAAATTTTAATTTGGGCAAAAACAAACTTCTCTGTGATTTAAAAATCCATCAACTATTTTTATTATACTCTCTGATGCAAATACTTGCTCCAGGAAGAATCTTAAGCAATCCAGATTCACATATTAACAGAAATTTGCATATCCCAAATTTCAGTAAATACCCAATTTCTAGCTCAAATCAATATTAATAATTTTTGTTTTCTTATTAAAATTTGTATTTTCCAGAGACAATACAGATTACATAAATTATTCCATTTAAATTCAACCTTTGATTTCATCATATGCCATTGCATTGTATTTTTTTTTCCAGACAAATTCCAAAACAGAATCTTAGTTTAATCTTTTAGTTCTTAGATTATGCTTAACTAACTTATTTTGTTTTGAATCTATGTTTTAACCAGTTGTTTAAACAAAGATAGTTTGAAGTTTAGATTTAAACTTCATTCTGCAGTAAGTAAAAGCAGAGAGTATTTATGCAACAAACATACACAGTTTCAAGCATAACAATCATAATAACACTTATCTACACAGAGGCAATACTTATATGTATGTAACATCATCACAAACTCAAAGCAACAGCTAATAACTAATTAAGTTTAGTAAAAAGTTTACTCACTTTAATTATGAAGTGCAGAGCCTCATGAAGAAGAGCAGGAAATTGCAGAAATTTTGAAGATGACAGGAACATGAAGTTTTGCAAAAGACTTGAACTTGAAGCCTTATTGAAACAAAGAAACCCTCAGATATTCTTCAACAAATTTGCTTTCAGGTAATACTTTGACCCAGATTCATACTTGCATGTACTTGAATATTTGGTGCAGACACTTAAGTTCGAAGCTTTTTAAAACTGAAACTTTGCATGCATTTGAATATTTGAGGAATTTAAATGCAGATCTTAATTTATAGCTTGCATGCATTTGAAAATATGAGGCAGGCTACTTGAGTTTTGAGGAGTGTATTTATTTTGAAAATAAACTGCAGATGTGCAGTTTGATCTGCACTTCAACAAGAATTACAGGCTTTTTTAATCAGAGAGTAAATGTTTCAGGTATTGCTCACATAAATGTTTTGAGCATTGATTTGAAACAATATTTACATGCATTTCTAAATTGAGACAGATATAGGAAAATGCATTGGTCACAGCATGGTTTGAAGAAGGCTTTGCAATTGAAAGGTTACAGGTTTTGATTTCTGAAAGTGTTTGAGTTGAGGAGTGTTTTCAGGATTTATTTGAGTATTTTCTGGTTTTGGGAAGTAGAAGTGAAGATGCATGATGGATTTAGTTTTCTTTTAGACATGAACAAAGATTTGAGAGGAAAAGAAAATTAAAGGAAAGAATGTTGGTTTATATAATGTTAATTTCAGATTTTATAAATTAAAAAGAAATTTAAAACAAAATGGACACATGTCTCTTTACTTAACACTTGTTATATTAATGTTTTAGAAACTTAACACATGTCAAATTTAGTTTGTTTTAATTTTAAAAGAAATTTAAAAACCCATTTAAATAAATCTCCTAATTACTAATATGCTTTTCAATTTTTTAAGAAATGTTTTTCTTATTAAATATCAAATAAACACATACTTATATATATATAAATGTATGCTAATTTATAAGTACAATTTTTGAAAAGAACATAAAGTAAAAATCAACCAAAGTTTAAATAAAGCTATATACAATATTTCAACTTACTTTAAAATATTATTTCAAAAGCCTTTCATTTATTTTTATAAAATAAATACAAATCAAATTTATATAGAACAAATCTTATTTTAAATTAAAAACATTATCTATATATTTTAAACCAAACCATATTATTATTTTCTATTTTAAGATGCATGTATCTTTGAATTCAAATTTATATTCATCTCAAAGTCAAAGTTTTAAAAACCAAATCTAAAATAAATTTAAATGAATAGAAACAACTATTTTAAAATAAGCACATTATTTCCAAATAATAAATCCTATTTTTAAATCAATTTAAAATACACAAATCTAAATATACAAATTTAAATGTATTTAAACATACTTATAAATTTTGAAAACAAATACCAAATTAAAATTTATTTACACAAATAAAATAATTAATCTTATTACAAAACCAATTTATAATCAAAAATTAAAATTTTACTTAGTTAATTATTTTTGAAAATAACAATTTATTAATTCAAACAATTTTAAATTAAGAGATTACCAGTATTTTAAACTCCTAGAAATTCCGGGATATTACAATCCTCCCCCCTTAACAGAATTTCGTCCTCGAAATTTAAAACAAAGATAATCCAAAGATCATATTTTATTTTATTTTCAACCAATTCAAACATACATACAGCCATACACTATCAATCAAACAAGCAATTCCATCCAAACAACCAATTCAATCAAACAACCCTAGCTATCCGGACACAGATCCGGATAAACTTCCTAAAATATCTCGAGTTTCCCCAGTATAGACACAGGGATACTCGCTCTACTAAATCCAAACTAGCTATACTTATAAGCTACTGAGTTCCCACTCAGTTAGATCTATAATCTACCCATGATACCAGACCATAGACAAGTCTGATCAACAACCAAAACTCACAGAACTACTGATCTTAAAACCAGTGATGGACCAATACACGTTCTCCCTCAGAGACACGTGAAATATCTTGAATTCCAGTCTTCCAAACTGGCAATTCAACTCTTCAAACCAAAGCACCGATCTTTACAAAAACTCATAAAAATCCAATATACTACGGAGATCACCTCATAGTCTCACCAAATCTTATTGCTTCCTTTTACCAGAGAAAACTCAACAACATCGAAGTTTCCAACTTCGAATTCCAAATTCTTCCGTTTCTAAACCTCAAAACTTACTGGATGATCCGGACTGCCTACAGATCCTTCCTGATCAGCTCAACCCTTGCTGATACTTCTACAAACAAACTAGATCAACTCACAAACTGATCCTCACAAGATCAATCCACAAATCAAAACCAAATTCTACTATCAATAGTAGAAAATAACTTCTCCCATCCTGGAAAAGACAAAACAGAGTCACTCGCCAACTTGCCTCAGATTCTGAAAAATTCCAGTAGAAACTCTCTAATCCAAAATACTGCAAAATTCAGTTGCTTCTACTTAAGAATAACAGCCACCATGCTTCCGCTGCACAACTCTGATCTGGAGCAGATGAAAATGCAGACTGAACAGTACATCCCAATAAAAAGGTTCAACATGAGTCCCAAGAAATACAAAGCCGCTTCACCCAACAATCAATCCTTGGAAACAATCTTCTATCCAACTGAATCACCGGTAGCACTCCTGACATCAAGTCGATTCAGAATTCAAACTCCAATGCGGGTAAAATCTATAACTTCCCTGAAGATATATCCAGAAAAATCTTCAGCAATCCCAAAACTCCTTCATCCTCTAGATATGCCACAAATCCAAGCAAAGACTATCTAAGATAATCACCAAACCATCGCAAGTCACTTTTGCGATCAGCCAATCCAATATCCAAGATACTGTTCTCTCTCCACTAATCAGAACAGTTTAAACTTAATTAGCCAACCCATCGAAGAAACGGGTCCACTAATCTGCTTCTAAACTCCATTCCAGAAAACTGCTAAACCAAAAAGATCTCTTGCCAACACCGAGAACACCCCCAAACTGCCCTGCTAACACAGATGCCAAAGACTTCTTATCCAGAGTTCTTTGAGAAACTCGGACCTCTAACTAAACACATACACCCTACTGAACTCAGCTTCAACACCTGAAACAGACACACTTCCTTAAACTTGCTCCGAAAGAAAACGTCTTCGGAGATATCCATAGTCACTGCATCTCATCACGCAGCTATTACTCCCTGAGGTATCAAAATACCATCACTTACTCGCTTCTGCCCAACCAACAGATCCAAATTCTCAAAAATCCGCTCACAAGAGCGCAACCAAACTTACACTTCAAAGATGAACTTCGAACCTTAACAAGTTTCCTTCAGAGATCAAATGAAGTCTTACACCAAACTACAAAGATTACTCGAGACCAACCTAATACCGTCTCGACAAATACACTTCCAACCTCAAAATTCAAACTCCAACCAATGGTAGTCGTGTTACACACACCACTACCCCATCTACCTTTATAACTTATATTGGAAAACCTGAACAGGTAACCCAACAGATAGGTAGAAATATATATATATAATTATATATAAAAATTACAAGTACGCTCTCTCAAGAAAGACACCACTACAGAGCCTAGGTATTCACTCAACCTAACGCTCTGATACCAAGTGAAACGACCCGACTTTCCACTCCCGGAAAATCGCATCATTTTTAAGAAAGAAAGGGATAGAAAAGAGAAAAGATAGAGAAGAAGAAAGAAACGACACATCAGAATCTAAACAGCGGAATGAATAAATTATATTAATCACTTAATACTTTACATAGTATCATATACATCAGAGTTACACAGCATAATCAACTCATACTAGACAGTTATAAACACCTGTCTAGTTATACAACTCAATACAACTCAAAAACATCATCTCAGAGAAAACACAGCGGAATATTCTATAGCTATACGCAGAAGCCTCCTGCTCCATTGCTCCTCCACAATTCGTCAAAGCCAACTTAGAAACCTAACCTGAATCCCTTGGCTACTCGTAAAAATTTGAGTACCCAAGAGTTTAAGAAAAACAGAATAAACTCCGGGTCAGACATGGGTCTGGTGTGAGTAAACGGTTAAAGTTGCTTAACTTAAAAAAAACCTTTTGAAAAAAAAAGTATCACGTAAGACTTCCCACACATAAACATGGAAAAGTTTTTACCTTACGCTAACCAAAACATTTGATAAGAAATTCTGTGATATTATAATAGTGTCTAGGGTTTTCAAATAAATATGAAATAGCCGAAATTGTTACATCTATTAAATTCCAGCTACTAGCCACAAAAGTGGGTAATACAATCAAAACCGTTGGCACTTATTGGATTTTGGATTCCATACAATGGCAGGGCTACTGGGGTACCGCCCGTCACAGTACGTGGCCTAGATCACCGTACCGAGGATTACTCCCTTCATCCCCTGCAACACAAAGCCGGACCCGTTCCTTACTGAACAGTTCCAAATAAGACAACCCCGACGGTTGTAGCTATTCAACCGTCCCACACAGCCGAAATAAAAGGGACCTCTAGACAGGGGTAAATCTTACTCTCCAGTGGGGGCTACCCACGAAGCTTTGCTGCACCTCCCCTGTTTTAGCCATTCCCGGTTGATGAGGCTTGAGGCTACGATTACCTTTATAGGACTTATCACTTAGAATGCTCATCGTCCACCTGACGATGTGCTGAAAGCATTCAATCCATACAAGTTCGTTCCGGGTTCGAACGAAACCGAAGGCATTATCTCGTTACACTCATTTTGGAATCACCCTCAGAGTTAACGACAATAACCCTTGCACTCTAAACCACCATCTCGAATCTATAAGGTCTATTCCGTCAACTCATTACGGAATCACCCACAGAGTTATACTGACGTATAGCCCTTACACCTCGAGTCTTCACAAAGCTCCACATAGATTCACGACCTAACGTTATTTGGAATCGATGTGGTTTTCGGATATCCAAATATGGAAACCCGATCCCGGTCTCATCGAAATCCAAAGCGTGTCTTTTAAGTCCAAGTTGTTTTAAAGGTTTTAAAACAATTAAATTCAACTATCTACATATACACAGAATAGATAATTCACAGGCCACAATTGATAATCAACATTATCAAATAACAGGTAATTCATATAATCCATATCATAGTAGATAATCAATATATCAACATCCCAATTGATAATCACAATTCAACCAAGCATTCCTATCATACGACCATACTTATCTCATTACTGAGATCACACAGCATTCAAGACAATCAATGTCATCCAATCATTCATAAGCAATGGTTAACTCAAACCATAACATAATTAATTTAAACTGAATTAAATTAACTATCTCTAATTAATTTAAAGTGAATTAAATTAATTATCTAATTACTTAATTAATTTAAAATTAATTAAATTAATTACCTTTATCACAATAAATCTTGCTTAATTAACCATTAATTAAACAAATTAATTAATCATCATTCTAATTAATCAACCTTGAATAATTAACTCTTTAATAAAGTAATTAGTCACTAATTATTTTCATTAATCATATCAATTAATGATCCTTAATTAATCATACTTAGATTAATTGCTTTTAATTAATCACTTAAATACAGTAATTAATTATTATTAATTACTTCTTAATTACTTTTAATTACTTTATAAATTCATTGATTTATTACACCAAGTAATAAACCTTTAATTACTTCAACAAGTAATTACCCATTAAAATTTACTTCCCAAATCAGTAATTACCTTATCTCAATTACCTCTGTAATTAATCAATTACTTATCTTAAATAATTAACCTTATCAAAACTTATTAAGTAAACATACTTAATCTTTTATCAAGTGATCCTATTTCATTAATTAACAAATTAATTAACCTACTTGATTTCAATCATCTCATAAAACATAATCGAGTAATTCATCCTTCAATTACTCGTTAACCAAATTAATCTTCAGTTATCAGATTAATTATCTTCAATTATTAATTAATAAACCTTAATTATTAATCAATTCTTTAATCAAAAGTAATTAATTACTAATTACTTTTATAATTAATTAATTAAACTTAATTAACTAATTAATTAACTCTTAATCATTAATTAATAAACTTAATTATTAATTAACAACCTTAATTACAAATTAATTAATCCATAATTAAAATTAATTAATTCTTAATTACAATTAATTAACCTAATAAAACAATTAATTAATTCTTAATTAACTTTCATTATAAATTAATAACCTTTAATTATTAATTAAGAAAACCCATTTAGAACTTAATAAAACCTTTATTAATTAATTACTATTTAATTAACTCTTAATTACTTAGTTAATAAGTAATTATAATTTAATTAATCATTTGACATTAATTAAATCATCAACTTAATTAATAGTTAATTAAATAATTAATTATACTTAATTAACCACTTAATTAACCCCTTTTTAAAATAATAATTAAATTATTTAATTAACTTAAACTTCTTGAATTAACTAACTAATTACACATTATTAATACTTAATTATTATTTAAGATAAAATAATTATCTTAAATAAATCTTAGAAATCTTTATTTAACTTAATTCATAAATTAAATTAAATAAATAAGAAATCATTAATTAATTTCTTAAATCATTAATTTAACAATTCCTAATTCAAGTTAATAAATTATCTTAATCTTTATTTGTTAATTGATAAATCATTTCCACAAATTAATTTAAATAAACCTTTACTTAATATTCTCTTTTTTTTATTTCAAAATAAGATTTGAAATGATGTTAAGATTTAACTTTAAGATATTTAAACATTATACAAGTTTATTTATAAAAACAATTCAATTTCAAAATCAAACACTTTAAATTTAACTTAAAATTTTCTTTGAAGTTTAAAACTTATTTTATTTAAATTTGAAATATTTGTCATCACTTAAATTTGGGTTCAACCTTAACTGGAACCCAAGAAACAAAGCACAAGGGTTTTAAATCCTTAAAACTGTTTAAACTAAACTGTTTAAACTAAAACAGTTAACACTGCACAACCATGCTCAGATCAGCACGGGTTTAACCCCGAGCCACTACCAAAATACACGAGTCCTTCCCCGAGTCTTCTCCCCTAAAACACGAAATCGCCTTCGAGAAAACAAAGCAACCCACAAAAAGAACTGCAGACTCCACACCATCATCGTGCAACCTGCACCAACGCCGGACCTCCTCTGGCCAACGGCGAACCTTCCCACACGTCACCCAAACGCCCTACATCCACATACGACCCGCAGCACCACCATTCAGGCCTCGAATCAAATTAAAGCACATCAGGTTGAACAGATCCCAGAACCCATCATCAGAAAACCCCAAAAAAATCACTGCCGCCGATCAACTACAATTACTACAACTTCGGCCATGTATCACAGACCCACCACGCTTCCTTCACACCAATTTCCACCCAACTCGATGCAATTAAGAGGTTGCAGTGATAAATTTCAGACAGCCTCTAAAACTAGGTTTAAATTTTAATTTGGGCAAAAACAAACTTCTCTGTGATTTAAAAATCCATCAACTATTTTTATTATACTCTCTGATGCAAATACTTGCTCCAGGAAGAATCTTAAGCAATCCAGATTCACATATTAACAGAAATTTGCATATCCCAAATTTCAGTAAATACCCAATTTCTAGCTCAAATCAATATTAATAATTTTTGTTTTCTTATTAAAATTTGTATTTTCCAGAGACAATACAGATTACATAAATTATTCCATTTAAATTCAACCTTTGATTTCATCATATGCCATTGCATTGTATTTTTTTTTTCCAGACAAATTCCAAAACAGAATCTTAGTTTAATCTTTTAGTTCTTAGATTATGCTTAACTAACTTATTTTGTTTTGAATCTATGTTTTAACCAGTTGTTTAAACAAAGATAGTTTGAAGTTTAGATTTAAACTTCATTCTGCAGTAAGTAAAAGCAGAGAGTATTTATGCAACAAACATACACAGTTTCAAGCATAACAATCATAATAACACTTATCTACACAGAGGCAATACTTATATGTATGTAACATCATCACAAACTCAAAGCAACAGCTAATAACTAATTAAGTTTAGTAAAAAGTTTACTCACTTTAATTATGAAGTGCAGAGCCTCATGAAGAAGAGCAGGAAATTGCAGAAATTTTGAAGATGACAGGAACATGAAGTTTTGCAAAAGACTTGAACTTGAAGCCTTATTGAAACAAAGAAACCCTCAGATATTCTTCAACAAATTTGCTTTCAGGTAATACTTTGACCCAGATTCATACTTGCATGTACTTGAATATTTGGTGCAGGCACTTAAGTTCGAAGCTTTTTAAAACTGAAACTTTGCATGCATTTGAATATTTGAGGAATTTAAATGCAGATCTTAATTTATAGCTTGCATGCATTTGAAAATATGAGGCAGGCTACTTGAGTTTTGAGGAGTGTATTTATTTTGAAAATAAACTGCAGATGTGCAGTTTGATCTGCACTTCAACAAGAATTACAGGCTTTTTTAATCAGAGAGTAAATGTTTCAGGTATTGCTCACATAAATGTTTTGAGCATTGATTTGAAACAATATTTACATGCATTTCTAAATTGAGACAGATATAGGAAAATGCATTGGTCACAGCATGGTTTGAAGAAGGCTTTGCAATTGAAAGGTTACAGGTTTTGATTTCTGAAAGTGTTTGAGTTGAGGAGTGTTTTCAGGATTTATTTGAGTATTTTCTGGTTTTGGGAAGTAGAAGTGAAGATGCATGATGGATTTAGTTTTCTTTTAGACATGAACAAAGATTTGAGAGGAAAAGAAAATTAAAGGAAAGAATGTTGGTTTATATAATGTTAATTTCAGATTTTATAAATTAAAAAGAAATTTAAAACAAAATGGACACATGTCTCTTTACTTAACACTTGTTATATTAATGTTTTAGAAACTTAACACATGTCAAATTTAGTTTGTTTTAATTTTAAAAGAAATTTAAAAACCCATTTAAATAAATCTCCTAATTACTAATATGCTTTTCAATTTTTTAAGAAATGTTTTTCTTATTAAATATCAAATAAACACATACTTATATATATATAAATGTATGCTAATTTATAAGTACAATTTTTGAAAAGAACATAAAGTAAAAATCAACCAAAGTTTAAATAAAGCTATATACAATATTTCAACTTACTTTAAAATATTATTTCAAAAGCCTTTCATTTATTTTTATAAAATAAATACAAATCAAATTTATATAGAACAAATCTTATTTTAAATTAAAAACATTATCTATATATTTTAAACCAAACCATATTATTATTTTCTATTTTAAGATGCATGTATCTTTGAATTCAAATTTATATTCATCTCAAAGTCAAAGTTTTAAAAACCAAATCTAAAATAAATTTAAATGAATAGAAACAACTATTTTAAAATAAGCACATTATTTCCAAATAATAAATCCTATTTTTAAATCAATTTAAAATACACAAATCTAAATATACAAATTTAAATGTATTTAAACATACTTATAAATTTTGAAAACAAATACCAAATTAAAATTTATTTACACAAATAAAATAATTAATCTTATTACAAAACCAATTTATAATCAAAAATTAAAATTTTACTTAGTTAATTATTTTTGAAAATAACAATTTATTAATTCAAACAATTTTAAATTAAGAGATTACCAGTATTTTAAACTCCTAGAAATTCCGGGATATTACAGCTGGTCTTCGATTTACCATCGCTGGAGAGTGGAGCACCATGGTACTGTTCCGTTTCAAATCCATGCACGCATTTCTAAAAGTCGTACGGCACTGTTTCGCCATTTCAGACGGATGTTGCACCTTGCACCGTGGATGTTATACCATGTAGATATCGATTATACGGACGACCATAACTTCTGGCTCGTTTAGAGTTACGGGAGCCACAACCTGTCAAAACGAAGGCCTCGATGAGTTCTACGGCTTTGATAGCTTTCAACCGTCAACGGATAGATTAATGCCCAAAAAGGACAACCCGAATCTCACTCGGGTCTCGTAAGTTTTTTACCCTTCGTTTTTTCGACACGTGGATTTTTACGGTAAAACAGGATTACGGTGGCTGGTCTTCGATTTACCATCGCTGGAGAGTGGTGCACCATGGTACTGTTCCGTTTCAAATCCATGCACGCATTTCTAAAAGTCGTACGGCACTGTTTCGCCATTTTGGACGGATGTTGCACCTTGCACCGTGGATGTTGCACCCTATAGATATCGATTATTCGGACGGCCATAACTTCTGGCTCGTTTAGAGTTATGGGAGCCATAACCTGTCAAAACGAAGGCCTCAATGAGTTCTATGGGTTTGACAGCTTTCAGCCTTCAACGGATAGATTAATGCCCAAAAAGGACAACCGGAATCTCAATCTGGTCTCGTAAGTTTTTTACCCTTCGTTTTTTCGACACGTGGATTTTTACGGTAAAACAGGATTACCGTGGCTGGCCTTCGATTTACCATCGCTGGAGAGTGGTGCACCATGGTACTGTTCCGTTTCAAATCCATGCACGCATTTCTAAAAGTCGTACGGCACTGTTTCGCCATTTCGGACGGATGTTGCACCATGCAGCGTGGATGTTGCACCCCGTAGATATCGATTATTCGGACGGCCATAACTTCTGGCTCGTTTAGAGTAACGGGAGCCATAACATGTCAAAACGAAGGCCTCGATGAGTTCTACGGCTTTGACAACTTTCAACCGTCAACGGATAGATTAATGCCCAAAAAGGACAAACCGAATCTCAATCGGGTCTCGTTAGTTTTTTACCCATCGTTTTTTCGACATGTGGATTTTGACGGTAAAACAGGAGTACCGTGGCTGGCCTTCGATTTACCATCGCCGGAGAGTGGTGCACCAAGGTAATGTTCCGTTTCAAACCCATGCACGCATTTCTAAAAGTCGTACGACACTGTTTTGCCATTTCGGACGGATGTTGCACCTTGCGCCGTGGATGTTGCACCCTGTAGATATCGATTATTCGGACGGCCTTAACTTCTGGCTCGTTTAGAGTTACGGGAGCCATAATCTGTCAAAATGAAGGCCTCGATGAGGTTTACGGCTTTGACAGTTTTCAGCCGTCAACGGATAGATTAATGCCCAAAAAGGACAACCCGAATCTCAATCGGGTCTCTTAAGTTTTTTACCCTTCTTTTTTTCGACACGTGGATTTTTACGGCAAAACAGGATTATGGTGGCAGGCCTTCGATTTACCATCGCTGGACAGTGATGCACCATGGTACTATTCCGTTTCAAACCCATGCACGCATTTCTAAAAGTCATACGGCACTGTTTCGCCATTTCGGACGGATGTTGCACCTTGCACCGTGGATGTTGCACCCTGTAGATATTGATTATTCGAACGGCCATAACTTCTTGCTCGTTTAGAGTTACGGGAGCCAAAACCTGTCAAAACGAAGGCCTCGATGAGTTCTACGGCTTTGACAGCTTTCAGCCGTCAATAGATAGATTAATGCCCAAAAAGGATAACCCGAATCTCAATCGGGTCTCTTAAGTTTTTTACCCTTCGTTTTTTCGACACGTGGATTTTTACGGTATAACAGGATTACCGTGGCTGGCCTTCGATATACCATCGCTATAGAGTGGTGCACCATGGTACTGTTCCATTTCAAACCCATGCACGCATTTCTAAAAGTCGTACGGCACTGTTTCGCCATTTCGGACGGATGTTGCACCTTGCACCGTGGATGTTGCACCCTGTAGATATCGATTATTCGGACGACCATAACTTCTGGCTCGTTTAGAGTTACGGGAGCCATAACCTGTCAAAACGAAAGACTCTATGAGTTATACGTCTTTGACAGCTTTCAACCGTCAATGGATAAATTAATGCCCAAAAAGGACAACCCGAATCTCAATCGGGTCTCGTATGTTTTTTACCCTTCGTTCTTTTGACACGTGGATTTTTACGGTAATACAGGATTACAATGGCTGGTCTTCGATTTACCATCGCTGGAGAGTGGTGCACCATGGTACTGTTTCGTTTCAAATCCATGCACGCATTTCTAAAAGTCGTACGGCACTGTTTCGCCATTTCGAACGGATGTTGCACCTTGCACCGTGGATGTTGCACCCCATAGATATCGATTATTCGGACGGCCATAACTTCTGGCTCGTTTAGAGTTATGGGAGCCATAACCTGTCAAAACGAAGGCCTCGATGAGTTCTACGGCTTTGACAGCTTTCAGCCGTCAACGGATAGATTAATTCCCAAAAAGGACAACCCGAATCTCAATCGGGTCTCGTAAGTTTTTTACCCTTCGTTTTTTCGACACGTGGATTTTTACGGTAAAAGAGGATTACCGTGGCTGGCCTTCGATTTACCATCGCTGGAGAGTGGTGCACCATGGTACTGTTCCGTTTCAAACCCATGCATGCATTTCTAAAAGTCATACGGCACTGTTTCTCCATTTCGGACGGGTGTTGCACCTTGCACCGTGGATGTTGCACCCTGTAGATATCGATTATTCGGACGACCATAACTTCTGGCTCGTTTAGAGTTACGGGAGCCACAACCTGTCAAAACGAAGGCCTCGATGAGTTCTACGGCTTCGACAGATTTCAGCCGTCAACGGATAGATTAATGCCCAAAAAGGACAACCCGAATCTCAATCGGGTCTCGTAAGTTTTTTACCCTTCGTTTTTTCGACACGTGGATTTTTACGGTAAAACAGGATTACCGTGGCCCGTCTTCGGCTTCCCATCGCTGGAGAGTGGTGCACCATGGTAGTGTTCCATTTCAAATCTATGCACGCATTTAAAAAAGTCGTACGGCACTGTTCGCCATTTCGGACGGATGTTGCACCTTGCACCGCGGATGTTGCACCCTGTAGATATCGATTATTCGGACGGCCATAACTTCTGGCTCGTTTAGAGTTACGGGAGCCATAACCTGTCAAAACGAAGGCCTCGATGAGTTGTACGGCTTTGACAGCTTTCAACCATCAACGGATAGATTAATGCCCAAAAAGGACAACCCAAATCTCAATCGGGTCTCGTAAGTTTTTTACCCTTCGTTTTTCGACACGTGGATTTTTACGGTAAAACAGGATTACTGTGGCTGGCCTTAGATTTACCATCGCTGGAGAGTGGTGCACCATGGTACTGTTCTGTTTCAAACCCATGCACGCATTTCTAAAAGTCGTACGGCACTGTTTCGCCATTTCGGACGGATGTTGCACCTTGCACCGTGGATGTTGCACCCTGTAGATATCGATTATTCGGACGGCCGTAACTTCTGTCTCGTTTAGAGTTACGGGAGCCATAACCTGTCAAAACGAAGGCCTCGATGAGTTCTATGGCTTTGACGGCTTTGACGGCTTTCAGCCGTCAACGGATAAATTAATTCCCAAAAAGGACAACCCGAATCTCAATCGGGTCTCTTAAGTTTTTTACCCTTCGTTTTTTCGACACGTGTATTTTTACGGCAAAACAGGATTACGGTGGCAGGCCTCCGATTTACCATCGCTGGACAGTGGTGCACCATGGTACTGTTGCGTTTCAAATCCATGCACGCATTTCTAAAAGTCATACGGCACTGTTTCGCCATTTCGGACGGATGTTGCACCTTGCACCGTGGATGTTGCACCCTGTAGATATCGATTATTCGGACGGCCATAACTTCTGGCTCGTTTAGAGTTATGGGAGCCATAACCTGCCAAAACGAAGGCCTCAATGAGTTCTATGGGTTTGACAGCTTTCAGCCTTCAACGGATAGATTAATGCCCAAAAAGGACAACCGGAATCTCAATCTGGTCTCGTAAGTTTTTTACCCTTCGTTTTTTCGACACGTGGATTTTTACGGTAAAACAGGATTACCGTGGCTGGCCTTCGATTTACCATCGCTGGAGAGTGGTGCACCATGGTACTGTTCCGTTTCAAATCCATGCACGCATTTCTAAAAGTCGTACGGCACTGTTTCGCCATTTCGGACGGATGTTGCACCATGCAGCGTGGATGTTGCACCCCGTAGATATCGATTATTCGGACGGCCATAACTTCTGGCTCTTTTAGAGTAACGGGAGCCATAACATGTCAAAACGAAGGCCTCGATGAGTTCTACGGCTTTGACAACTTTCAACCGTCAACGGATAGATTAATGCCCAAAAAGGACAAACCGAATCTCAATCGGGTCTCGTTAGTTTTTTACCCATCGTTTTTTCGACACGTGGATTTTGACGGTAAAACAGGAGTACCGTGGCTGGCCTTCGATTTACCATCGCCGGAGAGTGGTGCACCAAGGTAATGTTCCGTTTCAAACCCATGCATGCATTTCTAAAAGTCGTACGACACTGTTTTGCCATTTCGGACGGATGTTGCACCTTGCGCCGTGGATGTTGCACCCTGTAGATATCGATTATTCGGACGGCCTTAACTTCTGGCTCGTTTAGAGTTACGGGAGCCATAATCTGTCAAAATGAAGGCCTCGATGAGTTTTACGGCTTTGACGGTTTTCAGCCGTCAACGGATAGATTAATACCCAAAAAGGACAACCCGAATCTCAATCGGGTCTCTTAAGTTTTTTACCCTTCTTTTTTTCGACACGTGGATTTTTACGGCAAAACAGGATTATGGTGGCAGGCCTTCGATTTACCATCGCTGGACAGTGATGCACCATGGTACTATTCCGTTTCAAACCCATGCACGCATTTCTAAAAGTCATACGGCACTGTTTCGCCATTTCGGACGGATGTTGCACCTTGCACCGTGGATGTTGCACCCTGTAGATATTGATTATTCGAACGGCCATAACTTCTTGCTCGTTTAGAGTTACGGGAGCCAAAACCTGTCAAAACGAAGGCCTCGATGAGTTCTACGGCTTTGACAGCTTTCAGCCGTCAATAGATAGATTAATGCCCAAAAAGGGTAACCCGAATCTCAATCGGGTCTCTTAAGTTTTTTACCCTTCGTTTTTTCGACACGTGGATTTTTACGGTATAACAGGATTACCGTGGCTGGCCTTCGATATACCATCGCTATAGAGTGGTGCACCATGGTACTGTTCCATTTCAAACCCATGCACGCATTTCTAAAAGTCGTACGGCACTGTTTCGCCATTTCGGACGGATGTTGCACCTTGCACCGTGGATGTTGCACCCTGTAGATATCGATTATTCGGACGACCATAACTTCTGGCTCGTTTAGAGTTACGGGAGCCATAACCTGTCAAAACGAAAGCCTCTATGAGTTATACGTCTTTGACAGCTTTCAACCGTCAATGGATAAATTAATGCCCAAAAAGGACAACCCGAATCTCAATCGGGTCTCGTATGTTTTTTACCCTTCGTTCTTTTGACACGTGGATTTTTACGGTAATACAGGATTACAATGGCTGGTCTTCGATTTACCATCGCTGGAGAGTGGTGCACCATGGTACTGTTTCGTTTCAAATCCATGCACGCATTTCTAAAAGTCGTACGGCACTGTTTCGCCATTTCGGACGGATGTTGCACCTTGCACCGTGGATGTTGCACCCCATAGATATCGATTATTCGGACGGCCATAACTTCTGGCTCGTTTAGAGTTATGAGAGCCATAACCTGTCAAAACGAAGGCCTCGATGAGTTCTACGGCTTTGACAGCTTTCAGCCGTCAACGGATAGATTAATTCCCATAAAGGACAACCCGAATCTCAATCGGGTCTCGTAAGTTTTTTACCCTTCGTTTTTTCGACACGTGGATTTTTACGGTAAAACAGGATTACCGTGGCTGGCCTTCGATTTACCATCGCTGGAGAGTGGTGCACCATGGTACTGTTCCGTTTCAAACCCATGCATGCATTTCTAAAAGTCATACGGCACTGTTTCTCCATTTCGGACGGGTGTTGCACCTTGCACCGTGGATGTTGCACCCTGTAGATATCGATTATTCGGACGACCATAACTTCTGGCTCGTTTAGAGTTACGGGAGCCACAACCCGTCAAAACGAAGGCCTCGATGAGTTCTACGGCTTCGACAGATTTCAGCCGTCAACGGATAGATTAATGCCCAAAAAGGACAACCCGAATCTCAATCGGGTCTCGTAAGTTTTTTACCCTTCGTTTTTTCGACACGTGGATTTTTACGGTAAAACAGGATTACCGTGGCCCGTCTTCGTCTTCCCATCGCTGGAGAGTGGTGCACCATGGTAGTGTTCCATTTCAAATCTATGCACGCATTTAAAAAAGTCGTACGGCACTGTTCGCCATTTCAGACGGATGTTGCACCTTGCACCGCGGATGTTGCACCCTGTAGATATCGATTATTCGGACGGCCATAACTTCTGGCTCGTTTAGAGTTACGAGAGCCATAATCTGTCAACACGAAGGCCTCGATGAGTTGTACGGCTTTGACAGCTTTCAACCATCAACGGATAGATTAATGCCCAAAAAGGACAACCCAAATCTCAATCGGGTCTCGTAAGTTTTTTACCCTTCGTTTTTCGACACGTGGATTTTTACGGTAAAACAGGATTACTGTGGCTGGCCTTAGATTTACCATCGCTGGAGAGTGGTGCACCATGGTACTGTTCTGTTTCAAACCCATGCACGCATTTCTAAAAGTCGTACGGCACTGTTTCGCCATTTCGGACGGATGTTGCACCTTGCACCGTGGATGTTGCACCCTGTAGATATCGATTATTCGGACGGCCGTAACTTCTGTCTCGTTTAGAGTTACGGGAGCCATAACCTGTCAAAACGAAGGCCTCGATGAGTTCTATGGCTTTGACGGCTTTGATGGCTTTCAGCCGTCAACGGATAAATTAATTCCCAAAAAGGACAACCCGAATCTCAATCGGGTCTCTTAAGTTTTTTACCCTTCGTTTTTTCGACACGTGTATTTTTACGGCAAAACAGGATTACGGTGGCAGGCCTCCGATTTGCCATCGCTGGACAGTGGTGCACCATGGTACTGTTGCGTTTCAAATCCATGCACGCATTTCTAAAAGTCATACGGCACTGTTTCGCCATTTCGGACGGATGTTGCACCTTGCACCGTGGATGTTGCACCTTGTAGATATCGATTATTCGGACGGCCATAACTTCTGGCTCGTTTAGAGTTATGGGAGCCATAACCTGCCAAAACGAAGGCCTCAATGAGTTCTATGGGTTTGACAGCTTTCAGCCTTCAACGGATAGATTAATGCCCAAAAAGTACAACCGGAATCTGAATCTGGTCTCGTAAGTTTTTTACCCTTCGTTTTTTCGACACGTGGATTTTTACGGTAAAACAGGATTACCGTGGCTGGCCTTCGATTTACCATCGCTGGAGAGTGGTGCACCATGGTACTGTTCCGTTTCAAATCCATGCACGCATTTCTAAAAGTCGTACGGCACTGTTTCGCCATTTCGGACGGATGTTGCACCATGCAGCGTGGATGTTGCACCCCGTAGATATCGATTATTCGGACGGCCATAACTTCTGGCTCGTTTAGAGTAACGGGAGCCATAACATGTCAAAACGAAGGCCTCGATGAGTTCTACGGCTTTGACAACTTTCAACCGTCAACGGATAGATTAATGCCCAAAAAGGACAAACCGAATCAATCGGGTCTCGTTAGTTTTTTACCCATCGTTTTTTCGACACGTGGATTTTGACGGTAAAACAGGAGTACCGTGGCTGGCCATCGATTTACCATCGCCGGAGAGTGGTGCACCAAGGTAATGTTCCGTTTCAAACCCATGCACGCATTTCTAAAAGTCGTACGACACTGTTTTGCCATTTCGGACGGATGTTGCACCTTGCGCCGTGGATGTTGCACCCTGTAGATATCGATTATTCGGACGGCCTTAACTTCTGGCTCGTTTAGAGTTACGGGAGCCATAATCTGTCAAAATGAAGGCCTCGATGAGTTTTACGGCTTTGACAGTTTTCAGCCGTCAACGGATAGATTAATGCCCAAAAAGGACAACCCGAATCTCAATCGGGTCTCTTAAGTTTTTTACCCTTCTTTTTTTCGACACGTGGATTTTTACGGCAAAACAGGATTATGGTGGCAGGCCTTCGATTTACCATCGCTGGACAGTGATGCACCATGGTACTATTCCGTTTCAAACCCATGCACGCATTTCTAAAAGTCATACGGCACTGTTTCGCCATTTCGGACGGATGTTGCACCTTGCACCGTGGATGTTGCACCCTGTAGATATTGATTATTCGAACGGCCATAACTTCTTGCTCGTTTAGAGTTACGGGAGCCAAAACCTGTCAAAACGAAGGCCTCGATGAGTTCTACGGCTTTGACAGCTTTCAGCCGTCAATAGATAGATTAATGCCCAAAAAGGATAACCCGAATCTCAATCGGGTCTCTTAAGTTTTTTACCCTTCGTTTTTTCGACACGTGGATTTTTACGGTATAACAGGATTACCGTGGCTGGCCTTCGATATACCATCGCTATAGAGTGGTGCACCATGGTACTGTTCCATTTCAAACCCATGCACGCATTTCTAAAAGTCGTACGGCACTGTTTCGCCATTTCGGACGGATGTTGCACCTTGCACCGTGGATGTTGCACCCTGTAGATATCGATTATTCGGACGACCATAACTTCTGGCTCGTTTAGAGTTACGAGAGCCATAACCTGTCAAAACGAAAGCCTCTATGAGTTATACGTCTTTGACAGCTTTCAACCGTCAATGGATAAATTAATGCCCAAAAAGGACAACCCGAATCTCAATCGGGTCTCGTATGTTTTTTACCCTTCGTTCTTTTGACACGTGGATTTTTACGGTAATACAGGATTACAATGGCTGGTCTTCGATTTACCATCGCTGGAGAGTGGTGCACCATGGTACTGTTTCGTTTCAAATCCATGCACGCATTTCTAAAAGTCGTACGGCACTGTTTCGCCATTTCGGACGGATGTTGCACCTTGCACCGTGGATGTTGCACCCCATAGATATCGATTATTCAGACGGCCATAACTTCTGGCTCGTTTAGAGTTACGGGAGCCATAACCTGTCAAAACGAAGGCCTCGATGAGTTCTACGGCTTTGACATCTTTCAGCCGTCAACGGATAGATTAATTCCCAAAAAGGACAACCCGAATCTCAATCGGGTCTCGTAAGTTTTTTACCCTTCGTTTTTTCGACACGTGGATTTTTAAGGTGAAACAGGATTACGGTGGCTGGTCTTCGATTTACCATCGCTGGAGAGTGGAGCACCATGGTACTGTTCCGTTTCAAATCCATGCACGCATTTCTAAAAGTCGTACGGCACTGTTTCGCCATTTCAGACGGATGTTGCACCTTGCACCGTGGATGTTATACCATGTAGATATCGATTATACGGACGACCATAACTTCTGGCTCGTTTAGAGTTACGGGAGCCACAACCTGTCAAAACGAAGGCCTCGATGAGTTCTACGGCTTTGATAGCTTTCAACCGTCAACGGATAGATTAATGCCCAAAAAGGACAACCCGAATCTCACTCGGGTCTCGTAAGTTTTTTACCCTTCGTTTTTTCGACACGTGGATTTTTACGGTAAAACAGGATTACGGTGGCTGGTCTTCGATTTACCATCGCTGGAGAGTGGTGCACCATGGTACTGTTCCGTTTCAAATCCATGCACGCATTTCTAAAAGTCGTACGGCACTGTTTCGCCATTTTGGACGGATGTTGCACCTTGCACCGTGGATGTTGCACCCTATAGATATCGATTATTCGGACGGCCATAACTTCTGGCTCGTTTAGAGTTATGGGAGCCATAACCTGTCAAAACGAAGGCCTCAATGAGTTCTATGGGTTTGACAGCTTTCAGCCTTCAACGGATAGATTAATGCCCAAAAAGGACAACCGGAATCTCAATCTGGTCTCGTAAGTTTTTTACCCTTCGTTTTTTCGACACGTGGATTTTTTACGGTAAAACAGGATTACCGTGGCTGGCCTTCGATTTACCATCGCTGGAGAGTGGTGCACCATGGTACTGTTCCGTTTCAAATCCATGCACGCATTTCTAAAAGTCGTACGGCACTGTTTCGCCATTTCGGACGGATGTTGCACCATGCAGCGTGGATGTTGCACCCCGTAGATATCGATTATTCGTACGGCCATAACTTCTGGCTCGTTTAGAGTAACGGGAGCCATAACATGTCAAAACGAAGGCCTCGATGAGTTCTACGGCTTTGACAACTTTCAACCGTCAACGGATAGATTAATGCCCAAAAAGGACAAACCGAATCTCAATCGGGTCTCGTTAGTTTTTTACCCATCGTTTTTTCGACATGTGGATTTTGATGGTAAAACAGGAGTACCGTGGCTGGCCTTCGATTTACCATCGCCGGAGAGTGGTGCACCAAGGTAATGTTCCGTTTCAAACCCATGCACGCATTTCTAAAAGTCGTACGACACTGTTTTGCCATTTCGGACGGATGTTGCACCTTGCGCCGTGGATGTTGCACCCTGTAGATATCGATTATTCGGACGGCCTTAACTTCTGGCTCGTTTAGAGTTACGGGAGCCATAATCTGTCAAAATGAAGGCCTCGATGAGTTTTACGGCTTTGACAGTTTTCAGCCGTCAACGGATAGATTAATGCCCAAAAAGGACAACCCGAATCTCAATCGGGTCTCTTAAGTTTTTTACCCTTCTTTTTTTCGACACGTGGATTTTTACGGCAAAACAGGATTATGGTGGCAGGCCTTCGATTTACCATCGCTGGACAGTGATGCACCATGGTACTATTCCGTTTCAAACCCATGCACGCATTTCTAAAAGTCATACGGCACTGTTTCGCCATTTCGGACGGATGTTGCACCTTGCACCGTGGATGTTGCACCCTGTAGATATTGATTATTCGAACGGCCATAACTTCTTGCTCGTTTAGAGTTACGGGAGCCAAAACCTGTCAAAACGAAGGCCTCGATGAGTTCTACGGCTTTGACAGCTTTCAGCCGTCAATAGATAGATTAATGCCCAAAAAGGATAACCCGAATCTCAATCGGGTCTCTTAAGTTTTTTACCCTTCGTTTTTTCGACACGTGGATTTTTACGGTATAACAGGATTACCGTGGCTGGCCTTCGATATACCATCGCTATAGAGTGGTGCACCATGGTACTGTTCCATTTCAAACCCATGCACGCATTTCTAAAAGTCGTACGGCACTGTTTCGCCATTTCGGACGGATGTTGCACCTTGCACCGTGGATGTTGCACCCTGTAGATATCGATTATTCGGACGACCATAACTTCTGGCTCGTTTAGAGTTACGGGAGCCATAACCTATCAAAACGAAAGACTCTATGAGTTATACGTCTTTGACAGCTTTCAACCGTCAATGGATAAATTAATGCCCAAAAAGGACAACCCGAATCTCAATCGGGTCTCGTATGTTTTTTACCCTTCGTTCTTTTGACACGTGGATTTTTACGGTAATACAGGATTACAATGGCTGGTCTTCGATTTACCATCGCTGGAGAGTGGTGCACCATGGTACTGTTTCGTTTCAAATCCATGCACGCATTTCTAAAAGTCGTACGGCACTGTTTCGCCATTTCGGACGGATGTTACACCTTGCACCGTGGATGTTGCACCCCATAGATATCGATTATTTGGACGGCCATAACTTCTGGCTCGTTTAGAGTTATGGGAGCCATAACCTGTCAAAACGAAGGCCTCGATGAGTTCTACGGCTTTGACAGCTTTCAGCCGTCAACGGATAGATTAATTCCCAAAAAGGACAACCCGAATCTCAATCGGGTCTCGTAAGTTTTTTACCCTTCGTTTTTTCGACACGTGGATTTTTACGGTAAAAGAGGATTACCGTGGCTGGCCTTCGATTTACCAACGCTGGAGAGTGGTGCACCATGGTACTGTTCCGTTTCAAACCCATGCATGCATTTCTAAAAGTCATACGGCACTGTTTCTCCATTTCGGACGGGTGTTGCACCTTGCACCGTGGATGTTGCACCCTGTAGATATCGATTATTCGGACGACCATAACTTCTGGCTCGTTTAGAGTTACGGGAGCCACAACCTGTCAAAACGAAGGCCTCGATGAGTTCTACGGGTTCGACAGATTTCAGCCGTCAACGGATAGATTAATGCCCAAAAAGGACAACCCGAATCTCAATCGGGTCTCGTAAGTTTTTTACCCTTCGTTTTTTCGACACGTGGATTTTTACGGTAAAACAGGATTACCGTGGCCCGTCTTCGGCTTCCCATCGCTGGAGAGTGGTGCACCATGGTAGTGTTCCATTTCAAATCTATGCACGCATTTAAAAAAGTCGTACGGCACTGTTCGCCATTTCGGACGGATGTTGCACCTTGCACCGCGGATGTTGCACCCTGTAGATATCGATTATTCGGACGGCCATAACTTCTGGCTCGTTTAGAGTTACGGGAGCCATAACCTGTCAAAACGAAGGCCTCGATGAGTTGTACGGCTTTGACAGCTTTCAACCATCAACGGATAGATTAATGCCCAAAAAGGACAACCCAAATCTCAATCGGGTCTCGTAAGTTTTTTACCCTTCGTTTTTCGACACGTGGATTTTTACGGTAAAACAGGATTACTGTGGCTGGCCTTAGATTTACCATCGCTGGAGAGTGGTGCACCATGGTACTGTTCTGTTTCAAACCCATGCACGCATTTCTAAAAGTCGTACGGCACTGTTTCGCCATTTCGGACGGATGTTGCACCTTGCACCGTGGATGTTGCACCCTGTAGATATCGATTATTCGGACGGCCGTAACTTCTGTCTCGTTTAGAGTTACGGGAGCCATAACCTGTCAAAACGAAGGCCTCGATGAGTTCTATGGCTTTGACGGCTTTGACGGCTTTCAGCCGTCAACGGATAAATTAATTCCCAAAAAGGACAACCCGAATCTCAATCGGGTCTCTTAAGTTTTTTACCCTTCGTTTTTTCGACACGTGTATTTTTACGGCAAAACAGGATTACGGTGGCAGGCCTCCGATTTACCATCGCTGGACAGTGGTGCACCATGGTACTGTTGCGTTTCAAATCCATGCACGCATTTCTAAAAGTCATACGGCAATGTTTCGCCATTTCGGACGGATGTTGCACCTTGCACCGTGGATGTTGCACCCTGTAGATATCGATTATTCGGACGGCCATAACTTCTGGCTCGTTTAGAGTTATGGGAGCCATAACCTGCCAAAACGAAGGCCTCAATGAGTTCTATGGGTTTGACAGCTTTCAGCCTTCAACGGATAGATTAATGCCCAAAAAGGACAACCGGAATCTCAATCTGGTCTCGTAAGTTTTTTACCCTTCGTTTTTTCGACACGTGGATTTTTACGGTAAAACAGGATTACCGTGGCTGGCCTTCGATTTACCATCGCTGGAGAGTGGTGCACCATGGTACTGTTCCGTTTCAAATCCATGCACGCATTTCTAAAAGTCGTACGGCACTGTTTTGCCATTTCGGACGGATGTTGCACCCCGTAGATATCGATTATTCGGACGGCCATAACTTCTGGCTCGTTTAGAGTAACGGGAGCCATAACATGTCAAAACGAAGGCCTCGATGAGTTCTACGGCTTTGACAACTTTCAACCGTCAACGGATAGATTAATGCCCAAAAAGGACAAACCGAATCTCAATCGGGTCTCGTTAGTTTTTTACCCATCGTTTTTTCGACACGTGGATTTTGACGGTAAAACAGGAGTACCGTGGCTGGCCTTCGATTTACCATCGCCGGAGAGTGGTGCACCAAGGTAATGTTCCGTTTCAAACCCATGCACGCATTTCTAAAAGTCGTACGACACTGTTTTGCCATTTCGGACGGATGTTGCACCTTGCGCCGTGGATGTTGCACCCTGTAGATATCGATTATTCGGACAGCCTTAACTTCTGGCTCGTTTAGAGTTACGGGAGCCATAATCTGTCAAAATGAAGGCCTCGATGAGTTGTACGGCTTTGACAGTTTTCAGCCGTCAACGGATAGATTAATGCCCAAAAAGGACAACCCGAATCTCAATCGGGTCTCTTAAGTTTTTTACCCTTCTTTTTTTCGACACGTGGATTTTTACGGCAAAACAGGATTATGGTGGCAGGCCTTCGATTTACCATCGCTGGACAGTGATGCACCATGGTACTATTCCGTTTCAAACCCATGCACGCATTTCTAAAAGTCATACGGCACTGTTTCGCCATTTCGGACGGATGTTGCACCTTGCACCGTGGATGTTGCACCCTGTAGATATTGATTATTCGAACGGCCATAACTTCTTGCTCGTTTAGAGTTACGGGAGCCAAAACCTGTCAAAACGAAGGCCTCGATGAGTTCTACGGCTTTGACAGCTTTCAGCCGTCAATAGATAGATTAATGCACAAAAAGGATAACCCGAATCTCAATCGGGTCTCTTAAGTTTTTTACCCTTCGTTTTTTCGACACGTGGATTTTTACGGTATAACAGGATTACCGTGGCTGGCCTTCGATATACCATCGCTATAGAGTGGTGCACCATGGTACTGTTCCATTTCAAACCCATGCACGCATTTCTAAAAGTCGTACGGCACTGTTTCGCCATTTCGGACGGATGTTGCACCTTGCACCGTGGATGTTGCACCCTGTAGATATCGATTATTCGGACGACCATAACTTCTGGCTCGTTTAGAGTTACGGGAGCCATAACCTGTCAAAACGAAAGCCTCTATGAGTTATACGTCTTTGACAGCTTTCAACCGTCAATGGATAAATTAATGCCCAAAAAGGACAACCCGAATCTCAATCGGGTCTCGTATGTTTTTTACCCTTCGTTCTTTTGACACGTGGATTTTTACGGTAATACAGGATTACAATGGCTGGTCTTCGATTTACCATCGCTGGAGAGTGGTGCACCATGGTACTGTTTTGTTTCAAATCCATGCACGCATTTCTAAAAGTCGTACGGCACTGTTTCGCCATTTCGGACGGATGTTGCACCTTGCACCGTGGATGTTGCACCCCATAGATATCGATTATTCGGACGGCCATAACTTCTGGCTCGTTTAGAGTTATGGGAGCCATAACCTGTCAAAACGAAGGCCTCGATGAGTTCTACGGCTTTGACAGCTTTCAGCCGTCAACGGATAGATTAATTCCCATAAAGGACAACCCGAATCTCAATCGGGTCTCGTAAGTTTTTTACCCTTCGTTTTTTCGACACGTGGATTTTTACGGTAAAACAGGATTACCGTGGCTGGCCTTCGATTTACCATCGCTGGAGAGTGGTGCACCATGGTACTGTTCCGTTTCAAACCCATGCATGCATTTCTAAAAGTCATACGGCACTGTTTCTCCATTTCGGACGGGTGTTGCACCTTGCACCGTGGATGTTGCACCCTGTAGATATCGATTATTCGGACGACCATAACTTCTGGCTCGTTTAGAGTTACGGGAGCCACAACCCGTCAAAACGAAGGCCTCGATGAGTTCTACGGCTTCGACAGATTTCAGCCGTCAACGGATAGATTAATGCCCAAAAAGGACAACCCGAATCTCAATCGGGTCTCGTAAGTTTTTTACCCTTCGTTTTTTCGACACGTGGATTTTTACGGTAAAACAGGATTACCGTGGCCCGTCTTCGGCTTCCCATCGCTGGAGAGTGGTGCACCATGGTAGTGTTCCATTTCAAATCTATGCACGCATTTAAAAAAGTCGTACGGCACTGTTCGCCATTTCAGACGGATGTTGCACCTTGCACCGCGGATGTTGCACCCTGTAGATATCGATTATTCGGACGGCCATAACTTCTGGCTCGTTTAGAGTTACGAGAGCCATAATCTGTCAAAACGAAGGCCTCGATGAGTTGTACGGCTTTGACAGCTTTCAACCATCAACGGATAGATTAATGCCCAAAAAGGATAACCCAAATCTCAATCGGGTCTCGTAAGTTTTTTACCCTTCGTTTTTCGACACGTGGATTTTTACGGTAAAACAGGATTACTGTGGCTGGCCTTAGATTTACCATCGCTGGAGAGTGGTGCACCATGGTACTGTTCTGTTTCAAACCCATGCACGCATTTCTAAAAGTCGTACGGCACTGTTTCGCCATTTCGGACGGATGTTGCACCTTGCACCGTGGATGTTGCACCCTGTAGATATCGATTATTCGGACGGCCGTAACTTCTGTCTCGTTTAGAGTTACGGGAGCCATAACCTGTCAAAACGAAGGCCTCGATGAGTTCTATGGCTTTGACGGCTTTGATGGCTTTCAGCCGTCAGCGGATAAATTAATTCCCAAAAAGGATAACCCGAATCTCAATCGGGTCTCTTAAGTTTTTTACCCTTCGTTTTTTCGACACGTGTATTTTTACGGCAAAACAGGATTACGGTGGCAGGCCTCCGATTTACCATCGCTGGACAGTGGTGCACCATGGTACTGTTGCGTTTCAAATCCATGCACGCATTTCTAAAAGTCATACGGCACTGTTTCGCCATTTCGGACGGATGTTGCACCTTGCACCGTGGATGTTGCACCCTGTAGATATCGATTATTCGGACGGCCATAACTTCTGGCTCGTTTAGAGTTATGGGAGCCATAACCTGCCAAAACGAAGGCCTCAATGAGTTCTATGGGTTTGACAGCTTTCAGCCTTCAACGGATAGATTAATGCCCAAAAAGTACAACCGGAATCTGAATCTGGTCTCGTAAGTTTTTTACCCTTCGTTTTTTCGAAACGTGGATTTTTACGGTAAAACAGGATTACCGTGGCTGGCCTTCGATTTACCATCGCTGGAGAGTGGTGCACCATGGTACTGTTCCGTTTCAAATCCATGCACGCATTTCTAAAAGTCGTACGGCACTGTTTCGCCATTTCGGACGGATGTTGCACCATGCAGCGTGGATGTTGCACCCCGTAGATATCGATTATTCGGACGGCCATAACTTCTGGCTCGTTTAGAGTAACGGGAGCCATAACATGTCAAAACGAAGGCCTCGATGAGTTCTACGGCTTTGACAACTTTCAACCGTCAACGGATAGATTAATGCCCAAAAAGGACAAACCGAATCAATCGGGTCTCGTTAGTTTTTTACCCATCGTTTTTTCGACACGTGGATTTTGACGGTAAAACAGGAGTACCGTGGCTGGCCTTCGATTTACCATCGCCGGAGAGTGGTGCACCAAGGTAATGTTCCGTTTCAAACCCATGCACGCATTTCTAAAAGTCGTACGATACTGTTTTGCCATTTCGGACGGATGTTGCACCTTGCGCCGTGGATGTTGCACCCTGTAGATATCGATTATTCGGACGGCCTTAACTTCTGGCTCGTTTAGAGTTACGGGAGCCATAATCTGTCAAAATGAAGGCCTCGATGAGTTTTACGGCTTTGACAGTTTTCAGCCGTCAACGGATAGATTAATGCCCAAAAAGGACAACCCGAATCTCAATCGGGTCTCTTAAGTTTTTTACCCTTCTTTTTTTCGACACGTGGATTTTTACGGCAAAACAGGATTATGGTGGCAGGCCTTCGATTTACCATCGCTGGACAGTGATGCACCATGGTACTATTCCGTTTCAAACCCATGCACGCATTTCTAAAAGTCATACGGCACTGTTTCGCCATTTCGGACGGATGTTGCACCTTGCACCGTGGATGTTGCACCCTGTAGATATTGATTATTCGAACGGCCATAACTTCTTGCTCGTTTAGAGTTACGGGAGCCAAAACCTGTCAAAACGAAGGCCTCGATGAGTTCTACGGCTTTGACAGCTTTCAGCCGTCAATAGATAGATTAATGCCCAAAAAGGATAACCCGAATCTCAATCGGGTCTCTTAAGTTTTTTACCCTTCGTTTTTTCGACACGTGGATTTTTACGGTATAACAGGATTACCGTGGCTGGCCTTCGATATACCATCGCTATAGAGTGGTGCACCATGGTACTGTTCCATTTCAAACCCATGCACGCATTTCTAAAAGTCGTACGACACTGTTTCGCCATTTCGGACGGATGTTGCACCTTGCACCGTGGATGTTGCACCCTGTAGATATCGATTATTCGGACGACCATAACTTCTGGCTCGTTTAGAGTTACGAGAGCCATAACCTGTCAAAACGAAAGCCTCTATGAGTTATACGTCTTTGACAGCTTTCAACCGTCAATGGATAAATTAATGCCCAAAAAGGACAACCCGAATCTCAATCGGGTCTCGTATGTTTTTTACCCTTCGTTCTTTTGACACGTGGATTTTTACGGTAATACAGGATTACAATGGCTGGTCTTCGATTTACCATCGCTGGAGAGTGGTGCACCATGGTACTGTTTCGTTTCAAATCCATGCACGCATTTCTAAAAGTCGTACGACACTGTTTCGCCATTTCGGACGGATGTTGCACCTTGCACCGTGGATGTTGCACCCCATAGATATCGATTATTCGGACGGCCATAACTTCTGGCTCGTTTAGAGTTATGGGAGCCATAACCTGTCAAAACGAAGGCCTCGATGAGTTCTACGGCTTTGACAGCTTTCAGCCGTCAACGGATAGATTAATTCCCAAAAAGGACAACCCGAATCTCAATCGGGTCTCGTAAGTTTTTTACCCTTCGTTTTTTCGACACGTGGATTTTTACGGTAAAACAGGATTACCGTGGCTGGCCTTCGATTTACCATCGCTGGAGAGTGGTGCACCATGGTACTGTTCCGTTTCAAACCCATGCATGCATTTCTAAAAGTCATACGGCACTGTTTCTCCATTTCGGACGGATGTTGCACCTTGCACCGTGGATGTTGCACCGTGTAGATGTCGATTATTCGGACGACCATAACTTCTGGCTCGTTTAGAGTTACGGGAGCCACAACCCGTCAAAACGAAGGCCTCGATGAGTTCTACGGCTTCGACAGATTTCAGCCGTCAACGGATAGATTAATGCCCAAAAAGGACAACCCGAATCTCAATCGGGTCTCGTAAGTTTTTTACCTTTCGTTTTTTCGACACGTGGATTTTTACGGTAAAACAGGATTACCGTGGCCCGTCTTCGGCTTCCCATCGCTGGAGAGTGGTGCACCATGGTAGTGTTCCATTTCAAATCTATGCACGCATTTAAAAAAGTCGTACGGCACTGTTCGCCATTTCGGACGGATGTTGCACCTTGCACCGCGGATGTTGCACCCTGTAGATATCGATTATTCGGACGGCCATAACTTCTGGCTCGTTTAGAGTTACGGGAGCCATAACCTGTCAAAACGAAGGCCTCGATGAGTTGTACGGCTTTGACAGCTTTCAACCATCAACGGATAGATTAATGCCCAAAAAGGACAACCCAAATCTCAATCGGGTCTCGTAAGTTTTTTACCCTTCGTTTTTCGACACGTGGATTTTTACGGTAAAACAGGATTACTGTGGCTGGCCTTAGATTTACCATCGCTGGAGAGTGGTGCACCATGGTACTGTTCTGTTTCAAACCCATGCACGCATTTCTAAAAGTCGTACGGCACTGTTTCGCCATTTCGGACGGATGTTGCACCTTGCACCGTGGATGTTGCACCCTGTAGATATCGATTATTCGGACGGCCGTAACTTCTGTCTCGTTTAGAGTTACGGGAGCCATAACCTGTCAAAACGAAGGCCTCGATGAGTTCTATGGCTTTGACGGCTTTGACGGCTTTCAGCCGTCAACGGATAAATTAATTCCCAAAAAGGACAACCCGAATCTCAATCGGGTCTCTTAAGTTTTTTACCCTTCGTTTTTTCGACACGTGTATTTTTACGGCAAAACAGGATTACGGTGGCAGGCCTCCGATTTACCATCGCTGGACAGTGGTGCACCATGGTACTGTTGCGTTTCAAATCCATGCACGCATTTCTAAAAGTCATACGGCACTGTTTCGCCATTTCGGACGGATGTTGCACCTTGCACCGTGGATGTTGCACCCTGTAGATATCGATTATTCGGACGGCCATAACTTCTGGCTCGTTTAGAGTTATGGGAGCCATAACCTGCCAAAACGAAGGCCTCAATGAGTTCTATGGGTTTGACAGCTTTCAGCCTTCAACGGATAGATTAATGCCCAAAAAGGACAACCGGAATCTCAATCTGGTCTCGTAAGTTTTTTACCCTTCGTTTTTTCGACACGTGGATTTTTACGGTAAAACAGGATTACCGTGGCTGGCCTTCGATTTACCATCGCTGGAGAGTGGTGCACCATGGTACTGTTCCGTTTCAAATCCATGCACGCATTTCTAAAAGTCGTACGGCACTGTTTCGCCATTTCGGACGGATGTTGCACCATGCAGCGTGGATGTTGCACCCCGTAGATATCGATTATTCGGACGGCCATAACTTCTGGCTCGTTAGAGTAACGGGAGCCATAACATATCAAAACGAAGGCCTCGATGAGTTCTACGGCTTTGACAACTTTCAACCGTCAACGGATAGATTAATGCCCAAAAAGGACAAACCGAATCTCAATCGGGTCTCGTTAGTTTTTTACCCATCGTTTTTTCGACACGTGGATTTTGACGGTAAAACAGGAGTACCGTGGCTGGCCTTCGATTTACCATCGCCGGAGAGTGGTGCACCAAGGTAATGTTCCGTTTCAAACCCATGCACGCATTTCTAAAAGTCGTACGACACTGTTTTGCCATTTCGGACGGATGTTGCACCTTGCGCCGTGGATGTTGCACCCTGTAGATATCGATTATTCGGACGGCCTTAACTTCTGGCTCGTTTAGAGTTACGGGAGCCATAATCTGTCAAAATGAAGGCCTCGATGAGTTTTACGGCTTTGACAGTTTTCAGCCGTCAACGGATAGATTAATGCCCAAAAAGGACAACCCGAATCTCAATCGGGTCTCTTAAGTTTTTTACCCTTCTTTTTTTCGACACGTGGATTTTTACGGCAAAACAGGATTATGGTGGCAGGCCTTCGATTTACCATCGCTGGACAGTGATGCACCATGGTACTATTCCGTTTCAAACCCATGCACGCATTTCTAAAAGTCATACTGCACTGTTTCGCCATTTCGGACGGATGTTGCACCTTGCACCGTGGATGTTGCACCCTGTAGATATTGATTATTCGAACGGCCATAACTTCTTGCTCGTTTAGAGTTACGGGAGCCAAAACCTGTCAAAACGAAGGCCTCGATGAGTTCTACGTCTTTGACAGCTTTCAGCCATCAATAGATAGATTAATGCCCAAAAAGGATAACCCGAATCTCAATCGGGTCTCTTAAGTTTTTTACCCTTCATTTTTTCGACACGTGGATTTTTACGGTATAACAGGATTACCGTGGCTGGCCTTCGATATACCATCGCTATAGAGTGGTGCACCATGGTACTGTTCCATTTCAAACCCATGCACGCATTTCTAAAAGTCGTACGGCACTGTTTCGCCATTTCGGACGGATGTTGCACCTTGCACCGTGGATGTTGCACCCTGTAGATATCGATTATTCGGACGACCATAACTTCTGGCTCGTTTAGAGTTACGGGAGCCATAACCTGTCAAAACGAAAGCCTCTATGAGTTATACGTCTTTGACAGCTTTCAACCGTCAATGGATAAATTAATGCCCAAAAAGGACAACCCGAATCTCAATCGGGTCTCGTATGTTTTTTACCCTTCGTTCTTTTGACACGTGGATTTTTACGGTAATACAGGATTACAATGGCTGGTCTTCGATTTACCATCGCTGGAGAGTGGTGCACCATGGTACTGTTTCGTTTCAAATCCATGCACGCATTTCTAAAAGTCGTACGGCACTGTTTCGCCATTTCGGACGGATGTTGCACCTTGCACCGTGGATGTTGCACCCCATAGATATCGATTATTCGGACGGCCATAACTTCTGGCTCGTTTAGAGTTATGGGAGCCATAACCTGTCAAAACGAAGGCCTCGATGAGTTCTACGGCTTCGACAGATTTCAGCCGTCAACGGATAGATTAATGCCCAAAAAGGACAACCCGAATCTCAATCGGGTCTCGTAAGTTTTTTACCCTTCGTTTTTTCGACACGTGGATTTTTACGGTAAAACAGGATTACCGTGGCTGGCCTTCGATTTACCATCGCTGGAGAGTGGTGCACCATGGTACTGTTCCGTTTCAAACCCATGCATGCATTTCTAAAAGTCATACGGCACTGTTTCTCCATTTCGGACGGATGTTGCACCTTGCACCGTGGATGTTGCACCTTGTAGATGTCGATTATTCGGACGACCATAACTTCTGGCTCGTTTAGAGTTACGGGAGCCACAACCTGTCAAAACGAAGGCCTCGATGAGTTCTACGGCTTCGACAGATTTCAGCCGTCAACGGATAGATTAATGCCCAAAAAGGACAACCCGAATCTCAATCGGGTCTCGTAAGTTTTTTACCTTTCGTTTTTTCGACACGTGGATTTTTACGGTAAAACAGGATTACCGTGGCCCGTCTTCGGCTTCCCATCGCTGGAGAGTGGTGCACCATGGTAGTGTTCCATTTCAAATCTATGCACGCATTTAAAAAAGTCGTACGGCACTGTTCGCCATTTCGGACGGATGTTGCACCTTGCACCGCGGATGTTGCACCCTGTAGATATCGATTATTCGGACGGCCATAACTTCTGGCTCGTTTAGAGTTACGGGAGCCATAACCTGTCAAAACGAAGGCCTCGATGAGTTGTACGGCTTTGACAGCTTTCAACCATCAACGGATAGATTAATGCCCAAAAAGGACAACCCAAATCTCAATCGGGTCTCGTAAGTTTTTTACCCTTCGTTTTTCGACACGTGGATTTTTATGGTAAAACAGGATTACTGTGGCTGGCCTTAGATTTACCATCGCTGGAGAGTGGTGCACCATGGTACTGTTCTGTTTCAAACCCATGCACGCATTTCTAAAAGTCGTACGGCACTGTTTCGCCATTTCGGACGGATGTTGCACCTTGCACCGTGGATGTTGCACCCTGTAGATATCGATTATTCGGACGGCCGTAACTTCTGTCTCGTTTAGAGTTACGGGAGCCATAACCTGTCAAAACGAAGGCCTCGATGAGTTCTATGGCTTTGACGGCTTTGACGGCTTTCAGCCGTCAACGGATAAATTAATTCCCAAAAAGGACAACCCGAATCTCAATCGGGTCTCTTAAGTTTTTTACCCTTCGTTTTTTCGACACGTGTATTTTTACGGCAAAACAGGATTACGGTGGCAGGCCTCCGATTTACCATCGCTGGACAGTGGTGCACCATGGTACTGTTGCGTTTCAAATCCATGCACGCATTTCTAAAAGTCATACGGCACTGTTTCGCCATTTCGGACGGATGTTGCACCTTGCACCGTGGATGTTGCACCCTGTAGATATCGATTATTCGGACGGCCATAACTTCTGGCTCGTTTAGAGTTATGGGAGCCATAACCTGCCAAAACGAAGGCCTCAATGAGTTCTATGGGTTTGACAGCTTTCAGCCTTCAACGGATAGATTAATGCCCAAAAAGGACAACCGGAATCTCAATCTGGTCTCGTAAGTTTTTTACCCTTCGTTTTTTCGACACGTGGATTTTTACGGTAAAACAGGATTACCGTGGCTGGCCTTCGATTTACCATCGCTGGAGAGTGGTGCACCATGGTACTGTTCCGTTTCAAATCCATGCACGCATTTCTAAAAGTCGTACGGCACTGTTTCGCCATTTCGGACGGATGTTGCACCATGCAGCGTGGATGTTGCACCCCGTAGATATCGATTATTCGGACGGCCATAACTTCTGGCTCGTTAGAGTAACGGGAGCCATAACATATCAAAACGAAGGCCTCGATGAGTTCTACGGCTTTGACAACTTTCAACCGTCAACGGATAGATTAATGCCCAAAAAGGACAAACCGAATCTCAATCGGGTCTCGTTAGTTTTTTACCCATCGTTTTTTCGACACGTGGATTTTGATGGTAAAACAGGAGTACCGTGGCTGGCCTTCGATTTACCATCGCCGGAGAGTGGTGCACCAAGGTAATGTTCCGTTTCAAACCCATGCACGCATTTCTAAAAGTCGTACGACACTGTTTTGCCATTTCGGACGGATGTTGCACCTTGCGCCGTGGATGTTGCACCCTGTAGATATCGATTATTCGGACGGCCTTAACTTCTGGCTTGTTTAGAGTTACGGGAGCCATAATCTGTCAAAATGAAGGCCTCGATGAGTTTTACGGCTTTGACAGTTTTCAGCCGTCAACGGATAGATTAATGCCCAAAAAGGACAACCCGAATCTCAATCGGGTCTCTTAAGTTTTTTACCCTTCTTTTTTTCGACACGTGGATTTTTACGGCAAAACAGGATTATGGTGGCAGGCCTTCGATTTACCATCGCTGGACAGTGATGCACCATGGTACTATTCCGTTTCAAACCCATGCACGCATTTCTAAAAGTCATACGGCACTGTTTCGCCATTTCGGACGGATGTTGCACCTTGCACCGTGGATGTTGCACCCTGTAGATATTGATTATTCGAACGGCCATAACTTCTTGCTCGTTTAGAGTTACGGGAGCCAAAACCTGTCAAAACGAAGGCCTCGATGAGTTCTACGGCTTTGACAGCTTTCAGCCATCAATAGATAGATTAATGCCCAAAAAGGATAACCCGAATCTCAATCGGGTCTCTTAAGTTTTTTACCCTTCGTTTTTTCGACACGTGGTTTTTACGGTATAACAGGATTACCGTGGCTGGCCTTCGATATACCATCGCTATAGAGTGGTGCACCATGGTACTGTTCCATTTCAAACCCATGCACGCATTTCTAAAAGTCGTACGGCACTGTTTCGCCATTTCGGACGGATGTTGCACCTTGCACCGTGGATGTTGCACCCTGTAGATATCGATTATTAGGACGACCATAACTTCTGGCTCGTTTAGAGTTACGGGAGCCATAACCTGTCAAAACGAAAGCCTCTATGAGTTATACGTCTTTGACAGCTTTCAACCGTCAATGGATAAATTAATGCCCAAAAAGGACAACCCGAATCTCAATCGGGTCTCGTATGTTTTTTACCCTTCGTTCTTTTGACACGTGGATTTTTATGGTAATACAGGATTACAATGGCTGGTCTTCGATTTACCATCGCTGGAGAGTGGTGCACCATGGTATTGTTTCCTTTCAAATCCATGCACGCATTTCTAAAAGTCGTACGGCACTGTTTCGCCATTTCGGACGGATGTTGCACCTTGCACCGTGGATGTTGCACCCCATAGATATCGATTATTCGGACGGCCATAACTTCTGGCTCGTTTAGAGTTATGGGAGCCATAACCTGTCAAAACGAAGGCCTCGATGAGTTCTACGGCTTTGACAGCTTTCAGCCGTCAACGGATAGATTAATTCCCAAAAAAGACAACCCGAATCTCAATCGGGTCTCGTAAGTTTTTTACCCTTCGTTTTTTCGACACGTGGATTTTTACGGTAAAACAGGATTACCGTGGCTGGCCTTCGATTTACCATCGCTGGAGAGTGGTGCACCATGGTACTGTTCCGTTTCAAACCCATGCATGCATTTCTAAAAGTCATACGGCACTGTTTCTCCATTTCGGACGGATGTTGCACCTTGCACCGTGGATGTTGCACCCTGTAGATATCGATTATTCGGACGACCATAACTTCTGGCTCGTTTAGAGTTACGGGAGCCACAACCTGTCAAAACGAAGGCCTCGATGAGTTCTACGGCTTCGACAGATTTCAGCCGTCAACGGATAGATTAATGCCCAAAAAGGACAACCCGAATCTCAATCGGGTCTCGTAAGTTTTTTACCCTTCGTTTTTTCGACACGTGGATTTTTACAGTAAAACAGGATTACCGTGGCCCGTCTTCGGCTTCCCATCGCTGGAGAGTGGTGCACCATGGTAGTGTTCCATTTCAAATCTATGCACGCATTTAAAAAAGTCGTACGGCACTGTTCGCCATTTCGGACGGATGTTGCACCTTGCACCGCGGATGTTGCACCCTGTAGATATCGATTATTCGGACGGCCATAACTTCTGGCTCGTTTAGAGTTACGGGAGCCATAACCTGTCAAAACGAAGGCCTCGATGAGTTGTACGGCTTTGACAGCTTTCAACCATCAACGGATAGATTAATGCCCAAAAAGGACAACCCAAATCTCAATCGGGTCTCGTAAGTTTTTTACCCTTCGTTTTTTCGACACGTGGATTTTTACGGTAAAACAGGATTACTGTGGCTGGCCTTAGATTTACTATCGCTGGAGAGTGGTGCACCATGGTACTGTTCTGTTTCAAACCAATGCACGCATTTCTAAAAGTCGTACGGCACTGTTTCGCCATTTCGGACGGATGTTGCACCTTGCACCGTGGATGTTGCACCCTGTAGATATCGATTATTCGGACGGCCGTAACTTCTGTCTCGTTTAGAGTTACGGGAGCCATAACCTGTCAAAATGAAGGCCTCGATGAGTTCTATGGCTTTGACGGCTTTGACGGCTTTCAGCCGTCAACGGATAAATTAATTCCCAAAAAGGACAACCCGAATCTCAATCGGGTCTCTTAAGTTTTTTACCCTTCGTTTTTTCGACACGTGTATTTTTACGGCAAAACAGGATTACGGTGGCAGGCCTCCGATTTACCATCGCTGGACAGTGGTGCACCATGGTACTGTTGCGTTTCAAATCCATGCACGCATTTCTAAAAGTCATACGGCACTGTTTCGCCATTTCGGACGGATGTTGCACCTTGCACCGTGGATGTTGCACCCTGTAGATATCGATTATTCGGACGGCCATAACTTCTGGCTCGTTTAGAGTTACGGGAGTCATAACCTGTCAAAACGAAGGCCTCGATGAGTTCTACGGCTTTGACAACTTTCAGCCGTCAACAGATAGATTAATGCCCAAAAAGGACAACCCGAATCTCAATCGGGTCTCGTAAGTTTTTTACCCATCGTTTTTTCGACACGTGGATTTTTACGGTAAAACGGGATTATCATGGCCCGTCTTCGACTTCGCATCGCTGGAGAGTGGTGCGCCATGGTACTGTTCCATTTCAAATCCATGCACGCATTTCTAAAAGTCGTACGGCACTGTTTCACCATTTTGGACGGATGTTGCACCTTGCACCGTGGATGTTGCACCCTGTAGATATCGATTATTCAAACGGCCATAACTTCTGGCTCGTTTAGAGTTACGGGAGCCATAATCTGTCAAAACGAAGGCCTCGATGAGTTCTACGGCTTTGACAGCTTTCAGCCGTCAACGGATAGATTAATGCCCAAAAAGGACAACTCGAATCTCAATCGGGTCTCGTAAGTTTTTTACCCTTCATTTTTTCGACACGTGGATTTTTATGGTAAAACAGGATTACCGTGGCTGGCCTTCGATTTACCATCGTTGGAGAGTGGTGCACCATGGCACTGTTCCGTTTCAAACCTATGCACGCATTTCTAAAAGTCGTACGGCACTGTTTTGCCATTTCGGACGGATGTTGCACCATGCACCTTGGATGTTACACCCTGTAGATATCGATTATTCGGACAGCCATAACTTCTGGCTCGTTTAGAGTTACGGGAGCCATAACCTGTCAAAACGAAGGCCTCATTGAGTTCTACGGCTTTGATAGCTTTCAGCCATCAACGGATAGATTAATGCCCAAAAAGGACAACCCGAATCTCAATCGGGTCTCGTAAGTTTTTCACCCTTCGTTTTTTCGACACGTGGATTTTTCCGGTAAAACAGGATTACGGTGGCTGGTCTTCGATTTACCATCGCTGGAGAGTGGTGCATCATGGTACTGTTCCGTTTCAAATCCATGCATGCATTTCTAAAAGTCGTACGGCACTGTTTCGCCTTTTCGGACGGATGCTGCACCTTGCACCGTGGATGTTGCACCCTGTAGATATCGATTATACGGACGACCATAACTTCTGGCTCGTTTAGAGTTACGGGAGCCATAACCTGTCAAAACAAAGGCCTCGATGAGTTCTACGTCTTTGACAGCTTTCAGCCGTCAACGGATAGATTAATGCCCAAAAAGGACCACCTGAATCTCAATCGGGTCTCGTATGTTTTTACCCTTCGTTTTTTCGAAACGTGGATTTTTACGGTAAAACAGGATTACCGTGGCCCGTCTTCGGCTTCCCATCACTGGAGAGTGGTGCACCATGGTAGTGTTTCGTTTCAAATCTATGCACGCATTTCAAAAAGTCGTACGGCACTGTTCGCCATTTCGGACGGATGTTGCACCTTGCACCGTGGATGTTGCACCGTGTAGATATCGATTATTCGGACGGCCATAACTTCTGGCTCGTTTAGAGTTACGGGAGCCATAACCTGTCAAAACGAAGGCCTCGATGAGTTCTACGGCTTTGACAGCTTTCAACCATCAATGGATAGATTAATGCCCAAAAAGGACAACCCGAATCTCAATCGGGCCTCGTAAGTTTTTTACCCTTCGTTTTTTCGACACGTAGATTTTTACGGTAAAACAGGATTACTGTGGCTGGCCTTAGATTTACCATCGCTGGAGAGTGGTGCACCATGGTACTGTTCCGTTTGAAACCCATGCACGCATTTCTAAAAGTCGTACGGCACTGTTTCGCCATTTCGGACGGATGTTGCACCTTGCACCGTGGATGTTGCACCCTGTAGATATCGATTATTCGGACGGCCGTAACTTCTGGCTCGTTTAGAGTTACGGGAGCCATAACCTGTCAAAACGAAGGCCTCGATGAGTTCTACGACTTTGATGGCTTTGACAGCTTTCAGTCGTCAACGGATAAATTAATTCACAAAAAGGACAACCCGAATCTCAATCGGGTCTCTTAAGTTTTTTACCCTTCGTTTTTTCGACACGTGGATTTTTACGGCAAAACAGGATTACGGTGGCAGGCCTTCGATTTACCATCGCTGGACAGTGGTGCACCATGGTACTGTTCCATTTCAAATCCATGCACGCATTTCTAAATGTCATACGGCACTGTTTCGCCATTTCGGACGGATGTTGCACCTTGCACCATGGATTTTGCACCCTGTAGATATCGATTATTCGGACGGCCATAACTTCTGGCTTGTTTAGAGTTACGGGAGCCATAACCTGTCAAAACGAAGCCCTCGATGAGTTCTAAGGCTTTGACAGCTTTCAGCCGTCAACGGATAGATTAATGCCTAAAAAGGACAACCCGAATCTCAATCGTGTCTCGTAAGTTTTTTACCCTTCGTTTTTTCGACACGTGGACTTTTACGGTAAAACGGGATTACGGTGGCCCGTCTTCGACTTCGCATCGCTGGAGAGTGGTGCACCATGGTACTGTTCCGTTTCAAATCCGTGCATGCATTTCTAAAAGTCGTACGGCACTGTTTCACCATTTCGGACGGATGTTGCACCTTGCACCGTGGATGTTGCACCCTGTAGATATCGATTATTCAAACGGCCATAACTTCTGGCTCGTTTAGAGTTACGGCAGCCATAACCTGTCGAAACGAAGGCCTCGACGAGCTCTATGGCTTTGACAGATTTCAGCCGTTAACGGATAGATTAATGCCCAAAAAGGAAAACCCGAATCTCAATCGGGTCTCGTAAGTTTTTTACCCTTCGTTTTATCGACACGTGGATTTTTACGGTAAAACAGGATTACCGTGGCCCATCTTCGACTTCCCATCGCCGGAGAGTGGTGCACCATGGTACTGTTCCATTTCAAATCCATGCACTCATTTCTAAAAGTCGTACGGCATTGTTTCGCCATTTCGGACGGATGTTGCACCTTGCACCGTGGATGTTGCACCCTGTAGATATCGATTATTCGGACGGCCATAACTTCTGGCTCGTTTAGAGTTACGGGAGCCATAACCTGTCAAAACAAAGGCCTCGATGAGTTCTACGGCTTTGACAGCTTTCAACCGTCAACGGATAGATTAATGCCCAAAAAGGACAACCCGAATCTCAATCGGGTCTCGTAAGTTTTTTACCCTTTGTTTTTTCGACACGTGGATTTTTACGGTAAAACAGGATTGCGGTGGCTGGTCTTCGATTTACCATCGCTGGAGAGTGGTGCACCATGGTACTTGTTTGCACAAAAAATGGACGAACACCTCCAATTCGTATTATTTAGTTGATTATATGTTATTTTCAAGGTTTTAGGTTACTTATGCAAATATGTAAAAAACAACGACTAAAATGTAAAAGACACGCAGATTTATAGTGGTTCGGCCAGAACGTGCCTACGTCCACTTTATATGTTATTCTCTCCTTTCTTTCAAATTACAAGTACAAAGCTTTAAGTACAAGTATAAGAAGTTGTTTGAAAGTTCCTTCCTTGCTTGAGCTCTCGAACTTATCTGCCATTGTTGTACCCCTGCCCCTCTATTTATAGAGTGAGGCTGGGGGCAGGGGTCTTGGATGTATATAGCTGCTGGTGGGCCTGGGCTGAAGCAATCTGGTCTGGCATATCTGGTTCGGTGGAGCTTTGGTCCGGTGGTTGGAGATGGTTGGACCGGTGGAGCTTTGGTCCGGTGGTTGGAGATGGTTGGACCGATAGGGCTTTGGTCCGGTGGTTGTTGGTGGGAGATGAGACCTTGGTCCGGTATGGTTGGTTCGGCTACGACGTGGAGATGCGGTGGTTCGGTGGAGGGTGAGGTTTGGCTCGGCATATAGGTGGTTCGGCAGTGGTTGGTCCGGCATGGAGTTGAGGTGGTTGGACCGGTAGCGAGACCAGATCGGTGTTTGGATGGAGGGGCTTTTGGAACGGTGGCGCCATGGTGTTGAGTTGGTTCGGCAGGGGTTTTGGGTAGGTTGTTTGGTTCGGTGGCGCCTAGTTGAGATTGGTTCGGTGATGGTGGGTTTTGGACCGGTGGTAGGTTGGACCGGTGATGGTGGATGGAGCACGGATACTGGATGGAAATGGCGAAGCTGATGCCTCTAGGTCTTGTGATTCCATGGGTGAGAATTCACCCAACATTTGCCCCCCAAATTGGGGCACGTGCTTGCAGGTGTTGCGCTTTGTTTTTCTTCCAGTTGGATAACTGGTATTGCTTCATTGGGTTTGGGGTGCGGAAAAGGATGGTCCGGTGCCTCTGCGCTTGTCTATATATAGGGGCTGCACCCCTTCGTTATTCCTTACCGAATCAGGGAGTGCCGAATCAGTTAGAGTGCCGAATCATCCTTGCACCGAATCAACTAAGTACCGAATATACACGTGCCGAATCAAGCAAGTGCCGAACCAAACTAGTACCGAACCTGGTACGTTTTCTTTCGTCGAATTAACATGGACGAGATCGATGTGCTGAGTGCCGAATGTGATATGCCGAATGAGATGTGTGATGTATTACCGAATGATCTTTAAACCTTTAATACCGGATGGATTTTATGCCGAATGAGCTATGCCGAATGAGATCTCATATTTGAATCTTGAGTGGAACACTAACCCTATATTCACCTACTTGCTTACATTTCCACACATCTTGTTCTAATACCATGTTTTTCTTGTGCCGTAGATAAATGTCTCGCAAAACGGAAACTCGATCAGATAGAAAGAAGTCCAAGGCTAGAGAAGAGTCTTCTTCCGTGCCCCCAGCCCAACCAGGACCGGTGCAACACGGACCTGCCCCGCGGTCGTTAGTGGATGGGTACGGTCCCCAGGAACTTCTGGTCTCCCCTCCCGATTGCTTTCCTAGCTCCTTAAAGGAGGAGCAACTTGATGTTATTTCTCGTTCCTTCGGGATAGATAGAGCGCTTGTGCGATTGCCGGGGAACGGAGTGATGCCGCATGACCCCCCCGAAGGATACTTTGCTTACAGCAGATATCATTGCATGTGTGGTGCTGTCCCGCCTCTCAACACCTGGATAGTTAGCTTTATCACATATCTGAAGGTGGCTCCATTCCAGCTTCAGCCTAACTCCTACGCCATTCTGATGAGTCTTTTCGTCATCTTTCAGAGGAAATATGGGCGTCCCCCTTCCAACCGAGAGATCCGATATCTGTACAACTTGAGAGGCTATAAGAAGGGGTCTCCATATATCAGTTTGGAAGCGGTCGTGCCCTTTAAGCCTGTTCTGGATTTGTACTCGAAGTTTAGTATGTTCAAGAAGGAATGGTTTTTTATTAGGGATGACCCTGTTTCTTTCCGCCTTTTCACTTCCGGCTGTAAGTCGAACTTCATTTATATTTTCCTTGTCCCGATCACAATGCTTCTTCTTATATGCTTTTATTTCTTGCTAGCGACAGGTGGTTTTGCGGTCATGGAGACTGATTCCTTGGCTCGGATGGCTACTGAAATAAAGGCCATTTCGGGAAGGGATAGATCGGCTTCTTTCCTGATCAGGAATGTCACTCTCCTAGAGTATAACTTGATTCTGCCGCATCAATCTGTGGTTAAACAGAGAGATACAGCCGAGGAGAGGGCTGCTAAAGCCAAGGATGGGGCTACTGCGAAGAGTAGCAAGAGGAGACCTTTCTCGGTACCCCCAGCCGTCGGGGGAAAGAAGCTTAAGAAGTCTGACGGACCCTCTCCCAGTACTTGTCCAGATATTCCGGAGGAGGAAGGTGGAGAGGAGGAAAGAGACGAAGTGGAGAGCGGAGGAGATGGAGAAGGTGATGGACAGGGTGGTAGTGGTGCCGGGATTTTGTCTTCTGAGCAGGCAGGGGAGATCCAGGAGTGGACGGATGATGCCTTCCGCTAGGCTTTTGAAGGGTTGGAGGAAGGATCAGCCTCAGTGAAGAAGGCAAAGGAGGTTGACAAGGCTGGGGCTGGCGCCGACCCGTTCCCTAAGAGTTCTTCAGCTGAGGTGGCTCCAGTGATTCAAGGTGAACTCTTGACTTCTGCAGATTCCATTTATGATAGGGACTTAGGAATATTTTATGTTTCGCTTCCGTCCTGGACTGAGATTCAGGACTTATTGCAGTATTCTTCTTCTCCGTAGGGTTTGTATAACAGACGTGCCTTCTCATTCTTTTTAAGTTACCATATTTCTTGAATTATGGACCCTTGTATGTTCGTAACACTTGTTCTTTATTACAGGGGCAGGTGAGGTGGCCAAAACTTCAGACGTTCGACGCCGCCTGGAACAATACAAGTTACTTAGAGCTTCTGCCAAGCCTAAGCCTACCACTAGTCGTCTAGGAGACGTAGTTAGCTACCGTCCTCTTTTTGGGGTCATTGAACAGAGTATTCAGAAAAAGAAGAGGAGTCGCTCCTTATTTGAATCTTCACCCGGTCCGCAGCTTCCTCCTCAACCTATTCATGATATCACGGAGGAGGACACTGAGAATATTCCCTCCCCGCATCCGTCTGAAAATCCTACCGTTATTCGCATAAGGCGCCCCGGCGTGCCTCGCAATCCCTTTGCCGGCCACCCGGATTTAGACCACAGTTCGCAAGATATATTATTTGATGAGGCCACGGGCGAGCATCTTCTCCCCCGCAATCCCATGGTTCGGATTCTTGATGAGGCTAAGTCTCTAGATCTGGATCTTCTCACTACTCGGATAGCTGCCATGGGGGACGAAGCCAAGGCCAACATTAACCGGGTCGCGGAGGAGGTCAAGAAATTGATGGAGCATCATGCTCGGCTGGCTAGGGCTAGGGAGGAAATTGGGAGTGCTAACATCCGGCTGCGGCTACAGGTTTCTGATCAGGCCAAACAGCTTGCCGATCAGGCTATTCAGATTTCTCAGCACGAGGCAGCCTCCAGGCAGTTGAAGGAGAATCTGGAAAAGGCCAGTAGGGCAGAATTGCGAAAAACGGAGGCTGCTTGCAAGGGGCGGATTGATATGGACATTGCGACGGTGGATGAGGTTCGGAATGCGGATCTTGAGCGGATTGAAGAGTTGCCTGGGAGGCTTGAGGCCGCAGAGCTTGCTCACGCCAAGCTAAAGGAAGAGATGGAGGAAATGAGGAGGTCTCTCCAGGCTGACCGCTTGAGATATCGATCGGAGATGGATGTTGCCGTCGCTAAGTTGCTGTCCTTCGAGGCCCGGGTGAGGGAGTTTGAGGAGAATGAGGGGATGATGGATGAGATGTTGCAGGATATGTACTTCCGCACTTGGAAGCAGGGCAATCTATCCTGGATGGATGACTACCCCCGGGTTATGGCTAGGATATATCTCCGGGCTTTGGAGGAGGCTAAGGCCGATGCGGATAAGGAAGGTGGAGCGTCATTCAGGATGGACGTGGTAACCGCCCAGTTCTCGAAGGAGGAGAAGGTAGCGGTGAAGGAGGGGATGCGGCTGCTTGCTGCGGAGGAAGCGGGTGTGTAGTTGGCGGATGAGGATCAAGCGGCGGACGTTGGTGAGTCTCTCTTCTCTTTCTCTTTTCTTTTTAGATTTTCATAACTTGATTGCTTACTGTTCGCTTAATGAATTCCTCTTCTGAATTGGACAGGTGGGACTTCCGGTCAACATGCTGGGAGCTCCGACTCTGCGGCTAAGTAGGCCTGGAGAGTTGGCAGGATGAGGGCGAAGCGTGAACGCAGCCGGTCACCTTTTGATTTCTTTTTATTGCTGTTCATGTTAGTCCAAAACATTGATGTAACTGGGATAATATTGTTTGTGGTGAATGATGTTATGTAATTTCATAATATAAGCTGATTCCTTTATATTGGAATGTTATTGCTATTTTGTTGTGCTGTGCAAGTGATGTAACTATGCATGTTCCTGATGCTAAGTTTTTTGCTTAAAGTATAATTTTGTCGTTTTGTAATGTAAATGTGATGTGTGATTATGAACTGCAGTTATGCATTAATGTATAAAAGTAGAAGGTACCGCCCTTCATGTTTTGGCCATAGACGGCAATTTCGTGCATCCTGTAAGACTAAGCACGGAATGCTGTTGAGTGTCTCGTTATCCGATTGTAAGTTTCTGTTCCCATTAGAGAACGTTCCCTATTTCATGTCCTGTACTTTCAAGCACCGTTACGGAGAGTAGGAGAAAAGTTTTAAACGAAATTGAAATATAGGAAAAGTAAAACTTCCAGTCACGGAAGGCCGTCGATGTGCTTAAGTTTGTGGCAAACGGGTTTTGTAGTCACTTTCCCTAGCTGTGGGTCTTGGAGACAATTGTCACCCATCTTACGCCTATTGCGGGGAGTTTTCTTTTTTACCACAGCCGCACTTAAGACACATCGGAGCCGATCGCGCGCAGCAATTACCCGGGCCATTATGGCCCGTAATCGTGGGTATTATTCGATTTACTATGGCCGGCTAGCGTGGGGGCCGATCGTCAACTGTGAACTGCCCCTGGCTGGCCACACCTTATGTTGGGGCTTATGATCGGTTCACAGTCGCTGGCGAGCCGAATCGCTGTAATGAGCTGCCATCGGCTATAGTCGGCCTTTTTTATGATGACTTATACTCGGCTTATTACAGTCGGCTTTCAGGGCCGAGGCAAACAATGAGTTAACTCGCGGTAGAGGGATACCGGAGCAAAGTGTCTCATTAGAGAGGGCATAGGAGCGCAGCGTACCTGTTAGATTTTGCCCAGGTGGAGTTGTGTTGTGAAGTTCTGGATTGAAATGTCATCTGCAAAGGATTTTGTTCAACAGCAAAGGACAAAGCTTAACAAGTAGCCAAGATATAAAGGAACAAGCTAACAAGAGCCAAGTTTTTTAAAGTGGTTCGGCATGAAAATGCCTACGTCCACTGATTCTCTTTGTTAATTAACTTCATATGGGCAGTACAAGTTAAGAAAAGTATCGACGGAGGTGTCGGATGTTAGATGCCCTCTGGAACACCTCTCCGTCCACTGTTGACAAAATATAAGCTCCGTTGTGGAGATCTTTATGAATTACATATGGTCCGCCCCAGATGGGGTCCAGTTCCCCGGGGCGCGGAAAGATTCTCTTGAGGACAAGGTCTCCTTCTTGTAAGCTGCGATGTTTGACTTTGGAGTTGTATAGTGCTGCCACTTTTTGTCTGTGAGCTGCTGCTTTGAGTGCTGCATCATTTCTTCTCTCCTCAATTAGATCCAAAGACATGTGGAGGAGTTGTTCATTTTCTTCCGGGTTGTAGTGGATCCTATAGTGAGAGGGCACTATAGTTTCAACTGGGAGCATAGCCTTCGATCCGTATGCCAAAGAGAAGGGAGTATGCCCTATTTGAAGTTCTGTGAGATGTGCGATAAGCCCAAAGTGCCGTAGGAAGTTCGTCCACCCAAGCGCCTTTCAACTTTTCAAGTTTCTTCTTAATTAAGGTTTTTAGAATTTTGTTGACAGCTTCTATTTGGCCGTTTGCCTGGGGATAAGCCACGGATGAGAAGCTTTTGTGAATCCCGTGCTCTTGGCACCAGTCGGTGAATTCCTCGCTGTCAAACTGAAGTCCATTGTCTGATACGATTTTTAGTAGTGTTCCGTACCTAAACTGAATATTTTTGATTAAGAAGTTGATAACTTTTGCCGAAGATATTTTATTTAGAGGTTCCGCCTCCACCCATTTGGTGAAGTAGTCGACTTCCACTATAGCATATTTGGCTCCGCCTCGGCCCGTTGGCAGTTCGCCGATTAAGTCAATCCCCTATATGGCGAAGGGCCAAGGGCTGGTCATCTGAGTAATTTCATTGGTTGGTAATCGAGGGATTTTGGCAAATTTCTGACATCTGTCACATTTTTTGACGAAGTCTAAGGCGTCTTTGTTCAAGGTGGACCAGAAATATCCATATCGAAGTATCTTTTTCGCCAGAGTCTGCCCTCCGGTGTGGTCTCCACAACTTCCCTGATGGATGTTGGATAGAATTTCCCTGGCTTCTCTTCCAGCAACGCACCTCAATAAGGGGTTAGAGAAGCCGCGCCGATAGAGGATGCCATCTTGCATCGTGTAGCGGGAAGCTTTCCTTAGAATTTTCTTAACTTTATTTCGCCCATCTGGTAAGGTGCCATTTTGTAAGTATCCTCGGATAGGGGTCATCCATGTTTCTTCTTCGGTTGCAGCTATCAGGTGTACTTGCTCGAAACTCGGGGTTAGCAGCCTTGAGACAGTTATCGCTCCAGAGGCGGTGTCATTTCCCATGCTAGCTCGCTTTGCCATCTCGTCGGCCTCTCGATTTTCCTCTCGAGGAATGTGTCTGATCAAATAGTGATCCAGTTGGTTAAGTAGCAGCTTGGTCCTCTTTAGGTATGCTGTGAGTCATTCTCCTCGAGTCTGGAACTCTCCTAGTATTTGATTCACAATAAGTTGAGAATCACTATGGAGACATAAAGAGCTGACTCCGATTTCCAGTGCAAGTTCTAATCCGGCTATCACTGCTTCGTATTCTGCATCATTGTTGGTGGTAGCGAATTCCAATCTTAGGGTGTAGCGCAGCTTCTTTCCCTTGGGGGTGATTATCACAACACCTGCCCCGAGCCTTGTTCGTTCGACGCTCCATCTACGAAGAGATTCCACTTGATATCTTATGCTATTTCAGATTGGTCCTTACCTTCGCCAGTTGTGAATTCGGCAATGAAATCAGCTATGGCTTGTCCCTTGATAGCAGCGCGAGGATGGTAAGTGATATCATATTGGCTTAGCTCGATGCACCACTTGAGCAGTCGCCCAGACGTGTCGGGACGATGGAGCACCTGCCTCAATGGCTGGTCGGTTAGGACTCTGATGGGATGAGATTGGAAATAGTGTCGCAGCTTCCTTGATGTGATCAGTAAACAGTACGCCAGCTTCTCGAGTTTGGGATACCGGGTTTCTACTCCCGTGAACCTTTTGCTTATGAAGTACACTGGTCGTTGTGTGCGGTTTTCTTCTCTTACCAAAGCGGCGCTTAGGGCATGGGATGACACATCAAGATATAGGTATAGTTCTTCGCCTTCATTTGGCGTTGAGAGTACTGGTGGCCGTTGGAGGTGCTCGATTAGGTTAAGGAAAGCTGCTGAACATTCGTCGATCCACTCGAATTTTCCTTTGTCTCTCTTTAGGGCTTCGAAGAAAGGGACACACTTGTCAGTTGCTTTGGAGATGAATCTGCTTAGGGCGGCCATCTTCCCGTTTAGGCTTTGCATTTCTTTCCGAGTGGATGGTATTTTGATATCTTGCACGACTCGGACTTGTTCGGGGTTTGCTTCGATCCCTCTGGCATGGCCGATGAATCCCAAGAACTTTCCCGATGACACTCCGAAGGAGCACTTTAGAGGATTCAGCTTCATTCCATATTGGCGGAGCAGTTGGAACATCTCGTCCAGGTGGCTTACATGATCGTTGGCTTTTCTTGATTTAACCAGCATGTCATCCACATAGACCTCCATAGTTCGTCCTATCAGTTCTTGTAGCAGTACAATCCTCGGTCAGTGATGAAGCTAGTGTGGTCTTGATCGGGGGCGTGCATAGGGATCTGGTTATATCCTGAGTATGCGTCCATAAAGGATAAAAGTTCGTGTCCGGCAGTGCTGTCCACGAGTTGGTCGATTCGAGGGAGTGGGAAGCAGTCTTTCGGGAAAGCGTCATTTAAGTTGGAGAAATCGATGCATGTTCGCCACTTCCTATTAGCTTTTTTTACCAGTACCGGGTTGGCAATCCATTCCGGGTAGATGGCTTCACGTATGAAATCATTGGCAAGTAAGTTCTTTACTTCTTCCTCGAGGGCTGCTGATCGTTCCGCCCGCATGCTTCTCTTTTTCTGTTTCACCGGTACCTTGGTAGGATCGATGTTTAGTGCGTGGCATGCTATGTCCGGGGAGATTCCAGTCATATCAGCGTGCATCCACGCAAATACATCCATGTTGTGGTGAAGAAAATCAATGCGTTGATTCTTTAGTTCTCTTTTTAACCTGCGATTATTGCGAAGTTCGGTTACATAGCTTTCCCGAGCGGCATCTTGATCTCCTTCTACTTCTCCCACTCCATCTCCCGTCGGGAACTTCATCTTCAGGCACCATGGGGCGAGGACGATTTGGAAGTCGGACAAGGCTGGTCTCCCCAAAAAGGCATTGTAGGACGAGTGGTTGTCTATCAGCACGAATGTTTGTTTCCAAACGGCGGAGCGGGGATGACTTCCCAATTCAACAAAGAGATCCAATTGTCTGAGGGGCATCTTTGCTTCTCCAGTGAAACCGTGTAGTGGTTTGTTGCAGGGGGATACATCCTTCATTGACAGCTTCATTTTGTCGAAAGCATGCTTGAATAAGATATTTACTGAACTTCCAGTGTCTATTAAAATTCGGAAAACTTTGGCTGGACCGAACCAGGCAGAGATGACCATATGGTCCATGTGTGGGTACTGCCTTCCTTCTAGGTCGCGCCCACTAAATGTGATGTCATTATTTTCCTTCCGCTTAGGGTGGCGTTCTTCCATAACAGAATTGACGCAGTCATCCTCGCTTCTGAGTAAGTTTCCGTATCTTTCCATTTCTGCCCAGCTCTTGTCGGCGATGTGTGGCCCTCCTGATATTGTATGGACCACTATCTTCTCTTGGCTGGAGCCGCTGGTGTTGCGATTTCCTCCGCCCGTCCCTGGGTGGAGCTGCCCTGGGTTTTCCTTGGCAGGAGCTGGGGTCCTGTCCCGTCCCTTCACATAGCGTTCTAATCTCCTTCTCCTGATGTGTTCTTCAATTAGGTCTCGGAGATGGCGGCATTCATTGGTATCGTGCCCATGAGACTCGTGGAAACGGCAGAATTTTCCGGACTGGATTGCGCGATCTGACTCTTTCTTGTACGGGGGGCGTTTGTATGTAAGTTCGTCTTGGGTGGCCAGGAAGATGTTCTCGACTGTTTCATTCAAGGGAGTGTAAGCGTCGAACCTCGGTCCTGGTCGATACAAGCGCTTTTCTCCCTTCTTGCTCCCTGCATTGTCTCTGGAGTCGTTTCTCCGAATGTCCTTTGCTACGGTGGGGGAGTTTCCATGGGACATCTTAGCCTGTGGTCCTGTCTGCCTTTCAGTGACAGCCTCTTCGAGTCTCATGTACTTCCCAGCTTCATGGAAGAAATCGGGCAAGGTAGCTGGTTTTTCTTCAGTTAGTCTTCTAGCAAACTTGGTATCTGGGTGCACACCACTACAGAGGGCCATTAGGGTGAGTTTCTCATCGGCATCTTGGACTGCGGCCGCTGCGGCGTTGAACCGGGTTAGAAACTGTTGCAGTGTCTCTCCGGATTTCTGTTTGACATTGGATAGAGAATAAGCATCCTTGGGTTGTTCCACATGAATGCGGAACTGGCTAATGAACTTTTCCTTCAACATTTCCCATGAACTGATGGATCCTTGGGGTAGATGGAAGAACCAGGAGGTAGCTAGATCTGCTAAAAATAGTGGAAAGCATTTGCATAATACTCCTTCCGTTGCCCCACTCATGAGCATATGTTGTGTGTATCTCTGCAAGTGTACAACGGGGTCGGAAGTTCCCTTGTACGGTTCCACCGTCGGCATTTTCCATTCTCGAGGGGTGATGGCGGTTTCGATGTCGCGGGTGAAAGGGCTGGCTACCCTAGCGCCTATCCCTCGATACCTTTGCTCCCGTTGGATGCATTCCCGGAATAATCGTGCCATTCTTTCATCAGAATTTGCAGCGGACAAAAATGAGCTTTGGTCTTCCTACGGGATCGATCTCGTCCAGATGACCTGTAGGGATGGTATAGCCTATCACTTCTGATGTTATCCAGTGGCTGTTTTTGGCTGCTCGGATGCATGCTAGGACCACCTACAGTTGCCCCCTGCCTTGACCCCTGTGGGGTTCTGCTTCGAGCATTTCCATGGGGTCAACTTCGGGCTGGATTCTATCTCGGCTCCGTTCAGCGGGGTTTCCATGATAAGGCGGCATGACCGGTTCAGATACATCCGACCCTCGCCTGGTGACTCCCCGATTGGGTTCGTTTCCAAGCGCTTCCTCGAGTCGGAGTTCGGGCTGAGTCCGGGCGCGGCCCCTATCACTGTTGTTCCTGTTGATAGCTTCTTTGAAGAGGGAAGACCTTTGTTGTCTCCGAGACCCTCCAGATTGGGACTCATCCCACTATTCAGTGTTGCGGTTGGATTCTTCGGCATCCCTCAAGCGTGACATGAGTTTGTTCACCAAACCTTCTTGTTGGGATGCGAAGTGGTTAGTCACTTCAGCCACAACTCTGTCTAGATCTACCCTAGTGATTGCCTGATCTGCCTGATCGGATTTGCCTGATCTGCTGTCGTAGTGGGATGGTTCTCTTGATCTGGATCCACTGGGTCTGGAGCGCTACTGGTTGCAACGTTCTTTCCCTTGTTGGCGTCTTTTCTCGGCCTGGAAGCCATGTTTCCTAGTCAATGAAGGGTGCTATGGGGAATGAAGGTTGAATGAGGGAAGCTGAAGCTTCGAGTTCCAAGGTTCTCAGTGAAAGCACCAAAAATGTTTGCACAAAAAATGGACGAACACCTCCAATCCGTATTACTTAGTTGATTATATGTTATTTTCAAGGTTTTAGGTTACTTATGCAAATATGTAAAAAGCAAGGACTAAAATATAAAAGACACACAGATTTATAGTGGTTCGGCCAGAACGTGCCTACGTCCACTTTATATGTTATTCTCTCCTTTCTTTCAGATTACAAGTACAAAGCTTTAAGTACAAGTATAAGAAAGTTGTTTGAAAGTTCCTTCCTTGCTTGATCTCTCAAACTTGTCTGCCATTGTTGTACCCCTGCCCCTCTATTTATAGAGTGAGGCTGGGGGCAGGGGTCTTGGACGTATATAGCTGCTGGTGGGCCTGGGCTAAAGTAATCTGGTCGGGCATATCTGGTTCGGCGAAGCTTGGTTCGGTGGTTGGAGATGGTTGGACCGGTGGAGCTTTGGTCCGGTGGTTGGAGATGGTTGGACCGGTAGGGCATTGGTCTGGTGGTTGTTGGTGGGAGATGAGACCTTGGTCCGGTATGGTTGGTTCGGCTACGACGTGGAGATGCGGTGGTTCGGTGGAGGGTGAGGTTTGGCTCGGCATATAGGTGGTTCGGCAGTGGTTGGTCCGGCATGGAGTTGAGTGGTAGGACTGGTAGTGAGATCGGATCGGTGTTTGGATGGAGGGGCTTTTGGAACGGTGGCGCCATGGTGTTGAGTTGGTTCGGCAGGGGTTTTGGGTAGGTTGTTTGGTTCGGTGGCGCCTAGTTGAGATTGGTTCGGTGATGGTGGGTTTTGGACCGGTGGTAGGTTGGACCGGCGATGGTGGATGGAGCACGGATACTGGATGGAAATGGCGAAGCGGATGCCTCTAGGTCTTGTGATTCCATGGGTGAGAATTCGCCCAACAGTACTGTTCCGTTTCAAATCCATGCACGCATTTCTAAAAGTCGTACGGCACTGTTTCGCCATTTCGGACGGATGTTGCACCTTGCACCGTGGATGTTGCACCCTGTAGATATCGATTATACGGACGACCATAACTTCTAGCTCGTTTAGAGTTACGAGAGCCATAACCTGTCAAAACGAAGGCCTCAATGAGTTCCACGGCTTTGACAGCTTTCAGCCGTCAACGGATAGATTAATGCCCAAAAAGGACAATCCGAATCTCTATCGGGTCTCGTAAGTTTTTTACCTTTCGTTTTTTCGACACGTGGATTTTTACGGTAAAACAGGATTACCGTGGCCCGTCTTCGACTTCCCATCGCTGGAGAGTGGTGCACCATGGTACTGTTCCGTTACAAATCCATGCACGCATTTCTAAAAGTCGTACTGCACTGTTTCGCCATTTCGGACGGATGTTGCACCTTGCACCGTGGATGTTGCACCCTGTAGATATCGATTATTCGGACGGCCATAACTTCTGGCTTGTTTAGAGTTACAGGAGCCATAACCTGTCAAAACGAAGGCCTCGATGAGTTCTACGGCTTTGACCGCTTTCAGCCGTCAACGGATAGATTAATGTCCAAAAAGGACAACCTGAATCTCAATCGGGTCTCGTAAGTTTTTTACCCTTCGTTTTTTCGACACGTGGATTTTTACGGTAAAATGGGATTACCGTGGCCCGTCTTCGACTTCCCATCGCTGGAGAGTGGTGCACCATGGTAGTGTTCCATTTCGAATCCATGCACGCATTTCAAAAAGTTGTACGGCACTGTTTCGCCATTTGGGACGGATGTTGCACCTTGCACCGTGGATGCTGCACCCTGTAGATATCGATTATTCAAACGGCCATAACTTCTGGCTCGTTTAGAGTTACGAGAGCCATAACCTATCAAAACGAAGGCCTCGATGAGTTCTACGGCTTTGATAGCTTTCAGCTGTTAACAGATAGATTAATGCCCAAAAAGGACAACCCGAATCTCAATCGGGTCTCGTAAGTTTTTTACTCTTCGTTTTTTCGACACGTGGATTTTTACGGTAAAACAGGATTACCATGGCTGGACTTCGATTTACCATCGCTGGAGAGTGGTGTACCATGGTACTGTTCCGTTTCAAATCCATGCACGCATTTCTAAAAGTCGTACGGCACTGTTTCGCCATTTCGGACGGATGTTGCACCTTGCACCGTGGATGTTGCACCCTGTAGATATCGATTATTCGGACGGCCATAACTTCTGGCTAGTTTAGATTTACGGGAGCCATAAGCTGTCAAAACGAAGGCCTCGATGAGTTCTACGGCTTTGACAGCTTTCAGCCATCAACGAATAGATTAATGCCCAAAAAGGACAACCCGAATCTCAATCGGGTCACGTATGTTTTTTACCCTTCGTTTTTTCGAAACGTGGATTTTTACAGTAAAACGGGATTGCCGTGGCTCGTCTTCGATTCACCATCGCTGGAGAGTGGTGCACCATGGTACTGTTCCGTTTCAAATCCATGCACATTTCTAAAAGTCGTACGGCAATGTTTCGCCATTTCGGACGGATGTTGCACCGTGGATGTTACACCCTGTAGATATCGATTATACGGACGACCATAACTTCTGGCTCGTTTAGAGTTACGGGAGCCATAACCTGTCAAAACGAAGGCCTCGATGAGTTCTACGGCTTTGATAGCTTTCAGCCGTCAACAGATAGATTAGTGCCCAAAAAGGACAACCCGAATCTCAATCGGGTGTCGTAAGTTTTTTACCCTTCGTTTTTTCGACACGTGGATTTTTACGGTATAACGGGATTACCGTGGCCCGTCTTCGACTTCCCATCGCTGGAGAGTGCTGCACCACGGTACTGTTCCGTTTCAAATCCATGCACACATTTCTAGAAGTCGTACGGCACTGTTTCGCCGTTTCGAACGGATGTTGCACCTTGCACCGTGGATGTTGCACCCTGTAGATATCGATTATACGGACGACCATAACTTCTGGCTCGTTTAGAGTTACGGGAGCCATAACCTGTCAAAACGAAGGCCTCGATGAGTTCTACGATTTTGATAGCTTTCAGCCGTCAACGGATAGACTAATGCCCAAAAAGGACTACCCGAATCTCAATCGGGTCTCGTAAGTTTTTTACCCTTTGTTTTTTCGACACGTATATTTTTACGGTAAAACGGGATTACCGTGGCACCACGGTACTGTTCCGTTTCAAATCCATGCACGCATTTTTAAAAGTCGTACGGCACTGTTTCGCCATTTCGGACGGATGTTGCACCTTGCACCGTGGATGTTGCACCCTGTAGATATCGATTATACGGACGACCATAACTTCTGGCTCGTTTAGAGTTACGGAAGCCATAACCTTCCAAAACGAAGGCCTCGATGAGTTCAACGGCTTTGAATCTCAATGGGGTCTCGTAAGTTTTTTACTCTTCGTTTTTTCGACACGTGGATTTTTACGGTATAACGGGATTACCGTGGCCCGTCTTCGACTTCCTATCTCTGGACAGTGGTGCACCATGGTACTGTTCCGTTTCAAATCCATGCACGCATTTCTAAAAGTCGTACGGCACTGTTTCGCCATTTCGGACGGATGTTGCACCTTGCACCGTGGATGTTGCACCCTGTAGATATCGATTATTCGGACGACCATAACTTCTGGCTCGTTTAGAGTTACAGGAGCCATAACCTGTCAAAACGAAGGCCTCGATGTGTTCTACGGCTTTGACTGCTTTCAGCCGTCAACGGATAGATTAATGCCCACAAAGGACAACCTGAATCTCAATCGGGTCTCGTAAGTTTTTTACCCTTCGTTTTTTCGACACGTGGATTTTTACGGTAAAACGGGATTACCGTGGCCCGTCTTCGACTTTGTATCGCTGGAGAGTGGTGCACCATGGTACTGTTCCATTTCAAATCCATGCACGCATTTCTAAAAGCGTACGACACTGTTTCACCATTTCGGACGGATGTTGCACCTTGCACCGTGGATGTTGCACCCTGTAGATGTCGATTATTCGAACGGCCATAACTTCTGGCTCGTTTAGAGTTACGGAAGCCATAACCTGTCAAAACGAAGGCCTCGATGAGTTCTACGGCATTGACAGCTTTCAGCTGTTAACGGATAGATTAATGCCCAAAAAGGACAACCCGAATCTCAATCGGGTCTCGTAAGATTTTTACCCTTCGTTTTTTCGACACGTGAATTTTTACGGTAAAACAGGATTACCGTGGCTGGCCATCGATTTACCATCGCTGGAGAGTGGTGTACCATGGTGCGTTTCAAATCCATGCACGCATTTCTAAAAGTCGTAAGGCATTGTTTCGCCTTTTCGGACGGATGTTGCACCTTGCACCGTGGATGTTGCACCCTGTAGATATCGTTTATTCGGACGACCATAACTTTTGGCTCGTTTTGAGTTACGGGAGCCATAACCTGTCAAAATGAAGGCCTCAATGAGTTCTACTGCTTTGAGAGCTTTCAGCCGTCAACGGATAGATTAATGCCCAAAAAGGACAACCCGAATCTCAATCGGGTCTCGTAAGTTTTTTATCCTTCGTTTTTTCAACACGTGAATTTTTACGGTAAACCAGGATTACGGTGGCTGGTCTTCGATTTACCATCGCTGGACAATGGTGCACCATGGTACTGTTCCGTTTCAAATCCATGCACGCATTTCTGAAAGTCGTACGGCACTGTTTCGCCATTTCAGACGGATGTTGCATCTTGCACCGTGGATGTTGCACCCTGTAGATATCGATTATACTGACGACCATAATTTCTGTCACGTTTAGAGTTACGGGAGCCATTACCTGTCAAAACGAAGGCCTCGATGATTTCTACGGCTTTTACAGCTTTCAGCCGTCAACGGATAGATTAATACCCAAAAAGGACAACCCAAATCTCAATCGGGTCTCGTAAGTTTTTCACCCTTTGTTTTTTCGACACGTGGATTTTTACGGTAAGATAGGATTACCGTGGCTGGCCTTCGATTTACCATCGCTGGAGAGTGGTGCACCATGGTACTGTTCCGTTTCAAATCCATGCACGCATTTCTAAAAGTCATACGGCACTGTTTCGCTATTTCGGAAGGATGTTGCACCTTGCACCGTGGATGTTGCACCCTGTAGATATCGATTATACGGACGACCATAACTTCTGGCTCGTTTAGATTTACCGGAGCCATTACCTGTCAAAACGAAGGCCTCGATGAGTTCCACGGCTTTGACAGCTTTCAGCCGTCAACGGATAGATTAATGCCCAAAAAGGACAACCTGAATCTCAATCGGGTCACGTAAGTTTTTTACCCTTCATTTTTTCGACACGTGGATTTTTACGCTAAAACAGGATTACGGTGGCTGGTCTTCGATTTACCATCGCTGGAGAGTGGTGCACCATGGTACCGTTCCATTTCAAATCCATGCACGCATTTCTAAAAGTCGTACGGCACTGTTTTGCCATTTCGGACGGATGTTGCACCTTGCACCGTGGATGTTGCACCTTGTATATATCGATTATACGGACGACCATAACTTCTGGCTCGTTTAGAGTTACGGGAGCCATAACCTGTCAAAACGAAGGCCTCGATGAGTTCTACGGCATTGACAGCTTTCAACCATCAACGGATAGATTAATGCCCAAAAAGGACAACCCGAATCTCAATCGGGTCTCGTAAGTTTTTTACCCTTCGTTTTTCCAACACGTGGATTTTTACGGTAAAACGGGATAACCGTGGCCCGTCTTCGAATTCCCATCGCTGGAGAGTGGTGCACCATGGTTATTTCCGTTTCAAATCCATGCACGCATTTCTAAAAGTCGTACGGCACTGTATCGCCATTTCGGACGGATGTTGCACCTTGCACCGTGGATGTTGCACCCTGTAGATATCGATTATTCGGACGGCCATAACTTCTGGCGCGTTTAGAGTTACGGGAGCCATAACCTGTCAAAACGAAGGCCTCGGTGAGTTCTACGGCTTTGACAGCTTTCAGCCGTCAACGGATAGATTAGTGCCCAAAAAGGACAACCCGAATCTCAATCGGGTCTTGTAAGTTTTTTAACCTTCGTTTTTTCGACACGTGGATTTTTACGGTATAACGGGATTACCGTGGCCCATCTTCGACTTCCCATCGCTGGAGAGTGTTGGACTATGGTACTGTTCCGTTTCAAATCCATGCACACATTTCTAAAAGTCGTACGGCACTGTTTCGCCATTTCGGACGGATGTTGCACCTTGCACCGTGGATGTTGCACCCTGTAGATATCGATTATACGGACGACCATAACTTCTGGCTCGTTTAGAGTTACGGGAGCCATAACCTGTCAAAACGAAGGCCTCGATGAGTTCTACTGCTTTGACAGTTTTCAGCCGTCAACGGATAGATTAATGCCCAAAAATGACAACCCGAACCTCAATCGGGTCTCGTAAGTTTTTTACCCTTCGTTTTTTCGACACGTGGATTTTTACGGTAAAACGGGATTACCGTGGCCCGTCTTCGACTTCCCATCGCTGGAGAGTGGTGCACCATAGTACTGTTCCGTTTCAAATACATGCACGCATTTCTGAAAGTCGCACGACACTGTTTTTCCATTTCGGACGGATGTTGCACCTTGCACCGTGGATGTTGCACCCTGTAGATATCGATTATTCGGACGGCCATAACTTCTGGCTCGTTTAGAGTTACAGGAGCCAAAACCTGTCAAAACGAAGGCCTCGATTAGTTCTACGGCTTTGACCGCTTTCAGCCGTCAACGGATAGATTAACGTCCAAAAAGGACAACCTGAATCTCAATCGGGTCTCGCAAGTTTTTTACCCTTCGTTTTTTCGACACGTGGATTTTTACGGTAAAACGGGATTACTGTGGCCCGTCTTCGACTTTCCATCGCTGTAGAGTGGTGCATCATGGTAGTGTTCCATTTCAAATCCATGCACGCATTTCAAAAAGTCGTACGGCACTGTTTTGCCATTTCGGACGGATGTTGCACCTTGCACCGTGGATGTTGCACCCTGTAGATATCGATTATTCAAACGGCCATAACTTCTGGCTCGTTTAGAGTTACGAGAGCCATAACTTATCAAAACGAAGGCCTCGATGAGTTCTGCGGCTTTGACAGCTTTCAGCTTTTAATGGATAGATTAATGCCCAAAAAGGACAACCCGAATCTCAATCGGGTCTCGCAGGTTTTTTACCCTTCGTTTTTTCGACACGTGGATTTTTACGGTAAAACAGGATTACCGTGGCTGGACTTCGATTTACCATCGCTGGAGAGTGGTGCACCATGGTAATTTTCCATTTCAAATCCATGCACGCATTTCTAAAAGTCGTACGACACTGTTTCGCCATTTCGGACGGATGTTGCACCTTGCACCGTGCATGTTGCACCCTGTAGATATCGATTATTCGGACGGCCATAACTTCTGGCTCGTTTAGAGTTACGGAAGCCATAAGCTGTCAAACCGAAGGCCTCGATGGGTTCTACGGCTTTGATAGCTTTCAGCCGTCAACGGATAGATTGATGCTTAAAAAGGTCAACCCGAATCTAAATCGGGTCTCGTAAGTTTTTTACCCTTTGTTTTTTCGACACATGGATTTTTACGGTAAAACGGGATTACCGTGGTTGGCCTTCGATTTACCATCGATGGAGAGTGGTGCACCATGGTACTGTTCCGTTTCAAATTCATGCATGCATTTCTAAAAGTCGTACGTCACTGTTTCGCCATTTCAGACGGATGTTGCACCTTGCACCGTGGATGTTGCACCCTGTAGATATCGATTATTCGGACGGCCATAACTTCTGGCTCGTTTAGAGTTACGGGAGCCATAACCTGTCAAAACGAAGGCCTCGATGATTTCTACGGCTTTGACAGCTTTCGGCCATCAACGGATAGATTAGTGCCCCAAAAGGACAACCCGAATCTCAATCGGGTCTCGTAAGTTTTTTACCCTTCGTTTTTTCGACACGTGGATTTTTACGGTATAACGGGATTACCGTGGCCCGTCTTCGACTTCCCATCGCTGGAGAGTGTTGCACCATGGTACTGTTCCGTTTCAAATCCATGCACACATTTCTAAAAGTCCTACGGCACTGTTTCGCCATTTCGGACGGATGTTGCACCTTGCACCGTGGATGTTGCACCCTGTAGATATCGATTATACGGACGACCATAACTTCTGGCTCGTTTAGAGTTACGGGAGCCATAACCTGTCAAAACGAAGTCCTCGATGAGTCCTACGGCTTTGACAGCTTTCAGCCGTCAACGGATAGATTAATACCCAAAAAGGACAACCCGAACCTCAATCGGGTCTCGTAAGTTTTTTACCCTTCGTTTTTTCGACACGTGGATTTTTACGGTAAAACGGGATTACCGCGGCCCGTCTTCGACTTCCCATCGCTGGAGAGTGGTGCACCATAGTACTGTTCCGTTTCAAATCCATGCACGCATTTCTGAAAGTCGTACGACACTGTTTTTCCATTTCGGACGGATGTTGCACCTTGCACCGTGGATGTTGCACCCTGTTGATATCGATTATTCGGACGGCCATAACTTCTGGCTCGTTTAGAGTTACGGGAGCCATAAAATGTCAAAACGAAGGCCTCGATGAGTTCTACGGATTTGAGAGCTTTCAGCCGTCAACGGATAGATTAATTCCAAAAAAGGACAACCCGAATCTCAATCGGATCTCGTAAGTTTTTTACCCTTCGTTTTTTCGACACGTGGATTTTTATGGTAAAACAGGATTACCGTGGTTGGCCTTCGATTTACCATCGCTGGAGAGTGGTGCACCATGTTACTGTTCCGTTTCAAATCCATGCACGCATTTCTAAAAGTCGTACGGCACTGTTTCGCCATTTCGGACGGATGTTGCACCTTGCACCGTGGATGTTGCACCCTATAGATATCGATTATTCGGACGGCCATAACTTCTGGCTCGTTTAGAGTTGCGGGAGCCATAACTTGCCAAAACGAAGGCCTCGATGAGTTCTTTGGCTTTGATAACTTTCAGCCATCAACGGATAGATTAATGCCCAAAAAGGGCAACCCGAATCTCAATCGGGTCACGTAAGTTTTTTACACTTCGTTTTTTCGACACGTGGATTTTTACGGTAAAACAGGATTACGGTGGCTGGTCTTCGATTTACCATCGCTAGAGAGTGGTGCACCATGGTACTGTTCCGTTTCAAATCCATGCACGCATTTCTAAAAGTCGTACGGTACTGTTTCGTCATTTCGGACGGATGTTGCACCTTGCACCGTGGATGTTGCACCCTGTAGATATCGATTATTCAAACGCCCATAACTTCTGGCTCGTTTAGAGTTACGGGAGCCATAACCTTTCAAAACAAAGGCCTTGATGAGTTCTACGGCTTTGACAGCTTTCAGCCGTCAACGGATAGATTAATGCCCAAAAAGGACAACCCGAATCTCAATCGGGTCTCGTAAGCTTTTTACCCTTGGTTTTTGCGACACGTGGATTTTTACGGTAAAACAGGATTACCGTGGCTGGCCTTCGATTTACCATCGCTGGAGAGTGGTGCACCATGGTAATGTTCCATTTCAAATCCATGCATGCATTTCTAAAAGTCGTACGACACTGTTTCTCCATTTCGGACGGATGTTGCACCTTGCACCGTGGATGTTGCATCCTGTAGATATCGATTATTCGGACGGCCATAACTTCTGGCTCGTTTAGAGTTACGGGAGCCATAACCTGTCAAAACGAAGGCCTCGACGAGTTCTACGGCTTTGACAGCTTTCAGCCGTCAACGGATAGATTAATGCCCAAAAAGGACAACCCGAATCTCAATCGGGTCTCGTAAGTTTTTTACCCTTCGTTTTTTAGACACGTGGATTACGGTGGCTGGTCTTCGATTTACCATCGCTGGAGAGTGGTGCACCATGGTACTGTTCCGTTTCAAATCCATGCACGCATTTCTAAAAGTCGTAGGGCACTGTTTCGCCATTTCAGACGGATGTTGCACCTTGCACCGTGGATGTTGCACCCTATAGATATCGATTATTCGGACGGCCATAACTTCTGGCTCGTTTAGAGTTGCGGGAGCCATAACCTGTCAAAACGAAGGCCTCGATGAGTTCTTCGGCTTTGACAGCTTTCAGCCATCAACGGATAGATTAATTCCCAAAAAGGACAACCCGAATCTCAATCGGGTCTCGTAAGCTTTTTACCCTTCGTTTTTTCGACACGTGGATTTTTACGATAAAACAGGATTACCGTGGCTGGCCTTCGATTTACCATCGCTGGAGAGTGGTGCACCATGGTACTGTTCCGTTTCAAATCCATGCATGCATTTCTAAAAGTCGTACGGCACTGTTTCTCCATTTCGGACGGATGTTGCACCTTGCACCGTGGATGTTGCATCCTGTAGATATCGATTATTCGGACGGCCATTACTTCTGGCTCGTTTAGAGTTACGGGAGCCATAACCTGTCAAAACGAAGGCCTCGATGAGTTCTACGGCTTTGACAGCTTTTAGCCGTCAACGGATAGATTAATGCCCAAAAAGGACAACCCGAATCTCAATCGGGTCTCGTAAGTTTTTTATCCTTCGTTTTTTCGACACGTGGATTTTTACGGTAAAACAGGATTACCGTGGCTGGCCTTCGATTTACCATCGTTGGAGAGTGGTGCACCATGGTACTGTTCCGTTTCAAATCCATGCATGCATTTCTAAAAGTCGTACGGCACTGTTTCTCCATTTCGAACGGATGTTGCACCTTGCACCGTGGATGTTGCATCCTGTAGATATCGATTATTCGGACGGCCATAACTTCTGGCTTGTTTAGAGTTACGGGAGCCATAACCTGTCAAAACGAAGGCCTCGATGAGTTCTACGGCTTTGACAGCTTTCAGCCGTCAACGGATAGATTAATGCCCAAAATGGACAACCCGAATCTCAATCGGGTCTCGTAAGTTTTTTATCCTTCGTTTTTTCGACACGTGGATTTTTACGGTAAAACAGGATAACCGTGGCTGGCCTTCGATTTACCATCGCTGGAGAGTGGTGCACCATGGTACTGTTCCGTTTCAAATCCATGCATGCATTTCTAAAAGTCGTACGACACTGTTTCTCCATTTCGGACGGATGTTGCACCTTGCACCGTGGATGTTGCATCCTGTAGATATCGATTATTCGGACGGCCATAACTACTGGATCGTTTAGAATTACGGGAGCCATAACCTGTCAAAACGAAGGCCTCGATGAGTTCTACGGCTTTGACAGCTTTCAGCCGTCAACGGACAGATTAATGCCCAAAAAGGACAACCCGAATCTCAATCGGGTCTCGTAAGTTTTTTACCCTTCGTTTTTTCGACACGTGGATTTTTACGGTAAAACAGGATTACGGTGGCTGGTTTTCGATTTACCATCGCTAAAGAGTGGTGCACCATGGTACTGTTCCGTTTCAAATCCATGCACGCATTTCTAAAAGTCGTAGGGCACTGTTTCGCCATTTCAGACGGATGTTGCACCTTGCACCGTGGATGTTGCACCCTATAGATATCGATTATTCGGACAGCCATAACTTCTGGCTCGTTTAGAGTTGTTGGAGCCATAACCTGTCAAAACGAAGGCCTCGATGAGTTCTTCGGCTTTGACAGCTTTCAGCCGTCAACGGATAGATTAATGCCCAAGAAGGACAACCCGAGTCTCAATCGGGTCTCGTAAGCTTTTTACCCTTCGTTTTTTCCACACGTGGATTTTTACGATAAAACAGGATTACCGTGGCTGGCCTTCGATTTACCATCGCTGGAGAGTGGTGCACCACGGTACTGTTCCGTTTCAAATTCATGCATGCATTCTAAAAGTCGTACGACACTGTTTCTCCATTTCGGACGGATGTTGCACCTTGCACCGTGGATGTTGCATCCTGTAGATATCGATTATTCGGACGGCCATTACTTCTGGCTCGTTTAGAGTTACGGGAGCCGTAACCTGTCAAAACGAAGGCCTCGATGAGTTCTACGGCTTTGACAGCTTTCAGCCGTCAAAGGATAGACTAATGCCCAATAAGGACAACGCGAATCTCAATCGGGTCTCGTAAGTTTTTTGTCCTTCGTTTTTTCGACGCGTGGATTTTTACGGTAAAACAGGATTACCGTGGCTGGCCTTCGATTTACCATCATTGGAGAGTGGTGCACCATGGTACTGTTCCATTTCAAATCCATGCATGCATTTCTAAAAGTCGTACGGCACTGTTTCGCCATTTCGGACGGATGTTGCACCTTGCACCGTGGATGTTGCACCCTTTAAATATCGATTATTCGGACGACCATAAGTTCTGGCTCGTTTAGAGTTACGGGAGCCATAATCTGTTGAAACGAAGGCCTCGATGAGTTCTATAGCTTTGAAAGCTTTCAGCCGTCAATGGAAAGATTAATGCCCAAAAAGGACAACTCGAATCTCAATCGGGTCTCGTAAGTTTTTTACCCTTCGTTTTCTCGACACGTGGATTTTTACGGTAAAACGGGATTACCGTGGCTGGCCTTCGATTTACCATCGCTGAAGAGTGGTGCACCATGGTACTGTCACGTTTCAAATCCATGCACGCATTTCTAAAAGTCGTACGGCACTGTTTCGCCATTTCGGACGGATGTTGCACCTTGCACCGTGGATGTTGCACCCTGTAGATATCGATTATTCGGACGGCCATAACTTCTGACTCGTTTAGAGTTACGGGAGCCAAAACCTGTCAAAACGAAGGCCTCGATGAGTTCTACGGCTTTGACACCTTTTAGCCGTCAACGGATAGATTAATGCCCAAAAAGGACAACCCGAATCTCAATCGGGTTTCGTAAGTTTTTTACCCTTCGTTTTTTCGACACGTGGATTTTTACGGTAAAACGGGATTACCGTGGCCCGTCTTTGACGTCCCATCGCTGGAGAGTGGTGCACCATGGTACTGTTCTGTTTCAAATACGTGCACGCATTTCTAAAAGTCGTACGACACTGTTTCACCATTTCGGACGGATGTGGCACCTTGCACCGTGGATGTTGCACCCTGTAGATATCGATTATTCGGACGGCCATAACTTCTGGCTCGTTTAGAGTTACGGGAGCCATAACCTGTCAAAACGAAGACCTCGATGAGTTCTATGGCTTTGACAGCATTCAGCCATCAACGGATAGATTAATGCCCAAAAAGGACAACCCGAATCTCAATCGGGTCTCGTAAGTTTTTTACCCTTCGTTTTTTCGACACGTGGATTTTTACGGTAAAAAGGATTACCGAGACTGGCCTTCGATTTACCATCGCTGGAGAGTGGTGCACCATGTTACTGTTCCGTTTCAAATCATGCATGCATTTCTAAAAGTCGTGCGGCACTGTTTCGCCATTTCGGACGGATGTTGCATCCTGCACCGTGGATGTTGCACCCTATAGATATCGATTATACGGACGACCATAACTTTTGGCTCGTTTAGAGTTATGGGAGCCATAACCTGTCAAAACGAAGGCCTCGATGAGTTCTATGGCTTCAACAGCTTTCAGCCGTCAACGGATAGATTAATGCCCAAAAAGGAGAATCCGAATCTCAATCGGGTCTCGTAAGTTTTTACCTTTCGTTTTTTCGACACGTGGATTTGTACGGTAAAACAGGATTACGGTGGCTGGTCTTCGATTTACCATCGCTGGAGAGTGGTGCACCATGGTACTGTTCTGTTTCAAATCCATGCATGCATTTCTAAAAGTCCTACGGCACTGTTTCGCCATTTCGGACGGATGTTGCACATTGCACCGTGGATGTTGCACCCTGTAGATATCGATTATTCAAACAGCCACAACTTCTGGCTCGTTTAGAGTTACGGGAGCCATAATTGTTAAAACGAAGGCCTCGATGTGTTCTACGGCTTTGACAGCTTTCAACCGTCAATGGATAGATTAATGCCAAAAAAGGACAACCCGAATCTCAATCGGGTCTCGTAAGTTTTTTACCCTTCGTTTTTACGACACGTGGATTTTTACGGTAAAACGGGATTACCGTGGCCCGTCTTCGACTTCCCATCGCTGGAGAGTGGTGCACCATGGTATTGTTCCGTTTCAAATACATTCACACATTTCTAAAAGTCGTACGGCACTGTTTCGCCATTTCGGACGGATGTTGCACCTTGCACCGTGGATGTTGCACCCTATAGATATCGATTATTCGGACGGCCATAACTTCTGGCTCGTTTAGAGTTACGGGAGCCATAACCTGTCAAAACGACGGCCTCGATGAGTTCTACGGCTTAGACAGCTTTCAGCCGTCAACGGATAGATGAATGCCCAAAAAGGACAACCTGAATCTCAATCGGGTCTCGTAAGTTTTTTACCCTTCGTTTTTTCGACACGTGGATTTTTACGGTAAAACGGGATTACCGTGGCCCGTCTTCGACTTACCATCGCTGGAGAGTGGTGCACCATGGTACTGTTCCATTTCAGATCCATGCACACATTTCTAAAAGTCGTACGGCACTGTTTCGCCATTTCGGACGGATGTTGCACCTTGCACCGTGGATGTCGCACCCTGTAGATATCGATTATTCAAACAGCCATAACTTCTGGCTCGTTTAGAGTTACGGGATCCATAACCTGTCAAAACGAAGGCCTCGATGAGTTCTACGGCTTTGATATCTTTCAACGTCAACGGATAGATTAGTTCCCAAAAAGGACAACCCGAATCTCAATCGAGTCTGGTAAGTTTTTTACCCTTCGTTTTTTCGACACGTGGATTTTTACGTTAAAACAGGATTAACGTGGCTGGCCTTCGATTTACCATCGTTGGAGAGTGGTGCACCATGGTACTGTCCCGTTTCAAGTCCGTGCACGCATTTCTAAAAGTTTTACGTCACTGTTTCGCCATTTCGGACGGATGTCGCACCTTGCACCGTGGATGTTACACCCTGTAGGTATCGATTATTCGGACGGCCATAACTTCTGGCTCGTTTAGAGTTACGGGAGGCATAACCTGTCAAAACGAAGGCATCCATGAGTTCTACGGCTTTGACAGCTTTCAGCCGTCAACGAATAGATTAATGCCCAAAAAGGACAACCCGAATCTCAATCGGGTCTCGTAAGTTTTTTACCCTTCGTTTTTTCGACACGTGGATTTTTACGGTAAAACAGGATTACCGAGGCTGGCCTTCGATTTACCATCGCTGGAGAGTGGTGCACCATGGTTCTGTTTCGTTTCAAATCCATGCATGCATTTCTAAAAGTCGTACGGCACTGTTTTGCCATTTCGGACGGATGTTGCACCTTGCACCGTGGATGTTGCACCCTGTAGATATCGATTATTCGGACGGCCATAACTTCTGGCTCGTTTAGAGTTACGAGAGCCATAACCTGTCTAAACGAAGGCCTCGATGAGTTCTACGGCTTTGACAGCTTTCAGCCGTCAACATATGGATTAATGCCCAAAAAGGACAACCCGAATCTCAATCGGGTGTCGAAAGTTTTTTACCCTTCGTTTTTTCGACACGTGGATTTTTACGGTAAAAAGGGATTACATTGGCCCGTGTTCGACTTCCCATCGCTGGAGAGAGGTGCACCATGGTACTGTTCCGTTTCAAATCCACGCACGCATTTTTAAAAGTCGTACGGCACTGTTTCGCCATTTCGGACGGATGTTGCACCTTGCACCGTGGATGTTGCACCCTGTAGATATCGATTATACGGACGACCATAACTTCTGGCTCGTTTAGAGTTACGAGAGCCATAACCTGTCAAAACGAAGGCCTCGATGAGTTCTACGGCTTTGACAGCTTTCAGCCATCAACGGATAGATTAATGCTCAAAAAGGACAACCCGAATCTCAATCGGGTCTCGTAAGTTTTTTACCCTTCGTTTTTACGACACGTGGATTTTTACGGTAAAACGGGATTACCGTGGCCCGTCTTTGACTTCCCATCGCTGGAGAGTGGTGCACAATCGTACTGTTCCATTTCAAATACATTCACACATTTCTAAAAGTCGTACGACACTGTTTCGCCATTTCGGACGGATGTTGCACCTTGCACCGTGGATGTTGCACCCTGTAGATATCGATTATTCGGACGGCCATAACTTCTGGCTCGTTTAGAGTAAAGGGAGCAATAACCTGTCAAAACGAAGGCCTCGATGAGTTCTACGGCTTAGATAGCTTTCAGCCGTCAACGGATAGATGAATGCCCAAAAAGGACAACCTGAATCTCAATCGGGTCTCGTAAGTTTTTTACCCTTCGTTTTTCCGACACGTGGATTTTTACGGTAAAACGGGATTACCGTGGCCCGTCTTCGACTTCCCATCGCTGGAGAGTGGTGCACCATGGTAGTGTTCCGTTTCAAATCCATGCATGCATTTCTAAAAGTCGTACCTTGCAGCGTGGATGTTGCGCCCTGTAGATATCGATTATTCAAACGGCCATAACTTCTGGCTCGTATAGAGTAACGGGAGCCATAACCTGTCAAAACGAAGGCCTCGATTAGTTCTACGGCTTTGACAGCTTTCAACGTCAACGGATAGATTAATGCCCAATAAGGACAACCCGAATCTCAATCGAGTCTCGTAAGTTTTTTACCCTTTATTTTTTCGACACGTGGATTTTTACGGTAAAACAGGATTATCGTGGCTGGTCTTCGATTTACCATCGCTGGACAGTGGTGCACCATGGTACTGTTCCTTTTCAAGTCCATGCACGTTTTTCTAAAAGTTGTATGACACTGTTTCGCCATTTCGGACGGATGTTGCACCTTGCGCCGTGGATGTTGCACCCTGTAGGTATCGATTATTCGGACGGCCATAACTTCTGGCTCGTTTAGAGTTACGGGAGCCATAACCTGTCAAAACGAAGGCCTCGATGAGTTCTACGGCTTTGACAGCTTTCAGCCGTCAACGGATTGATTAATGCCCAAAAAGGACAACCCGAATCTCAATCGGGTCTCGTAAGTTTTTTACCCTTCGTTTTTTCGACACGTGGATTTTTACGGTAAAACAGGATTACCGTGGTTGGCCTTCCATTTACCATCGCTGGAGAGTGGTGCACCATGGTACTGTTCCGTTTCAAATCCATGCATGCATTTCTAAAAGTCGTACGGCACTGTTTCGCCATTTCGGACGGATGTTGCACCTTGCACCGTGGATGTTGCACCCTGTAGATATCGATTATTCGGACGACCATAACTTCTGGCTCATTTAGAGTTACGGGAGCCATAACCTGTCAAAACGAAGGCCTAGATGAGTTCTACGGCTTTGACAGCTTTCAGTCATCATCGGATAGATTAATACCCAAAAAGGACAACCCGAATCTCAATCGGGTGTCGTAAGTTTTTTACCCATCGTTTTTTCGACATGTGGATTTTTACGGTAAAACGGGGTTACCGTGGCCCGTCTTCGACTTCCCATCGCTGGAGAGTGGTGCACCATGGTATTGTTCCATTTCAAATCCATGCACGCATTTCTAAAAGTCGTACGGCACTGTTTCGCCATTTCGGACGGATGTTGCACCTTGCACCGTGGATGTTGCACCCTGTAGATATCGATTATACGGACGACCATAACTTATGGCTCGTTTAGATTTACGGGAGCCATAATCTGTCAAAACGAAGGCATCGATGAGTTCTACGGCTTTGATAGCTTTCAGCCGTCAACGAATAGATTAATGCCCAAAAAGGGCAACCCGAATCTCAATCGGGTCTCGTAAGTTTTTTACCCTTCGTTTTTTCGACACGTGAATTTTTACGGTAAAACAGGATTACCATGGCTGGCCTTCGATTTACCATCGCTGGAGAGTGGTGCACCATGGTACTGTTCCGTTTCAAATCCATGCACGCATTTCTAGAAGTCGTACGGCACTGTTTCGCCATTTCGGACGGATGTTGCACCTTGCACCGTGGATGTTGCACCCTATAGATATCGATTATTCGGAATGCCATAACTTCTGGCTCGTTTAGAGTTACCGGAGCCATAACCTGTCAAAACGAAGGACTCGATTAGTTCTACGCTTTGACAGCCTTCAGCCATCAACGGATAGATTAATGCCCAAAAAGGACAACCCGAATCTCAATCGGGTCTCGTAAGTTTTTTACCCTTCGTTTTTTCGACACGTTGATTTTTACGGTAAAACTGGATTACGGTGGCTGGCCTTCGATTTACCATCGCTGGACAGTGGTGCACCACGGTACTGTTCCGTTTCAAATCCATGCACGCATTTCTAAAAGTCGTACGGCACTGTTTCGCCATTTCGGTCGGATGTTGCACCTTGCACCGTGGATGTTGCACCCTGTAGATATCGATTATTCGGACGGCCATAACTTCTGGCTCGTTTAGAGTTACAGGAGCCAGAACCTGTCAAAACGAAGGCCTCGATGAGTTCTACGGCTTTGATAGCTTTCAGCCGTCAACGGAAAGATTAATGCCCAAAAAGGACAACCCGAATCTCAATCGGGTCTCGTAAGCTTTTTACCCTTCGTTTTTTCGACACGTGGATTTTTACGGTAAAACGGGATTACCATGGCTGGCCTTCGATTTACCATCGCCGGAGAGTGGTTCACCATGGTACTGTTCTGGTTGAAATCCATGCACGCATTTCCAAAAGTCGTACGACACTGTTTCACCATTTCGGACGGATGTTGCACCTTGCACCGTGGATGTTGCATCCTGTAGATATTGATTATTCGGACGGCCATAACTTCTGGCTCGTTTAGAGTTACATGAGCCATAACCTGTCAAAACGAAGGCCTCGATGAGTTCTACGGCTTTGACAGCTTTCAGCCGTCAACGGATAGATTAATGCCCTAAAAGGACAACCCGAATCTCAATCGGGTCTCGTAAGTTTTTTACTCTTCGTTTTTTCGACACGTGGATTTTTACGGTAAAACAGGATTACGGTGGCTGGTCTTCGATTTACCATCGCTGGAGAGTGGTGCACCATGGTACTGTTCTGTTTCAAATCCATGCACGCATTTCTAAAAGTCGTACGACACTGTTTCGCCATTTCGGACGGATGTTGCACCTTGCACCGTGGATGTTGCACCCTGTAGATATCGATTATTCAAACGACCATAAATTCTGGCTAGTTTAGAGTTACGGGAGCCATAACCTATCAAAACGAAGGCCTTGATGAGGTCTACGGCTTTGACAGCTTTCAGCCGTCAACGGATAGATTAATGCCCAAAAAGGACAACCCGAATCTCAATCGGGTCTCGTAAGCTTTTTACCCTTCGTTTTTTCGACACGTGGATTTTTACGGTAAAACAGGATTACCGTGGCTGGCCTTCGATTTACCATCGCTGGAGAGTGGTGCACCATGGTACTGTTCCGTTTCAAATCCATGCATGCATTTCAAAAAGTCGTACGGCACTGTTTCTCCATTTCGGAAGAATGTTGCACCTTGCACCGTGGATGTTGCATCCTGTAGATATCGATTATTCGGACGGCCATAACTTCTGGCTCGTTTAGAGTTACGAGAGCCATAACCTGTCAAAACGAAGGCCTCGATGAGTTCTACGGCTTTGACAGCTTTCAGCCGTCAACGGATAGATTAATGCCCAAAAAGAAAAACCCGAATCTCAATCGGGTCTCGTAAGTTTTTTACCCTTCGTTTTTTCGACACGTGGATTTTTACGGTAAAACGGGATTACCGTGGCCCGTCTTCGACTTCCCATGGTTGGAGAGTGGTGCACCATGGTACTGTTCCATTTCAAATCCATGCACGCATTTCTAAAAGTCGTACGGCACTGTTTCGCCATTTCGGACGGATGTTGCACCTTGCACCGTGGATGTTGCACCCTGTAGATATCGATTATACGGACGACCATAACTTCTGGCTCGTTTAGAGTTATGGGAGCCATAATCTATCAAAACGAAGGCCTCGATGAGTTCTACGGCTTTGATAGCTTTCAGTCATCAACGAATAGATTAATGCCCAAAAAGGACAACCCGAATCTCAATCGGGTCTCGTAAGTTTTTTACCCTTCGTTTTTTCGACACGTGGATTTGTACGGTAAAACAGGATTACCGTGGCTGGCCTTCGATTTACCATCGCTGGAGAGTGGTGCACCATGGTACTGTTCCGTTTCAAATCCACGCACGCATTTCTAGAAGTCTTACTGCACTGTTTCGCCATTTCGGACGGATGTTGCACCCTGCACCATGGATGTTGCACCCTATAGATATCGATTATTCGGACGGCCATAACTTCTGGCTCGTTTAGAGTTATGGGAGCCATAACCCGTCAAAACGAAGGCCTCGATTAGTTCTACGCTTTGACAGCTTTCAGCCGTCAACGGATAGATTAATGCCCAAAAAGGACAACCCGAATCTCAATCGGGTCTCGTAAGTTTTTTACCCTTCGTTTTTTCGACACGTGGATTTTTACGGTAAAACGTGATTACCGTGGCCCGTCTTCGACTTTCCATCGCTGGAGAGTGGTGCACCATGGTACTGTTCCGTTTTAAATACGTGCATGCATTTCTAAAAGTCGTACGACACTGTTTCACCATTTCGGACGGATGTTGCACCTTGCACCGTGGATGTTGCACCCTGTAGATATCGATTATTCAAACGGCCATTACTTCTGGCTCGTTTAGAGTTACGGGAGCCATAACCTGTCAAAACGAAGGCCTCGATGAGTTCTACGGCTTTGACAGCTTTCAGCCGTCAACGGATAGATTAATGCCCAAAAAGGACAACCCGAATCTCAATCGGGTCTCGTAAGTTTTTTACCCTTCGTTTTTTCGATACGTGGATTTTTACGGTAAAACAGGATTACGGAGGCTGGCCTTCGATTTACCATCACTGGAGAGTGGTGCACCATGTTACTGTTCCGTTTCAAATCATGCACGCATTTCTAATAGTCCTGCGGCACTGTTTCGCCATTTCGGACGGATGTTGCACCTTGCACCATGGATGTTGCACCCTATAGATATCGATTATACGAACGACCATAACTTTTGGCTCGTTTAGAGTTACGGGAGCCATAACCTGTCAAAACGAAGGCCTCGATGAGTTCTATGGCTTCGACAGCTTTCAGCCGTCAACGGATAGATTAATTGCCAAAAGGACAATCCGAATCTCAATCGGGTCTCGTAAGTTTTTACCTTTCGTTTTTTCGACACGTGGATTTTTACGGTAAAACAGGATTACGGTGGCTGGTCTTTGATTTACCATCGCTGGAGAGTGGTGCACCATGGTACTGTTCCGTTTCAAATCCATGCACGCATTTCTAAAAGTCCTACGGCACTGTTTCGCCATTTCGGACGGATGTTGCACCTTGCACCGTGGATGTTGCACCCTGTAGATACCGATTATACGGACGACCATAACTTCTGCCTCGTTTAGAGTTACGGGAGCCATAACCTGTCAAAACGAAGGCCTCGGTGAGTTCTTCGGCTTTGACAGCTTTCACCCGTCAACGGATAGATTAATGCCCAAAAAGGACAACCCGAATCTCAATCGGGTCTCGTAAGTTTTTTACCCTTCGTTTTTACGACACGTGGATTTTTACGGTAAAACGGGATTACCGTGTCCCGTCTTCGACTTCCCATCGCTGGAGAGTGGTGCACCATGGTATTGTTCCGTTTCAAATACATTCACACATTTCTAAAAGTCGTACAGCACTGTTTCGCCATTTCGGACGGATGTTGCACCTTGCACCGTGGATGTTGCACACTGTAGATATCAATTTTTCGGACGGCCATAACTTCTGGCTCGTTTAGAGTTACGGAAACCATAACCTGTCAAAATGAAGGCCTCGATGAGTTCTACGGCTTAGACAGCTTTCAGCTGTCAACGGATAGATGAATGCCCAAAAAGGACAACCTGAATCTCAGTCGGGTTTCGTATGTTTTTTACCCTTCGTTTTTTCGACACGTGGATTTTTACGGTAAAAGGGATTACCGTGGCCCGTCTTCGACTTCCCATCGCTGGAGAGTGGTGCACCATGGTAGTGTTCCGTTTCAAATCCATGCACGCATTTCTAAAAGTCGTACGGCACTGTTTCGCCATTTCGGACGGATGTTGCACCTTGCACTGTGGATGTTGCACCCTGTAGATATAGATTATACGGACGGCCATAACTTCTGGCTCGTTTAGAGTTACGGGAGCCATAATCTTTCAAAACGAAGGCCTCGATGAGTTGTACGGCTATGATATCTTTCAGCCATCAACGGATAGATTAATGCCCAAAAAGGACAACCCGAATCTCAATCGCGTCTCGTAAGTTTTTTACCCTTCCTCTATTCGACACGTGGATTTTTACTGTAAAACAGGATTACGGTGGCTGCCCTTCGATTTACCATCCTGGACAGTGGTGCACCATGGTACTATTCCGTTTCAAATCCATGCACGCATTTCTAAAAGTCGTACGGCACTGTTTCGCAATTTCGGATGGATGTTGCACCTTGCACCGTTGATGTTGCACCCTGTAGATATCGATTATTCAAACGGCCTTAACTTTTGGCTCATTTAGAGTTACGGGACCCATAACCTGTCAAAACGAAGGCCCCGATGAGTTCGACGGCTTTGACAGCTTTCAGCCATCAACGGATAGATTAATGCCCAAAAAGAACAACCCGAATCTCAATCGGGTCTCTTAAGTTTTTTACCCTTCGTTTTTTCGACACGTGGATTTTTATGGTAAAACAGGATTACCGTGGCCCGTCTTCGACTTCCCATCGCTGGAGAGTGGTGCACCATGGTACTGTTGCGTTTCAAATCCATGCACGCATTTTTAAAAGTCGTACGGCACTGTTTCGCCATTTCGGATGGATGTTGCACCTTGCGCCGTAGATGTTGCACCCTGTAGATATCGATTATTCAGACGGCCATAACTTCTGGCTCGTTTAGAGTTATGGGAGCCATAACCAGTCAAAACGAAGGCCTCGATGAGTTCTATGGCTGTGACAGCTTTCTGCCGTCAACGGATAGATTAATGCCCAAAAAGGACAACTCGAATCTCAATCGGGTATCGTATGTTTTTTACCCTTCGTTTTTTCGACACGTGCATTTTTACGGTAAAACAGGATTACGGTGGCTGGTCTTCGATTTACCATCGCTGGAGAGTGGTCTCGTAAGTTTTTTACACTTCGTTTTTTCGACACGTGTATTTTTACGGTAAAACAGGATTACCGTGGCTGGCCTAAGATGTACCATCGCTGGAGAGTGGTGCACCATGGTACTGTTCCGTTTCAAATCCATGCACGCATTTCTAGAAGTCGTACGGCACTGTTTCGCCATTTCAGACGGATGTTTCACCTTGCACCGTGGATGTTTCACCCTATAGATATCGATTATTCGGATGGCCATAACTTCTGGCTCGTTTAGAGTTACGGGAGCCATAACCTGTCAAAACGAAGGCCTCGATGAGTTCTACGGCTTTGACAGCTTTTAGCCGTCAACGGATAGATTAATGCCCAAAAAGGACAACCCGAATCTCAATCGGGTCTCGTAAGTTTTTTACCCTTCGTTTTTTCGACACGTGGATTTTTACAGTAAAACAGGATTACCGTGGCCCATCTTCGACTTCCCATCACTGGAGAGTGGTGCACCATTGTGCTGTTCCGTTTCAAATTCATGCACGCATTTCTAAAAGTCGTACGACACTGTTTTGCCATTTCGGACGGATGTTGCACCTTGCACCGTGGATGTTGCACCCTGTAGATATCGATTATTCGGACGGCCATAACTTCTGGCTTGTTTAGAGTTACGTGGGCCATAACCTGTCAAAACGAAGGCCTCGATGAGTTCTATGCATTTGACAGCTTTCAGCCGTCAACTGATAGATTAATGCCCAAAAAGGACAACCCAAATCTCAATCGGGTCTTGTAAGTTTTTTACCTTCGTTTTTTCGACACGTGGATTTTTACGGTAAAAAAGGATTACCGAGGCTGGCCTTCGATTTACCATCGCTGGAGAGTGGTGCACCATATTACTGTTCCGTTTCAAATCATGCACGCATTTCTAAAAGTCGTGCGGTACTGTTTCACCATTTCGGACCGATGTTGCACCTTGCACCGTGGATGTTGCACCCTATAGATATCGATTATACGGACGACCATAACTTTTGGCCCGTTTAGAATTATGGGAGCCATAACCTGTCAAACCGAAGGCCTCGATGAGTTCTATGGCTTTGACAGCTTTCAGCCGTCAACGGATAGATTAATTGCCAAAAAGGACAATCCGAATCTCAATCGGGTCTCGTAAGTTTTTACCTTTCGTTTTTTCGACACGTGGATTTTTGCGGTAAAACAGGATTACGGTGGCTGGTCTTCGATTTACCATCGCTGGAGAGTGCTGCACCATGGTACTGTTCCGTTTCAAATCAATGCACGCATTTCTAAAAGTCCTACGGCACTGTTTCGCCATTTCGGACGGATGTTGCACCTTGCACCGTGGATGTTGCAGCCTGTAGATACCGATTATACGGACGACCATAACTTCTGGCTCGTTTAGAGTTACGGGAGCCATAACCTGTCAAAACGAAGGGCTCGATGAGTTCTACGGCTTTGACAGCTTTCAACCGTCAACGGATAGATTAATTCCCAAAAAGAACAAACCGAATCTCAATCGGGTCTCGTAAGTTTTTTACCCTTCGTTTTTTCGACACGTTGATTTCTACGGTAAAACAGGATTACGGTGGCTGGTCTTCGATTTATCATTGCTGGAGAGTGGTGCACCATGGTACAGTTCCGTTTCAAATCCATGCACGCATTTCTAAAAGTCGTACGGCACAGTTTCGCCATTTCGGACGGATGTTGCACCTTGCACCGTGGATGTTGTAACCTGTAGATATCGATTATTCGGACGACCATAACTTCTGGCTCGTTTAGATTTACGGGAGACACAACCTGTCAAAACGAAGGCCTCGATGAGTTCTACGGCTTTGATAGCTTTCAACCATCAATGGATAGATGAATGCCCAAAAAGGACAACCCGAATCTCAATCGGGTCTCGTAAGTTTTTTACCCTTCGTTTTTTCGACACGTGGATTTTTACGGTAAAACAGGATTACCGTGGCCCGTCTTCAACTTCCCATCGCTGGAGAGTGGTGCACCATGGTACTATTCCATTTCAAATCCATGCACGCATTTCTAAAAGTCGTACGACACTGTTTCGCCATTTCGGACGGATGTTGCACCTTGCACTGTGGATGTTGCACCCTGTAGATATAGATTATACGGACGACCATAACTTCTGGCTCGTTTAGAGTTACGGGAGCCATAATCTTTCAAAACGAAGGCCTCGATGAGTTCTACGGCTTTGATAGCTTTCAGCTGTCAACGGATTGATTAATGCCCAAAAAGGACAACCCGAATCTCAATCGGGTCTCGTAAGTTTTTTACCCTTCGTTTTTTCGACACGTGGATTTTTACTGTAAAACAGGATTACGGTGGCTGCCCTTCGATTTACCATCCTGGACAGTGGTGCACCATGGTACTATTCCGTTTCAAATCCATGCACGCATTTTTAAAAGTCGTACGGCACTGTTTCGCAATTTCGGACGGATGTTGCACCTTGCACCGTGGATGTTGCACCCTGTAGATATCGATTATTCAAACGGCCTTAACTTCTGGCTCGTTTAGAGTTACGGGAGCCATAACCTGTCAAAACGAAGGCGTCGATGAGTTCTACGGCTTTGACAGCTTTCAGCCATCAACGGATAGATTAATGCCCAAAAAGAACAACCCGAATCTCAATCGGGTCTCTTAAGTTTTTTACCCTTCGTTTTTTCGACACGTGGATTTTTACGGTAAAACAGGATTACCGTGGCCCGTCTTCGACTTCCAATCGCTGGAGAGTGTTGCACCATGGTAATGTTGCATTTCAAATCCATGCACGCATTTCTAAAAGTCGTACGGCGCTGTTTCGCCATTTCGGATGGATGTTGCACCTTGCGCCATAGATGTTGCACCCTGTAGATATCGATTATTCGGACGGCCATAACTTCTGCTTCGTTTAGAGTTACGGGAGCCACAACCTGTCAAAACGAAGACCTCGATGAGTTCTATGGTTGTGACAGCTTTCTTTCGTCAACGGATAGATTAATGCCCAAAAAGGACAACCCGAATCTCAATCGGGTCTCGTAAGTTTTTCACCCTTCGTTTTTTCGACACGTGCATTTTTACGGTAAAACAGGATTACGGTGGCTGGTCTTCGATTTACCATCGCTGGAGAGTGGTGCACCATGGTACTGTTCCGTTTCAAATCCATGCACGCATTTCTAAAAGTCGTATGACACTGTTTCGCCATTTCGGACGGATGTTGCACCTTGCACCGTGGATGTTGCACCCTGTAGATATCGATTATACAGACGACCATATCTTCTGGCTCGTTTACATTTACGGGAGTCACAACCTGTCAAAACGAAGGCCTCGATGAATTCTACGACTTGACCGCTTTCAACCGTCAACGGATAGATTAATGCCCAAAAAGGTCAACCCGAATCTCAATCGGGTATCGTATGTTTTTTACCCTTCGTTTTTTCGACACGTGCATTTTTACGGTAAAACAGGATTACGGTGGCTGGTCTTCGATTTACCATCGCTGGAGAGTGGTCTCGTAAGTTTTTTACACTTCGTTTTTTCGACACGTGGATTTTTACGGTAAATCAGGATTACCGTGGCTGGCCTTCGATTTACCATCGCTTGAGAGTGGTGCACCATGATACTGTTCCGTTTCAAATCCATGCACGCATTTCTAGAAGTCGTACGGCACTGTTTCGCCATTTCGGACGGATGTTGCACCTTGCACCGTGGATTTTGCACCCTATAGATATCGATTATTCGGACGGCCATAACTTCTGGCTCGTTTAGAGTTACGGGAGCCATAACCTGTCAAAACGAAGGCCTCGATGAGTTCTACAGCTTTGACAGCTTTCAGCCGTCAACGGATAGATTAATGCCCAAAAAGGACAACCCGAATCTCAATCGGGTCTCGTAAGTTTTTTACCCTTCGTTTTTTCGACACGTGGATTTTTACGTTAAAACAGGATTACGGTGGCTGGCCTTCGATTTACCATCGCTGGACAGTGGTGCACCATGGTACTGTTCCGTTTCAAATCCATGCACGCATTTCTAAAAGTCGTACGACACTGTTTCGCCATTTCGGACGGATGTTGCACCTTGCACCGTGGATTTTGCACCCTATAGATATCGATTATTCGGACGGCCATAACTTCTGGCTCGTTTAGAGTTACGGGAGCCACAACCTGTCAAAACGAACGCCTCGATGAGTTCTACGGCTTTAACAGCTTTCAGCCATCAACGGATAGATTCATGCCCAAAAAGGACAACCCGAATCCCAATCGGGTCTCTTAAGTTTTTTACCCTTCGTTTCTTCGACACGTGGATTTTTACGGTAAAACGGGATTACCGTGGCCCGTCTTCGACTTCCCATCGCTGGAGAGTGGTGCACCATGGTACTGTTCCGTTTCAAATCCATGCACGCATTTCTAAAAGTCGTACGACACTGTTTCACCATTTCGGACGGATGTTGCACCTTGCACCGTGGATGTTGCACCCTGTAGATATCGGTTATTCAAACGGCCATAACTTCTGGCTCGTTTAGAGTTACGGGAGCCATAACCTGTCAAAACGAAGGCCTCGATGAGTTCTACGGCTTTTATAGCTTTCAGCCATCAGCAGATAGATTAATGCCCAAAAAGGACAACCCGAATCTCAATCGGGTCTCTTAAGTTTTTTACCCTTCGTTTTTAGACACGTGGATTTTTACGGTAAAACAGGATTACCGTTGCACGTCTTCGACTTCCCATCGCTTGAGAGTGGTGCACCATGGTACTGTTGCGTTTCAAATCCATGCACGTATTTCTAAAATTCGTACGGAACTTGTTTCGCCATTTCGGACGGATGTTGCACCTTGCCCCGTAGATGTTGCACCCTGTAGATATCGATTATTCGGACGGCCATAACTTCTGGCTCGTTTAGAGTTACGGGAGCCATAACCTGTCAAAACGAAGGCCTCGATGAGTTTTATGGCTGTGACAGCTTTCTTCCGTAAATGGATAGATTAATGCCCAAAAAGGACAACCCGAATCTCAATCGGGTCTCGTAAGTTTTTTACCCTTCGTTTTTTCGACACGTGCATTTCTACGGTAAAACAGGATTACGGTGGCTGGTCTTCGATTTACCATCGCTGGAGAGTGGTGCACCATGGTACTGTTCCGTTTCAAATCCATGCACGCATTTCTTAAAGTCGTACGACACTGTTTCGCCATTTCGTACGGATGTTGCACCTTGCGCCGTGGATGTTGCACCCTGTAGATATCGATTATACGGACGACCATATCTTCTGGCTCGTTTACATTTACAGGAGTCACAACCTGTCAAAACGAAGGCCTCGATGAATTCTACGACTTGACCGCTTTCATCCATCAACGGATAGATTAATGCCCAAAAAGGACAACCCGAATCTCAATCGGGTCTCGTAAGTTTTTTACCCTACGTTTTTTCGACACGTGGATTTTACGGTAAAACAGGATTACCGTGGCTGGCCTTCGATTTACCATCGCTGGAGAGTGGTGCACCATTGCACTGTTCCGTTTCAAATCCATGCACGCATTTCTAAAAGTCGTACGGCACTGTTTCGCCATTACGGACGGATGTTGCACCTTGCACCGTGGATGTTGCACCCTGTAGATATCGATTATTCGGACGGCCATAACTTCTGGCTCGTTTAGAGTTACGGGAGCCATAACATGTCAAAACGAAGGCCTCGATGAGTTTTACGGTTTTGACAGCTTTCAGCCGTCAACGGATAGATTAATTCCCAAAAAGGACAACCCGAATCTCAATCGGGTCTCGTAAGTTTTTTACCCTTCGTTTTTACGACACGTGGATTTTTGCTGTAAAACAGAATTACGGTGGCTGGCCTTCGATTTACCATCCTGGACAGTGGTGCACCATGGTACTGTTCCGTTTCAAATCCATGCACGCATTTCTAAAAATCGTACGGCACTGTTTCGTAATTTCGGACGGATGTTGCACCTTGCAAGGTGGATGTTGCACCCTGTAGATATCGATTATTCAAACGGCCATAACTTCTGACTCGTTTAGAGTTACGGGAGCCACAACCTGTCAAAACGAAGTCCTCGATGAGTTCTACGGCTTTGTCAGCTTTCAGCCGTCAACGGATAGATTAATGCCCAAAAAGGACAACCCGAATCTCAATCGGGTCTCTTAAGTTTTTTACCCTTCGTTTTTTCGACACGTGGATTTTTATGGTAAAACAGGATTACCGTGGCCCGTCTTCGACTTTCCATCGCTAGAGAGTGGTGCACCATGGCACTATTGCGTTTCAAATCCATGCACGCATTTCTAAAAGTCGTACGGCACTGTTTCGACATTCCGGACGGATGTTGCACCTTGCGCCGTAGATGTTGCACCCTGTAGATATCGATTATTCGGACGGCCATATCTTCTAGCTCGTTTAGAGTTACGGGAGCCATAACCTGTCAAAACGAAGGCCTCGATGAGTTCTATGGCTGTGACAGCTTTCTGCCGTCAACGGATAGATTAATACCCAAAAAGGACAACCCAAATCTCAAATCGGATATCGTACGTTTTTTACCCTTCGTTTTTTCGACACGTGCATTTTTACGGTAAAACAGAATTACGGTGGCTGGTCTTCGATTTACCATCACTGGAGAGTGGTGCACCATGGTACTGTTCCGTTTCAAATCCATGCACGCATTTCTAAAAGTCGTACGGCACTGTTTCGCCATTTCGGTCGGATGTTGCACCTTGCACCGTGGATGTTGCACCCTGTAGATATCGATTATACGGACGACCATATCTTCTGGCTCGTTTACATTTACGGGAGTCACAACCTGTCTAAACGAAGGCCTCGATGAATTCTACGACTTGACAGCTTTCAGCCGTCAACGGATAGATTAATGCCCAAAAAGGACAACCCGAATCTCAATCGGGTCTCGTAAGTTTTTTACCCTTCGTTTTTTCGACACGTGGATTTTTACGGTAAAACAGGATTACCGTGGCTGTCCTTCGATTTACCATCGCTGGAGAGTGGTGCACCATGGTACTGTTCCGTTTCAAATCTGCACGCATTTCTAAAAGTCGTACGACACTGTTTCGCCATTTCGGACGGATGTTGCACCTTGCACCGTGGATGTTGCACCCTGTAGATATCGATTATTCGGACGGCCATAACTTCTGGCTCGTTTAGAGTTACGGGAGTCATACCATGTCAAAACGAAGGGCTCGATGTGTTCTACGGCTGTGACAGCTTTCTGCCGTCAACGGATAGATTAATGCCCAAAAAGGACAACCCGAATCTCAATCGGGTCTCGTAAGTTTTTTACCCTTCGTTCTTTCGACACGTGCATTTTTGCGGTAAAACAGGATTACGGTGGCTGGTCTTCGATTTACCATCGCTGGAGAGTGGTGCACCATGGTACTGTTCCGTTTCAAATCCATGCACGCATTTCTAAAAGTCGTACGGCACTGTTTCGCCATTTCGGACGGATGTTGCACCTTGCACCGTGGATGTTGCACCCTGTAGATATCGATTATACGGACGACCATAACTTCTGGCTCGTTTAGATTTACGGGATCCATAACCTGTCAAAATGAAGGCCTCGATGAGTTCTACGACTTTGACAGCTTTCAGCCGTCAACGGATAGATTATGCCCAAAAAGGACAACCCGAATCTCAATCGGGTCTCGTAAGTTTTTTACCCTTTGTTTTTTCCACACGTGGATTTTTACGGTAAAAAAGGATTACCGTGGCTGGCCTTCGATTTACCATCGATGGAGAGTGGTGCACCGTTGTACTGTTCCGTTTCAAATCTGCACGCATTTTTAAAAGTCGTACGGCACTGTTTCACCATTTCGGACGGATGTTGCACCTTGCACCGTGGATGTTGCACCCTGTAGATATCGATTATTCGGACGGCCATAACTTCTGGCTCGTTTAGAGTTATGGGAGAAATACCATGTCAAAACGAAGGCCTCGATGAGTTCTACGGCTTTGACAGCTTTCAGCCGTCAACGGATATACTATTGCCCAAAAAGGACAACCTGAATCTCAATCAGGTCTCGTAAGTTTTTTACCCTTCGTTTTTTCGACACGTGGATTTTTACGGTAAAAAAGGATTACCGTGGCTGGCCTTCGATTTACCATGGCTGGAGAGTGGTGCACCATGGTACTGTTCCATTTCAAATCCATGCATGCATTTCCAAAAGTCGTACGGCACTGTTTCGCCATTTCGGACGGATGTTGCACCTTGCACCGTGGATGTTGCACCCTTTAGATATAGATTATTCGGACGGCCATAACTTCTGGCTCGTTTAGAGTTACGGGAGCCATAACCTGTCAAAACGAAGGCCTCGTTGAGTTTTACGGCTTTGACAGCTTTCAGCCGTCAACGGATAGATTAATGCCCAAAAAGGACAACCCGAATCTCAATCGGGTCTCGTAAGTTTTTTACCCTTCGTTTTTACGACACGTGGATTTTTAGTGTAAAACAAGATTACGGTGGCTGGCCTTCTATTTACCATCCTGGACAGTGGTGCACCATGGTACTGTTCCGTTTCAAATCCACACACGCATTTCTAAAAGTCGTACGGCACTGTTTCTCAATTTCGGACGGATGTTGCACCTTGCACCGTGGATGTTGCACCCTGTAGATATCGATTATTCAAACGGCCATAACTTCTGGGTCGTTTAGAGTTACGGGAGCCATAACCTGTCAAAACGAAGGCCTCGATGAGTTCTATGGCTATGACAGCTTTCTGCCGTCAACGGATAGATTAATGCCCAAAAAGGACAACCCGAATCTCAATCGGATATCGTAAGTTTTTTACCCTTCGTTTTTTCGACACGTGCATTTTTACGGTAAAACAGGATTACGGTGGCTGGTCTTCGATTTACCATCGCTGGAGAGTGGTGCACCATGGTACTGTTCCGTTTCAAATCCATGCACGCATTTCTAAAAGTCGTACGGCACTGTTTCGCCATTTCGGACGGATGTTGCACCTTGCGCCGTGGATGTTGCACCCTGTAGATATCGATTATACGGATGACCATATCTTCTGGCTCGTTTACATTTACGGGAGTCACAACCTGTCAAAACAAAGGCCTCGATGAATTCTACGACTTGACAGCTTTCAGCCGTCAACGGATAGATTAATGCCCAAAAAGGACAACCCGAATCTCAATCGGGTCTCGTAAGTTTTTTACCCTTCATTTTTTCGACACGTGGATTTTTACGGTAAAACAGGATTACCGTGGCTGTCCTTCGACTTACCATCGCTGGAGAGTGGTGCACCATCGTACTGTTCCGTTTCAAATCTGCACGCATTTCTAAAAGTCGTAAGGCACTGTTTCGCCATTTCGGACGGATGTTGCACCTTGCACCGTGGATGTTGCACCCTGTAGATATCGATTATTCGGACGGCCATAACTTCTGGCTCGTTTAGAGTTACGGGAGTCATACCATGTCAAAACGAAGGGCTTGATGTGTTCTACGGCTGTGACAGCTTTCTGCCATCAACGGATAGATTAATGCCCAAAAAGGACAACCCGAATCTCAATCGGGTCTCGTAAGTTTTTTACCCTTCGTTTTTTCGACACGTGCATTTTTACGGTAAAACAGGATTACTGTGGCTGGTCTTCGATTTACATCGCTGGAGTGTGGTGCACCATGGTACTGTTCCGTTTCAAATCCATGCACGCATTTCTAAAAGTCGTACGGCACTGTTTCGCTATTTCGGACGGATGTTGCACCTTGCACCGTGGATGTTGCACCCTATTGATATCGATTATACGGACGACCATAACTTCTGCCTCGTTTAGAGTTACGGAAGCCATAACCTGTCAAAACGAAGGCCTCTATGAGTTCTACGGCTTTGACAGCTTTCAGCCGTCAACGGATAGATTATGCCCAAAAAGGACAACCCGAATCTCAATCGGGTCTCGTAAGTTTTTTACCCTTTGTTTTTTCCACACGTGGATTTTTACGGTAAAAAAGGACTACCGTGGCTGGCCTTCGATTTACCATCGCTCGAGAGTGGTGCACCATGGTACTGTTCCGTTTCAAATCTGCACGCATTTTTAAAAGTCGTACGGCACTGTTTCACCATTTCGGACGGATGTTGCACCTTGCACCGTGGATGTTGCACCCTGTAGATATCGATTATTCGGACGGCCATAACTTCTGGCTCGTTTAGAGTTACGGGAGAAATACCATGTCAAAACGAAGGCCTCGATGAGTTCTACGACTTTGACAGCTTTCAGCCGTCAACGGATAGATTAGTGCCCAAAAAGGACAACCTGAATCTCAATCGGGTCTCGTAAGTTTTTTACCATTCGTTTTTTCGACACGTGGATTTTTACGGTAAAACAGGATTACCGTGGCTGGCCTTCGGTTTACCATCACTGGAGAGTGGTGCACCATGGTACTGTTCCGTTTCAAATCCATGCACGCATTTCTAAAAGTCGTGCGGCACTGTTTCGCCATTTCGGACGGATGTTGCACCTTGCACCGTGGATGTTGCACCCTTTAGATATAGATTATTCGGACAGCCATAACTTCTGGCTCGTTTAGAGTTACGAGAGCCATAACCTGTCAAAACGAAGGCCTCGTTGAGTTTTACGGTTTTGACAGCTTTCAGCCGTCAACGGATAGATTAATGCCCAAAAAGGACAACCCGAATCTCAATCGGGTCTCGTAAGTTTTTTACCCTTCGTTTTTACGACACGTGGATTTTTAGTGTAAAACAGGATTACGGTGGTGGCCTTCTATTTACCATCCTAGACAGTGGTGCACCATGGTACTGTTCCGTTTCAAATCCACGCACGCATTTCTAAAATTCGTACGGCACTGTTTCTCAATTTCGGACGGATGTTGCACCTTGCACCGTGGATGTTGCACCCTGTAGATATCGATTATTCAAACGGCCATAACTTCTGGCTCGTTTAGAGTTACGGGAGCCATAACCTGTCAAAACGAAGGCCTCGATGAGTTCTACGGCTTTGACAGCTTTCAGCCATCAACGGATAGATTAATGCCCAAAAAGGACAACACGAATCTCAATCGGGTCTCTTAAGTTTTTTACCCTTCGTTTTTTCGACACGTGGATTTTTACGGAAAACAGGATTACCGTGGCCCGTCTTCGATTTCCCATCGCTAGAGAGTGGTGCACCATGGTACTGTTGCAGTTCAAATCCATGCACGCATTTATAAAAGTCGTACGGCACTGTTTCTCCATTTCGGATGGATGTTGCACCTTGCGCCGTAGATGTTGCACCCTATAGATATCGATTATTTGGACGGCCATAACTTCTGGCTCGTTTAGAGTTACGGGAGCCATAACGTGTCAAAACGAAGGCCTCGATGAGTTCTATGGCTGTGACAGCTTTCTGCCGTCAACGGATAGATTGATGCCCAAAAAGGACAACCCGAATCTCAATCGGGTCTCGTAAGTTTTTTACCCTTCGTTTTTTCGACACGTGCATTTTTACGGTAAAACAGGGTTACGGTGGCTGGTCTTCGATTTACCATCGCTGGAGAGTGGTGCACCATGGTACTGTTCCGTTTCAAATCCATGCACGCATTTCTAAAAGTCGTACGGCACTGTTTCGCCATTTCGGACGGATGTTGCACCTTGCACCGTGGATGTTGCACCCTATTGATATCGATTATACGGACGACCATAACTTCTGACTCGTTTAGAGTTACGGAAGCCATAACCTGTCAAAACGAATGCCTCGATGAGTTCTACGGCTTTGACAGCTTTCGGCCGTCAACGGATAGATTATGCCCAAAAAGGACAACCCGAATCTCAATCGGGCCTCGTAAGTTTTTTACCCTTTGTTTTTTCAACACGGGGATTTTTACGGTAAAAAAGGAGTACCGTGGCTGGCCTTCGATTTACCATCGCTCGAGAGTGGTGGACCATGGTACTGATACGTTTCAAATCTGCACGCATTTTTAAAAGTCGTACGGCACTGTTTAACCATTTCGGACGGATGTTGCACCTTGCACCGTGGATGTTGCACCCTGTAGATATCGATTATTCGAATGGCCATAACTTCTGGCTCGTTTAGAGTTACGGGAGAAATACCTTGTCAAAACGAAGGCCTCGATGAGTTCTACGACTTTGACAGCTTTCAGCCGTCAACGGATAGATTAATGCCCAAAAAGGACAACCTGAATCTCAATCAGGTCTCGTAAGTTTTTTACAATTCGTTTTTTCGACACGTGGATTTTTACGGTAAAACAGGATTACCGTGGCTGGCCTTCGGTTTACCATTGCTGGTGAGTGGTGCACCATGGTACTGTTCCATTTCAAATCCATGCATGCATTTCTAAAAGTCGTACGGCACTGTTTCGCCATTTCGGACGGATGTTGCACCTTGCACCGTGGATGTTGCACCCTTTAGATATAGATTATTCGGACGGCCATAACTTCTGGCTCGTTTAGAGTTACGGGAGCCATAACCTGTCAAAACGAAGGCCTCGATTAGTTCTATGGCTTTGACTGCTTTCAGCCGTCAACGGATAGATTATGCCCAAAAAGGACAACCCGAATCTCAATCGGGTCTCGTAAGTTTTTTACCCTTTGTTTTTTCCACACGTGGATTTTTACGGTAAAAAAGGACTACCGTGGATGGCCTTCGATTTACCATCGCTCGAGAGTGGTGCACCATGGTACTGTTCCGTTTCAAATCTGCACGCATTTTTAAAAGTCGTACGACACTGTTTCACCATTTCGGACGGATGTTGCACCTTGCACCGTGGATGTTGCACCCTGTAGATATCGATTATTCAGACGGCCATAACTTCTGGCTCGTTTAGAGTTATGGGAGAAATACCATGTCAAAACGAAGGCCTCGATGAGTTCTACGACTTTGACAGCTTTCAGCCGTCAACGGATAGATTAGTGCCCAAAAAGGACAACCTGAATCTCAATCGGGTCTCGTAAGTTTTTTACCATTCGTTTTTTCGACACGTGGATTTTTACGTTAAAACACGATTACCGTGGCTGGCCTTCGGTTTACCATCGCTGGAGAGTGGTGCACCATGGTACTGTTCCGTTTCAAATCCATGCACGCATTTCTAATAGTCGTGCGGCACTGTTTCGCCATTTCGGACGGATGTTGCACCTTGCACCGTGGATGTTGCACCCTTTAGATATAGATTATTCGGACGGCCATAACTTCTGGCTCGTTTAGAGTTACGGGAGCCATAACCTGTCAAAACGAAGGCCTCGTTGAGTTTTACGGTTTTGACAGCTTTCAGCCGTCAACGGATAGATTAATGCCCAAAAAGGACAACCCGAATCTCAATCGGGTCTCGTAAGTTTTTTACCCTTCGTTTTTACGACACGTGGATTTTTAGTGTAAAACAGGATTACGGTGGTGGCCTTCTATTTACCATCCTAGACAGTGGTGCACCATGGTACTGTTCCGTTTCAAATCCACGCACGCATTTCTAAAATTCGTACGGCACTGTTTCTCAATTTCGGACGGATGTTGCACCTTGCACCGTGGATGTTGCACCCTGTAGATATCGATTATTCAAACGGCCATAACTTCTGGCTCGTTTAGAGTTACGGGAGCCATAACCTGTCAAAACGAAGGCCTCGATGAGTTCTACGGCTTTGACAGCTTTCAGCCATCAACGGATAGATTAATGCCCAAAAAGGACAACACGAATCTCAATCGGGTCTCTTAAGTTTTTTACCCTTCGTTTTTTCGACACGTGGATTTTTACGGTAAAACAGGATTACCGTGGCCCGTCTTCGATTTCCCATCGCTAGAGAGTGGTGCACCATGGTACTGTTGCAGTTCAAATCCATGCACGCATTTCTAAAAGTCGTACGACACTGTTTCTCCATTTCGGATGGATGTTGCACCTTGCGCCGTAGATGTTGCACCCTATAGATATCGATTATTTGGACGGCCATAACTTCTGGCTCGTTTAGAGTTACGGGAGCCATAACGTGTCAAAACGAAGGCCTCGATGAGTTCTATGGCTGTGACAGCTTTCTGCCGTCAACGGATAGATTGATGCCCAAAAAGGACAACCCGAATCTCAATCGGGTCTCGTAAGTTTTTTACCCTTCGTTTTTTCGACACGTGCATTTTTACGGTAAAACAGGGTTACGGTGGCTGGTCTTCGATTTACCATCGCTGGAGAGTGGTGCACCATGGTACTGTTCCGTTTCAAATCCATGCACGCATTTCTAAAAGTCGTACGGCACTGTTTCGCCATTTCGGACGGATGTTGCACCTTGCACCGTGGATGTTGCACCCTATTGATATCGATTATACGGACGACCATAACTTCTGACTCGTTTAGAGTTACGGAAGCCATAACCTGTCAAAACGAAGGCCTCGATGAGTTCTACGGCTTTGACAGCTTTCAGCCGTCAACGGATAGATTATGCCCAAAAAGGACAACCCGGATCTCAATCGGGTCTCGTAAGTTTTTTACCCTTTGTTTTTTCCACACGTGGATTTTTACGGTAAAAAAGGAGTACCGTGGCTGGCCTTCGATTTACCATCGCTCGAGAGTGGTGGACCATGACTGATACGTTTCAAATCTGCACGCATTTTTAAAAGTCGTACGTCACTGTTTAACCATTTCGGACGGATGTTGCACCTTGCACCGTGGATGTTGCACCCTGTAGATATCGATTATTCGAACGGCCATAACTTCTGGCTCGTTTAGAGTTACGAGAGAAATACCTTGTCAAAACGAAGGCCTCGATGAGTTCTACGACTTTGACAGCTTTCAGCCGTCAACGGATAGATTAATGCCCAAAAAGGACAACCTGAATCTCAATCAGGTCTCGTAAGTTTTTTACCATTCGTTTTTTCGACACGTGGATTTTTACGGTAAAACAGGATTACCGTGGCTGGCCTTCGGTTTACCATTGCTGGAGAGTGGTGCACCATGGTACTGTTCCATTTCAAATCCACGCATGCATTTCTAAAAGTCGTACGGCACTGTTTCGCCATTTCGGACGGATGTTGCACCTTGCACCGTGGATGTTGCACCCTTTAGATATAGATTATTCGGACGGCCTTAACTTCTGGCTCGTTTAGAGTTACGGGAGCCATAACCTGTCAAAACGAAGGCCTCGTTGAGTTTTACGGCTTTGACAGCTTTCAGCCGTCAACGGATAGATTAATGCCCAAAAAGGACAACCCGAATCTCAATCGGGTCTCGTAAGTTTTTTACCCTTCGTTTTTACGACACGTGGATTTTTAGTGTAAAACAGGATTACGATGGCTGGCCTTCTATTTACCATCCTGGACAGTGGTGCACCATGGTACTGTTCCGTTTCAAATCCACGCACGCATTTCTAAAAGTCGTACGGCACTGTTTCTCAATTTCGGACGGATGTTGCACCTTGCACCGTGGATGTTGCACCCTGTAGATATCGATTATTCAAACGGCCATAACTTCTGGCTCGTTTAGAGTTACGGGAGCCATACCCTGTCAAAACGAAGGCCTCGATGTGTTCTACGGCTTTGACAGCTTTCAGCCGTCAACGGATAGATTAATGCCCAAAAAGGACAATCCGAATCTCAATCGGGTCTCTTAAATTTTTTACCCTTCGTTTTTTCGACACGTGGATTTTTACGGTAAAACAGGATTACCGTGGCCCGTCTTCGATTTCCCATCGCTAGAGAGTGGTGCACCATGGTACTGTTGCGGTTCAAATCCATGCACGCATTTCTAAAAGTCGTACGGCACTGTTTCTCCATTTCGGACGGATGTTGCACCTTGCGCCGTAGATGTTGCACCCTATAGATATCGATTATTTGGACGGCCATAACTTCTGGCTCGTTTAGAGTTACGGGAGCCATAACCTGTCAAAACGAAGGCCTCGATGAGTTCTATGGCTGTGACAGCTTTCTGCCGTCAACGGATAGATTAATGCCCAAAAAGGACAACCCGAATCTCAATCGGGTATCGTAAGTTTTTTACCCTTCGTTTTTTCGACACGTGCATTTTTACGGTAAAACAGGATTACGGTGGCTGGTTTTCGATTTACCATCGCTGGAGAGTGGTGCACCATGGTACTGTTCCGTTTCAAATCCATGCACGCATTTCTAAAAGTCGTACGGTACCGTTTTTCCATTTCGGACGGATGTTGCACCTTGCACCGTGAATGTTGCACCCTGTAGATATCGATTATACGGACGACCATAACTTCTGGCTCGTTTAGATTTACGGGAGCCATAACCTGTCAAAACGAAGGCCTCGATGAGTTCGAGACTTTCACAGCTTTCAGCCGTCAACGGATAGATTAATGCCCAAAAAGTACAAGCCGAATCTCAATCGGGTCTCGTAAGTTTTTTACCCTTCGTTTTTTCGACACTTGGATTTTTACGGTAAAACAGGATTACCTTGGCTAGCCTTCGATTTACCATCGCTGGAGAGTGGTGCACCATGGTACTGTTTCGTTTCAAATCTGCACGCATTTCTAAAAGTCGTACGGCACTGTTTCGCCATTTTGGACGGATGTTGCACCTTGCACCGTGGATGTTGCACCCTGTAGATATCGATTATTCGGACGGCCATAACTTCTGGCTCGTTTAGAGTTACGGGAGCCATACCATGTCAAAACGAAGGCCTCGATGAGTTCTACGGCTATGATAGCTTTCAGCCATCAACGGATAGATTAATGCCCAAAAAGGACAACCCGAATCTCAATCGGGTCTCGTAAGTTTTTTACCCTTCGTTTTTTCGACACGTGGATTTCTACGGTAAAATAGGATTACGGTGGCTGGTCTTCGATTTATCATCGCTGGAGAGTGGTGCACCATGGTACTGTTCCGTTTCAAATCCATGCACACATTTCTAAAAGTCGTACGGCACTGTTTCGCCATTTCGGACGGATGTTGCACCTTGCACCGCGGATGTTGCACCCTGTAGATATCGATTATACGGACGACCGTAACTTCTGGCTCGTTTAGATTTACGGGATCCATAACCTGTCAAAAAGAAGGCCTCGATGAGTTCTACGACTTTGACAGCTTTCAGCCGTCAACGGATAGATTATGCCCAAAAAGGACAACTCGAATCTCAATCGGGTCTCGTAATTTTTTTACCCTTTGTTATTTCCACACGTGGATTTTTACGGTAAAAAAGGATTACCGTGGCTGGCCTTCGATTTACCATCGCTGGAGAGTGGTGCACCATGGTACTGTTCCGTTTCAAATCTGCATGCATTTTTAAAAGTCGTACGGCACTGTTTCGCCATTTCGGACGGATGTTTCACCTTGCACCGTGGATGTTGCACCCTTTAGATATAGATTATTCGGACGGCCATAACTTCTGGCTCGTTTAGAGTTACGGGAGCCATAACCTGTCAAAACGAAGGCCTCGTTGAGTTTTACGGCTTTGACAGCTTTCAGCCAACAACGGATAGATTAATGCACAAAAAGGACAACCCGAATCTCAATCGGGTCTCGTAAGTTTTTTACCCTTCGTTTTTTCGACACGTGGATTTTTACGGTAAAACAGGATTACCGTGGCCCGTCTTCGATTTCCCATCGCTAGAGAGTGGTGCACCATGGTACTGTTGCGGTTCAAATCCATGCACGCATTTCTACAAGTCGTACGGCACTGTTTCTCCATTTCGGACGGATGTTGCACCTTGCGCCGTAGATGTTGCACCCTATAGATATCGATTATTTGGACGGCCATAACTTCTGGCTCGTTTAGAGTTACGGGAGCCATAACCTGTCAAAACGAAGGCCTCGATGAGTTCTATGGCTATGACAGCTTTCTGCCGTCAACGGATAGATTAATGCCCAAAAAGGACAACCCGAATCTCAATCGGGTATCGTAAGTTTTTTACCCTTCGTTTTTTCGACACGTGCATTTTTACGGTAAAACAGGATTACGGTGGCTGGTTTTCGATTTACCATCGCTGGAGAGTGGTGCACCATGGTACTGTTCCGTTTCAAATCCATGCACGCATTTCTAAAAGTCGTACGGTACCGTTTTTCCATTTCGGACGGATGTTGCACCTTGCACCGTGAATGTTGCACCCTGTAGATATCGATTATACGGACGACCATAACTTCTGGCTCGTTTGGATTTACGGGAGCCATAACCTGTCAAAACGAAGGCCTCGATGAGTTCGAGACTTTGACAGCTTTCAGCCGTCAACGGATAGATTAATGCCCAAAAAGTACAAGCCGAATCTCAATCGGGTCTCGTAAGTTTTTTACCCTTCGTTTTTTCGACACTTGGATTTTTACGGTAAAACAGGATTACCTTGGCTAGCCTTCGATTTACCATCGCTGGAGAGTGGTGCACCATGGTACTGTTTCGTTTCAAATCTGCACGCATTTCTAAAAGTCGTACGGCACTGTTTCGCCATTTTGGACGGATGTTGCACCTTGCACCGTGGATGTTGCACCCTGTAGATATCGATTATTCGGACGGCCATAACTTCTGGCTCGTTTAGAGTTACGGGAGCCATACCATGTCAAAACGAAGGCCTCGATGAGTTCTACGGCTATGATAGCTTTCAGCCATCAACGGATAGATTAATGCCCAAAAAGGACAACCCGAATCTCAATCGGGTCTCGTAAGTTTTTTACCCTTCGTTTTTTCGACACGTGGATTTCTACGGTAAAATAGGATTACCGTGGCTGGCCTTCGATTTACCATCGTTGGAGAGTGGTTCTCCATGGTACTGTTCCATTTCAAATCCATGCATGCATTTCTAAAAGTCGTACGGCACTGTTTCGCCATTTCGGACGGATGTTGCACCTTGCACCGCGGATGTTGCACCCTGTAGATATCGATTATACGGACGACCGTAACTTCTGGCTCGTTTAGATTTACGGGATCCATAACCTGTCAAAAAGAAGGCCTCGATGAGTTCTACGACTTTGACAGCTTTCAGCCGTCAACGGATAGATTATGCCCAAAAAGGACAACTCGAATCTCAATCGGGTCTCGTAATTTTTTTACCCTTTGTTATTTCCACACGTGGATTTTTACGGTAAAAAAGGATTACCGTGGCTGGCCTTCGATTTACCATCGCTGGAGAGTGGTGCACCATGGTACTGTTCCGTTTCAAATCTGCATGCATTTTTAAAAGTCGTACGGCACTGTTTCGCCATTTCGGACGGATGTTTCACCTTGCACCGTGGATGTTGCACCCTTTAGATATAGATTATTCGGACGGCCATAACTTCTGGCTCGTTTAGAGTTACGGGAGCCATAACCTGTCAAAACGAAGGCCTCGTTGAGTTTTACGGCTTTGACAGCTTTCAGCCAACAACGGATAGATTAATGCACAAAAAGGACAACCCGAATCTCAATCGGGTCTCGTAAGTTTTTTACCCTTCGTTTTTACGACACGTGGATTTTTGCTGTAAAACAGGATTACGGTGGCTGGCCTTCGATTTACCATCCTGGACAGTGGTGCACCATGGTACTGTTCCATTTCAAATCCACGCACGTATTTCTAAAAGTCGTACGGCATTGTTTCTCAATTTCGGACGGATGTTGCACCATGCACCGTGGATGTTGCACCCTATAGATATCGATTATTCAAACGGCCATAACTTCTGGCTCGTTTAGAGTTACGGGAGCCATAACCTGACAAAACGAAGGCCTCGATGAGTTCTACGGCTTTGATAGCTTTCAGCCGTCAATGGATAGATTAATGCCCAAAAAGGACAACCCGAATCTCAATCGGGTCTCTTAAGTTTTTTACCCTTCGTTTTTTCGACACGTGGATTTTTACGGTAAAACAGGATTACCGTGGCCCGTCTTCGATTTCCCATCGCTAGAGAGTGGTGCACCATGGTACTGTTGCGTTTCAAATCCATGCACGCATTTCTAAAAGTCGTACGGCACTGTTTCTCCATTTCGGACGGATGTTGCACCTTACGCCGTAGATGTTGCAACCTGTAGATATCGATTATTTGGACGGCCATAACTTCTGGCTCGTTTAGAGTTACGGTAGCCATAACCTGTCAAAACGAAGGTTTCGATGAGTTCTATGGCTATGACAGCTTTCTGCCGTCAACGGATAGATTAATGCCCAAAAAGGACAACCCGAATCTCAATCGGGTATCGTAAGTTTTTTACCCTTCGTTTTTTCGACACGTGCATTTTTACGGTAAAACAGGATTACGGTGGCTGGTTTTCGATTTACCATCGCTGGAGAGTGGTGCACCAAGGTACTGTTCCGTTTCAAATCCATGCACGCATTTCTAAAAGTCGTACGGTACTGTTTTTTTTCATTTCGGACGGATGTTGCACCTTGCACCGTGGATGTTGCACCCTGTAGATATCGATTATACGGACGACCATAACTTCTGGCTCCTTTAGATTTACGGGAGCCATAACCTGTCAAAGCGAAGGCCTCGATGAGTTCTAGACTTTGATAGGTTTCAGCCGTCAACGGATAGATTAATGCCCAAAAAGGACAACCCGAATCTCAATCGGGTCTCGTAAGTTTTTTACCCTTCGTTTTTTCGACACGTGGATTTTTACGGTAAAACAGGATTACCTTGGCTGGCCTTCGATTTACCATCGCTGGAGAGTGGTGAACCATGGTACTGTTCCGTTTCAAATCTGCACGCATTTCTAAAAGTCGTACGGCACTATTTCGCCATTTCGGACGGATGTTGCACCTTGCACCGTGGATGTTGCACCCTGTAGATATCGATTATTCGGACGGCCATAAATTCTGGCTCGTTTAGAGTTACGGGAGCCATACCATGTCAAAACGAAGGCCTCGATGAGTTCTATGGCTATGATAGCTTTCAGCCGTCAACGGATAGATTAATGCTGAAAAAGGACAACCCGAATCTCAATCAGGTCTCGTAAGTTTTTTACCCTTCGTTTTTTCGACACGTGGATTTCAACGGTAAAACAGGATTACGGTGGCCGGTCTTCGATTTATCATCGCTGGAGAGTGGTGCACCATGGTACTGTTCCGTTTCAAATCCATGCACGCATTTCTTAAAGTCGTACGGCACTGCTTCGCAATTTCGGACGGATGTTGCACCTTGCACCGCGGATGTGGCACCCTATTGATATCGATTATACGGACGACCATAACTTCTGGCTCGTTTAGAGTTATGGAAGCCATAACCTGTCAAAACGAAGGCCTCGATGAGTTCTACGGCTTTGACAGCTTTCAGCCATCAACGGATAGATTAATGCCCAAAAAGGACAACCCGAATCCCAATCGGGTCTCGTAAGTTTTTTACCCTTCGTTTTTTCGACACGTGGATTTTTACGGTAAAACAGGATTACCGGGGCTGGCCTTCGATTTACCATCGTTGGAGAGTGGTTCTCCATGGTACTGTTCCATTTCAAATCCATGCATGCATTTCTAAAAGTCGTACGGCACTGTTTCGCCATTTCGGACGGATGTTGCACCTTGCACCGTGGATGTTGCACCCTTTAGATATAGATTAACCGGACGGCCATAACTTTTGGCTCGTTTCGAGTTACGGGAGCCATAACCTATCAAAACGAAGGCCTCGTTGAGTTTTACGGCTTTGACAGCTTTCAGCCGTCAACGGATAGATTAATGCCCAAAAAGGACAATCCGAATCTCAATCGGGTTTCGTAAGTTTTTTACCCGTCGTTTTTACGACACGTGGATTTTTGCTGTAAAACAGGATTACGGTGGCTGGCCTTCGATTTACCATCCTGGGCAGTGGTGCACCATGGTACTGTTCAGTTTCAAATCCATGCATGCATTTCTAAAAGTCGTACGGCACTGTTTCGCAATTTCGGACGGATGTTTCACCTTGCACCGTGGATGTTGCACCCTGTAGATATCGATTATTCAAACGGCCATAACTTCTGGCTCTTTTAGAGTTACGGGAGCCATAACCTGTCAAAACGAAGGCCTCGATGAGTTCTACGGCTTTGACAGCTTTCAGCCGTCAACGGATAGATTAATGCCCAAAAAGGACAACACGAATCTCAATCGGGTCTCTTACGTTTTTTACCCTTCGTTTTTTCGACACGTGGATTTTTACGGTAAAACAGGATTACCGTGGCCCGTCTTCGACTTTCCATCGCTGGAGAGTGGTGCACCATGGTACTGTTGCGTTTCAAATCCATGCACGCATTTCTAAAAGTCGTACGGCACTGTTTCGCCATTTCGGACGGATGTTGCACCTTGCGCCGTGGATGTTGCACCCTGTAGATATCGATTATTCGGACGACCATAACTTCTGGCTCCTTTAGATTTACGGGAGCCATAACCTGTCAAAACGAAGGCCTCGATGAGTTCTACGACTTTGACAGCTTTCAGCCGTCAACGGATAGATTAATGCCCAAAAAGGAAAACCCGAATCTCAATCGGGTCTCGTAAGTTTTTTACCCTTCGTTTTTTCGACACGTGGATTTTTGCGGTAAAACAGGATTACCGTGGCTGTCCTACGATTTACCATCGCTGGAGAGTGGTGCACCATGGTACTGTTCCGTTTCAAATCTACTAGCATTTCTAAAAGTCGTACGGCACTGTTTTGCCATTTCGGACGGATTTTGCACCTTGCACCGTGGATGTTGCACGTTGTAGATATCGATTATTCGGACGGCCATAACTTCTGGCTCGTTTAGAGTTACGGGAGTCATACCATGTCAAAACGAAGGCCTCGATGAGTTCTACGGCTGTGACAGCTTTCTGCCGTCAACGGATAGATTAATGCCCAAAAAGGACAACTCGAATCTCAATCGGGTCTCGTAAGTTTTTTACCCTTCGTTTTTTCGACACGTGCATTTTTACGGTAAAACAGGATTACGGTGGCTGGTCTTCGATTTACCATCGCTGGAGAGTGGTGCACCATGGTACCATTCCATTTCAAATCCATGCACGCATTTCTGAAAGTCGTACGGCACTGTTTCGCCATTTTGGATGGATGTTGCACCTTGCACCGTGGATGTTGCACCTTGTAGATATCGATTATACGGACGACCATAACTTCTGGCTCGTTTAGATTTACGGGAGCCATAACCTGTCAAAACGAAGGCCTCGATGAGTTCTACGACTTTGACAGCTTTCAGCCGTCAACGGATAGATTAATGCCCAAAAAGGACAACCCGAATCTCAATCGGGTCTCATAAGTTTTTTACCCTTTGTTTTTTCAACACGTGGATTTTTACGGTAAAAAAGGATTACCGTGGCTGGCCTTAGATTTACCATCGCTGGAGAGTAGTGCACCATGGTACTGCTCCGTTTCAAATCTGCATGCATTTTTAAAAGTCGTACGGCACTGTTTCACCATTTCGGACGGATGTTGCACCCTGTAGATATCGATTATTCGGACGGCCATAACTTCTGGCTCGTTTAGAGTTACGGGAGCCATACCATGTCAAAATGAAGGCCTCGATGAGTTCTACGGCTTTGACAGCTTTCAGCCGTCAACGGATAGGTTAATGCCCAAAAAGGACAACCTGAATCTCAATCGGGTCTCGTAAGTTTTTTACCCTTCGTTTTTTCGACACGTGGATTTTTACGGTAAAACAGGATTACCGTGGCTGGCATTCGATTTACCATTGCTGGAGAGTGGTGCACCATGGTACTGTTCCATTTCAAATCCATGCATGCATTTCTAAAAGTCGTACGGCACTGTTTCGCCATTTCGGACGGATGTTGCACCTTGCACCGTGGATGTTGCACCCTTTAGATATAGATTATTCGGACGGCCATAACTTCTGGCTCGTTTAGAGTTACGGGAGCCATAACCTGTCAAAACGAAGGCCTCGTTGAGTTTTACGGCTTTGACAACTTTCAGCCGTCAACGGATAGATTAATGCCGGAAAAGGTCAACCCGAATCTCAATCGGGTCTCGTAAGTTTTTTACCTTTCGTTTTTACGACACGTGGATTTTTAGTGTAAAACAGGATTACGGTGGCTGGCCTTCGATTTACCATCCTGGACAGTGGTGCACAATGGTACTGTTCCATTTCAAATCCACGCACGCATTTCTAAAAGTCGTACGGCACTGTTTCGCAATTTCGGACGGATGTTGCACCTTGCACCGTGTATGTTGCACCATGTAGATATCGATTATTCAAACAGCCATAACTTCTGGCTCGTTTAGATTTACGGGAGCCATAACCTGTCAAAACGAAGACCTCGATGAGTTCTACGGCTTTGACAGCTTTCATCCATCAACGGATAGATTAATGCCCAAAAAGGACAACCCGAATCTCAATCGGGTCTCTTAAGTTTTTTACCCTTCGTTTTTTCGACACGTGGATTTTTACGGTAAAACAGGATTACCGTGGCCCGTCTTCGATTTCACATCGCTAGAGAGTGGTGCACCATGGTACTGTTGCATTTCAAATCCATGCACGCATTTCTAAAAGTCGTACGGCACTGTTTCGCCATTTCGGACGGATGTTGCACCTTGCGCCGTAGATGTTGCTCCCTGTAGATATCGATTATTTGGACGGCCATAACTTCTGGCTCGTTTAGAGTTACGGGAGCCATAACCTGTCAAAACGAAGGACTCGATGAGTTCTATGGCTGTGACAGCTTTCTGCCGTCAACGGATAGATTAATGCCCAAAAAGGACAACCCGAATCTCAATCGGGTATCGTAAGTTTTTTACCCTTCGTTTTTTCGACACATGCATTTTTACGGTAAAACAAGATTACGGTGGCTGGTCTTCGATTTACCATCGCTGGAGAGTGGTGCACCATGGTACTGTTCCGTTTCAAATCCATGCATGCATTTCTAAAAGTCGAACGGTACTGTTTTTCCATTTCGGACAGATGTTGCACCTTACACCGTGGATGTTGCACCCTGTAGATATCGATTATACGGACGACCATAACTTCTGGCTCCTTTAGATCTACGGGAGCCACAACCTGTCAAAACGAAGGCCTCGATGAGTTCTACGGCTTTGACAGCTTTCATCCATCAATGGATAGAATAATGCCCAAAAAGGACAACCTGAATCTCAATCGGGTCTCGTAAGCTTTTTACCCTTCGTTTTTTCGACACGTACATTTTTACGGTAAAACAGGATTACGGTGGCTGGTCTTCGATTTACCATCGCCGGAGAGTGGTGCACCATGGTACTGTTCCGTTTCAAATCCATGCACGCATTTCTAAAAGTCGTACGGCACTGTTTTGCCATTTCGGACGGATGTTGCACCTTGCACCATGGATGTTGCACCATGTGGATATCGATTATACGGACGACCATAACTTCTGGCTCGTTTAGAGTTATGGGAGCCACAACCTGTCAAAACGAAGGCCTCGATGATTTCTACGTCTTTGACAGCTTTCAGCCGTCAACGGATAGATTAATGCCCAAAAAGGAAAACCCGAATCTCAATCGGGTCTCGTAAGTTTTTTACCCTTCGTTTTTTCGACACGTGGATTTTTACGGTAAAACAGGATTATGGTGGCTGGTCTTCGATTTACCATCGCTGGAGAGTGGTGCACCATGGTACTGTTCCATTTCAAATCTATGCACGCATTTCTAAAAGTCGTACGACACTGTTTCGCCATTACGGACTGATGTTGCACCTTGCACCGTGGATGTTGCACCCTATAGATATCGATTATACGGACGACCATAACTTCTGGCTCGTTTAGAATTACGGGAGGCATAACCTGTCAAAACGAAGGCCTCGATGAGTTCTATGGCTTTGACAGCTTTCAGCCGTCAACGGATAGATTAATGCCCAAAAAGGACAACCCGAATCTCAATCGGGTCTCGTAAGTTTTTTACCCTTCGTTTTTTCGACACGTGCAATTTTACGGTAAAACATGATTACGGTGGCTAGTCTTCGATTTACCATCACTGTAGAGTGGTGCACCATGGTACTGTTCCGTTTCAAATCCATGCACGCATTTATAAAAGTCGTACAGCACTGTTTCGCCATTTCGGACGGATGTTGCACCTTGCACAGTGGATGTTACACCCTGTAGATATCGACTATACGGACAACCATAACTTCTGGCTCGTTTAGAGTTATGGGAGCCACAACCTGTCAAAACGAAGGCCTCGATGAGTTCTACGGCTTTGACAGCTTTCAACCGTCAAAGGATAGATTAATGCCCAAAAAAGACAACCCGAATCTCAAGCGGGTCTCGTAAGTTTTTTACCCTTCGTTTTTTCGACACATGGATTTTTACGGTAAAACAAGATTACCGTGGCTGGCCTTCGATCCACTATCGCTGGAGAGTGGTGCACCATGCTACTATTCCATTTCAAATCCATGCACGCATTTCTAAAAGTCATACGGCACTGTTTTGCCATTTCGGACGTATGTTGCACCTTGCACCGTGGATGTTGCACCCTGTAGATATCGATTATACGGACGACCATTACTTCTGGCTCGTTTAGACTTACGGGAGCCATAACCTGTCAAAACGAAGGCCTCGATGAGTTCTACGGCTTTGACAGCTTTCAGTGGTCAACGGATAGATTAATGCCCAAAAAGGACAACCCGAATCTCAATCGGGTCTCGTAAGTTTTTTATACTTCGTTTTTTCGAGACGTGGATTTTTACGGTAAAACTGGATTACCGTGGCTGGTCTTCGATTTTTCATCGCTGGAGAGTGATGTACCATGGTACCGTTCCGTTTCAATTCCATGCATGCATTTCAAAAAGTCGTACGACACTGTTTCACCATTTCGGACGGATGTTGCACCTTGCACCGTGGATGTTGCACCCTGTAGATATCGATTATTCAAATGGCCATAACTTTTGGCTCGTTTAGAATTATGGGAGCCATAACCTGTCAAAACGAAGGCCTCGACGAGTTCTACGGCTTTGATAGCTTTCAACCATCAACGGATAGATTAATGCCCAAAAAGGGCAACCCGAATCTCAATCCGGTCTCGTAAGTTTTTTACCCTTCGTTTTTTCGACACGTGGATTTTTACGGTAAAACATGATTACGGTGGCTGGCCTTCGATTTACCATCGCTGGACAGTGGTGCACCATGGTACTGTTCTGTTTCAAATCCATGCAATCATTTCTAAAAGTCGTACGGCACTGTTTCGACATTTCGGACGGATGTTGCACCTTGCACCGTGGATGTTGCACCCTGTAGATATCGATTATTCGGACGGCCATAAGTTCTGGCTCGTTTAGAGTTACAGGAGCCATAACCTGTCAAAATGAAGGCCTCGATGAGTTCTACGGCTTTGACAGTTTTCAGCGTTCAACGGATAGATTAATGCCCAAAATTGACAACCCGAATCTCAATCGGGTCTCGTAAATTTTTTACCCTTCGTTTTTTCGACACGTGGATTTTTATGGTTAAACGGGATTACCGTGGCCCGTCTTCGACTTCCCATCGCTGGAGAGCGGTGCACCATGGTACTATTCCATTTCAAATCCATGCACTCATTTCCAAAAGTCGTACGACACTGTTTCACCATTTCAGACGGATGTTGCACCTTGCACCGTGGATGTTGCACCCTGTAGATATCGATTATTCAAACGCCCATAACTTCTGGCTTGTTTAGAGTTACGGGAGCCATAACCTGTCAAAACGAAGGCCTCGATGAGTTCTACGGCTTTGACAGCTTTCAGCCATCAACGGATAGATTAATGCCCAAAAAGAACAACCCGAATCTCAGTCGGGTCTCGTAAGTTGTTTACCCTTCGTTTTTTCAACACGTGGATTTTAACGGTAAAACAAGATTACCGTGGCCCGTCTTCGACATCCCATCGCTGGAGAGTGGTGCACCATGATACTGTTCCGTTTCAAATCCATGCACGCATTTCTAAAAGTCATAGGGCACTGTTGCGCCATTTCGGACGGATGTTGCACCTTGCACCGTGGATGTTGCACCCTGTTGATATCGATTATTCGGACGGCCATAACTTCTGGCTCGTTTAGAGTTACGGGAGCCATAACTTGTCAAAACGAAGGCCTCGATGAGTTCTTTGGCTTTGACAGCTTTCAACCGTCAACGGATAGAATAATGCCCAAAAAGGACAACCCGAATCTCAATCGGGTCTCGTAAGTTTTTTACCCTTCGTTTTTTCGACACGTGCATTTTTACGGTAAAACAGGACTACGGTGGCTGGTCGTCGATTTACCATCGCTGGAGAGTGGTGCACCATGGCACTATTCCGTTTCAAATCCATGCACGCATTTCTAAAAGTCGTACGGCACTGTTTCGCCATTTCGGACGGATGTTGCACCTTGCACCGTGGATGTTGCACCATGTAGATATCAATTATACGGACGACCATAATTTCTGGCTCGTTTAGAGTTACGGGAGCCACAACCTGTCAAAACGAAGGCCTCGATGAGTTCTACTGCTTTGATAGCTTTCAGCCGTCAACGGATAGATTATTGCCCAAAAGGACAACCCGAATCTCAATCGGGTCTCGTAAGTTTTTTACCCTTCGTTTTTTCGACACGTGGATTTTTATGGTAAAACAGGATTACCGTGCCTGGCCTTCAATTTACCATCGCTGGAGAGTGGTGCATCATGCTACTGTTCCGTTTCAAATCCATGCATGCATTTCTAAAAGTCGTACGACACTGTTTTGCCATTTCGGACGGATGTTGCACCTTGCACTGTGGATGTTGCACCCTGTAGATATCGATTATACGGACGACCATAACTTCTGGCTCGTTTAGAGTTACGGGAGCCACAACCAGCCAAAACGAAGGCCTCGATGAGGTCTACGGCTTTGATAGCTTTCATCCATCAACGGATAGATTAATGCCCAAAAAGGACAACCCGTATCTCAATCGGGTCTCGTAAGTTTTTTACCCTTCGTTTTTTCGACACGTGGATTTTTATGGTTAAACAGGATTACCGAGGCTGGCCTTCGATTTACCATCGATGGAGAGTGGTGCACCATGGTACTATTCCATTTCAAATCCATGCACGCATTTCTAAAAGTCGTACGGCACTGTTTCGCCATTTCGGACGGATGTTGCACCTTGCACCGTTGATGTTGCACCCTGTAGATATCGATTATTCGGACGGCCATAACTTCTGGCTCGTTTAGAGTTACGGGAGCCATAACCTGTCAAAACGAAGGCCTCGATGAGTTCTACGGCTTTGACAGCTTTCAGTGGTCAATGGATAGATTAATGCCCAAAAAGGACAACCCGAATCTCAATCGGGTCTCGTAAGTTTTTTACCCTTCGTTTTTTCGAGACGTGGATTTTTACGGTAAAACTGGATTGCCGTGGCTGGTCTTCGATTTTCCATCGCTAGAGAGTGATGCACCATGGTACCGTTCCGTTTCAATTCCATGCGTGCATTTCAAAAGGTCGTACGACACTGTTTCAACATTTCGGACGGATGTTGCACCTTGCACCGTGGATGTTGCACCCTGTAGATATTGATTATTCAAACGACCATAACTTTTGGCTCGTTTAGAGTTACGGGAGCCATAACCTGTCAAAACGAAAGCCTCGACGAGTTCTACGGCTTTGATAGCTTTCAACTGTCAACGGATAGATTAATGCCCAAAAAGGACAACCCGAATCTCAATCGGGTCTCGTAAGTTTTTTACCCTTCGTTTTTTCGACACGTGGATTTTTACGGTAAAACAGGATTACCGTGGCCCTTCTTCGACTTCCCATGGCTGGAGAGTGGTGCACCATGGTACTGTTCCGTTTCAAATCCATGCACGCATTTCTAAAAGTCGTATGGCACTGTTTCGCCATATCGGACGGATGTTGCACCTTGCACCGTGGATGTTGCACCCTGTCGATATCGATTATTCGGACGGCCATAACTTCTGGCTCGTTTAGAGTTACGGGAGCCATAACCTGTCAAAACGAAGGCCTCGATGAGTTCTATGGCTTTGACATCTTTCAACCGTCAAATGATAGAATACTGCCCAAAAAGGACAATCCGAATCTCAATCGGGTCTCGTAAGTTTTTTACCCTTCGTTTTTTCGACACGTGCATTTTTACGGTAAAACAGGATTACGGTGGCTGGTCTTCGATTTACCATCGCTGGAGAGTGGTGCATCATGGTATTGTTCCGTTTCAAATCCATGCACGCATTTCTAAAAGTCGTACGACACTGTTTCGCCATTTCGGACGCATGTTGCACCCTGTAGATATCGATTATACGGACGACCATAACTTCTGGCTCGTTTAGAATTACGGGAGCCACAACTTGTCAAAACGAAGGCCTCGATGAGTTCTATGGCTTTGGTAGCTTTCAGCCATCAACGGATAGATTATAGCCCAAAAAGGAGAACCCGAATCTCAATCGGGTCTCGTAAGTTTTTTACCCTTCGTTTTTTCGACACGTGGATTTTTACGGTAAAACAGGATTACCGTGGCTGGCCTTCGATTTACCATCGCTGGAGAGTGGTGCACCATGCTACTGTTCCGTTTCAAATCCATGCACGCATTTCTAATAGTCGTACGGCACTGTTTTGCCATTTCGGACGGATGTTGCACCTTGCACCGTGGATGTTGCACCCTGTAGATATAGATTATACGGACGACCATAACTTCTGGCTCGTTTAGAGTTACGGGAACCACAACCTGTCAAAACGAAGGCCTCGATGAGTTCTACGGCTTTGACAGCTTTCAGTGGTCAACGGATAGATTAACGCCCAAAAAGGACAACCCGAATCTCAATCGGGTCTCGTAAGTTTTGGCTGGTCTTCGATTTTCCATCGCTGGAGAGTGATGTACCATGGTACCGTTCCGTTTCAATTCCATGCATGCATTTCAAAAAGTTGTACGACACTGTTTCACCATTTCGGACGGATGTTGCACCTTGCACCATGGATGTTGCACCCTGTAGATATCGATTATTCAAATGGCCATAACTTTTGGATCGTTTAGAGTTATGGGAGCCATAACCTGTCAAAACGAAGGCCTCGACGAGTTCTACGGCTTTGATAGCTTTCAACCGTCAACGGATAGATTAAGGTCCAAAAAGGACAACCCGAATCTCAATCGGGTCTCGTAAGTTTTTTACCCTTCGTTTTTTCGACACGTGGATTTTTATGGTAAAACAGGATTACCGAGGCTGACCTTCGATTTACCATTGATGGAGAGTGGTGCACCATGGTACTATTCCATTTCAAATTCATGCACGCATTTCTAAAAGTCGTACGGCACTGTTTCGCCATTTCGGACGGATGTTGCACCTTGCACCGTGGATGTTGCACCCTGTAGATATCGATTATTCGGACGGCCATAACTTCTGGCTCGTTTAGAGTTACGGGAGCCATAACCTGTCAAAACGAAGGCCTCGACGAGTTCTACGGCTTTGACAGCTTTCAGTCATCAACGGATAGATTAATGCCCAAAAAGGACAACCCGAATCTCAATCGGGTCTCGTAAGTTTTTTACCCTTCCTTTTTTCGACACGTGTATTTTTATGGTAAAACGGGATTACCGTGGCCCGTCTTCGACTTCCCATCACAGGAGAGTGGTGCACCATGGTACTGTTCCATTTCAAATCCATGCACGCATTTCTAAAAGTCGTACAGCATTGTTTCTCCATTTCGGACGGATGTTGCACCTTGCACCGTGGATGTTGCACCCTTTAGATATCGATTATTCAAATGGCCATAACTTCTGGCTCGTTTAGAGTTACGGGAGCCATAACCTGTCAAAATGAAGGCCTCGATGAGTTCTACGGATTTGATAGGTTTCAGCCGTCAATGGATAGACTAATGCCCAAAAAGGATAACCCGAATCTCAATCGGGTCTCGTAAGTTTTTTACCCTTCGTTTTTTCGACACGTGAATTTTTACGGTAAAACAGGATTACCGTGGCCCGTCTTCGATGTCCCACCGCTGGAGTGTGGTGCACCATGGTACTGTTCCGTTTCAAATGCATGCACGCATTTCTAAAAGTCGTACGACACTGTTTCGCCATTTCGGACGGATGTTGCACCTTGCACCGTGGATGTTGCACCCTGTAGATATCGATTATACGGACGACCATAACTTCTGGCTCGTTTAGAGTTATGGGAGTCATAACCAGTCAAAACGAAGGCCTCGATGAGTTCCACGGCTTTGACAGCTTTCAGCCATCAATGGATAGATAAATGCCCAAAAAGGGCAACCCGAATCTCAATCGGGTCTCGTAAGTTTTTTACCCTTCATTTTTTCGACACGTGGATTTTTACGGTAAAACAGGACTACCATGGCTGGCCTTCGATTTAATCGCTGGAGAGTGGTGCACCATGGTACTGTTCCGTTTCAAATCCATGCACGCAGTTATAAAAGTCGTACGGCACTGTTTCGCCATTTCAGACGGATGTTGCACCTTGCACCGCGGATGTTGCACCCTGTAGATATCGATTATTCGGACGGCCTTAACTTCTGGCACGTTTAGAGTTACGGGAGCCATAACCTGCCAAAACGAAGGCCTCGATGAGTTCGACGGCTTTGACAGCTTTCAGCCTTCAACGGATAGATTAATGCCCAAAAAGGACAACCCGAATCTCAATCGGGTCTCGTAAGTTTTTTACCCTTCGTTTTTTCGACACGTGGATTTTTATGGTAAAACAGGATTACGGTGGCTGGCCTTCGATTTACCATCGCTGGACAGTGCTGCACCATGGTACTGTTCCGTTTCAAATCCGTGCACGCATTTCTAAAAGTCGTACGGCACTGTTTCGCCATTTCGGACGGATGTTGCACCTTGCACCGTGGATGTTGCACCCTGTAGATATCGATTATTTGGACGGCCTTAATTTCTGGCTCGTTTAGAATTGCGGGAGCCATAACCTGTCAAAATGAAGGCCTCAATGAGTTCTACGGCTTTGACAGCTTTCGGCCATCAACGGATAGATTAATGCCCAAAAAGGACACCCCGAATCTCAATCGGGTCTCGTAAGTTTTTTACACTTCGTTTTTTCGACACGTGCATTTTTACGGTAAAACAGGATTGCCGTGGCTGGGCTTCGATTTACCATCGCTGGAGAGTGGTGCACCATGGAACTGTTCCGTTTCAAATCCATGCACGCATTTCTAAAAGTCGTACGGCACTGTTCCACCATTTCGGATGGATGTTGCACCCTGTAGATATCGATTATTCGGACGACCATAATTTCTGGCTCGTTTAGATTTACGGGAGCCATAACCTGTCAAAACGAAGGCCTCGATGAGTTCTATAGCTCTGACAGCTTTCAAATGTCAATGGATAGAATAATGCCCAAAAAGGACAACCCGAATCTCATTCGGGTCTCGTAAGTTTTTTACCCTTCATTTTTTCGACACGTTTATTTTTACGGTAAAACAGGATTACGGTGGCTGGTCTTCGATTTACCATCGCTGGAGTGTGGTGCACCATGGTACTGTTCCGTTTCAAATCCATGCACGCATTTCTAAAAGTCATACGGCACTGTTTCGCCATTTCGGACGGATGTTGCACCTTGCACCGTGGATGTTGCACCCTGTAGATATCGATTATACGGACGACCATAACTTCTGGCTCGTTTAGAATTACGGGAGCCACAACCTGTCAAAACAAAGGCCTCGATGAGTTCTACGGCATGACAGCTTTCAGCCCTCAACGGATAGATTAATGCCCAAAAAGGACAACCTGAATCTCAATCGGGTCTTGTAAGTTTTTTACCCTTCGTTTTTTCGACACGTGGATTTTTAAGGTAAAACAGGATTACCGTGGCCCGTCTTCGACTTCCCATCGCTGGAGAGTGGTGCACCATGGTACTGTTTCGTTTCAAATCCATGCACGCATTTCTAAAAGTCGTACGGCACTGTTTCGCCATTTCGGACGGATGTTGCACCTTGCACCGTGGATGTTGCACCCTGTTGATATCGATTATTCGGACGGCCATAACTTCTGGCTCGTTTAGAGTTACAGGAGCCATAACCTGTCAAAACAAAGGCCTCGATGAGTTCTATGGCTTTGACAGCTTTCAACCGTCAACGGATAGAATAATGCCCAAAAAGGACAACCTGAATCTCAATCGGGTCTCGTAAGTTTTTTTACCTTCGTTTTTTCGACACGTGCATTTTTACGGTAAAACAGGATTACGGTGGCTGGTCTTCGATTTACCATCGCTGGAGAGTGGTGCACCATGGTACTGTTCCGTTTCAAATCCATGCACGCATTTCTAAAAGTCGTACGACACAGTTTCGCCATTTCGGACGGATGTTGCACCGTGCACCGTGGATGTTGCACCCTGTAGATATCGATTATACGGCCGACCATAACTTCTGGCTCGTTTAGAGTTACGGGAGCCACAACCTGTCAAAACAAAGGCCTCGATGAGTTCTACGGCTTTGATAGCTTTCAGCCATTAACGGATAGATTATTTCCCAAAAAGGATAACCCGAATCTCAATCGGGTCTCGTAAGTTTTTTACCCTTCGTTTTTTCGACACGTGGATATTTACGGTAAAACAGGATTACCGTGGCTGGCCTTCGATTTACCATCGCTGGAGAGTGGTGCACCATGCTACTATTCCGTTTCAAATCCATGCACGCATTTCTAAAAGTCGTACGGCACTGTTTTGCCATTTCGGACGGATGTTGCACCTTGCACCGTGGATATTGCACCCTGTAGATATCGATTATACGGACGACCATAACTTCTGGCTCGTTTAGAGTTACGGGAGCCACAACCTGTCAAAACGAAGGCCTCGATGAGTTCTACGGCTTTGACAGCTTTCAGCCGTCAACGGATAGATTAATGCCCAAAAAGGACAACCCGAATCTCAAGCGGGTCTCGTAAGTTTTTTACCCTTCGTTTTTTCGACACGTGGATTTTTACGGTAAAACAGGATTACCGTGGCTGGCCTTCGATTTACCATCGCTGGAGAGTGGTGCACCATGGTACTGTTCCGTTTCCAATACATGCACGCATTTCTAAAAGCCGTACGGCACTGTTTCGCCATTTCGGACGGATGTTGCACCTTGCACCGTGGATGTTGCACCCTGTAGATATCTATTATTCAAACGGCCATAACTTCTGGCTCGTTTAGAGTTACGAGAGCCATAACCTGTCAAAACGAAGGCCTCGATGAGGTCTACGGCTTTGACAGCTTTCAGCCGTCAACGGATAGATTAATGCCCAAAAAGGACAACCCGAATCTCCATTGGGTCTCGTAAGTTTTTTACCCTTCGTTTTTTCGACACGTGGATTTTTGCGGTAAAACGGGATTACCGTGGCCCGTCTTCAACTTCCCATCGCTGGAGAGCGGTGCCCCATGGTACTGTTCCGTTTCAAATCCATGCACGCATTTCTAAAAGTCGTACGACACTGTTTCACCATTTCGGACGGATGTTGCACCTTGCACCGTGGATGTTGCACCCTGTAGATATCGATTATTCAAACGGCCATAACTTCTGGCTCGTTTAGAGTTACGGAAGCCATAACCTGTCAAAACGAAGGCCTCGACGAGTTCTACGACTTTAACAGCTTTCAGCCGTCAACGGATAGATTAATGCCCAAAAAGGACAACTCGAATCTAAATCGGGTCTCGTAAGTTTTTTACCCTTCGTTTTTTCGACACGTGGATTTTTACAGTAAAACAGGATTAACGTGGCCCGTCTTCGACCTCCCATCGCTGGAGAGTGTTACACCATGGTACTGTTCCGTTTCAAAACCATGCACGCATTTCTAAAAGTCGTACGGCACTGTTTCGCCATTTCGGACGGATGTTGCACCTTGCACCATGGATGTTGCACCCTGTAGATATCGATTATTCGGACGGACATAATTTCTGGCTCGTTTAGATTTACGGGAGCCATAACCTGTCAAAACGAAGGCCTCGATGAGTTCTATGGCTTTGATAGCTTTCAACCGTCAACGGATAGAATAATGCCCAAAAAGGACAACCCGAATCTCAATCGGGTCTCGTAAGTTTTTTACCCTTCGTTTTTTCGAAACGTGCATTTTTACGGTAAAACAGGATTACGGTGGCTGGTCTTCGATTTACCATCGCTGGAGAGTGGTGCACCATGGTGCTGTTCCATTTAAAATCCATGTACGCATTTCCAAAAGTCGTACGACACTGTTTTGCCATTTCGGACGGATGTTGCACCTTGCACCGTGGATGTTGCACCCTGTAGATATCGATTATACGGACAACCATAACTTCTGGCTCGTTTAGAGTTATGGGAGCCACAACCTGTCAAAACGAAGGCCTCGATGAGTTCTACGGCTATGACAGCTTTCAGCCGTCAACGGATAGATTAATGCCCAAAAAGGACAACCCGAATCTCAATCGGGTCCCGTAAGTTTTTTACCCTTCGTTTTTTCGACACGTGGATTTTTTCAGTAAAACAGGATTACCGTGGCACGTCTTCGACTTCCCATCGCTGGAGAGTGGTGCACCATGGTACTGTTCCGTTTCAAATCCATGCACGCATTTCTAAAAGTCGTACGGCATTGTTTCGCCATTTCGGACGGATGTTGCAGCTTGCACCGTGGATGTTGCACCCTGTTGATATCGATTATTCGGACGACCATAACTTCTGGCTCGTTTAGAGTTACGGGAGCCATAACCTGTCAAAAAGAAGGCCTCGATGAGTTCTATGGCTTTGACAGCTTTCAACCGTCAACGGATAGAATAATGCCCAAAAAGGACAACCCGAATCTCAATCGGGTCTCGTAAGTTTTTTACCCTTCATTTTTTCGACACGTGCATTTTTACGCTAAAACAGGATTACGGTGGCTGGTCTTCGATTTACAATCGCTGGAGAGTGGTGCACCACGGTACTGTTCCGTTTCAAATCCATGCACGCATTTCTAAAAGTCGTACGGCACTGTTTCGCCATTTCGGACGGATGTTGGACCACGCACCGTGGATGTTGCACCCTGTAGATATCGATTATTCAAACGGCCATAACTTCTGGCTCGTTTAGAGTTGCGGGAGCCACAACCTGTCAAAACGAAGGCCTCGATGAGTTCTATGGCTTTGATAGCTTTCAGCCGTCAACGGATAGATTATTGCCCAAAAAGGACAACCCGAATCTCAATCGGGTCTCGTAAGTTTTTTACCCTTCGTTTTTTCGACACGTGGATATTTACGGTAAAACAGGATTACCGTGGCTGGCCTTCGATTTACCATCGCTGGAGAGTGGTGCACCATGCTACTGTTCCATTTCAAATCCATGCACGCATTTCTAAAAGTCGTACGACACTGTTTTTCCATTTCGGACGGATGTTGCACATTGCATCGTGGATGTTGCACCATGTAGATATCAATTATACGGACGACCATAACTTCTGGATCGTTTAGAGTTACGGGAGCCACAACCTGTCAAAACGAAGTCCTCGATGGGCTCTACGGCTTTGACAGCTTTCAGCCGTCAACGGATAGATTAATGCCCAAAAAGGACAACCCGAATCTCAATCGGGTCTCGTAAGTTTTTTACCCTTCGTTTTTTCGACACGTGGATTTTTATGGTAAAACAGGATTACCGAGGCTGGCCTTCCATTTACCATCGATGGAGAGTGGTGCACTGTGGTACTATTCCATTTCAAATCCATGCACGCATTTCTAAAAGTCGTACAATACTGTTTCGCCATTTCGTACGGATGTTGCACATTGCACCGTGGATGTTGCACCCTGTAGATATCGATTATTCGGACGGCCATAACTTCTGCCTCGTTTAGAGTTACGGGAGCCATAACCTGTCAAAACGAAGGCCTCGATGAGTTCTACGGCATTGACAGCTTTCTGTCGTCAACGGATAGATTAATGCCCAAAAAGGACAACCCGAATCTCAATCGGGTCTCGTAAGTTTTTTACCCTTCGTTTTTTTGAGACGTGGATTTTTACGGTAAAACTGGATTACCGTGGCTGGTCTTCGATTTACCATCGCTGGAGAGTGGTGCACCATGGTAACGTTCCGTTTCAATTCCATGCATGCATTTCAAAAAGTCGTACGACACTGTTTCACCATTTCGGACTGATGTTGCACCTTGCACCGTGGATGTTGCACCCTGTAGATATCGATTATTCAAACGGCCATAACTTCTGGCTCGTTTAGAGTTACGGGAGCCATAACCTGTCAAAACGAAGGCCTCGACGAGTTTTACGGCTTTGACAGCTTTCAGCCATCAATGGATAGATTAATGCCCAAAAAACGACAACCCGAATCTCAATCGGGTCTCGTAAGTTTTTTACCCTTCGTTTTTTCGACACGTGAATTTTTACGGTAAAACAGGATTACCGTGGCTGGCCTTCGATTTACCATCGCTAGAGAGTGGTGCACCATGGTACTGTTCCGTTTCAAATCCATGCACGCATTTCTAAAAGTCGTACGGCACTGTTTCGCCATTTCGGACGGATGTTGCACCTTGCACCGTGGATGTTGCACCCTGTAGATATCGATTATTCGGACGGCCATAATTTCTGGCTCGTTTAGATTTACGGGAGCCATAACCTGTCAAAACGAAGGCCTCGATGAGTTCTATGGCTTTGACAGCTTTCAACCGTCAACGGATAGAATAATGCCCAAATAGGACAACCCGAATCTCAATCGGGTCTCGTAAGTTTTTTACCCTTCATTTTTTCGACACGTGCATTTTTACGCTAAAACAGGATTACGGTGGCTGGTCTTCGATTTACCATCGCTGGAGAGTAGTGCACCATGGTACTATTCCGTTCCATATCCATGCACGCATTTCTAAAAGTCGTACGGCACTGTTTCGCCATTTCGGACGGATGTTGCACCGTGCACCGTGGATGTTGCACCCTGTAGATATCGATTATACGGACGACCATAACTTCTGGCTCGTTTAGAGTTACGGGAGCCACAACTTGTCAAAACGAAGGCCTTGATGAGTTCTACGGCTTTGATAGCTTTCAGCCGTCAACGGATAGATTATTGCCCAAAAAGGACAACCCGAATCTCAATCGGGTCTCGTAAGTTTTTTACCCTTCGTTTTTTCGACACGTGGATATTTACGGTAAAACAGGATTACCTTGGCCCGTCTTCGACTTCCCATCGCTGGAGAGTGGTGCACCATGGTACTGTTTCGTTTCAAATCCATGCACGCATTTCTAAAAGTCGTACAGCACTGTTTTGCCATTTCGGACGGATGTTGCACCTTACACCGTGGATGTTGCACCCTTTTGATATCGATTATTCGGACGACCATAACTTCTGGCTCGTTTAGAGTTACGGGAGCCACAAGCTGTCAAAACGAAGGCCTCGATGAGTTCTATGGCTTTGACAGCTTTCAACCGTCAACGGATGGAATAATGCCCAAAAAGGCCTTCGATTTAGCATCGCTGGAGAGTGGTGCACCATGCTACTGTTCCGTTTCAAATCCATGCACGCATTTCTAAAAGTCGTACGACACTGTTTTGCCATTTCGGACGGATGTTGCACCTTGCACCGTGGATGTTGCACCCTGTAGATATCGATTATACGGACGACCATAACTTCTGGCTCGTTTAGAGTTACGGGAGCCACAACCTGTCAAAACGAAGTCCTCGATGAGTTCTACGGCTTTGTCAGCTTTCAGCCGTCAACGGATAGATTAATGTCCAAAAAGACAACCCGAATCTCAATCGGGTCTCGTAAGTTTTTTACCCTTCGTTTTTTCGACACGTGGATTTTTATGGTAAAACAGGATTACCGAGGCCCGTCTTCGACTTCCCATCGCTGGAGAGTGGTGCACCATGGTACTGTTCCGTTTCAAATCCATGCACGCATTTCTAAAAGTCGTACGGCACTGTTTCGCCATTTCGGACGAATGTTGCACCTTGCACCATAGATGTTGCACCCTGTTGATATCGATTATTCGGACGACCATAACTTCTGGCTCGTTTAGAGTTACCGGAGCCATAACCTGTCAAAACGAAGGACTCGATGAGTTCTATGGCTTTGACAGCTTTCAACCGTCAACGGATAGAATAATGCTCAAAAAGGACAACCCGAATCTCAATCGAGTCTCGTAAGTTTTTTACCCTTCGTTTTTTCGACACGTGCATTTTTACGGTAAAATAGGACTACGGTGGCTGGTCTTCGATTTACCATCGCTGGAGAGTGGTGCACCATGGTACTGTTCCGTTTCAAATCCATGCACGCATTTCTAAAAGTCGTACGACACTGTTTCGCCATTTCGAACGGATGTTGCACCGTGCACCGTGGATGTTGCACCCTGTAGATATCGATTATACGGACGACCATTACTTCTGGCTCGTTTAGAGTTACGGGAGCCACAACCTGTCAAAACGAAGGCCTCGATGAGTTCTACGGCTTTGATAGCTTTCAGCCGTCAACGGATAGATTATTGCCCAAAAAGGACAACCCGAATCTCAATCGGGTCTCGTAAGTTTTTTACCCCTCGTTTTTTCGACACGTGGATATTTACGGTAAAACAGGATTACCGTGGCTGGCCTTCAATTTACCATCGCTGGATAGTGGTGCACCATGCTACTGTTCCGTTTCAAATCCATGCACGCATTTCTAAAAGTTGTACGGCACTGTTTTGCCATTTCGGACGGATGTTGCACCTTGCACCGTGGATGTTGCACCCTGTAGATATCGATTATACGGACGACCATAACTTCTGGCTCGTTTAGAGTTACGGGAGCCACAACCTGTCAAAATGAAGGCCTCGATGAGTTCTACGGCTTTGACAGCTTTCAGCTGTCAACGGATAGATTAATGCCCAAAAAGGACAACCCGAATCTCAATCGGGTCTCGTAAGTTTGTTACCCTTCGTTTTTTCGACACGTGGATTTTTATGGTAAAACAGGATTACCGAGGCTGGCCTTCGATTTACAATCGATGGAGAGTGGTGCACCATGGTACTATTCCATTTCAAATCCATGCACGCATTTCAAAAAGTCGTACGGCACTGTTTCACCATTTCGTACGGATGTTGCACCTTGCACCGTGGATGTTGCACCCTGTAGATATCGATTATTCGGACGGCCATAACTTCTGCCTCGTTTGGAGTTACGGGAGCCATAACCTGTCAAAACGAAGGCCTCGATGAATTCTACGGCTTTGACAGCTTTATGTCGTCAACGGACAGATTAATGCCCAAAAAGGTCAACTCGAATCTCAATCGGGTCTCGTTAGTTTTTTACCCTTCGTTTTTTCGAGACGTGGATTTTTACGGTAAAACTGGATTACCGTGGCTGGTCTTTGATTTACCATCGCTGGAGAGTGGTGCACCATGGTAACGTTCCGTTTCAATTCCATGCATGCATTTCAAAAAGTCGTACGACACTGTTTCACCATTTCAGACTGATGTTGCACCTTGCACCGTGGATGTTGCACCCTGTAGATATCGATTATTCAAACGGCCATAACTTCTGGCTCGTTTAGAGTTACGGGAGCCATAACCTGTCAAAACGAAGGCCTCGACGAGTTCTACGGCTTTGACATCTTTCAGCCATCGACGGACAGATTAATGCCAAAAATGACAACCCGAATCTCAATCGGGTCTCATAAGTTTTTTACCCTTCGTTTTTTCGACACGTGGATTTTTACGGTAAAACAAGATTACCGTGGCCCGTCTTCGACTTCCCATCGCTGGAGAGTGGTGCACCATGGTACTGTTCCGTTTCAAATATATGCACGCATTTCTAAAAGTCGTACGGCACTGTTTCGCCATTTCGGACGGATGTTGCACCTTGCACCGTGGATGTTGCACCCTGTTGATATCGAATATTCGGACGGCCATAACTTCTGGCTCGTTTAGAGTTACGGGAGCCATAACCTGTCAAAACGAAGGCCTCGATTAGTTCTATGGCTTTGACAGCTTTCAACCGTCAACGGATAGAATAATGCCCAAAAAGGACAACCCGAATCTCAATCGGGTCTCGTAAGTTTTTTACCCTTCGTTTTTTCGACACGTGCGTTTTTACGGTAAAACAGGATTACAGTGGCTGGTCTTCGATTTACCATCGCTGGAGAGTGGTGAACCATGGTACTATTCCGTTTCAAATCCATGCACGAATTTCTAAAAGTCGTACGGCACTGTTTCGCCATTTCGGACGGATGTTGCACCTTGCACCGTGGATGTTGCACCCTGTAGATATCGATTATACGGACGACCATAACTTCTGGCTCGTTTTGAGTTACAGGAGCCACAAGCTGTCAAAATGAAGGCCTCGATGATTTCTACGGCTTTGATAGCTTTCAGCCGTCAACGGATAAATTATTGCCCAAAAAGGACAACCCGAATCTCAATCGGGTCTTGTAAGTTTTTTACCCTTCGTTTTTTCGACACGTGGATTTTTACGGTCAAACTGGATTACCGTGGCTGGCCTTCGATTTACCATCGCTGGAGAGTGGTGCAACATGCTACTGTTCCGTTTCAAATCCATGCACGCATTTCTAAAAGTCGTACGGCACTGTTTTGCCATTTCGGACGGATGTTGCTCCTTGCACCGTGTATGTTGCACCCTGTAGATATCGATTATACGGACGACCATAACTTCTGGCTCGTTTAGAGTTATGGGAGCCACAACTTGTCAAAACGAAGGCCTCGATGAGTTCTATGGCTTTGACAGCTTTCAGCCGTCAACGGATAGATTAATGCCAAAAAAGGACAACCCGAATCTCAATCGGGTCTCGTAAGTTTTTTACCCTTCGTTTTTTCGACACGTGGATTTTTATGGTAAAACAGGATTACCATGGCCCGTCTTCGACTTCCCATCGCTGGAGAGTGGTGCACCATGGTACTGTTCCGTTTCAAATCCATGCACGCATTTCTAAAAGTCGTCCGGCACTGTTTCTCCATTTCGGACGAATGTTGCACCTTGCACCGTGGATGTTGCACCCTGTTGATATCGATTATTCGGACGGCCATAACTTCTGGCTCGTTTAGAGTTACGGGAGCCATAACCTGTCAAAACGAAGGCCTCGATTAGTTCTATGGCTTTGACAGCTTTCAACCGTCAACGGATAGAATAATGCCCAAAAAGTACAACCCGAATCTCAATCGGGTCTCGTAAGTTTTTTACCCTTCGTTTTTTCGACACGTGCGTTTTTACGGTAAAACAGGATTACAGTGGCTGGTCTTCGATTTACCATCGCTGGAGAGTGGTGAACCAAGGTACTATTCCGTTTCAAATCCATGCACGCATTTCTAAAAGTCGTACGGCACTGTTTCGCCATTTCGGACGGATGTTGCACCTTGCACCGTGGATGTTGCACCCTGTAGATATCGATTATACGGACGACCATAACTTCTGGCTCGTTTTGAGTTACAGGAGCCACAAGCTTTCAAAACGAAGGCCTCGATGATTTCTACGGCTTTGATAGCTTTCAGCCGTCAACGGATAAATTATTGCCCAAAAAGGACAACCCGAATCTCAATCGGGTCTTGTAAGTTTTTTACCCTTCGTTTTTTCGACACGTGGATTTTTACGGTCAAACTGGATTACCGTGGCTGGCCTTCGATTTACCATCGCTGGAGAGTGGTGCAACATGCTACTGTTCCGTTTCAAATCCATGCACGGATTTCTAAAAGTCGTACGACACTGTTTTTCCATTTCGGACGGATGTTGCTCCTTGCACCGTTGATGTTGCACCCTGTAGATATCGATTATACAGACGACCATAACTTCTGGCTCGTTTAGAGTTACGGGAGCCACAACCTGTCAAAACGAAGGCCTCGATGAGTTCTATGGCTTTGACAGCTTTCAGCCGTCAACGGATAGATTAATGCCAAAAAAGGACAACCCGAATCTCAATCGGGTCTCGTAAGTTTTTTACCATTCGTTTTTTTGACACGTGGATTTTTACGGTAAAACAGGATTACCGTGGCCCATCTTCGACTTCCCATTGCTGGAGAGTGGTGCACCACGGTACTGTTCCATTTCAAATCCATGCATGCATTTCTGAAAGTCGTACGGCACTGTTTCGCCATTTCGGACGGATGTTGCACCTTGCACCGTGGATGTTGCACCCTGTTGATATCGATTATTCGGACGGCCATAACTTCTGGCTCGTTTAGAGTTACGGGAGCCATAACCTGTCAAAACGAAGGCCTCGATTAGTTCTATGGCTTTGACAGCTTTCAACCGTCAACGGATAGAATAATGCCCAAAAAGGACAACCTGAATCTCAATCGGGTCTCGTAAGTTTTTTACCCTTCGTTTTTTCGACACGTGCGTTTTTACGGTAAAACAGGATTACAGTGGCTGGTCTTCGATTTACCATCACTGGAGAGTAGTGAACCATGGTACTATTCCGTTTCAAATCCATGCACGTATTTCTAAAAGTCGTACGGCACTGTTTCGCCATTTCGGACGGATGTTGCACCTTGCCTCGTGGATGTTGCACCCTGTAGATATCGATTATTCAAATGGCCATAACTTCTGGCTCGTTTAGAGTTACGGGAGGCATAACCTGTCAAAATGAAGGCCTCGATGAGTTCTACGAATTTGATAGCTTTCAGCCGTCAACGGATAGATTAATGCCCAAAAAGGATAACCCGAATCTCAATCGTGTCTCGTAAGTTTTTTACCCTTCGTTTTTTCGACACGTGGATTTTTACGGTAAAATGGGATTACAGTGGCCCGTCTTCGACTTCCCATAACTGGAGAGTGGTACACCATGGTACTATTCCGTTTCAAATCCATGCACGCATTTCTAAAAGTCGTACGACACTGTTTCGCCATTTCGGACGGATGTTGCACCTTGCACCGTGGATGTTGCACCCTGTAGATATCGATTATTCGGACGGCCATAACTTCTGGCTCGTTTAGAGTTACGGGAGCCATAACCTGTCAAAACGAAGGCCTCAATGAGTTCTACGGCTTTGACGGCTTTCAGCCGTCAATGGATAGATTAATGCCCAAAAAGGACAACCCGAATCTCAATCGGGTCTCGTAAGTTTTTTACCCTTCGTTTTTTCGACACGTGGATTTTTACGGTAAAACAGGATTACCGTGGCTGGACTTCGATTTACGATCGCTGGAGAGTGGTGCACCATGGTACTGTTCCGTTTCAAATCCATGCAAGCATTTATAAAAGTCGTACGGCACTGATTTTCCATTTCGGACGGATGTTGCACCTTGCACCGTGGATGTTGCACCCTGTAGATATCGATTATTCGGACGGCCATAACTTCTGGCTCGTTTAGAGTTACGGGAGCCATAACCTGTCAAAACGAAGGCCTCGATGAGTTCTACGGCTTTGACAGCTTTTAGCCTTCAACGGATAGATTAATGCCCAAAAAGGACAACCCGACTCACAATCGGGTCTCGTAAGTTTTTTACCCTTCGTTTTTTCGACACGTGGATTTTTACGGTAAAACAGGATTACAGTGGCTGGCCTTCGATTTACCATCGCTGGACAGTGGTGCACCATGGTGCTGTTCCGTTTCAAATCCATGCATGCATTTCTAAAAGTCGTACGGCACTGTTTTGCCATTTCGGACAGATGTTGCACCTTGCACCGTGGATGTTGCACCCTGTAGATATCGATTATTCGAACGGCCATAACTTCTGGCTCGTTTAGAATTACGGGAGCCATAACCTGTCAAAATGAAAGCCTCGATGAGTTCTATGGCTTTGACAGCTTTCAGCCGACAACGGATAGATTAATGCCCAAAAAGGACAACTCGAATCTCAATCGGGTCTCGTAAGTTTTTTACCCTTCGTTTTTTCAACACGTGGATTTTTACGGTAAAACGGGATTACCGTGGCCCATCTTCGACTTCCCATCGCTGGAGAGCGGTGTACCATGGTACAGTTCCGTTTCAAATCCATGCACGCATTTCTAAAAGTCGTACGACACTGTTTCACCATTTCGGAAGGATGTTGCACCTTGCACCGTGGATGTTGCACCCTGTAGATATCGATTATTCAAACGGCCATAACTTCTGCCTCGTTTAGAGTTACGGGAGCCGTAACCTGTGAAAACGAAGGCCTCGACGATTTCTACTGTTTTAACAGCTTTCAGCCGTCAACAGATAGATAAATACCCAAAAAGGACAACCCGAATCTCAATCGGGTCTAGTAAGTTTTCTACCCTTCGTTTTTTCGACACGTGGATTTTTACAGTAAAACAGGATTACCGTGGCCCGTCTTCGACTTTCCATCGCTGGAGAGTGGTACACCATGGTACTGTTCCGTTTCAAATCCATGCACGCATTTTTAAAAGTCGTACAACACTGTTTTGCCATTTCGGACGGATGTTGCACCTTGCACCGTGGATGTTGCACCCTATAGATATCGATTATTCTGACGGCCATAACTTCTGGCTCGTTTAGATTTACGGGAGCCATAACCTATCAAAACGAAGGCCTCGATGAGTTCTATGGCTTTGACAGCTTTCAACCGTCAACGGATAGAAAAATGCCCAAAAAGGACAACCCGAATCTCAATCGGGTCTCGTAAGTTTTTTACCCTTCGTTTTTTCGACACGTGCATTTTTACGGTAAAACAGGATTACGGTGGCTGGTCTTCGATTTACCATCGCTGGAGAGTGATGCACCATGGTACTATTCCTTTTCAAATCCTTGCATGCATTTCTAGAAGTCGTACGGCACTGTTACGCCATTTCGGACGGATGTTGCATCTTGCACCGTGGATGTTGCACCCTGTAGATATCGATTATACGGACGACCATAACTTCTGGCTCGTTTAGAGTTACGGGAGCCACAACCTGTCAAAACGAAGGCCTCGATGAGTTATACGGCTTTGACAGCTATCAGCCATCAACGGATAGATTAATGTCAAAAAAGGACAACCCGAATCTCAATCGGGTCTCGTAAGTTTTTTACCCTTCGTTTTTTCGACACGTGGATTTTTACGGTAAAACAGGATTACCGTGGCTTGCCTTCGATTTACCATCGCTGGAGAGTGATGCACCATGGTACTGTTCCGTTTCAAATCCATGCATGCATTTCTAAAAGTCTTACGACACTATTTTGCCATTTCGGACGGATGTTGCACCTTGCACCGTGGATGTTGCTCCCTTTAAATATCGGTTATACGGACGACCATAACTTCTGCCTCGTTTAGAGTTACGGGAGCCTCAACCTATCAAAACGAAGGGCTCGATGAGTTCTACGGCTTTGACAGCTTTCAGCCATCAACGGATAGATTAATGCCCAAAAAGGACAACCCGAATCTCAATCGGGTCTCGTAAGTTTTTTACCCTTCGTTTTTTCGACACGTGGATTTTTACGGTAAAACAGGAATACTGAGGCTGGCCTTTGATTTACCATCGCTGGAGAGTGGTGCACCATGGTACTGTTCCATTTCAAATCCATGCACGCATTTCTAAAAGTCGTACGGCACTGTTTCGCCATTTCGGACGGATGTTGCACCTTGCACCGTGAATGTTGCACCCTGTAGATATCGATTATTCGGACGGCCATAACTTCTGGCTCGTTTAGAGTTACGGTAGCCATAACCTATCAAAACGAAGGACTCGATGAGTTCTACGGCTTTGATAGCTTTCAGTCGTCAACGGATAGATTAATGCCCAAAAAGGACAACCCGAATCTCAATCGGGTCTCGTAAGTTTTTTACCCTTCGTTTTTTCAACACGTGGATTTTTACGGTAAAACGGGATTACCGTGGCCCGTCTTCGACTTCCCATCGCTGGAGAGCGGTGTACCATGGTACAGTTCCGTTTCAAATCCATGCACGCATTTCTAAAAGTCGTACGACACTGTTTCACCATTTCGGAAGGATGTTGCACCCTGCACCGTGGATTTTGCACCCTGTAGATATCGATTATTCAAACGGCCATAACTTCTGCCTCGTTTAGAGTTACGGGAGCCGTAACCTGTGAAAACGAAGGCCTCGACGATTTCTACTGTTTTAATAGCTTTCAGCCGTCAACAGATAGATAAATACCCAAAAAGGACAACCCGAATCTCAATCGGGTCTAGTAAGTTTTCTACCCTTCGTTTTTTCGACACGTGGATTTTTACAGTAAAACAGGATTACCGTGGCCCGTCTTCGACTTTCCATCGCTGGAGAGTGGTACACCATGGTACTGTTCTGTTTCAAATCCATGCACGCATTTTTAAAAGTCGTACAACACTGTTTTGCCATTTCGGACGGATGTTGCACCTTGCACCGTGGATGTTGCACCCTATAGATATCGATTATTCTGACGGCCATAACTTCTGGCTCGTTTAGATTTACGGGAGCCATAACCTATCAAAACGAAGGCCTCGATGAGTTCTATGGCTTTGACAGCTTTCAACCGTCAACGGATAGAAAAATGCCCAAAAAGGACAACCCGAATCTCAATCGGGTCTCGTAAGTTTTTTACCCTTCGTTTTTTCGACACGTGCATTTTTACGGTAAAACAGGATTACGGTGGCTGGTCTTCGATTTACCATCGCTGGAGAGTGATGCACCATGGTACTGTTCCTTTTCAAATCCTTGCATGCATTTCTAAAAGTCGTACGGCACTGTTTCGCCATTTCGAACGGATGTTGCATCTTGCACCGTGGATGTTGCACCCTGTAGATATCGATTATACGGACGACCATAACTTCTGGCTCGTTTAGAGTTACGGGAGCCACAACCGGTCAAAACGAAGGCCTCGATGAGTTATACGGCTTTGACAGCTATCAGCCATCAACGGATAGATTAATGTCAAAAAAGGACAACCCGAATCTCAATCGGGTCTCGTAAGTTTTTTACCCTTCGTTTTTTCGACACGTGGATTTTTACGGTAAAACAGGATTACCGTGGCTTGCCTTCGATTTACCATCGCTGGAGAGTGATGCACCATGGTACTGTTCCGTTTCAAATCCATGCATGCATTTCTAAAAGTCTTACGACACTATTTTGCCATTTCGGACGGATGTTGCACCTTGCACCGTGGATGTTGCTCCCTTTAAATATCGGTTATACGGACGACCATAACTTCTGCCTCGTTTAGAGTTACGGGAGCCTCAACCTATCAAAACGAAGGGCTTGATGAGTTTTACGGCTTTGACAGCTTTCAGCCGTCAACGGATAGATTAATGACCAAAAAGGACAACCCGAATCTCAATCGGGTCTCGTAAGTTTTTTACCCTTCGTTTTTTCGACACGTGGATTTTTACGGTAAAACAGGAATACTGAGGCTGGCCTTTGATTTACCATCGCTGGAGAGTGGTGCACCATGGTACTGTTCCATTTCAAATCCATGCACGCATTTCTAAAAGTCGTACGGCACTGTTTCGCCATTTCGGACGGATGTTGCACCTTGCACCGTGAATGTTGCACCCTGTAGATATCGATTATTCGGACGGCCATAACTTCTGGCTCGTTTAGAGTTACGGGAGCCATAACCTATCAAAACGAAGGACTCGATGAGTTCTACGGCTTTGATAGCTTTCAGTCGTCAACGGATAGATTAATGCCCAAAAAGGACAACCCGAATCTCAATCGGGTCTCGTAAGTTTTTTACCCTTCGTTTTTTTGACACGTGTATTTTTACGGTAAAACGGGATTACCGTGGCCCGTCTACGACTTCCCATCACTGGAGAGTGGTGAACCATAGTACTGTTCCGTTTCAAATCCATGCACGCATTTCTAAAAGTCGTACGGCACTCTGTCGCCATTTCGGACGGATGTTGCACCTTGCACCGTGGATGTTGCACCCTGTAGATATCGATTATTCAAACGGCCATAACTTCTGGCTCGTTTAGAGTAACGGGAGCCATAACCTGTCAAAATGAAGGCCTCGATGAGTTCTACGGATTTGAGAGCATTCAGCCGTCAACGGATAGACTAATGCCCAAAAAGGACAACCTGAATCTCAATCGGGTCTCGTAAGTTTTTTACCCTTCGTTTTTTCTACACGTGGATTTTTACGGTAAAACAGGATTACCGTGGCCCGTCTTCGACTTCCCATCGCTGGAGAGTGGTGCACCATTGTACTGTTCCGTTTCAAATCCATGCACGCATTTCTAAAAGTCGTACGGCACTGTTTTGCCATTTCGGACGGATGTTGCACCTTGCACCGTGGATGTTACACCCTGTAGATATCGATTATTCGGACGGCCATAACTTCTGGCTCATTTATAGTTACGGGAGCCATAACCTGTCAAAACGAAGGCCTCGATGAGTTCTACGGCTTTGACAGCTTTCAGCCATCAACGGATGGATTAATGCCCAAAAATGACAACCCGAACCTCAATCGGGTCTCGTAAGTTTTTTACCCTTTGTTTTTTCGACACGTGGATTTTTACGGTAAAACGGGATTACCGTGTCCCGTCTTCGACTTCCCATCGCTGGAGAGTGGTGCACCATGGTACTGTTCCGTTTCAAATCCATGCACACATTTATAAAATTCGTATGGAACTGTTTCGCCATTTCAGACGGATGTTGCACCTTTGTGACGACCGCCCATGACTCCCACACGGAAACAAGGGAATGGTGCGCTGAAAGGTGTGCCAGGCAGCCATGGACGATAGTCAGGGTAAGATAAAACAGAAAAGTCTATCGTATTACTCACATCACATGGATAAAATACAATAGAATGTATACATAGTGAAGCTCTATAGAACAGAAGTCTAATCATATAAACTCGTAATAGTTTGATACAGCAATCAGCAAAGTCAATACATCAAATCTCACTACATATCACTCAGAGAATATACAAACAGCGGAACACCCAGTACATATAGTAAGAAAATAATATGCAAAAGCCTCCAGCTCGTCTTCGTCATCAACAGCATTGACCACTAAGAACAGCACCTGTCACCTGCCTCCTAGTCTGCCCATCCCAACATGGATGAACAGCCCAAGGTAATAAGAGTTAAACATAAAACCTTGAGTCAGACAACAGTCTTAGTGAGCAGTAAATCAACTATCAAACATACCAAAAGAGCATAAAGGGTAAAAGGAATAGGAACTCAACCATCCCACTCCACCTCTTTCTACAGTGATAGCCCCCAGACACACTAAGCAGAGGTAAACATAGTAATTCAGACATTTAAAGCAAAGTAAATATCACTTAAGTCAAGGTCGATGTTTTCCAAATGCAAACCCCCAAGGCCTAAACCAAAATCAGATAAGCACCCTGAAAACATCGCTCCTGACCCAAATGATGATACAACCAAACATCCAAACATCCATGACTCTGGCTATCACTGTTATCATTGCCTTAAATTCACCGTTAGTTGAATGACCGCCTGTCAAGGGCTAATGGTAACCCCGGTTCTAGACATAACTCCGCACGTCGTCGCAGCCCGTGCCTAGGAATTTTCGCAACTACCCAGAGTACTAGCACGCCGTCGCAGCCCATGCTTGGAACGTCATTGTGACCCGTCCCAACGTACTCTTGCTTTGAGCATGCTAGAACCTTCAACAACGATGAAATCTCAGCCTTCTAGTCATCCTCCTCGACGACTATTCCCATACTAGCTCAAGCGCCTCTCAAGCTAACCATTATCCACAAACTCGGACCGCATCACCGAGTTATCAACATGCTTGGGATGATCCCGTCTGGATTAAACCAAGGCTTTCTCACATCATACTTTGCTTCATCGCATCATAGCAAAGTCTCATCTCAACATCATGGTTTGCCTCATCGCATCATGGCAAAGTCCCATCTCAACATCATCATCAAACCTATCCATATGAGCTTCAACATCCGCTTCATATGCCACAAGCAGCTTTCCTTATTCAAGAGCCTCTCCACTTAGCTTTTGAATCATCTTCGACCAATTTGCCCAAATCAAGTTATCGATCAACTAATCAATCAAATCAAACATTAATCCAAGCAATCAATCATTCAAACAAGATCTAAATAAACAATTACAACAATAATGGAAATTTCGTAAATAAAGAGTCCAAATCTAACATACATTTTGACAAGCATGAATTATGAACAATATCTCTACAACTTGATGAATGAACTAGCATAAGTGAACATGTAGTAAAATAGATGTCAAATCATCATGAACAATAGATCTACATGCAGACTTAAGAAAAATGCACGAAATCACTCTCTTAAGCACATAAACAAACCACCGATCCAATATACTCCTTTGGGTCCGTGTGAGAGATAACCACCACTCACCGAATCACCTAAACACCTCAAAAACAACCAACTCCAGATCTGGACAGCAAAGAATCAAGCTTGATGCTCCAAAGCTCCGCTTCAAACGAAGAAATCTCTCTTCAATGGATGGAGATCTTCAACTTTGGCTCTTAGATCTTCGATTTGATCTTCAATTTAGATGGAAGGAATCACTAGATTAGAGTGGAGAAAAGAAGTGAAGAAGTTTTGTAGTCGAGCTCTCAAAATGGCAGCACTTCATCGCTTCAAAATCCAGTGCCAAAAAGTGAACCAAACCCCTTTATTTACAGGCTGGAACGCCCCTTAGGTCGCTCGCTTTTATGTCGCTCACGACCTAACTATGGCCGACCTACGACCTAGCAGCTCGAGTCTTCACGCGGCCTAAAACAGACACGACTTAACGACTCGGCCCTTTACGCGACTCAACTATATACGGCATAGCGACATAGGCCTCCTTGCAATCTAACAAACACGTGCACTTCCACGACCTACCGACCTAACGCTAAGTCGCTCACGCGACTCAATGACTTAACAAAGGTCGCGACTTAACCCAGACACGACCCAACATTGCTCGTGACCTAACTCGTACGCGACATAACTAAGACACGACCTAACTGAGATACCGACCTAACACTTAGCAGGGTTTCACGACCTAAACACCTCCCTTAGGTCGCATATGACCTAACTTAAGACCACCTAAAGTACTCACGTTAAGTCGCATCACCGACCTTAACTACCCACGACCAAAGCGCTACACAACCACATCCCTTAGGTCGCCTAAACCTTTAAGTCGCTAACATCGATAGGTCGGTCCAACCCAATAACTCGCTAACCCCTAAGTCGTTAGCTCCACTAAGTCGGTCAATCGCTTAAGCCGTCCAAATCCTTAAGTCGTTAACCCCTTAACTCGGCAACCATCCTTAAACCGATAACTCCTATAAATCGCTACCTACCTTAAGTCATCTATGCTCCTTAAGTCGGCCATGAAATAAGCTTCCATACGACTCAACCTCAACACGACTTATCTCCTACACGACTCAAGCTCCAAATGACTTCAACTCTGAACGACTTAACAATACTAACAACCCAATGCCAATAGTTCCACGATCTTTCGATCCATAAAAATACGGGTCGTTACAACCTTGCACCGTGGATGTTGCACCCTGTAGATACCGATTATTCAGACAGCCATAACTTCTGGCTCGTTTAGAGTTACGGGAGCCATAACCTGTAAAAACGAAGGCCTCGATGAGTTCTACGGCTTTGACAGCTTTCGACCGTCAATGGATAGATTAATGCCCAAAAAGGACAACCCGAATCTCAATCGGGTCTCGTAAGTTTTTTACCCTTCGTTTTTCCGACCCGTGGATTTTTACGGTAAAACAGGATTACCGAGGCTAGCCTTCGATTTACCATCGCTGGAGAGTGGTGCACCATGGTACTGTACCATTTCAAATCCATGCACGGATTTCTAAAAGTCGTACGGCACTGTTTCGCCATTTCGGACGGATGTTGCACCTTGCACCGTGGATGTTGCACCGCGTAGATATCGATTATTCGGACGGCCATAACTTCTGGCTCGTTTAGAGTTACAGGAGCCATAACCTGTCAAAATGAAGGCCTCGATGAGTTCTACGGCTTTGACAGCTTTCAGTCATCAACGTATAGATTAATGCCCAAAAAGGACAACCCGAATATCAATCGGGTCTCGTAAGTTTTTTACCCTTCGTTTTTTCGACACGTGGATTTTTACGGTAAAACAGAATTACGGTGGCTGGCCTTCGATTTACCATCGCTGGACAGTGGTGCACCATGGTACTGTTCCGTTTCAAATCATTCATGCATTTCTAAAAGTCGTACGGCACTGTTTCGCCATTTCGGACGGATGTTGCACCTTGCACCGTGGATGTTGCACCCTGTAGATATCGATTATTCGGACGGCCATAACTTCTGGCTCGTTTAGAGTTACAGGAGCCATAACCTGTCAAAATGAAAGCCTCGATGAGTTCTACGGCTTTGATAGTTTTCAGCCGTCGACGGATAGATTAATGCCTATAATGGACAACCCGAATCTCAATCGGGTCTCGTAAGTTTTTTACCCTTCGTTTTTTCGACACGTGGATTTTTACGGTAAAACGGGATTACCGTGGCCCGTCTTCGACTTCCCATCGCTGGAGAACGGTGCACCATGGTACTATTCCGTTTCAAATCCATGCACGCATTTCTAAAAGTCGTACGACACTGTTTCACTAGTTCAGACGGATGTTGCACCTTGCACCGTGGATGTTGCACCCTGTAGATATCGATTATTCAAACGGCCATAACTTCTGGCTCGTTTAGAGTTACGGGAGCCATAACCTATCAAAACGAAGGCCTCGACGAGTTCTACGGCTTTGACAGCTTTCAGCCGTCAACGGATAGATTAATGCCCAAAACGGACAACCCGAATCTCAATCGGGTCTCGTAAGTTTTTTACTCTTCGTTTTTTCGACACGTGGATTTTTACGGTAAAACAGGATTACCGTGGCCCGTCTTCGACTTCTCATCGCTGGAGAGTGGTGCACCTTGGTACTGTTCCGTTTCAAATCCATGCACGCATTTCTAAAAGTCGTACGGCACTGTTTCGCCATTTCGGACGGATGTTGCACCTTACACCGTGGATGTTGCACCATGTTGATATCGATTATTCAGACGGCCATAACTTCTGGCTCGTTTAGAGTTACGGGAGCCATAACCTGTCAAAACGAAGGCCTTGATGAGTTCTATGGCTTTGACAGCTTTCAACCGTCAACGGATAGAATAATGCCCAAAAAGGACAACCCGAATCTTAATCGGGTCTCGTAAGTTTTTTACCCTTCGTTTTTTCGACACGTGCATTTTTACGGTAAAACATGATAACGGTGGCTGGTCTTCGATTCACCATCACTGGAGAGTGGTGCATCATGGTACTGTTCCGTTTCAAATCCATGCACAGATTTCTAAAAGTCGTACGGCACTGTTTCGCAATTTCGGTCGTATATTGCACCTTTCACCGTGGATGTTGCACCCTGTAGATATCGATTATACGGACGACCATAACTTCTGGCTCGTTTAGAGTTACGGGAGGCACAACCTGTCAAAATGAAGGCCTCGATGAGTTCTATGGCTATGACAGCTTTCAGCCGTCAACGGATAGATTATTGCCCAAAAAGGACAACACGAATCTCAATCGGGTCTCTTACGTTTTTTACCCTTCGTTTTTTCGACACGTGTATTTTTACGGTAAAAAAGGATTACCGTGGCTGGCCTTCGATTTACCATCACTGGGGAGTGGTGCACCATGCTACTGTTCCGTTTCAAATCCATGCACGCACTTCTAAAAGTCGTACGGCACTGTTTTGCCATTTCGGACGGATTATGCACCTTGCACCGTGGATGTTGCACCCTGTAGATATCGATTATACGGACGACCATAACTTCAGGCTCGTTTAGAGTTACGGGAGTCACAACCTGTCAAAACGAAGGCCTCGATGAGTTCTACGGCTTTGACAGCTTTCAGCCGTCAACGGATAGATTAATGCCCAAAAAGGACAACCCGAATCTCAATCGGGTCTAGTAAGTTTTTTACCCTTCGTTTTTTCGACACGTGGATTTTTACGGTAAAACAAGATTACCGTGGCCCGTCTTCGACTTCCCATCGCTGGAGAGTGGTGCACCATGGTACTGTTCCGTTTCAAATCCATGCACGTATTTCAAAAAGTCGTACGGCACTGTTTCGCCATTTCGGACGGATGTTGCACCTTGCACCGTGGATGTTGCACCCTGTAGATATCGATTATTCGGACGGCCATAACTTCTGGCTCGTTTAGAGTTACGGAAGACATAACCTGTCAAAACGAAGGCCTCGATGAGTTCTATGGCTTTGACAGCTTTCAGCGGTCTACGAATAGATTAATGCCCAAAAAGGACAACCCGAATCTCAATCGGGTCTCGTAAGTTTTTTACCCTTCGTTTTTTCGACACGTGGATTTTTACGGTAAAACAGGATTACCGTGGTCCGTCTTCGACTTCCCATCGCTGGAGAGTGGTGCACCATGGTACTATTCCGTTTCAAATCCATGCATGCATTTCTAAAAGTCCTAAGGCACTGTTTCGCCGTTTCGGACGGATGTTGCACCTTGCACCGTGGATGTTGCACCCTGTAGATATCGATTATTCGGACGGCCATAACTTCTGACTCGTTTAGAGTTACGGGAGCCATAACCTGTCAAAACGAAGGCCTCGATGAGTTCTACGGCTTTGACAGCTTTTAGCTGCCAACGGATAGATTAATGCCCAAAAAGTACAACCCGAATCTCAATCGGGTCTCGTAAATTTTTTACCCTTCGTTTTTTCGACACGTGGATTTTTACGGTAAAACAGGATTACCATGGCCCGTCTTCGACTTCCATCGCTAGAGAGTGGTGCACCATGGTACTGTTCCGTTTCAAATCCATGCACGCATTTCTAAAAGTCGTACGGCACTTTTTTGCCATTTCGGACGGATGTTGCACCATGCACCGTGGATGTTGCACCCTGTAGATATCGATTATTCGGACGGCCATAACTTCTGGCTCGTTTAGAGTTACGGGAGCCATAACCTGTCAAAACGATGGCCTCGATAAGTTCTATGGGTTTGACAGATTTCAGCCGTCAACGGATAGATTAATGACCAAAAAGGACAACCCGAATCTCAATCGGGTCTCGTAAGCTTTTTACCCTTCGTTTTCTCGACACGTGGATTTTTACGGTAAAACGGGATTACCGTGGCCCGTCTTCGACTTCCCATCGCTCGAGAGTGGTGCACCAAGGTACTATTCCGTTTCAAATCCATGCACGCATTTCTAAAAGTCGTACGACACTGCTTCACTATTTCGGACGGATGTTGCACCTTGCACCGTGGATGTTGCACCCTGTAGATATCGATTATTCAAACGGCCATAACTTCTGGCTCGTTTAGAGTTACGGGAGCCATAACCTGTCAAAACGAAGGCCTCGACGAGTTCTACGGCTTTGACAGCTTTCAGCCGTCAACGGATAGATTAATGCCCAAAACGGACAACCTGAATCTCAATCGGGTCTCGTAAGTTTTTTACTCTTCGTTTTTTCGACACGTGGATTTTTACGGTAAAACAGGATTACCGTGGCCCGTCTTCGACTTCTCATCGCTGGAGAGTGGTGCACCATGGTACTGTTCCGTTTCAAATCCATGCACGCTTTTCTAAAAGTCGTACGACACTATTTCGCCATTTCGGACGGATGTTGCACCTTGCACCGTGGATGTTGCACCCTGTTGATATCGATTATTCAGACGGCCATAACTTCTGGCTCGTTTAGAGTTACGGGAGCCATAACCTGTCAAAACGAAGGCTTCGATGAGTTCTATGGCTTTGATAGCTTTCAACCGTCAACGGATAGAATAATGCCCAAAAAGGACAACCCGAATCTTAATCGGGTCTCGTAAGTTTTTTACCCTTCATTTTTTCGACACGTGCATTTTTACGGTAAAACAGGATTCCGGTGGCTGGTCTTCGATTTACCATCGCTGGGGAGTGGTGCATCATGGTACTGTTCCGTTTCAAATCCATGCACAGATTTTTAAAAGTCGTACGGCACTGTTTCGCAATTTCGGACGGATATTGCACCTTGCACCGTGGATGTTGCACCCTGTAGATATCGATTATACGGACGACCATAACTTCTGGCTCGTTTAGATTTACGGGAGCCACAACCTGTCAAAACGAAGGCCTCGATGAGTTCTACGGCTATGACAGCTTTCAGCCGTCAACAGATAGATTATTGCCCAAAAAGGACAACCCGAATCTCAATCGGGTCTCGTAAGTTTTTTACCCTTCGTTTTTTCGACACGTGTATTTTTACGGTAAAACAGGATTACCGTGGCTGGCCTTCGATTTACCATCGCTGGAGAGTGGTGAACCATGCTACTGTTCCGTTTCAAATCCGTGCACGCATTTCTAAAAGTCGTATGGCACTGTTTTTCCATTTCGGACGGATGTTGCCCCTTGCACCGTGGATGTTGCACCCTGTAGATATCGATTATACGGACGACCATAACTTCAGGCTCGTTTAGAGTTACGGGAGCCACAGCCTGTCAAAACGAAGGCCTCGATGAGTTCTACGGCTTTGACAGCTTTCAGCCGTCAACGGATAGATTAATGCCCAAAAAGGACAACCCGAATCTCAATCGGGTCTAGTAAGTTTTTTACCCTTCGTTTTTTCGACACGTGGATTTTTACGGTAAAACAAGATTACCGTGGCCCGTCTTCGACTTCCCATCGCTGGAGAGTGGTGCACCATGGTACTGTTCCATTTCAAATCCATACACGCATTTCAAAATGTCGTACGGCACTGTTTCGCCATTTCGGACGGATGTTGCACCTTGCACCGTGGATGTTGCACCCTGTAGATATCGATTATTCGGACGGCCATAACTTCTGGCTCGTTTAGAGTTACGGAAGCCATAACCTGTCAAAACGAAGGCCTCGATGAGTTCTATGGCTTTGACAGCTTTCAGCGGTCTACGGATAGATTAATGCCCAAAAAGGACAACCCGAATCTCAATCGGGTCTCGTAAGTTTTTTACCCTTCGTTTTTTCGACACGTGGATTTTTACGGTAAAACAGGATTACCGTGGCCCGTCTTCGACTTCCCATCGCTGGAGAGTGGTGCACCATGGTACTGTTCCGTTTCAAATCCATGCATGCATTTCTAAAAGTCGTAAGGCACTGTTTCGCTGTTTCGGACGGATGTTGTACCTTGCACCGTGGATGTTGCACCCTGTAGATATCGATAATTCGGACGGCCATAACTTTTGACTCGTTTAGAGTTACGGGAGCCATAACCTGTCAAAACGAAGGCCTTGATGAGTTCTACGGCTTTGACAGCTTTCAGCTGTCAACGGATAGATTAATGCCCAAAAAGTACAACCCGAATCTCAATCGGGTCTCGTAAGTTTTTTACCCTTCGTTTTTTCGACACGTGGATTTTTATGGTAAAACAGGATTACCATGGCCCGTCTTCGACTTCCCATCGCTAGAGAGTGGTGCACCATGGTACTGTTCTGTTTCAAATCCATGCACGCATTTCTAAAAGTCGTACGACACTGTTTCGTCATTTCGGACGGATGTTGCACCATGCACCGTGGATGTTGCACCCTGTAGATATCGATTATTCGGACGGCCATAATTTCTGGCTCGTTCAGAGTTACGGGAGCCATATCCTGTCAAAACGAAGGCCTCGATGAGTTCTATGGCTTTGGCAGCTTTCAGCCGTCAACGGATAGATTAATGCCCAAAAAGGACAACCCGAATCTCAATCGGGTCTCGTAAGTTTTTTACCCTTCGTTTTTTCAACACGTGGATTTTTAAGGTAAAACAGGATTACCGTGGGCCGTCTTCGACTTCCCATCGCTATAGAGTGGTGCACTATGGTACTATTCCGTTTCAAATCCATGCATGCATTTCTAAAAGTCGTACGACACTGTTTCGCCATTTCGGACGGATATTGCTCCTTGCACCGTGGATGTTGCACCCTGTAGATATCGATTATTCGGACGGCCATAACTTCTGACTCGTTTAGAGTTATGGTAGCCATAACCTGTCAAAATGAAGGCCTCGATGAGTTCTATGGCTTTGATGGCTTTCAGCCGTCAACTGATAGATTAATGCCCAAAAAGGACAACCCGAATCTCAATCGGGTCTCATAAGTTTTTTACCCTTCGTTTTTTCGACACGTGGATTTTTATGGTAAAACGGGATTACCGTGGCCCGTCTTTGACTTTCCACCGCTAGAGAGTGGTGCACCATGGTATTGTTCCGTTTCAAATCCATGCATGCAATTCTAAAAGTCGTACGACACTGTTTCACTATTTCGTACGGATGTTGCACCTTGCACCGTGGATGTTGCACCCTGTAGATATCGATTATTCAAACGGCCATAACTTCTGGCTCGTTTAGAGTTACGGGAGCCATAACCTGTCAAAACGAAGGCTCGATGAGTTCTACGGCTTTGATAGCTTTCAGCTGTCAACGGACAGATTAATGCCCAAAAAGGACAACCCGAATCTCAATCGGGTCTCGTAAGTTTTTTACCCTTCGTTTTTTCGACACGTGGAAATTTACGGTAAAACAGGATTATCGTGGCCCGTCTTCGACTTCCCATTGCTAGAGAGTGGTGCACCATGGCACTGTTCTGTTTCAAATCCATGCACGCATTTCTAAAGGTTGTAAGGCACTGTTTCGCCATTTCGGACGGATGTTGCACCTTGCACCGTGGATGTTGCACCCTGTAGATATCGATTATTCGGACGGCCATAACTTCTGACTCGTTTAGAGTTACGGGAGCCATAACCTGTCACAACAAAGGCCTCGATGAGTTCTACGACTTTGATGGCTTTCAGCCGTCAATGGATAGATTAATGCCCAAAAAGGACAACCCGAATCTCAATCGGGTCTCGTAAGTTTTTTACCCTTCGTTTTTTCGACACGTGGATTTTTACGGTAAAACAGGATTACCGTGGCCCGTCTTCGACTTCCCATCGCAGGAGAGTGGTGCACCATGGTACTGTTCCGTTTCAAATCCATGCACGCATTTCTAAAAGTCGTACGGCGCTGTTTCGCCATTTCGGACGGATGCTGCACCCTGCACCGTGGATGTTGCACCCTGTGGATATCGATTATTCGGACGGCCATAACTTCTGGCTCGTTTAGAGTTACGGGAGCCATAACCTGTCAAAACAAAGGCCTCGATGAGTTCTATGGCTTTGAAAGCTTTCAGCCGTCAACGGATAGATTAATGCCCAAAAAGACAACCCGAATCTCAATCGGGTCTCGTAAGTTTTTTACCCTTTATTTTTTCGACACGTGGATTTTTGCGGTAAAACAGGATTACCGTGGCCCGTCTTCGACTTCCCATCACTGGAGAGTGGTGCACCATGGTACTGTTCCGTTTCAAATCCATGCACGCATTTCTAAAAGTCGTACGGCACTGTTTCGCCATTTCGGACGGATGTTGCACCCTGCACCGTGTATGTTGCACCCTGTAGATATCGATTATTCGGACGGCCATAACTTCTGACTCGTTTAAAGTCACGGGAGCTATAACCTGGCAAAACGAAGGCCTCGATGAGTTCTACGGCTTTGACAGCTTTCAGCTGTCAACGGATAGATTAATGCCCAAAAAGGACAACCCGAATCTCAATCGGGTCTCGTAAGTTTTTTACCCTTCGTTTTTTCGACACGTGGATTTTTACGGTAAAACAGGATTACCATGGCCCGTCTTCGACTTCCCATCGCTAGAGAGTGGTGCACCATGGTACTGTTCCGTTTCAAATCCATGCACCCATTTTTAAAAGTCGTACGGCACTGTTTCACCATTTCGGACGGATGTTGCACCATGCACCGTGGATGTTGCACCCTGTAGATATCGATTATTCGGACGGCCATAACTTCTGGCTCGTTTAGAGTTACGGGAGCCATAACCTGTCAAAACAAAGGCCCCGATGAGTTCTACGGCTTTGACAGCTTTCAGCCGTCAACGAATAGATTAATGCCCAAAAAGGACAACCCGAATCTCAATCGGGTCTCGTAAGTTTTTTACCCTTCGTTTTTTCGACACGTGGATTTTTACGGTAAAACAGGATTACCGTGGCCCATCTTCGACTTCCCATCGCTGGAGAGTGGTGCACAATGGTACTGTTCCGTTTCAAATCCTTGCACGCATTTCTAAAAGTCGTAAGACACTGTTTCGCCGTTTCGGACGGATGTTGCACCTTGCACCGTGGATGTTGCACCCTGTAGATATCGATTATTCTGACGGCCATAACTTCTGACTCGTTTAGAGTTACGGGAGCCATAACCTGTCAAAACGAAGGCCTCGATGAGTTCTACAGCTTTGACAGATTTCAGCCGTCAGCGGATAGATTAATGCCCAAAAAGGACAATCCGAATCTCAATCGGGTCTCGTAAGTTTTTTACCCTTCGTTTTTTCGACACGTGGATTTTTACGGTAAAACAGGATTACCGTGGCCCGTCTTCGACTTCCCATCGCTGGAGTGTGGTGCACCATGGTACTGTTCCGTTTCAAATCCATGCACGCATTGCTAAAAGTCGTACGACACTGTTTCGCCATTTCTGACGGATGTTGCACCTTGCAACGTTGATGTTGCACCCTGTAGATATCAATTATTCGGACGGCCATAACTTATGGCTCGTTTAGAGTTACAGGAGCCATAACCTGTCAAAACGAGGGCCTCGATGAGTTCTACGGCTTTGACTGCTTTCAGCCGTCAACGGATAGATTAATGCCCAAAAAGGGCGACCCCGAATCTCAATCGGGCCTCGTAAGTTTTTTACCCTTCGTTTTTTCGACACGTGGATTTTTACTGTAAAACAGGATTACCGTGGCTGGCCTTCGATTTACCATCGCTGGAGAGTGGTGCACCATGGTACTGTTCCGTTTCAAATCCATGCACGCATTTCTAAAAGTCGTACGACGCTGTTTCCCCATTTCGGACGGATGTTGCACCTTGCACCGTGGATGTTGCACCCTGTAGATATCGATTATTCGTTGACGCCCATAACTTCTGGCTCGTTTAGAGTTACGGGAGCCATAACCTGTCAAAACGAAGGCCTCGATGAGTTCTACGGCTTTGACAGCTTTCAACCGTCAACGGATAGATTAATGCCTAAAAAGGACAACCCGAATCTCAATCGGGTCTCGTAAGTTTTTTACCCTTCGTTTTTTCGACACGTGGTTTTTTACGGTAAAACAGGATTATCGTGGCTGGACTTCGATTTACCATCGCTGGAGAGTGGTGCACCATTGTACTGTTCCATTATAAATCCATGCACGCATTTCTAAAAGTCGTACGGCACTGTTTCGCCATTTCGGACGGATGTTGCACCCTGCACCGTGGATGTTGCACCCTGTAGATATCGATTATTCGGACGGCCATAACTTCTGGCTCGTTTAGAGTTACGAGAGCCACAACCTTTCAAAACGAAGGCCTCGATGAGTTTTATGGCTTTGACAGCTTTCAGCCGTTAACGGATAGATTAATGCCCAAAAAGGACAACCCGAATCTCAATCGGGTTTCGTAAGTTTTTTACCCTTCGTTTTTTCGACACGTGGATTATTACGGTAAAACAGGATTACCGTGGCCCGTCTTCGACTTCCCATCGCAGGAGAGTGGTGCACCATGGTACTGTTCCGTTTCAAATCCATGCACGCATTTCTAAAAGTCGTACGGCACTGTTTCGCCATTTTGGACGGATGTTGCACCATGCACCGTGGATGTTGCACCCTGTAGATATCGATTATTCGGACGGCCATAACTTCTGGCTCGTTCAGAGTTACGGGAGCCATAACCTGTCAAAACGAAGGCCTCGATGAGTTCTATGGCTTTGACAGCTTTCAACCGTCAACGGATAGAATAATGCCCAAAAAGGACAATCCGAATCTCAATCGGGTCTCGTAAGTTTTTTACCCTTCGTTTTTTCGACACGTGCATTTTTACGGTTAAACAGGATTACGGTGGCTGGTCTTCGATTTACCATCGCTGGAGAGTGGTGCATCATGGTACTGTTCCGTTCCAAATCCATGCACACATTTCTAAAAGTCGTACGGCCCTGTTTCGCAATTTCGGACGGATATTGCACCTTGCACCGTGGATATTGCACCCTGTAGATATCGATTATACGGACGACCATAACTTCTGGTTCGTTTAGAGTTACGGGAGCCACAACCTGTCAAAACGAAGGCCTCGATGAGTTATACGGATATGACAGCCTTCAGCCGTCAAGGGATAGATTATTGCCCAAAAAGGACAACCCGAATCTCAATCGGGTCTCGTAAGTTTTTTACCCTTCGTTTTTTCGACACGTGTATTTTTACGGTAAAACAGGATTACCGTGGCTGGCCTTCGATTTACCATCGCTGGAGAGTGGTCACCATGCTACTGTTCCGTTTCAAATCCATGCACGCTTTTCTAAAAGTCGTACGACACTGTTTTGCCATTTCGGACGGATGTTGCACCTTGCACCGTGGATGTTGCACCCTATAGATATCGATTATACGGACGACCATAACTTCAGGCTAGTTTAGAGTTACGGGAGCCACAACCTGTCAAAACGAAGGCCTCGATGAGTTCTACGGCTTTGAAGCTTTCAGCCATCAACGGATAGATTAATGCCCAAAAAGGACAACCCGAATCTCAATCGGGTCTCGTAAGTTTTTTACCCTTCGTTTTTTCGACACGTGGATTTTTACGGTAAAACAGGATTACCGTGGCCCATCTTCGACTTCCCATCGCTGGAGAGTGGTGCACAATGGTACTGTTCCGTTTCAAATCCATGCACGCATTTCTAAAAGTCGTAAGACACTGTTTCGCCGTTTCGGACGGATGTTGCACCTTGCACCGTGGATGTTGCACCCTGTAGATATCGATTATTCTGACGGCCATAACTTCTGACTCGTTTAGAGTTACGGGAGCCATAACCTGTCAAAACGAAGGCATCGATGAGTTCTACGGCTTTGACAGCTTTCAGCCGTCAACGGATAGATTAATGCCCAAAAAGGACAATCCGAATCTCAATCGGGTCTCGTAAGTTTTTTACCCTTCGTTTTTTCGACACGTGGATTTTTACGGTAAAACAGGATTACCGTGGCCCGTCTTCGACTTCCCATCGCTGGAGTGTGGTGCACCATGGTACTGTTCCGTTTCAAATCCATGCACGCATTGCTAAAAGTCGTACGACACTGTTTCGCCATTTCTGACGGATGTTGCACCTTGCAACGTTGATGTTGCACCCTGTAGATATCAATTATTCGGACGGCCATAACTTATGGCTCGTTTAGAGTTACAGGAGCCATAACCTGTCAAAACGAGGGCCTCGATGAGTTCTACGGCTTTGACTGCTTTCAGCCGTCAACGGATAGATTAATGCCCAAAAAGGGCGACCCCGAATCTCAATCGGGCCTCGTAAGTTTTTTACCCTTCGTTTTTTCGACACGTGGATTTTTACGGTAAAACAGGATTACCGTGGCTGGCCTTCGATTTACCATCGCTGGAGAGTGGTGCACCATGGCACTGTTCCGTTTCAAATCCATGCACGCATTTCTAAAAGTCGTACGACGCTGTTTCCCCATTTCGGACGGATGTTGCACCTTGCACCGTGGATGTTGCACCCTGTAGATATCGATTATTCGTTGACGCCCATAACTTCTGGCTCGTTTAGAGTTACGGGAGCCATAACCTGTCAAAACGAAGGCCTCGATGAGTTCTACGGCTTTGACAGCTTTCAACCGTCAACGGATAGATTAATGCCTAAAAAGGACAACCCGAATCTCAATCGGGTCTCGTAAGTTTTTTACCCTTCGTTTTTTCGACACGTGGTTTTTTACGGTAAAACAGGATTATCGTGGCTGGACTTCGATTTACCATCGCTGGAGAGTGGTGCACCATTGTACTGTTCCATTTCAAATCCATGCACGCATTTCTAAAAGTCGTACGGCACTGTTTCGCCATTTCGGACGGATGTTGCACCCTGCACCGTGGATGTTGCACCCTGTAGATATCGATTATTCGGACGGCCATAACTTCTGGCTCGTTTAGAGTTACGAGAGCCACAACCTTTCAAAACGAAGGCCTCGATGAGTTCTATGGCTTTGACAGCTTTCAGCCGTTAACGGATAGATTAATGCCCAAAAAGGACAACCCGAATCTCAATCGGGTTTCGTAAGTTTTTTACCCTTCGTTTTTTCGACACGTGGATTATTACGGTAAAACAGGATTACCGTGGCCCGTCTTCGACTTCCCATCGCAGGAGAGTGGTGCACCATGGTACTGTTCCGTTTCAAATCCATGCACGCATTTCTAAAAGTCGTACGGCACTGTTTCGCCATTTTGGACGGATGTTGCACCATGCACCGTGGATGTTGCACCCTGTAGATATCGATTATTCGGACGGCCATAACTTCTGGCTCGTTCAGAGTTACGGGAGCCATAACCTGTCAAAACGAAGGCCTCGATGAGTTCTATGGCTTTGACAGCTTTCAACCGTCAACGGATAGAATAATGCCCAAAAAGGACAATCCGAATCTCAATCGGGTCTCGTAAGTTTTTTACCCTTCGTTTTTTCGACACGTGCATTTTTACGGTTAAACAGGATTACGGTGGCTGGTCTTCGATTTACCATCGCTGGAGAGTGGTGCATCATGGTACTGTTCCGTTCCAAATCCATGCACACATTTCTAAAAGTCGTACGGCCCTGTTTCGCAATTTCGGACGGATATTGCACCTTGCACCGTGGATGTTGCACCCTGTAGATATCGATTATACGGACGACCATAACTTCTGGTTCGTTTAGAGTTACGGGAGCCACAACCTGTCAAAACGAAGGCCTCGATGAGTTATACGGATATGACAGCTTTCAGCCGTCAAGGGATAGATTATTGCCCAAAAAGGACAACCCGAATCTCAATCGGGTCTCGTAAGTTTTTTACCCTTCGTTTTTTCGACACGTGTATTTTTACGGTAAAACAGGATTACCGTGGCTGGCCTTCCATTTACCATCGCTGGAGAGTGGTCACCATGCTACTGTTCCGTTTCAAATCCATGCACGCTTTTCTAAAAGTCGTACGACACTGTTTTGCCATTTCGGACGGATGTTGCACCTTGCACCGTGGATGTTGCACCCTATAGATATCGATTATACGGACGACCATAACTTCAGGCTAGTTTAGAGTTACGGGAGCCACAACCTGTCAAAACGAAGGCCTCGATGAGTTCTACGGCTTTGAAGCTTTCAGCCATCAACGGATAGATTAATGCCCAAAAAGGACAACCCGAATCTCAATCGGGTCTCGTAAGTTTTTTACCCTTCGTTTTTTCGACACGTGCATTTTTACGGTAAAACAGGATTACCGTGGCTGGCCTTCGATTTACCATCGCTGGAGAGTGGTCACCATGCTACTGTTCCGTTTCAAATCCATGCACGCTTTTCTAAAAGTCGTACGACACTGTTTTGCCATTTCGGACGGATGTTGCACCTTGCACCGTGGATGTTGCACCCTATAGATATCGATTATACGGACGACCATAACTTCAGGCTAGTTTAGAGTTACGGGAGCCACAACCTGTCAAAACGAAGGCCTCGATGAGTTCTACGGCTTTGAAGCTTTCAGCCATCAACGGATAGATTAATGCCCAAAAAGGACAACCCGAATCTCAATCGGGTCTCGTAAGTTTTTTACCCTTCGTTTTTTCGACACGTGGATTTTTACGGTAAAACAGGATTACCGTGGCCCATCTTCGACTTCCCATCGCTGGAGAGTGGTGCACAATGGTACTGTTCCGTTTCAAATCCATGCACGCATTTCTAAAAGTCGTAAGACACTGTTTCGCCGTTTCGGACGGATGTTGCACCTTGCACCGTGGATGTTGCACCCTGTAGATATCGATTATTCTGACGGCCATAACTTCTGACTCGTTTAGAGTTACGGGAGCCATAACCTGTCAAAACGAAGGCATCGATGAGTTCTACGGCTTTGACAGCTTTCAGCCGTCAACGGATAGATTAATGCCCAAAAAGGACAATCCGAATCTCAATCGGGTCTCGTAAGTTTTTTACCCTTCGTTTTTTCGACACGTGGATTTTTACGGTAAAACAGGATTACCGTGGCCCGTCTTCGACTTCCCATCGCTGGAGTGTGGTGCACCATGGTACTGTTCCGTTTCAAATCCATGCACGCATTGCTAAAAGTCGTACGACACTGTTTCGCCATTTCTGACGGATGTTGCACCTTGCAACGTTGATGTTGCACCCTGTAGATATCAATTATTCGGACGGCCATAACTTATGGCTCGTTTAGAGTTACAGGAGCCATAACCTGTCAAAACGAGGGCCTCGATGAGTTCTACGGCTTTGACTGCTTTCAGCCGTCAACGGATAGATTAATGCCCAAAAAGGGCGACCCCGAATCTCAATCGGGCCTCGTAAGTTTTTTACCCTTCGTTTTTTCGACACGTGGATTTTTACGGTAAAACAGGATTACCGTGGCTGGCCTTCGATTTACCATCGCTGGAGAGTGGTGCACCATGGCACTGTTCCGTTTCAAATCCATGCACGCATTTCTAAAAGTCGTACGACGCTGTTTCCCCATTTCGGACGGATGTTGCACCTTGCACCGTGGATGTTGCACCCTGTAGATATCGATTATTCGTTGACGCCCATAACTTCTGGCTCGTTTAGAGTTACGGGAGCCATAACCTGTCAAACCGAAGGCCTCGATGAGTTCTACGGCTTTGACAGCTTTCAACCGTCAACGGATAGATTAATGCCTAAAAAGGACAACCCGAATCTCAATCGGGTCTCGTAAGTTTTTTACCCTTCGTTTTTTCGACACGTGGTTTTTTACGGTAAAACAGGATTATCGTGGCTGGACTTCGATTTACCATCGCTGGAGAGTGGTGCACCATTGTACTGTTCCATTTCAAATCCATGCACGCATTTCTAAAAGTCGTACGGCACTGTTTCGCCATTTCGGACGGATGTTGCACCCTGCACCGTGGATGTTGCACCCTGTAGATATCGATTATTCGGACGGCCATAACTTCTGGCTCGTTTAGAGTTACGAGAGCCACAACCTTTCAAAACGAAGGCCTCGATGAGTTCTATGGCTTTGACAGCTTTCAGCCGTTAACGGATAGATTAATGCCCAAAAAGGACAACCCGAATCTCAATCGGGTTTCGTAAGTTTTTTACCCTTCGTTTTTTCGACACGTGGATTATTACGGTAAAACAGGATTACCGTGGCCCGTCTTCGACTTCCCATCGCAGGAGAGTGGTGCACCATGGTACTGTTCCGTTTCAAATCCATGCACGCATTTCTAAAAGTCGTACGGCACTGTTTCGCCATTTTGGACGGATGTTGCACCATGCACCGTGGATGTTGCACCCTGTAGATATCGATTATTCGGACGGCCATAACTTCTGGCTCGTTCAGAGTTACGGGAGCCATAACCTGTCAAAACGAAGGCCTCGATGAGTTCTATGGCTTTGACAGCTTTCAACCGTCAACGGATAGAATAATGCCCAAAAAGGACAATCCGAATCTCAATCGGGTCTCGTAAGTTTTTTACCCTTCGTTTTTTCGACACGTGCATTTTTACGGTTAAACAGGATTACGGTGGCTGGTCTTCGATTTACCATCGCTGGAGAGTGGTGCATCATGGTACTGTTCCGTTCCAAATCCATGCACACATTTCTAAAAGTCGTACGGCCCTGTTTCGCAATTTCGGACGGATATTGCACCTTGCACCGTGGATGTTGCACCCTGTAGATATCGATTATACGGACGACCATAACTTCTGGTTCGTTTAGAGTTACGGGAGCCACAACCTGTCAAAACGAAGGCCTCGATGAGTTATACGGATATGACAGCTTTCAGCCGTCAAGGGATAGATTATTGCCCAAAAAGGACAACCCGAATCTCAATCGGGTCTCGTAAGTTTTTTACCCTTCGTTTTTTCGACACGTGTATTTTTACGGTAAAACAGGATTACCGTGGCTGGCCTTCCATTTACCATCGCTGGAGAGTGGTCACCATGCTACTGTTCCGTTTCAAATCCATGCACGCTTTTCTAAAAGTCGTACGACACTGTTTTGCCATTTCGGACGGATGTTGCACCTTGCACCGTGGATGTTGCACCCTATAGATATCGATTATACGGACGACCATAACTTCAGGCTAGTTTAGAGTTACGGAAGCCACAACCTGTCAAAACGAAGGCCTCGATGAGTTCTACGGCTTTGAAGCTTTCAGCCATCAACGGATAGATTAATGCCCAAAAAGGACAACCCGAATCTCAATCGGGTCTCGTAAGTTTTTTACCCTTCGTTTTTTCGACACGTGCATTTTTACGGTAAAACAGGATTACCGTGGCCCATCTTCGACTTCCCATCGCTGGAGAGTGGTGCACAATGGTACTGTTCCGTTTCAAATCCATGCACGCATTTCTAAAAGTCGTAAGACAATGTTTCGCCGTTTCGGACGGATGTTGCACCTTGCACCGTGGATGTTGCACCCTGTAGATATCGATTATTCTGACGGCCATAACTTCTGACTCGTTTAGAGTTACGGGAGCCATAACCTGTCAAAACGAAGGCATCGATGAGTTCTACGGCTTTGACAGATTTCAGCCGTCAACGGATAGATTAATGCCCAAAAAGGACAATCTGAATCTCAATCGGGACTCGTAAGTTTTTTACCCTTCGTTTTTTCGACACTTGGATTTTTACGGTAAAACAGGATTACCGTGGCCCGTCTTCGACTTCCCATCGCTGGAGTGTGGTGCACCATGGTACTGTTCCGTTTCAAATCCATGCACGCATTTCTAAAAGTCGTACGGCACTGTTTCGCCATTTCGGACGGATGTTGCACCTTGCAACGTTGATGTTGCACCCTGTAGATATCAATTATTCGGACGGCCATAACTTATGGCTCGTTTAGAGTTACGGGAGCCGTAACCTGTCAAAACGAGGGCCTCGATGAGTTCTACGGCTTTGACTGCTTTCAGCCGTCAATGGATAGATTAATGCCCAAAAAGGCGACCCCGAATCTCAATCGGGCCTCGTAAGTTTTTTACCCTTCGTTTTTTCGACACGTGGATTTTTACGGTAAAACAGGATTACCGTGGCTGGCCTTCGATTTACCATCGCTGGAGAGTGGTGCGCCATGGTACTGTTCCGTTTCAAATCCATGCACGCATTTCTAAAAGTCGTACGACACTGTTTCCCCATTTCGGACGGATGTTGCACCTTGCACCGTGGATGTTGCACCCTGTAGATATCGATTATTCGTTGACGACCATAACTTCTGGCTCGTTTAGAGTTACGGGAGCCATAACCTGTCAAAACGAAGGCCTCGATGAGTTCTACGGCTTTGACAGCTTTCAGCCGTCAACGGATAGATTAATGCCCAAAAAGGACAACCCGAATCTCAATCGGGTCTCGTAAGTTTTTTACCCTTCGTTTTTTCGACACGTGGTTTTTTACGGTAAAACATGATTATCGTGGCTGGCCTTCGATTTACCATCGCTGGAGAGTGGTGCACATTGTACTGTTCCATTTCAAATCCATGCATGCATTTCTAAAAGTCGTACGACACTGTTTCGCCATTTCGGACGGATGTTGCACCCTGCACCGTGGATGTTGCACCCTGTAGATATCGATTATTCGGACGGCCATAACTTCTGGCTCGTTTAGAGTTACGAGAGCCACAACCTTTCAAAACGAAGGCCTCGATGAGTTCTATGGCTTTGACAGCTTTCAGCCGTTAACGGATAGATTAATGCCCAAAAAGGACAACCCGAATCTCAATCGGGTTTCGTAAGTTCTTTACCCTTCGTTTTTTCGACACGTGGATTTTTACGGTAAAACAGGATTACCGTGGCCCGTCTTCGACTTCGCATCGCTGGAGAGTGGTGCACCATGGTACTCTTCCGTTTCAAATCCATGCATGCATTTCTAAAAGTCGTAAGGCACTGTTTCGTCGTTTCGGATGGATGTTGCACCATGCACCGTGGATGTTGCACCCTGTAGATATCGATTATTCGGACGGCCATAACTTCTGGCTCGTTCAGAGTTACGGGAGGCATAACCTGTCAAAACGAAGGCCTCGATGAGTTCTACGGCTTTGACAGCTTTCAGCCATCAACGGATAGATTAATACCCAAAAAGGACAACCCGAATCTCAATCGAGTCTCGTAAGTTGTTTACCCTTTGTTTTTTCGACACGTGGATTTTTAAGGTAAAACAGGATTACCGTGGCCCGTCTTCGACTTCCCATCGCTATAGAGTGGTGCACTATGGTACTGTTCCGTTTCAAATCCATGCACGCATTTCTAAAAGTCGTACGACACTGTTTCGCCATTTCGGACGGATATTGCACCTTGCACCGTGGATGTTGCACTCTGTAGATATCGATTATTCGGACGGCCATAACTTCTGACTCGTTTAGAGTTATGGGAGCCATAACCTGTCAAAATGAAGGCCTCGATGAGTTCTATGGCTTTGATGGCTTTCAGCCGTCAACGGATAGATTAATGCCCAAAAAGGACAACCCGAATCTCAATTGGGTCTCGTAAGTTTTTTACCCTTCGTTTTTTCGACACGTGGATTTTTATGGTAAAACGGGATTACCGTGGCCCGTCTTCGACTTTCCATCACTGGAGAGTGGTGCACCATGGTATTGTTCCGTTTCAAATCCATGCATGCAATTCTAAAAGTCGTACGACACTGTTTCACCATTTCGGACGGATGTTGCACCTTGCACCGTGGATGTTGCACCCTGTAGATATCGATTATTCAAACTGCCATAACTTCTGGCTCGTTTAGAGTTACGGGAGCCATAACCTGTCAAAATGATGGCTCGATGAGTTTTATGGCTTTGACAGCTTTCAGCCGTCAACGGATAGATTAATGCCCAAAAAGGACAACCCGAATCTCAATCGGGTCTCGTAAGTTTTTTACCCTTCGTTTTTTTCGACACGTGGAATTTTATGGTAAAACTGGATTATCGTGGCCTGTCTTCGACTTCCCATTGCTGGAGAGTGGTGCACCATGGCACTGTTCCGTTTCAAATCCATGCACGCATTTCTAAAAGTCGTAAGGCACTGTTTCTCCATTTCGGACGGATGTTGCACCTTGCACCGTGGATGTTGCACCCTGTAGATATCGATTATTCGGACGGCCATAACTTCTGACTCGTTTAGAGTTACGGGAGCCATAACCTGTCAAAACGAAGGCCTCGATGAGTTCTACGGCTTTGACGGCTTTCAGCTGTCAACGGATAGATTAATGCCCAAAAATGACAACCCGAATCTCAATCGGACCTCGTAAGTTTTTTACCCTTCGTTTTTTCGACACGTGGATTTTTACGGTAAAACAGGATTACCGTGGCCCGTCTTCGACTTCCCATCGCTGGAGAGTGGTGCACCATGGTACTGTTCCGTTTCAAACCCATGCACGCATTTCTAAAATTCGTACGGCACTGTTTCGCCATTTCGGACGGATGCTGCATCCTGCACCGTGGATGTTGCACCCTGTAGATATCGATTATTCGGACGGCCATAACTTCTGGCTCATTTAGAGTTACGGGAGCCATAACCTGTCAAAACGAAGGCCTCGATGAGTTCTACGGCTTTGACTACTTTCAGCCGTCAATGGATAGATTAATGCCCAAAAAGGGCAACCCCGAATCTCAATCGGGCCTCGTAAGTTTTTTACCCTTCGTTTTTTCGACACGTGGATTTTTACGGTAAAACAGGATTACCGTGGCTGGCCTTCGATTTACCATCGCTGGAGAGTGGTGCACCATGGTACTGTTCCGTTTCAAATCCATGCACACATTTCTAAAAGTCGTACGACACTGTTTCACCATTTCGGACGGATGTTGCACCTTGCACCGTGGATGTTGCACCCTGTAGATATCGATTATTCGTTGACGACCATAACTTCTGGCTCGTTTAGAGTTACGGGAGCCATAACCTGTCAAAACAAAGGCCTCGATGAGTTCTACGGCTTTGACAGCTTTCAGCCGTCAACGGATAGATTAATGCCCAAAAAGGACAACCCGAATCTCAATCGGGTCTCGTAAGTTTTTTACCCTTCGTTTTTTCGACACGTGGATTTTTACGGTAAAACAGGATTACCATGGCCCGTCTTCGACTTCCCATCGCGAGAGTGTGGTGCACCATGGTACTGTTCCATTTCAAATCCATGCACGCATTTATAAAAGTCGTACGGCACTGTTTCGCCATTTCGGACGGATGTTGCACCATGCACCGTGGATGTTGCACCCTGTAGATATCGATTATTCGGACGGCCATAACTTCTGGCTCGTTTAGAGTTACGGGAGCCATAACCTATCAAAACGAAGGCCTCGATGAGTTCTATGGCTTTGATAGCTTTCAGCCGTCAACGGATAGATTAATGCCCAAAAAGGACAACCCGAATCTCAATCGGGTCTCGTAAGTTTTTTACCCTTCGTTTTTTTGACACGTGGATTTTTACGGTAAAACAGGATTACCGTGGCCCGTCTTCGACTTCCCATCGCTGGAGAGTGGTGCGCCATGGTACTGTTCCATTTCAAATCCATGCACGCATTTCTAAAAGTCGTAAGGCACTGTTTCGCCGTTTCGGACGGATGTTGCACCTTGCACCGTGGATGTTGCACCCTGTAGATATCGATTATTCGGACGGCCATAACTTCTGACTCGTTTAGAGTTACGGGAGCCATAACCTGTCAAAACGAAGGCCTCGATGAGTTCTACGGCTTTTACAGATTTCAGCCGTCAACGGATAGATTAATGCCCAAAGAGGACAATCCGAATCTCAATTGGGTCTCGTAAGTTTTTTACCCTTCGTTTTTTCGACACGTGGATTTTTACGGTAAAACAGGATTACCGTCGCCCGTCTTCGACTTCCCATCGCTGGAGAGTGGTGCACCATGGTACTGTTCCGTTTCAAATCCATGCACGCATTTCTAAAAGTCGTACGGTGCTGTTTCGCCATTTCGGACGGATGCTGCACCTTGCATCGTGGATGTTGCACCCTGTAGATATCAATTATTCGGACGGCCATAACTTCTGGCTCATTTAGAGTTACGGGAGCCATAACCTGTCAAAACGAAGGCCTCGATGAGTTCTACGGCTTTGACTGCTTTCAGCCGTCAACGGATAGATTAATTCCCAAAAAGGGCAACTCCGAATCTCAATCGGGCCTCGTAAGTTTTTTACCCTTCGTTTTTTCGACACGTGGATTTTTACGGTAAAACAGGATTACCGTGGCTGGCCTTCGATTTACCATCGCTGGAGAGTGGTGCACCATGGTACTATTCCGTTTCAAATCCATGCACGCATTTCTAAAAGTTGTACGACACTGTTTCACCATTTCGGACAGATGTTGCACCTTGCACCGTGGATGTTGCACCTTGTAGATATCGATTATTCGTTGACGACCATAACTTCTGGCTCGTTTAGAGTTACGGGAGCCATAACCTGTCAAAACGAAGGCCTCGATGAGTTCTACGGCTTTGACAGCTTTCAGCCGTCAACGGATAGATTAATGCCCAAAAAGGATAACCCGAATCTCAATCCGGTCTCGTAAGTTTTTTACCCTTCGTTTTTTCGACACGTGGATTTTTACGGTAAAACAGGATTATCGTGGCTGGCCTTCGATTTACCATCGCTGGAGAGTGGTGCACCATGGGACTGTTCCATTTCAAATCCATGCACTCATTTCTAAAAGTCATACGGCACTGTTTCGCCATTTCGGACGGATGTTGCACCCTGCACCGTGGATGTTGCACCCTGTAGATATCGATTATTCGGACGGCCGTAACTTCTGGCTCGTTTAGAGTTACGGGAGCCACAACCCGTCAAAACGAAGGCCTCGATGAGTTCTACGGTTTTGACAGCTTTCAGCTGTTAACGGATAGATTAATGTCCAAAAAGGACAACCTGAATCTCAATCGGGTCTCGTAAGTTTTTTACCCTTCGTTTTTTCGACACGTGGTTTTTTACGGAAAAGCGGGATTACCGTGGCCCATCTTCGACTTCCCATCGCTGGAGAGTAGTGCACCATGGTACTGTTCCGTTTCAAATCCATGCACGCATTTCTAAAAGTCGTACGGCACTGTTTCGCGATTTCGGACGGATGTTGCACCATGCACCGTGGATGTTGCACCCTGTAGATATCGATTATTCGGACGGCCATAACTTCTGGCTCGTTTAGAGTTATGGGAGCCATTACCTGTCAAAACGAAGGCCTCGATGAGTTCTACGGCTTTGACAACTTTCAGCCTTCAACGGATAGTTTAGTGCCCAAAAAGGACAACCTGAATCTCAATCGGGTCTCGTAAGTTTTTTACCCTTCCATTTTTCGACACGTGGATTTTTACGGTAAAACAAGATTACCGTGGCTGGCCTTCGATTTACCATCGCTAGAGAGTGGTGCACCATGGTACTGTTCCATTTCAAATCCATGCACGCATTTCTAAAAGTCGTACGGCACTGTTTCGCCATTTCGGACGGATGTTTCACCTTGCACCGTGGATTTTGCACCCTTTAGATATAGATTTTTCGGACGGCCATAACTTCTGGCTCGTTTAGAATTACGGGAGCCATAACCTGTCAAAACGAAGGCCTCGTTGAGTTTTACGGCTTTGACAGCTTTCAGCCGTCAACGGATAGATTAATGCCCAAAAAGGACAACCCGAATCTCAATCGGGTCTCGTAAGTTTTTTACCCTTCGTTTTTTCGACACGTGGATTTTTACGGTAAAACAGGACTATCGTGGCCCGTCTTCGACTTCCAATCGCTGGAGAGTGGTGCACCATGGCACTGTTCCGTTTCGGACGGATGTTGCACCATGCACCGTGGATGTTGCACCCTGTAGATATCGATTATTCAAACGGCCATAACTTCTGGATCGTTTAGAGTTACGGGAGCCATAACCTGTCAAAATGAAGGCTCGATGAGTTCTACGGCTTTGGCATCTTTCAGCCATCAACAGATAGATTAATGCCCAAAAAGTACAACCCGAATCTCAATCGGGTCTCGTATGTTTTTTACCCTTCGTTTTTTCGACACGTGGATTTTTACGGTAAAACAGGACTATCGTGGCCCGTCTTCGACTTCCAATCGCTGGAGAGTGGTGCACCATGGCACTGTTCCGTTTCAAATCCATGTACGCATTTCTAAAAGTCGTAAGGCACTGTTTCGCCATTTCGGACGGATGTTGCACCTTGCACCGTGGATGTTGCACCCTGTAGATATCGATTATTCGGACGGCCATAACTTCTGACTCGTTTAGAGTTACGGGAGCCATGACCTGTCAAAACGAAGGCCTCGATGAGTTCTACGGCTTTGACGGCTTTCAGCCGTCAATGGATAGATTAATGCCCAAAAAGGACAACCCAAATCTCAATCGGGTGTCGTAAGTTTTTTACCTTTCTTTTTTTCGACACGTGGATTTTTACGATAAAACAGGATTACCGTGGCCCATCTTCGACTTCCCATCGCTGGAGAGTGGTGCACCATGGTACTTTTCCGTTTCGAATCCATGCACGCATTTCTAAAAGTCGTACGGCACTGTTTCGCCATTTCGTACGGATGTTGCACCATGCACCGTGGATGTTGCACCCTGTAGATATCGATTATTCGGACGGCCGTAACTTCTGGCTCGTTTAGAGTTACGGGAGCCACAACCCGTCAAAACGAAGGCCTCGATGAGTTCTACGGTTTTGACAGCTTTCAGCTGTTAACGGATAGATTAATGTCCAAAAAGGACAACCTGAATCTCAATCGGGTCTCGTAAGTTTTTTACCCTTCGTTTTTTCGACACGTGGTTTTTTACGGAAAAGCGGGATTACCGTGGCCCATCTTCGACTTCCCATCGCTGGAGAGTAGTGCACCATGGTACTGTTCCGTTTCAAATCCATGCACGCATTTCTAAAAGTCGTACGGCACTGTTTCGCGATTTCGGACGGATGTTGCACCATGCACCGTGGATGTTGCACCCTGTAGATATCGATTATTCGGACGGCCATAACTTCTGGCTCGTTTAGAGTTATGGGAGCCATTACCTGTCAAAACGAAGGCCTCGATGAGTTCTACGGCTTTGACAACTTTCAGCCTTCAACGGATAGTTTAGTGCCCAAAAAGGACAACCTGAATCTCAATCGGGTCTCGTAAGTTTTTTACCCTTCCATTTTTCGACACGTGGATTTTTACGGTAAAACAAGATTACCGTGGCTGGCCTTCGATTTACCATCGCTAGAGAGTGGTGCACCATGGTACTGTTCCATTTCAAATCCATGCACGCATTTCTAAAAGTCGTACGGCACTGTTTCGCCATTTCGGACGGATGTTTCACCTTGCACCGTGGATTTTGCACCCTTTAGATATAGATTTTTCGGACGGCCATAACTTCTGGCTCGTTTAGAATTACGGGAGCCATAACCTGTCAAAACGAAGGCCTCGTTGAGTTTTACGGCTTTGACAGCTTTCAGCCGTCAACGGATAGATTAATGCCCAAAAAGGACAACCCGAATCTCAATCGGGTCTCGTAAGTTTTTTACCCTTCGTTTTTTCGACACGTGGATTTTTACGGTAAAACAGGACTATCGTGGCCCGTCTTCGACTTCCAATCGCTGGAGAGTGGTGCACCATGGCACTGTTCCGTTTCGGACGGATGTTGCACCATGCACCGTGGATGTTGCACCCTGTAGATATCGATTATTCAAACGGCCATAACTTCTGGATCGTTTAGAGTTACGGGAGCCATAACCTGTCAAAATGAAGGCTCGATGAGTTCTACGGCTTTGGCATCTTTCAGCCATCAACAGATAGATTAATGCCCAAAAAGTACAACCCGAATCTCAATCGGGTCTCGTATGTTTTTTACCCTTCGTTTTTTCGACACGTGGATTTTTACGGTAAAACAGGACTATCGTGGCCCGTCTTCGACTTCCAATCGCTGGAGAGTGGTGCACCATGGCACTGTTCCGTTTCAAATCCATGTACGCATTTCTAAAAGTCGTAAGGCACTGTTTCGCCATTTCGGACGGATGTTGCACCTTGCACCGTGGATGTTGCACCCTGTAGATATCGATTATTCGGACGGCCATAACTTCTGACTCGTTTAGAGTTACGGGAGCCATGACCTGTCAAAACGAAGGCCTCGATGAGTTCTACGGCTTTGACGGCTTTCAGCCGTCAATGGATAGATTAATGCCCAAAAAGGACAACCCAAATCTCAATCGGGTGTCGTAAGTTTTTTACCTTTCTTTTTTTCGACACGTGGATTTTTACGATAAAACAGGATTACCGTGGCCCATCTTCGACTTCCCATCGCTGGAGAGTGGTGCACCATGGTACTTTTCCGTTTCGAATCCATGCACGCATTTCTAAAAGTCGTACGGCACTGTTTCGCCATTTCGTACGGATGTTGCACCATGCACCGTGGTTGTTGCACCCTGTAGATATCGATTATACGGACGACCATAACTTCTGGCTCGTTTAGAGTTACGGGAGCCATAACCTGTCAAAACGAAGGCCTCGATGAGTTCTACGGCTTTGACAGTTTCAGCCGTTAGCGGATAGATTAATGCCCAAAAAGGACAACCCGAATCTCAATCGGGTCTCGTAAGTTTTTTACCCTTCGTTTTTTCGACACGTGGATTTTTACGGTAAAACAGGATTACCGTGGCCCGTCTTCGACTTCCCATCGCTGGAGAGTAGTGCACCATGGTACTGTTCCGTTTCAAATCCATGCACGCATTTCTAAAAGTCGTACGGCACTGTTTCGCGATTTCGGATGGATGTTGCACCATGCACCGTGGATGTTGCACCCTGTAGATATCGATTATTCGGACGACCATAACTTCTTGCACGTTTAGAGTTATGGGAGCCATTACCTGTCAAAACGAAGGCCTCAATGAGTTCTATGGCTTTGACAGCTTTCAACCGTCAACGGATAGATTAATGCCCAAAAAGGACAACCCGAATCTCAATCGGGTCTCGTAAGTTTTTTACACTTCGTTTGTTCGACACGTGGATTTTTACGGTAAAACAGGATTACCGTGGCCCGTCATCGACTTTCCATCGCTGGAGAGTGGTGCACCATGGTACTGTTCCATTTCAAATCCATGCACGCATTTCGAAAAGTCGTACGGCACTGTTTCGCCATTTCGGACGGATATTGCACCTTGCACCGTGGATGTTGCACCCTGTAGATATCGATTATTCGGACGGCCGTAACTTCTGGCTCGTTTAGAGTTACGGGAGCCATAACCTGTCAAAACGAAGACCTCGATGAGTTCTATGGCTTTGACAGCTTTCAACCGTCAACGGATAGAATAATGCCCAAAGAGGACAACCCGAATCTCAATCCGGTCTCGTAAGTTTTTTACCCTTCGTTTTTTCGACACGTGCATTTTTACGGTAAAACAGGATTACGGTGGCTGGTCTTCGATTTACCATCGCTGGAGAGTGGTGCATCATGTTACTGTTCCGTTCCAAATCCATGCACACATTTCTAAAAGTCGTACGGCACTGTTTCGCAATTTCGGACGGATATTGCACCTTGCACCGTGAATGTTGCACCATGTAGATATCGATTATACGGACGACCATAACTTCTGGCTCGTTTAGAGTTACGGGAGCCACAACCTGTCAAAACGAAGGCATCGATGAGTTCTACGGATATGACAGCTTTCAGCCGTCAAGGGATAGATTATTGCCCAAAAAAGACGACCCGAATCTCAATCGGGTCTCGTAAGTTTTTTACCCTTCGTTTTTTCGACACGTGTATTTTTACGGTAAAACAGGATTACCGTGGCGGGCCTTCGATTTACCATCGCTGGAGAGTGGTGCACCATGCTACTATTCCATTTCAAATCCATGCACGCATTTCTAAAAGTCGTACGGCACTTTTTTGCCATTTCGGACGAATGTTGCACCTTGCACTGTGGATGTTGCACCCTGTAGATATCGATTATACGGACGACCATAACTTCAGGCTCGTTTAGAGTTACGGGAGCCACAACCTGTCAAAACGAAGGCCTCGATGAGTTCTACGGCTTGGACAGCTTTCAGCCATCAACGGATAGATTAATGCCCAAAAAGGACAACCCAAATCTCAATCGAGTCTCGTAAGTTTTTTACCCTTTGTTTTTTCGACACGTGGATTTTTACGGTAAAACAGAATTACCGTCGCCCGTTTTCGACTTCCTATCGCTGGAGAGTGGTGCACCATGGTACTGTTCTGTTTCAATTCCATGCACGCATTTCGAAAAGTCGTACGGCACTGTTTCGCCATTTCGGACGGATGTTGCACCTTGCACCGTGGATGTTGCACCCTGTAGATATCGATTATTCGGACGGCCATAACTTCTGGCTCGTTTAGATTTACGGAAGCCATAACCTGTCAAAACGAAGGCCTCGATGAGTTCTATGGCTTTGACAGCTTTCAGCGGTCTACGGACAGATTAATGCCCAAAAAGGACAACCCGAATCTCAATCGGGTCTCGTAAGTTTTTTACCCTTCGTTTTTTCGACACGTGGATTTTTACGGTAAAACAGGATTACCGTGGCCAGTTTTCGACTTCCCATCGCTGGAGAGTGGTGCACCATGGTACTATTCCGTTTCAAATCCATGCATGCATTTCTAAAAGTCCTAAGGCACTGTTTCGCCGTTTCGGACGGATGTTGCACCTTGCACCGTGGATGTTGCACCCTGTAGATATCGATTATTCGGACGGCCATAACTTCTGACTCGTTTAGAGTTACGGGAGCCATAACCTGTCAAAACGAAGGCCTCGATGAGTTCTACGGCTTTGACAGCTTTTAGCTGCCAACGGATAGATTAATGCCCAAAAAGTACAACCCGAATCTCAATCGGGTCTCGTAAATTTTTTACCCTTCGTTTTTTCGACACGTGGATTTTTACGGTAAAACAGGATTACCATGGCCCGTCTTCGACTTCCATCGCTAGAGAGTGGTGCACCATGGTACTGTTCCGTTTCAAATCCATGCACGCATTTCTAAAAGTCGTACGGCACTTTTTTGCCATTTCGGACGGATGTTGCACCATGCACCGTGGATGTTGCACCCTGTAGATATCGATTATTCGGACGGCCATAACTTCTGGCTCGTTTAGAGTTACGGAAGCCATAACCTGTCAAAACGAAGGCCTCGATGAGTTCTATGGCTTTGACAGCTTTCAGCGGTCTACGGATAGATTAATGCCCAAAAAGGACAACCCGAATCTCAATCGGGTCTCGTAAGTTTTTTACCCTTCGTTTTTTCGACACGTGGATTTTTACGGTAAAACAGGATTACCGTGGCCCATCTTCGACTTCCCATCGCTGGAGAGTGGTGCACAGTGGTACTGTTCCGTTTCAAATCCATGCACGCATTTCTAAAAGTCGTAAGACACTGTTTCGCCGTTTCGGACGGATGTTGCACCTTGCACCGTGGATGTTGCACCCTGTAGATATCGATTATTCTGACGGCCATAACTTCTGACTCGTTTAGAGTTACGGGAGCCATAACCTGTCAAAACGAAGGCCTCGATGAGTTCTACGGCTTTGACAGATTTTAGCCGTCAACGGATAGATTAATGCCCAAAAAGGACAATCCGAATCTCAATCGGGTCTCGTAAGTTTTTTGCCCTTCGTTTTTTCGACACTTGGATTTTTACGGTAAAACAGGATTACCGTGGCCCGTCTTCGACTTCCCATCGCTGGAGTGTGGTGCACCATGGTACTGTTCTGTTTCAAATCCATGCACGCATTTCTAAAAGTCGTACGGCACTGTTTCGCCATTTCAGACGGATGTTGCACCTTGCAACGTTGATGTTGCACCCTGTAGATATCAATTATTCGGACGGCCATAACTTATGGCTCGTTTAGAGTTATGGGAGCCATAACCTGTCAAAACGAGGGCCTCGATGAGTTCTACGGCTTTGACTGCTTTCAGCCGTGAACGGATAGATTAATGCCCAAAAAGGGCGACCCCGAATCTCAATCGGGCCTCGTAAGTTTTTTACCCTTCGTTTTTTCGACACGTGGATTTTTACGGTAAAACAGGATTACCGTGGCTGGCCTTCGATTTACCATCGCTGGAGAGTGGTGCACCATGGTACTGTTCCGTTTCAAATCCATGCACGCATTTCTAAAAGTCGTACGACACTGTTTCCCCATTTCGGACGGATGTTGCACCTTCAACCGTGGATGTTGCACCCTGTAGATATCGATTATTCGTTGACGACCATAACTTCTGGCTCGTTTAGAGTTACGGAAGCCATAACCTGTCAAAACGAAGGCCTCGATGAGTTCTACGGCTTTGACAGCTTTCAGCCGTCAACGGATTGATTAATGCCCAAAAAGGACAACCCGAATCTCAATCGGGTCTCGTAAGTTTTTTACCCTTCGTTTTTTCGACACGTGGATTTTTACGGTAAAACAGGACTATCGTGGCCCGTCTTCGACTTCCAATCGCTGGAGAGTGGTGCACCATGGCACTGTTCCGTTTCGGACGGATGTTGCACCATGCACCGTGGATGTTGCACCCTGTAGATATCGATTATTCAAACGGCCATAACTTCTGGATCGTTTAGAGTTACGGGAGCCATAACCTGTCAAAATGAAGGCTCGATGAGTTCTACGGCTTTGACAGCTTTCAGCCATCAACAGATAGATTAATGCCCAAAAAGTACAACCCGAATCTCAATCGGGTCTCGTATGTTTTTTACCCTTCGTTTTTTCGACACGTGGATTTTTACGGTAAAACAGGACTATCGTGGCCCGTCTTCGACTTCCCATCGCTGGAGAGTGGTGCACCATGGCACTGTTCCGTTTCAAATCCATGTACGCATTTCTAAAAGTCGTAAGGCACTGTTTCGCCATTTCGGACGGATGTTGCACCTTGCACCGTGGATGTTGCACCCTGTAGATATCGATTATTCGGACGGCCATAACTTCTGACTCGTTTAGAGTTACGGGAGCCATGACCTGTCAAAACGAAGGCCTCGATGAGTTCTACGGCTTTGACGGCTTTCAGCCGTCAACGGATAGATTAATGCCCAAAAAGGACAACCCAAATCTCAATCGGGTGTCGTAAGTTTTTTACCTTTTGTTTTTTCGACACGTGGATTTTTACGATAAAACAGGATTACCGTGGCCCATCTTCGACTTCCCATCGCTGGAGAGTGGTGCACCATGGTACTTTTCCGTTTCAAATCCATGCACGCATTTCTAAAAGTCGTACGGCACTGTTTCGCCATTTCGTACGGATGTTGCACCATGCACTGTGGTTGTTGCACCCTGTAGATATCGATTATACGGACGACCATAACTTCTGGCTCGTTTAGAGTTACGGGAGCCATAACCTGTCAAAACGAAGGCCTCGATGAGTTCTACGGCTTTGACAGTTTCAGCCGTTAGCGGATAGATTAATGCCCAAAAAGGACAACCCGAATCTCAATCGGGTCTCGTAAGTTTTTTACCCTTCATTTTTTCGACACGTGAATTTTTACGGCAAAACAGGATTACCGTGGCCCGTCTTCGACTTCCCATCGCTGGAGAGTAGTGCACCATGGTACTGTTCCGTTTCAAATCCATGCACGCATTTCTAAAAGTCGTACGGCACTGTTTCGCGATTTCGGATGGATGTTGCACCATGCACCGTGGATGTTGCACCCTGTAGATATCGATTATTCGGACGACCATAACTTCTTGCTCGTTTAGAGTTATGGGAGCCATTACCTGTCAAAACGAAGGCCTCAAAGAGTTCTATGGCTTTGACAGCTTTCAACCGTCAACGGATAGATTAATGCCCAAAAAGGACAACCCGAATCTCAATCGGGTCTCGTAAGTTTTTTACCCTTCGTTTTTTCGACACGTGGATTTTTACGGTAAAACAGGATTACCATGGCCCGTCTTCGACTTTCCATCGCTGGAGAGTGGTACACCATGGTACTATTCCATTTCAAATCCATGCACGCATTTCGAAAAGTCGTACGGCACTGTTTCGCCATTTCGGACGGATGTTGCACCTTGCACCGTGGATGTTGCACCCTGTAGATATCGATTATTCGGACGGCCGTAACTTCTGGCTCGTTTAGAGTTACGGGAGCCATAACCTGTCAAAACGAAGACCTCGATGAGTTCTATGGTTTTGACAGCTTTCAACCGTCAACGGATAGAATAATGCCCAAAAAGGACAACCCGAATCTCAATCCGGTCTCGTAAGTTTTTTACCCTTCATTTTTTCGACACGTGCATTTTTACGGTAAAACAGGATTACGGTGGCTGGTCTTCGATTTACCATCGCTGGAGAGTGGTGCATCATGGTACTGTTCCGTTCCAAATCCATGCACACATTTCTAAAAGTCGTACGGCGCTGTTTCGCAATTTCGGACGGATATTGCACCTTGCACCGTGAATGTTGCACCATGTAGATATCGATTATACGGACGACCATAACTTCTGGCTCGTTTAGAGTTACGGGAGGCACAACCTGTCAAAACGAAGGCCTCGATGAGTTCTACGAATATGACAGCTTTCAGCCGTCAAGGGATAGATTATTGCCCAAAAAAGACGACCCGAATCTCAATCGGGTCTCGTAAGTTTTTTACCCTTCGTTTTTTCGACACGTGTATTTTTACGGTAAAACAGGATTACCGTGGCTGGCCTTCGATTTACCATCGCTGGAGAGTGGTGCACCCTGCTACTATTCCATTTCAAATCCATGCACGCATTTCTAAAAGTCGTACGGCACTGTTTTGCCATTTCGGACGGATGTTGCACCTTGCACTGTGGATGTTGCACCCTGTAGATATCGATTATACGGACGACCAAAACTTCAGGCTCGTTTAGAGTTACGGGAGCCACAACCTGTCAAAACGAAGGCCTCGATGAGTTCTACGGCTTTGACAGCTTTCAGCCATCAACGGATAGATTAATGCCCAAAAAGGACAACCAGAATCTCAATCGGGTCTCGTAAGTTTTTTACCCTTTGTTTTTTCGACACGTGGATTTTTACGGTAAAATAGAATTACCGTCGCCCGTCTTCGACTTCCCATCGCTGGAGAGTGGTGCACCATGGTACTGTTCTGTTTCAAATCCATGCACGCATTTCGAAAAGTCGTACGGCACTGTTTCGCCATTTCGGACGGATGTTGCACCTTGCACCGTGGATGTTGCACCCTGTAGATATCGATTATTCGGACGGCCATAACTTCTGGCTCGTTTAGAGTTACGGAAGCCATAACCTGTCAAAACGAAGGCCTCGATGAGTTCTATGGATTTGACAGCTTTCAGCGGTCTATGGACAGATTAATGCCCAAAAAGGACAACCCGAATCTCAATCGGGTCTCGTAAGTTTTTTACCCTTCGTTTTTTCGACACGTGGATTTTTACAGTAAAACAGGATTATCGTGGCCAGTTTTCAACTTCCCATCGCTGGAGAGCGGTGCACCATGGTACTGTTTCGTTTCAAATCAATGCATGCATTTCTAAAAGTCGTAAGGCACTATTTCGCCATTTCGGACGGATGTTGCACCTTGCACCGTGGATGTTGCACCCTGTAGATATCGATTATTCGGACGGCCATAACTTCTGACTCGTTTAGAGTTACGGGAGCTATAACCTGTCAAAACGAAGGTCTCGATGAGTTCTACGGCTTTGACAGCTTTCAGCTGTCAATGGATAGATTAATGCCCAAAAAGGACAACCCGAATCTCAATCGGGTCTCGTAAGTTTTTTGCCCTTCGTTTTTTCGACACGGGGATTTTTACGGTAAAACAGGATTACCATGGCCCGTCTTCGACTTCCCATCGCTAGAGAGTGGTGCACCATGGTACTGTTCCATTTCAAATCCATGCACGCATTTCTAAAAGTCGTACGGCACTGTTTCGCCATTTGGGACGGATGTTGCACCATGCACCGTGGATGTTGCACCCTGTAGATATCGATTATTCGGACGGCCATAACTTCTGGCTCGTTCAGAGTTACGGGAGCCATAACCTGTTAAAATGAAGGCCTCGATGAGTTCTATGGATTTGACAGCTTTCAACCGTCAACGGATAGAACAATGCCCAAAAAGGACAATCCGAATCTCAATCGGGTCTCGTAAGTTTTTTACCCTTCGTTTTTTCGCCACGTGCATTTTTACGATAAAACAGGATTACGGTGGCTGGTCTTCGATTTACCATCGCTGGAGAGTGGTGCATCATGGTACTGTTCCGTTCCAAACCCACGCACACATTTCTAAAAGTCGTACGGCCCTGTTTCGCAATTTCGGACGGATATTGCACCTTGCACCGTGGATGTTGCACCCTGTAGATATCGATTATACGGACGACCATAACTTCTGGTTCGTTTAGAGTTACGGGAGCCACAACCTGTCAAAACGAAGGCCTCGATGAGTTATACGGATATGACAGCTTTCAGCCGTCAAGGGATAGATTATTGCCCAAAAAGGACAACCCGAATCTCAATCGGGTCTCGTAAGTTTTTTACCCTTCGTTTTTTCGACACGTGTATTTTTACGGTAAAACAGGATTACCGTGGCTGGCCTTCGATTTATCATCGCTGGAGAGTGGTGCACCATGCTACTGTTCCGTTTCAAATCCATGCACGCTTTTCTAAAAGTCGTACGACACTGTTTTGCCATTTCGGACGGATGTTGCACCTTGCACCGTGGATGTTGCACCCTATAGATATCGATTATACGGACGACCATAACTTCAGGCTCGTTTAGAGTTACGGGAGCCACAACCTGTCAAAACGAAGGCCTCGATGAGTTCTACGGCTTTGACAGCTTTCAGCCATCAACGGATAGATTAATGCCCAAAAAGGACAACCCGAATCTCAATCGGGTCTCGTAAGTTTTTTACCCTTCGTTTTTTCGACACGTGGATTTTTACGGTAAAACAGGATTACCGTGGCCCATCTTCGACTTCCCATCGCTGGAGAGTGGTGCACAATGGTACTGTTCCGTTTCAAATCCATGCACGCATTTCTAAAAGTCGTAAGACACTGTTTCGCCGTTTCGGACGGATGTTGCACCTTGCACCGTGGATGTTGCACCCTGTAGATATCGATTATTCTGACGGCCATAACTTCTGACTCGTTTAGAGTTACGGGATCCATAACCTGTCAAAACAAAGGCCTCGATGAGTTCTACGGCTTTGACAGATTTCAGCCGTCAACGGATAGATTAATGCCCAAAAAGGACAATCCGAATCTCAATCGGGTCTCGTAAGTTTTTTACCCTTCGTTTTTTCAACACTTGGATTTTTACGGTAAAACAGGATTACCGTGGCCCGTCTTCGACTTCCCATTGCTGGAGTGTGGTGCACCATGGTACTGTTCCGTTTCAAATCCATGCATGCATTTCTAAAAGTCGTACGGCACTGTTTCGCCATTTCGGACGGATGTTGCACCTTGCAACGTTGATGTTGCACCCTGTAGATATCAATTATTCGAACAGCCATAACTTATGGCTCGTTTAGAGTTACGGGAGCCATAACCTGTCAAAACGAGGGCCTCGATGAGTTCTACGGCTTTGACTGCTTTCGGCCGTCAACGGATAGATTAATGCCCAAAAAGGGCGACCCCGAATCTCAATCGGGCCTCGTAAGTTTTTTACCCTTCCTTTTTTCGACACGTGGATTTTTACGGTAAAACAGGATTACCGTGGCTGGCCTTCGATTTACCATCGCTGGAGAGTGGTGCACCATGGTACTGTTCCGTTTCAAATCCATGCACGCATTTCTAAAAGTCGTACGACACTGTTTCCCCATTTCGGACGGATGTTGCACCTTACACCGTGGATGTTGCACCCTATAGATATCGATTATTCGTTGACGACCATAACTTCTGGCTCGTTTAGAGTTACGGGAGCCATAACCTGTCAAAACGAAGGCCTCGATGAGTTCAACGGCTTTGACAGCTTTCAGCCGTCAACGGATAGATTAATGCCCAAAAAAGACAACCCGAATCTCAATCGGGTCTCGTAAGTTTTTTACCCTTCGTTTTTTCGACACGTGGTTTTTTACGGTAAAACAGGATTATCGTGGCTGGCCTTCGATTTACCATCGCTGGAGAGTGGTGCACCATTGTACTGTTCCATTTCAAATCCATGCATGCATTTCTAAAAGTCGTACGGCACTGTTTCGCCATTTCGGACGGATGTTGCACCCTGCACCGTGGATGTTGCACCCTGTAGATATCGATTATTCAAACGGCCATAACTTCTGGCTCGTTTAGAGTTACGAGAGCCATAGCCTGTCAAAACGAAGGCTCGATGAGTTCTACGGCTTTGACAGCTTTCAGCCGTCAACGGATAGATTAACGCCCAAAAAGGACAACCCGAATCTCAATCGGGTCTCGTAAGTTTTTTACCCTTCGTTTTTTCGACACGTGGATTTTTACGGTAAAACAGGATTATCGTGGCCCGTCTTCGACTTCCCATTGCTGGAGAGTGGTGCACCATGGCACTGTTACGTTTCAAATCATGCATGCATTTCTAAAAGTCGTAAGGCACTGTTTCGCCATTTCGGACGGATGTTGCACCTTGCACCATGGATGTTGCACCCTGTAGATATCGATTATTCGGGAGGCCATAACTTCTGACTCGTTTAGAGTTACGGGGGCCATAACCTGTCAAAACGAAGGCCTCGATGAGTTCTACGGCTTTGACGGCTTTCAGCCGTCAGCGGATAGATTAATGCCCAAAAAGGACAACCCGAATCTCAATCGGGTCTTGTAAGTTTTTTACCCTTCGTTTTTTCGACACGTGGATTTTTACGATAAAACAGGATTACCGTGGCCCGTCTTCGACTTCCCATCGTTGGAGAGTGGTGCACCATGGTACTGTTCCTTTTCAAATCCATGCACGCATTTCTTATAGTCGTACAGCACTGTTTCGCCATTTCGGACGGATGCTGCACCCTGCACCGTGGATGTTGCACCCTGTAGATATCGATTATTCGGACGGCCATAACTTCTGGCTCGTTTAGAGTTAGGGAGTCATAACCTGTCAAAACAAAGGCCTCGATGAGTTCTATGGCTTTGATAGCTTTCAGCCGTCAACGAATAGATTAATGCCCAAAAAAGACAACCCGAATCTCAATCGAGTCTCGTAAGTTTTTTTACCCTTCATTTTTTCGACACGTGGATTTTTACGGTAAAACAGGATTACCGTGGCCCGTCTTCGACTTCCCATCGCTGGAGCGTGGTGCACCATGGTACTGTTCCGTTTCAAATCCATGCACGCATTTCTAAAAGTCGTACGGCACTGTTTCGCTATTTCGGACGGATGTTGCACCCTGCACCGTGGATGTTGCACCCTGTAGATATCGATTATTCGGACGGCCATAACTTCTGACTCGTTTAGAGTTACGGGACCCATAACCTGTCAAAACGAAGGCCTCGATGAGTTCTACGGCTTCGACGGCGTTCAGCCGTCGAAGGATAGATTAATGCCCAAAAAGGACAACCCGAATCTCAATCGGGTCTCGTAAGTTTTTTACCCTTCATTTTTTCGACACGTGGATTTTTACGGTAAAACAGGATTACCATGGCCCGTCTTCGACTTCCCATCGCTAGAGAGTGGTGCACCATGGTACTGTTCCGTTTCAAATCCATGCACGCATTTCTAAAAGTCGTACGGCACTGTTTCGCCATTTCGGACGGATGTTGCACCATGCACCGTGGATGTTGCACCCTGTAGATATCGATTATTCGGACGGCCATAACTTCTGGCTCGTTTAGAGTTACGGGAGCCATAACCTGTCAAAACGAAGGCCTCGATGTGTTCTATGGCTTTGATAGCTTTCAGCCGTCAAAGGATAGATTAATGCCCAATAAGGACAACCCGAATCTCAATCGGGTCTCGTAAGTTTTTTACCCTTCGTTTTTTCGATACGTGGATTTTTACGGTAAAACAGGATTACCATGGCCCGTCTTCGACTTCCCATCGCTGGAGAGTGGTGCACCATGGTACTTTTCCGTTTCAAATCCATGCACGCATTTCTAAAAGTCGTAAGGCACTGTTTCGCCGTTTCGGACGGATGTTGCACCTTGCACCGTGGACGTTGCACCCTGCAGATATCGATTATTCGGACGGCCATAACTTCTGACTCGTTTAGAGTTACGGGAGCCATAACCTGTCAAAACGAAGGCCTCGATGAGTTCTACGGCTTTGACAGATTTCAGCCGTCAACGGATAGATTAATGCGCAAAAAGGACAATCCGAATCTCAATCGGGTCTCGTAAGTTTTTTACCCTTCGTTTTTTCGACACGTGGACTTTTACAGTAAAACAGGATTACCGTGGCCCGTCTTCGACATCCCATCGCTGGAGAGTGGTGCACCAAGGTACTGTTCCGTTTCAAATCCATGCACGCATTTCTAAAAGTCGTACGGCACTGTTTCGCCATTTCGGACGGATGTTGCACCTTTCATCGTGGATGTTGCAACCTGTAGATATCAATTATTCGGACGGCCATAACTTATGGCTCGTTTAGAGTTACGGGAGCCATAACCTGTCAGAACGAAGGACTCGATGAGTTCTACGGCTTTGACTGCTTTCAGCCGTCAACAGATAGATTAATGCCCAAAAAGGGCAACCCCGAATCTCAATCGGGCCTCGTAAGTTTTTTACCCTTCGTTTTTTCGACACGTGGATTTTTACGGTAAAACAGGATTGCCGTGGCTGGCCTTCGATTTACCATCGCTGGAGAGTGGTGCACCATGGTATTGTTACGTTTCAAATCCATGCACGCATTTCTAAAAGTCGTACGGAACTTTTTCACCATTTCGGACGGATGTTGCACCTTGCACCGTGGATGTTGCACCCTGTAGATATCGATTATTCGTTGACGACCATAACTTCTGGCTCGTTTAGAGTTACGGGAGTCATAACCTGTCAAAACGAAGGCCTCGACGAGTTCTACGGCTTTGACAGCTTTCAACCGTCAACGGATAGATTAATGCCCAAAAAGAACAACCTGAATCTCAATCGGGTCTCGTAAGTTTTTTACCCTTCGTTTTGTCGACACGTGGATTTTTACGGTAAAACAGGATTATCGTGGCTGGCCTTCGATTTACCATCGCTGGAGAGTGGTGCACCCTGGTACAGTTCCATTTCAAATCCATGCATGCATTTCTAAAAGTCGTACTGCACTGTTTCGCCATTTCGGACGGATGTTGCACCCTGCACCATGGATGTTGCACCCTATAGATATCGATTATTCGGACGGCCATAACTTCTGGCTCGTTTAGAGTTACGGGAGCCACAACCTGTCAAAACGAAGGCCTCGATGAGTTCTACGGCTTTGACAGCTTTCAGCCGTTAACGGACAGATTAATGTCCAAAATGGACAAACCGAATCTCAATTGGGTCTCGTAAGTTTTTTACCCTTCGTTTTTTCGACACGGGGTTTGTTTACGGAAAAACGGGATTACCGTGGCCCATCTTCGACTTCCCATCGCTGGAGAGTAGTACACCATGGTACTGTTCCGTTTCAAATCCATGCACGCATTTCTAAAAGTCGTACGGCACTGTTTCGCGAATTCGGACGGATGTTGCACCATGCACCATGGAAGTTGCACCATGTAGATATCGATTATTCGGACGGCCATAACTTTAGGCTCGTTTAGAGTTATGGGAGCCATTACCTGTCAAAACGAAGGCCTCGATGAGTTCTATGGCTTTGACAGCTTTCAGCCGTCAACGGATAGATTAATGACCAAAAAGGACAACCCGAATCTCAATCGGGTCTCGTAAGTTTTTTACCCTTCGTTTTTTTGACACGTGGATTTTTATGGTAAAACGGGATTACCGTGGCCCGTCTTCGACTTTCCATTGTTGGAGAGTGGTGCACCATGGTACTGTTCCGTTTCAAATCCATGCACGCATTTCTAAAAGTCGTACGACACTGTTTCGCGATTTCGGACGGATGTTGCACCATGCACCGTGGATGTTGCACCCTATAGATATCGTTATTCGGACGGCCATAACTTCTGGCTCGTTTAGAGTTACGGGATCCATAACCTGTCAAAATGAAGGCCTCGATGAGTTCTATGGCTTTGATAGCTTTCAGCCGTCAACGGATTGATTAATGCCCAAAAAGGACAACCCGAATCTCAATCGGGTCTCGTAAGTTTTTTACCCTTCGTTTTTTCGACACGTGGATTTTTACGGTAAAACAGGACTATCGTGGCCCGTCTTCGACTTCACATCGCTGGAGAGTGGTGCACCATGGCACTTTTCCATTTTAAATCAATGTACGCATTGCTAAAAGTCGTACGGCACTGTTTCGCCATTTCGGACGGATGTTGCACCTTGCACCGCGGATGTTGCACCCTGTAGATATCGATTATTCGGACGGCCATAACTTCTGACTCGTTTAGAGTTACGGGAGCCATAACCTGTCAAAACGAAGGCCTCAATGAGTTCTATGGCTTTGATAGCTTTCAGCCATTAACGGATAGATTAATGCCCAAAAAGGACAACCCGAATCTCAATCGGGTCTCGTAAGTTTTTTACCTTTCGTTTTTTCGACACGTGGATTTTTACGGTAAAACAGGATTACCGTGGCCCGTCTTCAACTTCCCATCGCTGGAGAGTGGTGCACCATGGTACTTTTCCGTTTCAAATCCATGCACGCATTGCTAAAAGTCGTACGGCACTGCTTCGCCATTTCGTACGGATGTTGCACCATGCACCGTGGTTGTTGCACCCTGTAGATATCGATTATACGGACGACCATAACTTCTGGCTCGTTTAGAGTTACGGGAGCCATAACCTGTCAAAACGAAGGCCTCGATGAGTTCTACGGCTTTGACAGCTTTCAGCCGTCAACGGATAGATTAATGCCCAAAAAGGACAACCCGAATCTCAATCGGGTCTCGTAAGTTTTTTACCCTTCGTTTTTTCGACACGTGGATTTTTACGGTAATACAGGATTATCGTGGCCCGTCTTCGACTTCCCATCGCTGGAGAGTGGTGCACCATGGTACTGTTCCGTTTCAAATCCATGCACTCATTTCTAAAAGTCGTACGGCACTGTTTCGCCATTTCGGACGGATGTTGCACCCTGCACCGTGGATGTTGCACCCTGTAGATATCGATTATTCGGACGGCCATAACTTCTGACTCGTTTAGAGTCCCGCGAGCGACAACCTGTCAAAACGAAGGCCTCGATGAGTTCTACGGCATAGACAGCTTTCAGCTGTCAACGGATAGATTAATGCCCAAAAAGGACAACCCGAATCTCAATCGGGTCTCGTAAGTTTTTTACCCTTCGTTTTTTCGACACGTGGATTTTTACGGTAAAATAGGATTAGCATGGCCCATCTTCGACTTCCCATCGCTAGATAGTGGTGCACCATGGTACTGTTCCGTTTCAAATCCATGCACGCATTTCTAAAAGTCGTACGGCACTGTTTCGCCATTTCGGACGGATGTTGCACCTTGCACCGTGGATGTTGCACCCTGTAGATATCGATTATTCGGACGGCCATAACTTCTGGCTCGTTTAGAGTTGCGGGAGCCATAACCTGTCAAAACGAAGGCCTCGATGAGTTCTACGGCTTTGACTGCTTTCAGCAGTCAACGGATAGATTAATGCACAAAAAGGGCAACCCCGAATCTCAATCGGGTCTCGTAAGTTTTTTACCTTTCGTTTTTTCGACACGTGGATTTTTACGGTAAAACAGGATTACCGTGGCCCGTCTTCGACTTCCCATCGCTGGAGAGTGGTGCACCATGGTACTTTTCCGTTTCAAATCCATGCACGCATTGCTAAAAGTCGTACGGCACTGTTTCGCCATTTCGTACGGATGTTGCACCATGCACCGTGGTTGTTGCACCCTGTAGATATCGATTATACGGACGACCATAACTTCTGGCTCGTTTAGAGTTACGGGAGCCATAACCTGTCAAAACGAAGTCCTCGATGAGTTCTACATCTTTGACAGCTTTCAGCCGTCAACGGATAGATTAATGCCCAAAAAGGACAACCCGAATCTCAATCGGGTCTCGTAAGTTTTTTACCCTTCGTTTTTTCGACACGTGGATTTTTACGGTAAAACAGGATTAACGTGGCTGGCCTTCGATTTACCATCGCTGGAGAGTGGTGCACCATGGTACTGTTCCGTTTCAAATCCATGCACGTATTTCTAAAAGTCGTACGGCACTGTTTCGCGATTTCGGACGGATGTTGCACCATGCACCGTGGATGTTGCACCCTGTAGATATCGATTATTCGGACGGCCATAACTTCTGGCTCGTTTAGAGTTACGGGAGCCATAACCTGTCAAAACGAAGGCTCGATGAGTTCTACGGCTTTGACAGCTTTCAGCCGTCAACGGATAGATTAATGCCCAAAAAGGACAACCCGAATCTCAATCGGGTCTCGTAAGTTTTTTACCCTTCGTTTTTTCGACACGTGGATTTTTACGGTAAAACAGGATTACCGTGGCCCGTCTTCGACTTCCCATCGCTGGAGGTTGGTGCACCACGGTACTGTTCCGTTTCAAATCCATGCACGCATTTCTAAAAGTCGTACGGCACTGTTTCCCATTTCGGACGGATGTTGCACCATGCACCGTGGATGTTGCACCCTGTAGATATCGATTATTCGGACGGCCATAACTTCTGGCTCGTTTAGAGTTACGGGAGCCATAACCTGTCAAAACGAAGGCCTCGATGAGTTCTATGGCTTTGACAGCTTTCAGCCGTCATAGGATAGATTAATGCCCAAAAAGGACAACCCGAATCTCAGTCGGGTCTCGTAAGTCTTTTACCCTTCGTTTTTTCGACACGTGGATTTTTACGGTAAAACAGGATTACCGTGGCCCGTCTTCGACTTCCCATCGCTGGAGAGTGGTGCACCATGGTACTGTTCCGTTTCAAATCCATGCACGCATTTCTAAAAGTCGTAAGGCACTGTTTCGCCGTTTCGGACGGATGTTGCACCTTGCACCGTGGATACTGCACCCTGTAGATATCGATTATTCGGACGGCCATAACTTCTGACTCGTTTAGAGTTACGAGAGCCATAACCAGTCAAAACGAAGGCCTCGATGAGTTCTACGGCTTTGATAGATTTCAGCCATCAACGGATAGATTAATGCCTAGAAAGGACAATCCGAATCTCAATCGGGTCTCGTAAGTTTTTTACCCTTCGTTTTTTCGACACATGGATTTTTACGGTAAAACAGGAATACCGTGGCCCGTCTTCGACTTTCCATCGCTGGAGAGTGGTGCACTATGGTACTGTTCCGTTTCAAATCCATGCACGTATTTCTAAAAGTCGTACGGCACTGTTTCGCCATTTCGGACGGATGTTGCACCTTGCATCGTGGATGTTGCACCTTGTAGATATCAATTATTCGGACGACAATAACTTATGGCTCGTTTAGAGTTACGGGAGCCATAACCTGTCAAAACGAAGGGCTCGATGAGTTCTACGGCTTTGACTGCTTTCAGCCGTCAACGGATAGATTAATTCCCAAAAAGGGCAACCCCGAATCTCAATCGGGCCTCGTAAGTTTTTTACCCTTCGTTTTTTCGACACGTGGATATTTACGGTAAAACAGGATTACCGTTGCTGGCCTTCGATTTACCATCGCTGGAGAGTGGTGCACCAAGGTATTGTTCCGTTTCAAATCCATGCACGCATTTCTAAAAGTCATACGACATTGTTTCACCATTTCGGATGGATGTTGCACCATGCACCGTGGATGTTGCACCCTGTAGATATCGATTATTCGGACGGCCATAACTTCTGGCTCGTTTAGAGTTACGGGAGCCATAACCTGTCAAAACGAAGGCTCGATGAGTTCTACGGCTTTGACAGCTTTCAGCCGTCAACGGATAGATTAATGCCCAAAAAGGACAACCCGAATCTCAATCGGGTCTCGTAAGTTTTTTACCCTTCGTTTTTTCGACACGTGGATTTTTACGGTAAAACAGGATTACCGTGGCCCGTCTTCGACTTCCCATCGCTGGAGAGTGGTGCACCATGGTACTGTTCCGTTTCAAATCCATGCACGCATTTCTAAAAGTCGTACGGCACTGTTTCCCATTTCGGACGGATGTTGCACCATGCACCGTGGATGTTGCACCCTGTAGATATCGATTATTCGGACGGCCATAACTTCTGGCTCGTTTAGAGTTACGGGAGCCATAACCTGTCAAAACGAAGGCCTCGATGAGTTCTATGGCTTTGACAGCTTTCAGCCGTCATAGGATAGATTAATGCCCAAAAAGGACAACCCGAATCTCAATTGGGTCTCGTAAGTCTTTTACCCTTCGTTTTTTCGACACGTGGATTTTTACGGTAAAACAGGATTACTGTGGCCCGTCTTCGACTTTCCATCGCTGGAGAGTGGTGCACCATGGTACTGTTCCGTTTCAAATCCATGCACGCATTTCTAAAAGTCGTAAGGCACTGTTTCGCCGTTTCGGACGGATGTTGCACCTTGCACCGTGGATGCTGCACCCTGTAGATATCGATTATTCGGACGGCCATAACTTCTGACTCGTTTAGAGTTACGGGAGCCATAACCTGTCAAAACGAAGGCCTCGATGAGTTCTACGACTTTGATAGATTTCAGCCATCAACGGATAGATTAATGCCCAGAAAGGACAATCCGAATCTCAATCGGGTCTCGTAAGTTTTTTACCCTTCGTTTTTTCGACACGTGGATTTTTACGGTAAAACAGGATTACCGTGGCCCGTCTTCGACTTTCCATCGCTGGAGAGTGGTGCACCATGGTACTGTTCCGTTTCAAATCCATGCACGCATTTTTAAAAGTCGTACGGCACTGTTTCGCCATTTCGGACGGATGTTGCACCTTGCATCGTGGATGTTGCACCCTGTAGATATCAATTATTCGGACGGCAATAACTTATGGCTCGTTTAGAGTTACGGGAGCCTTAACCTGTCAAAACGAAGGGCTCGATGAGTTCTACGGCTTTGACTGCTTTCAGCCGTCAACGGATAGATTAATTCCCAAAAAGGGCAACCCCGAATCTCAATCGGGCCTCGTAAGTTTTTTACCCTTCGTTTTTTCGACACGTGGATTTTTACGGTAAAACAGGATTACCGTGGCTGGCCTTCGATTTACCATCGCTGGAGAGTGGTGCACCATGGTATTGTTCCGTTTCAAATCCATGCACGCATTTCTAAAAGTCATACGACACTGTTTCACCATTTCGGACGGATGTTGCACCTTGCACCGTGGATGTTGCACCCTTTAGATATCGATTATTCGTTGACGACCATAACTTCTGGCTCGTTTAGACTTACGGGAGCCATAACCTGTCAAAACGAAGGCCTCGATGAGTTCTACGGCTTTGACAGCTTTCAGCCATCAACGGATAGATTAATGCCCAAAAAGGACAACCCGAATCTCAATCGGGTCTCGTAAGTTTTTTACCCTTCGTTTTTTCGACACGTGGATTTTTACGGTAAAACAGGATTATCGTGGCTGGCCTTCGATTTACCATCGCTGGAGAGTGGTGCACCATGGTACTGTTCCATTTCAAATCCATGCATGCATTTCTAAAAGTCGTACGGCACTGTTTCGCCATTTCGGACAGATGTTGCACCCTACACCGTGGATGTTGCACCCTGTAGATATCGATTATTCGGAAGGCCATAACTTCATGCTCGTTTAGAGTTACGGGAGCCACAACCTGCCAAAACGAAGGCCTCGATGAGTTCTACGGCTTTGACAGTTTTCAGCCGTTAACGGATAGATTAATGCCCAAAAAGGACAACCCGAATCTCAATCGGGTCTCGTAAGTTTTTTACCCTTCGTTTTTTCGACACGTGGATTTTTACGGTAAAACAGGATTACCGTAGCCCGTCTTCGACTTCCCATCGCTGGAGAGTAGTGCACCATTGTACTGTTCCGTTTCAAATCCATGCACGCATTTCTAAAAGTCGTACGGCACTGTTTCGCGATTTCGGACGGATGTTGCACCATGCACCGTGGATGTTGCACCCTATAGATATCGATTATTCGGACGGCCATAACATCTGGCTCGTTTAGAGTTACGGGTGCCATAACCTGTCAAAACGAAGACCTCGATGAGTTCTACGGCTTTGATAGCTTTCAGCCGTCAACGGATAGATTAATGCCCAAAAAGGACAACCCGAATCTCAATCGGGTCTCGTAAGTTTTTTACCCTTTCGACACGTGGAGTTTTACGGTAAAATAGGACTATCGTGTCCCGTCTTCGACTTCCCATCGCTGGAGAGTGGTGCACCATGGCACTGTTCCGTTTCGGACGGATGTTGCACCATGCACCGTGGATGTTGCACCCTGTAGATATCGATTATTCAAACGGCCATAACTTCTGGATCGTTTAGAGTTACGGGAGCCATAACCTTTCAAAATGAAGGCTCGATGAGTTCTACGGCTTTGACAGCTCTCAGCCATCAACGGATAGATTAATGCCCAAAAAGGACAACCCGAATCTCAATCGGGTCTCGTATGTTTTTTACCCTTCGTTTTTTCGACACGTGGATTTTTACGGTAAAACAGGACTATCGTGGCCCGTCTTCGACTTCCCATCGCTGGAGAGTGGTGCACCATGGCACTGTTCCGTTTCAAATCCATGTACGCATTTCTAAAAGTCGTAAGGCACTGTTTCGCCATTTCGGACGGATGTTGCACCTTGCACCGTGGATGTTGCACCCTGTAGATATCGATTATACGGACGGCCATAACTTCTGACTCGTTTAGAGTTACGGGAGCCATAACCTGTCAAAACGAAGGCCTCGATGAGTTCTACGGCTTTGACGGCTTTCAGCCGTCAATGGATAGATTAATGCCCAAAAAGGACAACCCGAATCTCAATCGGGTCTCGTAAGTTTTTTACCTTTCGTTTTTTCGACACGTGGATTTTTACGGTAAAACAGGATTACCGTGGCCCGTCTTCGACTTCCCATCGCTGGAGAGTGGTGCACCATGGTACTTTTCCGTTTCAAATCCATGCACGCATTTCTAAAAGTCGTACGGCACTGTTTCGCCATTTCGTACGGATGTTGCACCATGCACCGTGGTTGTTGCACCCTGTAGATATCGATTATACGGACGACCATAACTTCTGGCTCGTTTAGAGTTACGGGAGCCATAACCTGTCAAAACGAAGGCCTCGATGAGTTCTACGGCTTTGACAGCTTTCAGCCGTCAACGGACAGATTAGTACCCAAAAAGGACAACCCGAATCTCAATCGGGTCTCGTAAGTTTTTTACCCTTCGTTTTTTCGACACGTGGATTTTTACGGTAAAACAGGATTATCGTGCCTGGCCTTCGATTTACCATCGCTGGAGAGTGGTGCACCATGGTACTGTTCCATTTCAAATCCATGCACGCATTTCTAAAAGTCGTACGGCACTGTTTCGCCATTTCGGACGGATGTTGCACCCTGCCCCGTGGATGTTGCACCCTGTAGATATCAATTATTCGGACGGCCATAACTTCTGGCTCGTTTAGAGTTACGGGAGCCACAACCTGTCAAAACGAAGGCCTCGATGAGTTCTACGGCTTTGACAGCTTTCAGCCGTTAACGGATAGATTAATGCCCAAAAAGGTCAACCCGAATCTCAATCGGGTCTCGTAAGTTTTTTACCCTTCGTTTTTTCGACACGTGGATTTTTACGGTAAAACAGGATTACCGTGGCCCGTCTTCGACTTCCCATCGCTGGAGAGTAGTGCACCATGGTACTGTTCCATTTCAAATCCATGCACGTATTTCTAAAAGTCGTACGGCACTGTTTCGCGATTTCGGACGGATGTTGCACCATGCACCGTGGATGTTGCACCCTGTAGATATCGATTATTCGGACGGCCATAACTTCTGGCTCGTTTAGAGTTATGGGAGCCATTACCTGTCAAAACGAAGGCCTCAATGAGTTCTATGGCTTTGACAGCTTTCAGCCGTCAACGGATAGATTAATGCCCAAAAAGGACAACCCGAATCTCAATCGGGTCTCGTAAGTTTTTTACCCTTCGTTTTTTCGACACGTGGATTTTTATGGTAAAACGGGATTACAGTGGCCCGTCTTCGACTTCCCATCGTTGGAGAGTGGTGCACCATCATACTGTTCCGTTTCAAATCCATGCACGCATTTCTAAAAGTCGTACGATACTGTTTCGCGATTTCGGACGGATGTTGCACCATGCACCTTGGATGTTGCACCCTATAGATATCGATTATTCGGACGGCCATAACTTCTGGCTCGTTTAGAGCTACGGGAGCCATAACCTGTCAAAACGAAGGCTCGATGAGTTCTACGGCTTTGACAGCTTTCAGCCGTCAACGGATAGATTAATGCCAAAAAAGGACAACCCGAATCTCAATCGGGTCTCGTAAGTTTTTTACCCTTCGTTTTTTCGACACGTGGATTTTTACGGTAAAACAGGACTATCGTGGCCCGTCTTCGACTTCCCATCGCTGGAGAGTGGTGCACCATGGCACTGTTCCGTTTCGGACGGATGTTGCACCATGCACCGTGGATGTTGCACCCTGTAGATATCGATTATTCAAACGGCCATAACTTCTGGATCGTTTAGAGTTACGGGAGCCATAACCTGTCAAAATGAAGGCTCGATGAGTTCTACGGCTTTGACAGCTTTCAGCCATCAACGGATAGATTAATGCCCAAAAAGGACAACCCGATTCTCAATCGGGTCTCGTATGTTTTTTACCCTTCGTTTTTTCGACACGTGGATTTTTACGATAAAACAGGACTATCGTGGCCCGTCTTCGACTTCCCATCGCTGGAGAGTGGTGAACCATGGCACTGTTCCGTTTCAAATCCATGTACGCATTTCTAAAAGTCGTAAGGCACTATTTCGCCATTTCGGACGGATGTTGCACCTTGCACCGTGGATGTTGCACCCTGTAGATATCGATTATTCGGACGGCCATAACTTCTGACTCGTTTAGAGTTACGGGAGCCATAACCTGTCAAAACGAAGGCCTCGATGAGTTCTACGGCTTTGACGGCTTTCAGCCATCAACGGATAGATTAATGCCCGAAAAGGACAACCCGAATCTCAATCGGGTCTCGTAAGTTTTTTACCTTTCGTTTTTTCGACACGTGGATTTTTACGGTAAAACAGGATTACCGTGGCCCTTCTTCGACTTCCCATCGCTGGAGAGTGGTGCACCATGGTACTTTTCTGTTTCAAATCCATTCACGCATTTCTAAAAGTCGTACGGCACTGTTTCGCCATTTCGTACGGATGTTGCACGATGCACCGTGGTTGTTGCACCCTGTAGATATCGATTATTCGGACGGCCATAACTTCTGGCTCGTTTAGAGTTACGGGAGCCATAACCTGTCAAAACGAAGGCCTCGATGTGTTCTACGGATTTGACAGCTTTCAGCCGTCAACGGATAGATTAATGCCCAAAAAGGACAACCCGAATCTCAATCGGGCCTCGTAAGTTTTTTACCCTTCGTTTTTTCGACACGTGGATTTTTACGGTAAAACAGGACTATCGTGGCCCGTCTTCGACTTCCCATCGCTGGAGAGTGGTGCACCATGGCACTGTTCCGTTTCGGACGGATGTTGCACCATGCACCGTGGATGTTGCACCCTGTAGATATCGATTATTCAAACGGCCATAACTTCTGGATCGTTTAGAGTTACGGGAGCCATAACCTGTCAAAATGAAGGCTCGATGAGTTCTACGTCTTTGACAGCTTTCAGCCATCAACGGATAGATTAATGCCCAAAAAGGACAACCCGAATCTCAATCGGGTCTCGTATGTTTTTTACCCTTCATTTTTTCGACACGTGGATTTTTACGGTAAAACAGGACTATCGTGGCCCGTCTTCGACTTCCCATCGCTGGAGAGTGGTGCACCATGGCACTGTTCCGTTTCAAATCCATGTACGTATTTCTAAAAGTCGTAAGGCACTGTTTCGCCATTTCGGACGGATGTTGCACCTTGCACCGTGGATGTTGCACCCTGTAGATATCGATTATTCGGAGGGCCATAACTTCTGACTCGTTTAGAGTTACGGGAGCCATAACCTGTCAAAACGAAGGCCTCGATGAGTTCTACGGCTTTGACGGCTTTCAGCCATCAATGGATAGATTAATGCCCAAAAAGGACAACTCGATTCTCAATCGGGTCTCGTAAGTTTTTTACCTTTCGTTTTTTCGACACGTGGATTTTTACGGTAAAACAGGATTACCGTGGCCCGTCTTCGACTTCCCATCGCTGGAGAGTGGTGCACCATGGTACTTTTCTGTTTCAAATCCATGCACGCATTTCTAAAAGTCGTACGACACTGTTTCGCCATTTCGTACAGATGTTGCACCATGCACCGTGGTTGTTGCACCCTGTAGATATCGATTATTCGGACGGCCATAACTTCTGGCTCGTTTAGAGTTATTGGAGCCATAACCTGTCAAAACGAACACCTCGATGAGTTCTATGGCTTTGACAGCTTTCAGCCGTCAACGGATAGATTAATGCCCAAAAAGGACAACCCGAATCTCAATCGGGTCTCGTAAGTTTTTTACCCTTCGTTTTTTCGACACGCGGATTTTTACGGTAAAACAGAATTACCGTGGCCCGTCTTCGACTTCCCATCGTTGTAGAGTGGTGCACTATGGTACTGTTCCGTTTCAAATCCATGCACGCATTTCTAAAAGTCGTACGGCACTGTTTCGCCATTTCGGACTGATTTTACACCTTGCACCGTGGATGTTGCACCCTATAGATATCGATTATTCGGACGGCCATAACTTCTGACTCGTTTAGAGTTACGAGAGCCATAACCTGTCAAAATGAAGGCCTCGATGAGTTCTATGGCTTTTACAGCTTTCAGCCGTCAAGGGATAGATTAATGCCCAAAAAGGACAACCCGAATCTCAATCGGGTCTCGTAAATTTTTTACCCTTCGTTTTTTCGACACGTGGATTTTTATGGTAAAACGGGATTACCGTGGCCCGTCTTCGACTTCCCATCGCTGGAGAGTAGTGCACCATGGTATTGTTCCGTTTCAAATCCATGCACGCATTTCTAAAAGTCGTACGACACTGTTTCACCATTTCGGACGGATGTTGCACCTTGCACCGTGGATGTTGCACCCTTTAGATATCGATTATTCAAACGGCCATAACTTCTGGCTCGTTTAGAGCTACGGGAGCCATAACCTGTCAAAACGAAGGCTCGATGAGTTCTACGGCTTTGACAGCTTTCAGCCGTCAATGGATAGATTAATGCCCAAAAAGGACAACCCGAATCTCAATCGGGTCTCGTAAGTTTTTTACCCTTCGTTTTTTCGACACGTGGATTTTTACGGTAAAACAGGATTATCGTGGCCCGTCTTCGACTTCCCATCGCTGGAGAGTGGTGCACCATGGCACTGTTCCGTTTCAAATCCATGCACGCATTTCTAAAAGTCGTAAGGCACTGTTTCGCCATTTCGGACGGATGTTGCACCTTGCACCGTGGATGTTGCACCCTGTAGATATCGATTATTCGGACGGCCATAACTTATGGCTTTTTTAGAGTTACGGGAGCCATAACCAGTCAAAACGAAGGCCTCGATGAGTTCTACGGCTTTGACGGCTTTTAGCCGTCAACGGATAGATTAATGCCCAAAAAGGACAACCCGAATCTCAATCGGGTCTCGTAAGTTTTTTACCCTTCGTTTTTTCGACACGTGGATTTTTACAGTAAAAAAGGATTACCGTGGCCCGTCTTCGACTTCCCATCGCTGGAGTGTGGTGCACCATGGTACTGTTCCGTTTCAAATCCATGCACGCATTTCTAAAAGTCGTACGACACTGTTTCGCCATTTTGGACGGATGTTGCACCCTGCACCGTGGATGTTGCACCCTGTAGATATCGATTATTCGGACGGCCATAACTTCTGGCTCGTTTAGAGTTACGGGAGCCATAACCTGCAAAACAAAGGCCTCGATGAGTTCTATGGCTTTGACAGCTTTCAGCCGTCAACGGATAGATTAATGCCCAAAAAGGACAACCCGAATCTCAATCGGGTCTCGTAAGTTTTTTACCCTTCGTTTTTTCGACACTTGGATTTTTACGGTAAAACAGGGTTACCGTAGCCCGTCTTCGAATTCCCATCGCTGGAGAGTGGTTCACTATGGTACTGTTCCGTTTCAAATCCATACACGCATTTCTAAAAGTCGTACGACACTGTTTCGCCATTTCGGACGGATGTTGCACCTTGCACCGTGGATGTTGCACCCTGTAGATATCGATTATTCGGACGGCCATAACTTCTGACTCGTTTAGAGTTACGGGAGCCATAACCTGTCAAAATGAAGGCCTCGATGAGTTCTATGGCTTTGACGGCTTTCAGCCGTCAACGGATAGATTAATGCCCAAAAAGGACAACCCGAATCTCAATCGGGTCTCGTAAGTTTTTTACCCTTCGTTTTTTCGACACGTGGATTTTTACGGTAAAACGGGATTACCGTGGCCCGTCTTCGACTTCCCATCGCTGGAGAGTGGTGCACCAAGGTACTGTTCCATTTCAAATCCATTCATGCATTTCTAAAAGTCGTACGGCACTGTTTCGCCATTTCGGACGGATGTTGCACCTTGCACCGTGGATGTTGCACCCTGTAGATATCGATTATTCGGACGGCCATAACTTCTGGCTCGTTTAGAGTTACGGAAGCCATAACCAGTCAAAACGAAGGCCTCGATGAGTTCTACGGCCTTGACAGCTTTTAGCCGTCAACGGATAGATTAATGCCCAAAAAGGGCAACCCGAATCTCAATCGGGCCTCGTAAGTTTTTTACCCTTCGTTTTTTCGACACGTGGATTTTTACGGTAAAACAGGATTACCGTGGCTGGCCTTCGATTTACCATCGCTGGAGAGTGGTGCACTATGGTACTGTTCCGTTTCAAATCCCTGTACGTGTTTCTAAAAGTCATACGGCACTGTTTCGCCATTTCGGACGGATTTTGCACCTTGCACCGTGCATGCTGCACCTTGTAGATATCGATTATTTGGACGGCCATAACTTCTGGCTCGTTTAGAGTTACGGGAGCCATAACCTGTCAAAACGAAGGCCTCGATGAGTTCTACGGCTTTGACCGCTTTCAGCCGTCAACGGATAGATTAATGCCCAAAAAGAACAACTCGAATCTCTATCGGGTCTCGTAAGGTTTTTACCCTTCGTTTTTTCGACACGTGGATTTTTACGTTAAAACAGGATTACCGTGGCCCGTCTTCGACTTCCCATCGCTGGAGAGTGGTGCACCAAGGTACTGTTCCGTTTCAAATCCATGCACGCATTTCTAAAAGTCGTACGGCACTGTTTCGCCATTTCGGACGGATGTTGCACCTTGCACCGTGGATGTTGCACCCTGTAGATATCGATTATTCGGACGGCCATAACTTCTGGCTCGTTTAGAGTTACGGAAGCCATAACCAGTCAAAACGAAGGCCTCGATGAGTTCTACGGCCTTGACAGCTTTTAGCCGTCAACGGATAGATTAATGCCCAAAAAGGGCAACCCGAATCTCAATCGGGCCTCGTAAGTTTTTTACCCTTCGTTTTTTCGACACGTGGATTTTTACGGTAAAACAGGATTACCGTGGCTGGCCTTCGATTTACCATCGCTGGAGAGTGGTGCACTATGGTACTGTTCCGTTTCAAATCCCTGTACGTGTTTCTAAAAGTCATACGGCACTGTTTCGCCATTTCGGACGGATTTTGCACCTTGCACCGTGCATGCTGCACCTTGTAGATATCGATTATTTGGACGGCCATAACTTCTGGCTCGTTTAGAGTTACGGGAGCCATAACCTGTCAAAACGAAGGCCTCGATGAGTTCTACGGCTTTGACCGCTTTCAGCCGTCAACGGATAGATTAATGCCCAAAAAGAACAACTCGAATCTCTATCGGGTCTCGTAAGTTTTTTACCCTTCGTTTTTTCGACACGTGGATTTTTACGTTAAAACAGGATTACCGTGGACAGTCTTCGACTTCCCATCGCTGGAGAGTGGTGCACCATGGTATTGTTCCGTTTCAAATCCATGCACGCATTTCTAAAAGTCGTACGGCACTGTTTCGCCATTTCGGACGGATGTTGCACCTTGCACCGTGGATGTTGCACCCTATAGATATCGATTATACGGACGACCATAACTTCTGGCTCGTTTAGAGTTACGGGAGCCATAACCTGTCGAAACGAAGGCCTCGATGAGTTCTACGGCTTTGACCGCTTTCAGCCGTCAACGGATAGATTAATGCCCAAAAAGGACAACCTGAATCTCAATCGGGTCTCGTAAGTTTTTTACCCTTCGTTTTTTCGACACGTGGATTTTTACGGTAAAACAGGATTACCATCGCTGGCCTTCGATTTACCATCGCTGGAGAGTGGTGCACCATGGTACTGTTCCATTTCAAATCCATGCACGCATTTCTAAAAGTCGTAAGGCACTGTTTCGCCATTTCGGACGGATGTTGCACCCTGCACCGTGGATGTTTCACCCTGTAGATATCGATTATTCGGACGGCCATAACTTCTGGCTCGTTTAGAGTTACGTGAACCACAACCTGTCAAAACGAAGGCCTCAATGAGTTCTACGGCTTTGACATCTTTCAGCCGTCAACGGATAGATTAATGCCCAAAAAGGACAACCCGAATCTCAATCGGGTCTCGTAAGTTTTTTACCCTTCGTTTTTTCGACACGTGGATTTTTACGGTAAAACAGGATTACCGTGGCTGGCCTTCGATTAACCATCGCTGGAGAGTGGTGCACCATGGTACTATTCCGTTTCAAATCCATGCACGCATTTCCAAAAGTCGTACGGCACTGTTTCTCCATTTCGGACGGATGTTGCACCTTGCACCGTGGATGTTGCACCATGTTGATATCGATTATTCGGACGGCCACAACTTCTGTCTCGTTTAGAGTTACGGGAGTCATAACCTGTCAAAACGAAGGCCTCGAGGAGTTCTATGGCTTTGACAGCTTTCAGCCGTCAATGGATAGATTAATGCCCAAAAAGGACAACCCGAATCTCAATTGGGTCTCGTAAGTTTTTTACCCTTCGCTTTTTCGACACATGGATTTTTACGGTAAAACGGGATTACTGTGGTCCGTCTTCGACTTCCCATCGCTGGAGAGTGGTGCACCATGGTACTGTTCCGTTTCAAATCCATCCATGCATTTTTAAAAGTCGTACGACACTGTGTCGCCATTTCGGACGGATGTTGCACCTTGCACTGTGGATGTTGCACCCTGTAGATATCGATTATTTGGACGGCCATAACTTCTGGCTCGTTTAGAGTTACGGGAGACATAACCTGTCAAATCGAAGGCCTCGATGAGTTCTATGGTTTTGATAGCTTTCAGCCGTCAACGGATAGATTAATGCCCAAAAAGGACAACCCGAATCTTAATCGGGTCTCGCAAGTTTTTTACCCTTCGTTTTTTCGACACGTGGATTTTTACGGTAAAACAGGATTACCGTGGCCCGTCTTCGACTTCCCATCGCTGGAGATGGTGCACCATGGTACTGTTCCATTTCAAATCCATGCACGCATTTCCAAAAGTCGTATGGCACTGTTTCGCCATTTCGGACGGATGTTGCACCTTGCCCCGTGGATGTTGCACCCTATAGATATTGATTATTCGGACGGCCATAACTTCTGGATCGTTTAGAGTTACGGGAGCCATAACCTGTCAAAACGAAGGCCTCGATGAGTTCTACGGCTTTTACAGCTTTCAGCCGTCAACGGATAGATTAATGCCCAAAAAGGACAACCCGAATCTCAATCGGGTCTAGTAAGTTTTTTACCCTTCGTTTTTCGACACGTGGATTTTTGCGGTAAAACAGGACTACGGTGGCTGGCCTTCGATTTACCATCGCCGGACAGTGGTGCACCATGGTACTGTTCAGTTTCAAATCCATGCACGCATTTCTAAAAGTCGTATGGCACTGTTTCGCCATTTTGGACGGATGTTGCACCTTGCACCGTGGATGTTGCACCCTGTAGATATCGATTATTCGGACGGCCATAACTTCTGGCTCGTTTAGAGTTACGGGAGACACAACCTGTCAAAACGAAGGCCTCGATGAGTTCTACGTCTTTGACAGCTTTCATCCGTCAACGGATAGATTAATGCCCAAAAAGGACAACCCGAATCTCAATCGGGCCTCGTAAGTTTTTTACCCTTCGTTTTTCCGACACGTGGATTTTTACAGTAAAACAGGATTACCGTGGCTGGCCTTCGATTTACCATCGCTGGAGAGTGGTGCACCATGGTACTGTTTCGTTTCAAATCCATGCACGCATTTCTAAAAGTCGTACGACACTGTTTCGCCATTTCGGACGGATGTTGCACCTTGCACCATGGATGTTGCACCCTGTAGATATCGATTATACGGACGACCATAACTTCTGGCTCGTTTAGATTTACGGGAGCCACAACCTGTCAAAACGAAGGCCTCGATGAGTTCTACGGCTTTGACAGCTTTTAGCCCTCAACGGATAGATTAATGCCCAAAAAGGACAACCCGAATCTCAATCGGGTCTCATAAGTTTTTTACCCTTCGTTTTTTCGACACGTGGATTTTTACGGTAAAACAGGATTACCGAGGCTGGCCTTCGATTTACCATCGCTGGAGAGTGGTGCACCATGGTATTGTTCCATTTCAAATCCATGCACGCATTTCTAAAAGTCGTACGTCACTGTTTCGCCATTTCGGACGGATGTTGCACCTTGCACCGTGGATGTTGCACCCTGTAGATATCGATTATTCGGACCGCCATAACTTCTGGCTCGTTTATAGTTACGGGAGCCATAACCTGTCAAAACGAAGGCCTTGATGAGTTCTACGGCATTGACAGCTTTCAGTCGTCAACAGATAGATTAATGTCCAAAAAGGACAACCCGAATCTCAATCGGGTCTCGTAAGTTTTTTTTCCTTCGTTTTTTCGACACGTGTATTTTTACGGTAAAACAGGATTACCGTGGCCCGTCTTCGACTTCCCATCGCTGGAGAGTGGTGCACCATGGTACTATTTCGTTTCAAATCCAGGCACGCATTTCCAAAAGTCGTATGGCACTGTTTCTCCATTTCGGACGGATGTTGCACCTTGCACCGTGGATGTTGCACCCTGTAGATATTGATTATTCGGACGACCATAACTTCTGGCTCAGTTAGAGTTACGGGAGCCATAGCCTGTCAAAACGAAGGCCTTGATGAGTTCTATGGCTTTGACAGCTTTCAGCCGTCAACGGATAGATTAATGCCCAAAAAGGACAACCCGAATCTCCATCGGGTCTCGTAAGTTTTCTACCCTTCGTTTTTTCGACACGTGGATTTTTACGGTAAAACAGGATTACCGTGGCCCATCTTCGACTTCCCGTAGCTGGAGAGTGGTGCGCCATGGTACTGTTCTGTTTCAAATCCATGCACGCATTTCCAAAAGTCATATGGCATTGTTTCGCCATTTCGGACGGATGTTGCACCTTGCACCGTGGATGTTGCACCCTATAGATATCGATTATTCGGACGACCATAACTTCTAGCTCGTTTGTAGTTACGGGAGCCATAACCTGTCAAAACGAAGGCCTCGATGAGTTCTATGGCTTTGACAGCTTTCAGCGGTCAACGGATAGATTAATGCACAAAAAGGACAACCCGAATCTCAATTGGGTCTAGTAAGTTTTTTACCCTTCGTTTTTTCGACACGTGGATTTTTACGGTAAAACAGGATTACGGTGGCTGGCCTTCGACTTACCATCGCTGGAGAGTAGTGTACCATGGTACTGTTCCGTTTCAAATCCATGCAAGTATTTCTAAAAGTCGTACGACACTGTTTCGCCATTTCGGACGGATGTTGCACCTTGCACCGTGGATGTTGCACCCTGTAGATATCGATTATATGGACGACCATAACTTCTGGCTCGTTTAGAGTTCCGGGATCCACAATCTATCAAAACGAAGGCCTTGATGAGTTCTACGGCTTTGATAGCTTTTAGTCGTCAACGGATAGATTAATGCCGAAAAAGGACAACCCGAATCTCAATCGGGTCTCGTAAGTTTTTTACCCTTCGTTTTTTCGATACGTGAATTTTTACGGTAAAACAGGATTACCGAGGCTGGCCTTCGATTTACCATCGCAGGAGAGTGGTGCACCATGGTACTGTTCCATTTCAAATCCATGCACGCATTTCTAAAAGTCGTACGGCACTGTTTCGCCATTTCGGACGGATGTTGCGCCTTGCACTGTGGATGTTGCACCCTGTAGATATCGATTATTCGGACGGCCATAACTTCTGGCTCGTTTAGAGTTACGGGAGCCATAACCTGTCAAAACGAAGGCCTCGATGAGTTCTACGGATTTGACAGCTTTCAGTCGTCAACGGATAGATTAATGTCCAAAAAGGACAACACGAATCTCAATTGGGTCTCGTAAGTTTTTTACCCTTCGTTTTTTCGACCGTGTATTTTTACGGTAAAACGGGATTACCGTGGCCCGTCTTCGACTTCCCATCACTGGAGAGTGGTGCACCTTGGTACTGTTCCGTTTCAAATCCATGCACGCATTTCTAAAAGTCGTACGGCACTGTTTCGCCATTTCGGACCGATGTTGCACCTTGCATCGTGGATGTTGCACCCTGTAGATATAGATTATTCAAACGGCCATAACTTCTGGCTCGTTTAGAGTTACGGGATCCATAACCTGTGAAAATGAAGGCCTCGATGATTTCTACGGATTTGACAGCTTTCAGCCATCAAGGATAGATTAATGCCCAAAAAGGCAACCTGAATCTCAATCGGGTCTCGTAAGTTTTTTACCCTTCGTTTTTTCGACACGTGGATTTTTACGGTAAAACAGGATTACCGTGGCCCGTCTTCGACTTCCCATTGCTGGAGAGTGGTGCACCAGGGTACTGTTCCGTTTCAAATCCATGCACGCATTTCTAAAAGTCGTACGGCACTGTTTCGCCATTTCGGACGGATGTTGCACCTTGCACCGTGGATGTTGCACCCTGTAGATATCGATTATTCGGACGGCCATAACTTCTGGCTCGTTTAGAGTTACGGGAGCCATAACCTGTCAAAACGAAGGCCTCGATGAGTTTATGGCTTTGACTGCTTTCAGTCGTCAACGGATAGATTAATGCCCAAAAAGGACAACCCGAATCTCAACCGGGCCTCGTAAGTTTTTTACCCTTCGTTTTTTCGACACGTGGATTTTTACGGTAAAACAGGATTACCGTGACCCGTCTTCGACTTCCCATCGCTGGAGAGTGGTGCACTATGGTACTTGTTATCCCAACTTTTGGCAAAGTTGAGATATCCAAAATTTACTGAAAGTCAATGATTACTATTCATGAATATCAACCAAGCATTGCAGGATAACCATGGATATCAATGAATTTTGTCCGAGTCCGGAACGGGCCACAGTTGATAGGACACGACAAGAAAGATCATAGAAGTCTGCATTTCAAATTTCAAGTCAATCCGAGGTCGCATGCTCAAGTTATGATGGATTCAAGTTAAGAGGAATGGCATTGCTCGGCTCGAACCCATCACCCTGACTAGTTCGAACCCATCATGTTCGAATCCATCAGCCAACGACTCCATCCTGCTTCAACACCATTGACTTCGACTCCATCACGATGTCCTCTCTTCGAATCCCTCCAGGTTATGGAGTTCGTATCCATGGAGTTGCCATTGCCTCGGATCCATGAGAAATGCCCTCGCTTCGACTCCATCAAGTAAACCCCCAGATAGCCTTGCTCCGAATCCATCCACGACCTGACTTTGAATCCATGGACTGAGCCTTGCTTCGAATCCATCCAAGTCACCTCGCCCCATGCTATCTTCGAATCCAACGTGTTAAGACAACTTCGAATCGATCCAAGGTGACGCGTTTGGATCGATTCGAACAAACGACATTCCATCGATTCGAAGATGAACCTCGAATCCAACCACGAAGCCATCCAGGAAACTCGGCAGAGAACTCGGACTCGACTCGTTCAACTCTGCGAAAAGCTTGGCTCGAACCGAAGAAGGCGCGCCACGTCACCCCTTGGATCGATTCGAGGTACTCGAATCAAACAGATCGATTCGAACAAGACCATAACATCGGTTCGAACCAAATAGTAAGCCGAACACGCCAATTTCGAACCGATCATAACTTCCAATCCACTGATCCAAATCCCATGAAATTTTTACAGGAGTTCATCTACATGTTGAAGAATGTCCACACCAAATTTCACCATGATTGGACGATTTCTTGATCGATTCGAACCTAGGGTCGAATCGATCCCAATATGGGCCCGGATCTCCAGGTATCGGCCATGTGGGCCCCCTCACGTGCTGGAAGTGGTCTACCTATTTTCTAGGAGAAATATCAGCCTCCTACGCCTATAAATAGAGCCCCAGGTCATTCAGAAAAGGGATCGGATTCTCTTTGGCAAAATCAAGACTCTGAAGCATCAAGACTCCACCAAGGCTCCACTTTGCACACAACAACCACCGTTGTACTTGAATTTCAGAACTACAATTCATTGTAATCCACTGTAATCGATTGTAATCAGCGAAGAACATCAATAAAAGGAAAAACCTTTGAAGTGGACGTAGGCCAGAGATAGCCGAACCACTATAAATCGTGTGTTCTTGTTTACATTTATTATTTTGCTACTTAAGATCTGTGATTTGTGTTTGGATATTACTGATTTATATTCCAACACTGGTGCTTTCACATTCATCAGGGTTTGTGACCAATTTTGGCGCAAACGGTGCTGTTCCGTTTCAAATCCATGCACGCATTTCTAAAAGTCGTACGGCACTGTTTCGCCATTTCGGACGGATGTTGCACCTTGCACCGTGGATGTTGCACCCTGTAGATATCGATTATTCGGACGGCCATAACTTCTGACTCGTTTAGAGTTACGGGAGCCATAACCGGTCAAAACGAAGGCCTCGATGAGTTCTATGGCTTTGACAGCTTTCAGCCGTCAACGGATAGATTAATGCCCAAAAAGGACAACCCGAATCTCAATCGGGTCTCGTAAATTTTTTACCCTTTGTTTTTTTGACACGTGGATTTTTACGGTAAAACGGGATTACCGTGGCCCGTCTTCGACTTCCCATCGCTGGAGAGTGGTGCACCATGGTACTGTTCCGTTTCAAATCCATGCACGCATTTCTAAAAGTCGTACGACACTGTTTCACCATTTCGGACGGATGTTGCACCTTGCACCGTGGATGTTGCACCCTGTAGATATCGATTATTCAAACGGCCATAACTTCTGGCTCGTTTAGAGTTACGGGAGGCATAACCTGTCAAAACGAAGGCCTCGATGAGATCTACGGCTTTGACAGCTCTCAGCCGTCAACGGATAGATTAATGCCCAAAAAGGACAGCACGAATCTCAGTCGGGTCTCGTAAGTTTTTTACGCTTCGTTTTTTCGACACATGGATTTTTACGGTAAAACAGGATTACCGTGGCCCGTCTTCGACTTCCCATCGCTGGAGAGCGGTGCACCATGGTACTGTTCCATTTCAAATCCATGCACGCATTTCCAAAAGTCGTACGGCACTGTTTCACCATTTCGGACGGATGTTGAACCATGCACCGTGGATGTTGCACCCTGTAGATATTGATTATTCGGACGACCATAACTTCTGGCTCGTTTAGAGTTACGGGATCCATAACCTGTCAAAACGAAGGCCTCGATGAGTTCTACGGCTTTGATAGCTTTCAGCCGTCAACGGATAGATTAATGCCCAAAAAGGACAACCCGAATCTCAATTGGGTCTCGTAAGTTTTTTACCCTTCGTTTTTTCGACACATGGATTTTTACGGTAAAACGGGATTACCGTGGTCCGTCTTCGACTTTCCATCGCTGGAGAGTGGTGCACCATGGTACTGATCCATTTCAAATCCATGCACGCATTTCTAAAAGTCGTACGGCACTGTTTCGCCATTTCGGACGGATGTTGCACCTTGCACCGTGGATGTTGCACCCTGTAGATATCAATTATTCGGACGGCCATAACTTCTGGCTCGTTTAGAGTTACGGGAGCCATAACCTGTCAAAACGAGGGACTTGATGAGTTCTACGGCTTTGACTGCTTTCAGCCGTCAACAGATAGATGATGCCCAAAAAGGGCGACCCCGAATCTCAATCGGGCCTCGTAAGTTTTTTACCCTTCGTTTTTTCGACACGTGGATTTTTACGGTAAAACAGGATTACCGTGGCCCGTCATCGACTTCCCATCACTGGAGAGTAGTGCACCGTGGTACTGTTCCATTTCAAATCCATGCACGCATTTCTAAAAGTCCTACGGCACTGTTTTGCCATTTCGGACGGATGTTGCACCATGCACCGTGGATGTTGCACCCTATAGATATCGATTATTCGGACTGCCATAACTTCTGGCTCATTTAGAGTTATGGGAGCCATAACCTGTCAAAACGAAGGCCTCGATGAGTTCTCCGGCTTTGAAAGCTTTCAGCCGTCAACGGATAGATTAATGCCCAAAAAGGACAACCCGAATCTCAATCGGGTCTCGTAAGTTTTTTACCCTTCGTTTTTTCGACACGTGGATTTTTACGGTAAAACAGGATTACCGTGGCCCGTCTTCGACTTCCCATCGCTGGAGAGTGGTGCACCATGGTACTGTTTCGTTTCAAATCCATGCACGCATTTCTAAAAGTCGTACGGCACTGTTTCGCCATTTCGGACGGATGTTGCACCTTGCACCGTGGATGTTGAACCCTGTAGATATCGATTATTCGGACGGCCATAACTTCTGGCTCGTTTAGAGTTACGGGAGCCATAACCTGTCAAAACGAAGGCCTCGATGAGTTCTACAGCTTTGACAGCTTTCAGCCATCAACGGATATATTAATGCCCAAAAAGGACAACCCGAATCTCAATCGGGTCTCGTAAGTTTTTTACCCTTCGTTTTTTCGACACGTGGATTTTTACGGTAAAACAGGATTACCGTGGCCCGTCTTCGACTTTCCATCACTTGAGAGTGGTGCACCATTGTACTGTTCCGTTTCAAATCCATGCACTCATTTCTAAAAGTCGTACGGCACTGTTTCGCCATTTCGGACGGATGTTGCACCTTGCACCGTGGATGTTGCACCCTGTAGATATCGATTATTCGGACGGCCATAACTTCCGGCTCATTTAGAGTTACGGGAGCCATAACCTGTCAAAACGAAGGCCTCGATGAGTTCCACGGCTTTGAAAACTTTCAGCCGTCAACGGATAGATTAATGCCCAAAAAGGACAACCCGAATCTCAATCGGGTCCCGTAAGTTTTTTACCCTTCGTTTTTTCGACACGTGGATTTTTACGGTAAAACAGGATTACCGTGGCCCGTCTTCGACTTACCATCTTTGGAGAGTGGTGCACCATGGTACTGTTCCATTTCAAATCCATGCATGCATTTCTAAAAGTCGTACGGCACTGTTTCGCCATTTCGGACGGATGTTGCACCTTGCACCGTGGATGTTGCACCCTGTAGATATCGATTATTCGGACGGCCATAACTTCTGACTCGTTTAGAGTTACGGGAGCCATAACCTGTCAAAACGAAGGCCTCGATTAGTTCTACGGCTTTGACAGCTTTCAGCCGTCAACGGATAGATTAATGCCCAAAAAGGACAACCCGAATCTCAATCGGGTCTCGTAAGTTTTTTACTCTTCGTTTTTTCGACACGTGGATTTTTACGGTAAAACTGGATTACCGTGGCCCGTCTTCGACTTCCCATCACTGTAGAGTGGTGCACCATGGTACTGTTCCATTTCAAATCCATGCACGCATTTCTAAAAGTCCTACGGCACTGTTTTGCCATTTCGGACGGATGTTGCACCATGCACCGTGGATGTTGCACCCTGTAGATATTGATTATTCGGACTGCCATAACTTCTGGCTCATTTAGAGTTATGGGAGCCATAACCTGTCAAAACGAAGGCCTCAATGATTTCTACGGCTTTGAAAACTTTCAGCCGTCAACGGATAGATTAATGCCCAAAAAGGACAACCCGAATCTCAATCGGGTCTCGTAGGTTTTTTACCCTTCGTTTTTTCGACACGTGGATTTTTACGGTAAAACAGGATTACCGTGGCCCGTCTTCGACATACCATCGCTGGAGAGTGGTGCACCATGGTACTGTTCCGTTTCAAATCTATGCACGCATTTCTAAAAGTCGTACGGCACTGTTTTGCCATTTCGGACGGATGTTGCACCTTGCACCGTGGATGTTGCACCCTGTAGATATCGATTATTCGGACGGCCATAACTTCTGACTCGTTTAGAGTTACGGGAGCCATAACCTGTCAAAACGAAGGCCTCGATTATTTCTACGGCTTTGACCGCTTTCAGCCGTCAACAGATAGATTAATGCCCAAAAAGGACAACCCGAATCTCAATCGGGTCTCGTAAGTTTTTTACCCTTCGTTTTTTCGACACGTGGATTTTTACGGTAAAACAGGATTACCGTGGCCCGTCTTCGACTTCCCATCGCTGGAGAGTGGTGCACCATGGTATTGTTCCGTTTGAAATCCATGCACGCATTTCTAAAAGTCGTACGGCACTGTATCGCCATTTCGGACGGATGTTGCACCTTGAACCGTGGATGTTGCACCCTGTAGATATCGATTATTCGGACGGCCATAACTTCTGGCTCGTTTAGAGTTACGGGAGCCATAACCTGTCAAAACGAAGTTCTCGATGAGTTCTACGGCTTTGACAGCTTTCAGCCGTCAACGGATAGATTAATGCCCAAAAAGGACAACCCGAATCTCAATCGGGTCTCGTAAGTTTTATACCCTTCGTTTTTTCGACACGTGGATTTTTACGGTAAAACAGGATTACCATGGCCCGTCTTCGACTTCCCATCACTGGAGATTGGTGCACCATGGTACTGTTCCATTTCAAATCCATGCACGCATTTCTAAAAGTCCTACGGCACTGTTTTGCCATTTCGGACGGATGTTGCACCATGCACCGTGGATGTTGCACCCTGTAGATATTGATTATTCGGACTGCCATAACTTCTGGCTCATTTAGAGTTATGGGAGCCATAACCTGTCAAAACGAAGGCCTCGATGAGTTCTACGGCTTTGACAGCTTTCAGCCGTCAACGGATAGATTAATGCCCAAAAAGGACAACCCGAATCCCAATCGGGTCTCGTAAGTTTTTTACCCTTCGTTTTTTCGACACGTGGATTTTTACGGTAAAACAGGATTACCGTGGCCCGTCTTCGACTTCCCATCGCTGGAGAGTGGTGCACCATGGTACTGTTCCGTTTCAAATCCATGCACGCATTTCTAAAAGTCGTACGGCACTGTTTCGCCATTTCGGACGGATGTTGCACCTTGCACCGTGGATGTTGCACCCTGTAGATATCGATTATTCGGACGGCCATAACTTCTGGCTCGTTTAGAGTTACGGAAGCCATAACCTGTCAAAACGAAGGCGTCGATGAGTTCTACGGCTTTGACAGCTTTCAGCTGTCAACGGATAGATTAATGCCCAAAAAGGACAAACCGAATCTCTATCGGGTCTCGTAAGTTTTTTACCCTTCGTTTTTTCGACACGTGGATTTTTAAGGTAAAACAGGATTACCGTGGCCCGTCTTCGACTTTCCAACGCTGGAGAGTGGTGCACCATGATACTGTTCCGTTTCAAATCCATGCACGCATTTCTAAAAGTCGTACGGCGCAGTTTCGCCATTTCGGACGGATGTTGCACCTTGCACCGTGGATGTTGCACCCTGTAGATATCGATTATTCGGACGGCCATAACTTCTGACTCGTTTAGAGTTACGGGAGCCATAACCTGTCAAAACGAAGGCCTCGATGAGTTCTACGGCTTTGACAGCTTTCAACCGTCAATGGATAGATTAATGCCCAAAAAGGACAACCCGAATCTCAATCGGGTCTCGTAAGTTTTTTACCCTTCGTTTTTTCGACACGTGGATTTTTACGGTAAAACAGGATTACCGTGGCCCGTCTTCGACTTCGCATCGCTGGAGAGTGGTGCACCATGGTACTGTTCCGTTTCAAATCCATGCACGCATTTCTAAAAGTCGTACGGCACTGTTTCGCCATTTCGGACGGATGTTGCACCTTGCACCGTGGATGTTGCACCCTGTAGATATCGATTATTCGGACGGCCATAACTTCTGGCTCGTTTAGACTTACGGGAGCCATAACCTGTCAAGACGAAGGCCTCGATGATTTCTACGGCTTTGAAAACTTTCAGCCGTCAACGGATAGATTAATGCCCAAAAAGGACAACCCGAATCTCAATCGGGTCTCGTAGGTTTTTTACCCTTCGTTTTTTCGACACGTGGATTTTTACGGTAAAACAGGATTACCGTGGCCCGTCTTCGACATACCATCGCTGGAGAGTGGTGCACCATGGTACTGTTCCGTTTCAAATCCATGCACGCATTTCTAAAAGTCGTACGGCACTGTTTTGCCATTTTGGACGGATGTTGCACCTTGCACCGTGGATGTTGCACCCTGTAGATATCGATTATTCGGACGGCCATAACTTCTGACTCGTTTAGAGTTACGGGAGCCATAACCTGTCAAAACGAAGGCCTCGATTATTTCTACGGCTTTGACCGCTTTCAGCCGTCAACAGATAGATTAATGCCCAAAAAGGACAACCCGAATCTCAATCGGGTCTCGTAAGTTTTTTACCCTTCGTTTTTTCGACACGTGGATTTTTACGGTAAAACAGGATTACCGTGGCCCGTCTTCGACTTCCCATCGCTGGAGAGTGGTGCACCATGGTATTGTTCCGTTTGAAATCCATGCACGCATTTCTAAAAGTCGTACGGCACTGTATCGCCATTTCGGACGGATGTTGCACCTTGAACCGTGGATGTTGCACCCTGTAGATATCGATTATTCGGACGGCCATAACTTCTGGCTCGTTTAGAGTTACGGGAGCCATAACCTGTCAAAACGAAGTTCTCGATGAGTTCTACGGCTTTGACAGCTTTCAGCCGTCAACGGATAGATTAATGCCCAAAAAGGACAACCCGAATCTCAATCGGGTCTCGTAAGTTTTATACCCTTCGTTTTTTCGACACGTGGATTTTTACGGTAAAACAGGATTACCATGGCCCGTCTTCGACTTCCCATCACTGGAGATTGGTGCACCATGGTACTGTTCCATTTCAAATCCATGCACGCATTTCTAAAAGTCCTACGGCACTGTTTTGCCATTTCGGACGGATGTTGCACCATGCACCGTGGATGTTGCACCCTGTAGATATTGATTATTCGGACTGCCATAACTTCTGGCTCATTTAGAGTTATGGGAGCCATAACCTGTCAAAACGAAGGCCTCGATGAGTTCTACGGCTTTGACAGCTTTCAGCCGTCAACGGATAGATTAATGCCCAAAAAGGACAACCCGAATCCCAATCGGGTCTCGTAAGTTTTTTACCCTTCGTTTTTTCGACACGTGGATTTTTACGGTAAAACAGGATTACCGTGGCCCGTCTTCGACTTCCCATCGCTGGAGAGTGGTGCACCATGGTACTGTTCCGTTTCAAATCCATGCACGCATTTCTAAAAGTCGTACGGCACTGTTTCGCCATTTCGGACGGATGTTGCACCTTGCACCGTGGATGTTGCACCCTGTAGATATCGATTATTCGGACGGCCATAACTTCTGGCTCGTTTAGAGTTACGGAAGCCATAACCTGTCAAAACGAAGGCGTCGATGAGTTCTACGGCTTTGACAGCTTTCAGCTGTCAACGGATAGATTAATGCCCAAAAAGGACAAACCGAATCTCTATCGGGTCTCGTAAGTTTTTTACCCTTCGTTTTTTCGACACGTGGATTTTTAAGGTAAAACAGGATTACCGTGGCCCGTCTTCGACTTTCCAACGCTGGAGAGTGGTGCACCATGATACTGTTCCGTTTCAAATCCATGCACGCATTTCTAAAAGTCGTACGGCGCAGTTTCGCCATTTCGGACGGATGTTGCACCTTGCACCGTGGATGTTGCACCCTGTAGATATCGATTATTCGGACGGCCATAACTTCTGACTCGTTTAGAGTTACGGGAGCCATAACCTGTCAAAACGAAGGCCTCGATGAGTTCTACGGCTTTGACGGCTTTCAACCGTCAATGGATAGATTAATGCCCAAAAAGGACAACCCGAATCTCAATCGGGTCTCGTAAGTTTTTTACCCTTCGTTTTTTCGACACGTGGATTTTTACGGTAAAACAGGATTACCGTGGCCCGTCTTCGACTTCGCATCGCTGGAGAGTGGTGCACCATGGTACTGTTCCGTTTCAAATCCATGCACGCATTTCTAAAAGTCGTACGGCACTGTTTCGCCATTTCGGACGGATGTTGCACCTTGCACCGTGGATGTTGCACCCTGTAGATATCGATTATTCGGACGGCCATAACTTCTGGCTCGTTTAGACTTACGGGAGCCATAACCTGTCAAGACGAAGGCCTCGATGATTTCTACGGCTTTGAAAACTTTCAGCCGTCAACGGATAGATTAATGCCCAAAAAGGACAACCCGAATCTCAATCGGGTCTCGTAGGTTTTTTACCCTTCGTTTTTTCGACACGTGGATTTTTACGGTAAAACAGGATTACCGTGGCCCGTCTTCGACATACCATCGCTGGAGAGTGGTGCACCATGGTACTGTTCCGTTTCAAATCCATGCACGCATTTCTAAAAGTCGTACGGCGCAGTTTCGCCATTTCGGACGGATGTTGCACCTTGCACCGTGGATGTTGCACCCTGTAGATATCGATTATTCGGACTGCCACAACTTCTGGCTCATTTAGAGTTATGGGAGCCATAACCTGTCAAAACGAAGGCCTCGATGAGTTCTACGGCTTTGAAAACTTTCAGCCGTCAACGGATAGATTAATGCCCAAAAAGGACAAACCGAATCTCAATCGGGTCTCGTAAGTTTTTTACCCTTCGTTTTTTCGACACGTGGATTTTTACGGTAAAACAGGATTACCATGGCCCGTCTTCGACTTCCCATCGCTGGAGAGTGGTGCACCATGGTACTGTTCTGTTTCAAATCCATGCACGCATTTCTAAAAGTCGTACGGCACTGTTTCGCCATTTCGGACGGATGTTGCACCTTGCACCGTGGATGTTGCACTCTGTAGATATCGATTATTCGGACGGTCATAACTTCTGGCTCGTTTAGAGCTATGGGAGCCATAACCTGTCAAAACGAAGGCCTCGATGAGTTCTACGGCTTTGAAAGCTTTCAGCCGTCAACGGATAGATTAATGCCCAAAAAGGACAACCCGAATCTCAATCGGGTCTCGTAAGTTTTTTACCCTTCGTTTTTTCGACACGTGGATTTCTACGGTAAAACAAGATTACGGTGGCTGGCCTTCGATTTACCATCGCTGGACAGTGGTGCACCATGGTATTGTTCCGTTTCAATTCCATACACGCATTTCTAAAAGTCGTACGGCACTGTTTCGCCATTTCGGACGGATGTTGCACCTTGCACCGTGGATGTTGGACCCTGTAGAAATCGATTATTCAAACGTCCATAACTTCTGGCTCGTTTAGAGTTACGGGAGCCATAACCTGTCAAAACGAAGGACAAGATGAGTTCTACGGCTTCGACAGCTTTCATCCGTCAACGGATAGATTAATGCCCAAAAAGGACAACCCGAATCTCAATCAGGTCCCGTAAGTTTTTTATCCTTCGTTTTTTTCGACACGTGGATTTTTACGGTAAAACAGGATTACGGTTGCTGGCCTTCGATTTACCATCGTTGGACAGTGGTGCACCATGGTACTGTTCCTTTTGAAATCCATGCCTGCGTTTCTAAAAGTCGTACGGCACTGTTTCGCCATTTCGGTCGGATGTTGCACCATGCGCTGTGGATGTTGCACCCTGTAGATATCGATTAATCGGACGGCCATAACTTCTGGCTCGTTTAGAGTTACAGGAGCCACATCCTGTCGAAACGAAGACCTCAATGAGTTCTACGGCTTTGACAGCTTTCAGCCGTCAACGGATAGATTAATGCCCAAAAAGGACAACCCGAATCTCAATCGGGTCTCGTAAGTTTTTTATCCTTCGTTTTTTCGACACGTGGATTTTTACGGTAAAACAGGATTACCGAGGATGGCCTTCGATTTACCATCGCTGGAGACTGGTGCACCATGGTACTGTTCCATTTCAAATTCATGCACGAATTTCTAAAAGTCGTACGGCACTGTTTCGCCATATCGGACGGATGTTGCACCTTGCACCGTGGATGTTGCACCCTGTAGATATCGATTATTCGAACGGCCATAACTTCTGGCTCGTTTATAGTTGCGGGAGCCATAACCTGTCAAAACGAAGGCCTCGATGAGTTCTACGGCTTTGACAGCTTTCAGTCGTCAACGGATAGATAAATGCCCAAAAAGGACAAACCGAATCTCAATCGGGTCTCGTAAGATTTTTACCCTTCGTTTTTTTCACACGTGTATTTTTACGGTAAAACGGGATTATCGTGGCCCGTCTTCGACTTCCCATCACTAGAGAGTGGTGCACCATGGGACTGTTCCGTTTCAAATCCATGCACGCATTTCTAAATGTCGTACGGCACTTTTTCGCCATTTCGGATGGATGTTGCACCTTGCACCGTGGATGTTGCACCCAGTAGATATCGATTATTCAAACGACCATAACTTCTGGCTCGTTTAGAGTTACGGGAGCCATAACCTGTCAAAATGAAGGCCTCGATGAGTTCTACGGCTTTGACAGCTTTCAGCTGTCAACGGATAGATTAATGCCCAAAAAGGACAACCCGAATCTCAATCGTGTCACGTAAGTTTTTTACCCTTCGTTTTTTCGACACGTGGATTTTTACGGTAAAACAGGATTACCGTGGCCCGTCTTCGACTTCCCATCGCTGGAGAGTGGTGCACCATGGTACTGTTCCATTTCAAATCCATGCACACATTTCTAAAAGTCGTACGGCACAGTTTCGCCATTTCGGACGGATGTTGCACCATGCACCGTGGATGTTGCACCCTGTAGATATCGATTATTCGGACGGCCATAACTTCTGGCTCGTTTAGAGTTACGAGAGCCATAACCTGTCAAAACAAAGGCCTCGATGGTTGACAGCTTTCAGCCGTCAACGGATAGACTAATGCCCAAAAAGGACAACCCGAATCTCAATCGGGTCTCGTAAGTTTTTTACCCTTCGTTTTTTCGACACGTGGATTTTTACGGTAAAACAGGATTACCGTGGCCCGTCATCGACTTCCCATCGCTGGAGAGTGGTGCACCATGGTACTCTTCCATTTCAAATCCATGCACGCATTTCTAAAAGTCGTACGGCACCGTTTCGCCATTTCGGACGGATGTCGCACCTTGCACCGTGGATGTTGCACCCTGTAGATATCGATTATACGGACGACCATAACTTCTGGCTCGTTTAGAGTTACGGGAGCCACAACCTATCAAAACAAAGGGCTCGATGAGTTATACGGCTTTGACGGCTTTCAGCCGTCAACGGATATTTTAATGCCCAAAAAGGACAACCCGAATCTCAATCGGGTCTCGTAAGTTTTTTACCCTTCGTTTTTTCGACACGTGGATTTTTACGGTAAAATAGGATTACCGTGGCTGGCCTTCGATTTACCATCGCTGGAGAGTGGTGCACCATGGTACTGTTCCGTTTCAAATCCATGCATGCATTTCTAAAAGTCGTACGGCACTGTTTCGCCATTTCGGACGGATGTTGCACCTTGCACCGTGGATGTTGCACCCTGTACATATCCATTATTCGGACGGTCATAACTTCTGGCTCGTTTAGAGTTACAGGAGCCACAACCTGTCAAAGCAAAGGACTCGATGAGTTCTACGGCTTTGACTGCTTTCAGTCGTCTACGGATAGATTAATGCCCAAAAAGGACAACCCGAATCTCAATCGGGTCTCGTAAGTTTTTTACCCTTCGTTTTTTCGACACGTGGATTTTTACGGTAAAACAAAATTACCGAGGCTGGCCTTCGATTTACCATCGCTGGAGAGTGGTGCATCATCGTACTATTCCATTTCAAATCCATGCACGTATTCCTAAAAGTCGTACGGCACTGTTTCGCCATTTCGGACGGATGTTGCACCTTGCACCGTGGATGTTGCACCCTGTACATATCCATTATTCGGACGGCCATAACTTCTGGCTCGTTTGTAGTGACGGGAGCCATAACCTGTCAAAACGAAGGCCTCGATGAGTTCTACGGCTTTGATAGCTTTCAGTCGTCAACGGATAGATAAATGCCCAAAAAGGACAACCCGAATCTCAATCGGGTCTCGTAAGTTTTTTACCCTTCGTTTTTTCGACACGTGTATTTTTACGGTAAAACGGGATTACCGTGGCCCGTCTTCGACTTTCCATCACTGGAGAGTGGTGCACCATGGTACTGTTCCATTTAAAATCCATGCACGCATTTCTAAAAGTCGTACGGCACTGTTTCGCCATTTCGGACGAATGTTGCACCTTGCACGTTGATGTTGCACCCTGTAGATATCGATTATTCAAACGGGCATAACTTCTGGCTCGTTTAGAGTTACGGGAGCCATAACCTGTCAAAATGAAGGCCTCGATGAGTTCTACGGTTTTGACAGCTTTCATCCGTCAACGGATAGATTAATGCCCAAAAAGGACAACCCGAATCTCAATCGGGTCCCGTAGGTTTTTTACCCTTCGTTTTTTCGACACGTGGATTTTTACGGTAAAACAGGATTACCGTGGCCCGTCTTTGACTTCCCATCGCTGGAGAGTGGTGCACCATGGTACTGTTCCATTTCAAATCCATGCACGCATTTCAAAAAGTCGTACGGCACTGTTTCGCCATTTCGGACGGATGTTGCACCTTGCACCGTGGATGTAGCACCCTGTAGATATCGATTACTCGGACGGCCATAACTTCTGGCTCGTTTAGAGTTACGGGAGCCATAACCTGTCAAAACGAAGGCCTCGATGAGTTTTATGGCTTTGACAGCTTTCAGCCGTCAACGGATAGATTAATGCCCAAAAAGGACAGCCCGAATCTCAATCGGGTCTCGTAAGTTTTTTACCCTTCGTTTTTTCGACACGTGGATTTTTACGGTAAAACAGGATTGTCGTGGCCCGTCTTCGACTTCCCATCGCTGGAGAGTGGTGCACCATGGTACTGTTCCGTTTCAAATCCATGTACGCATTTCTAAAAGTCGTACGGCACTGTTTCGCCATTTCGGACGGATGTTGCACCTTGCACCGTGAATGTTGCACCCTGTAGATATCGATTATTCGGACGGCCATAACTTCTTACTCGTTTAGAGTTACTGGAGCCATAACCTGTCAAAACGAAGGCCTCGATGAGTTCTACGGCTTTGACAGCTTTAAGCCGTCAACGGATAGATTAATGCCCAAAAAGGACTACCCGAATCTTAATCGGGTCTCGTAAGTTTTTTACCCTTCGTTTTTTCGACACGTGGATTTTTACGGTAAAAGAGGATTACCGTGGCCCGTCTTCGACTTCCCATCGCTGGAGAGTGGTGCACCATGGTACTGTTTCATTTCAAATCCATGCACGCATTTCTAAAAGTCGTACGGCACTGTTTCGCCATTTCGGACGGATGTTGCACCATGCACCGTGGATGTTGCACCCTGTAGATATCAATTATTCGGACGGCCATAACTTCTGGCTCGTTTAGAGTTACGAGATCCATAACCTGTCAAAACGAAGGCCTCGATGGTTGACAGCTTTCAACCGTCAACGGATAGACTAATGCCCAAAAAGGACAACCCGAATCTCAATCGGGTCTCGTAAGTTTTTTACCCTTCGTTTTTTCGACACGTGGATTTTTACGGTAAAACAGGATTACCGTGGCCCGTCATCGACTTCCCATCGCTGGAGAGTGGTGCACCATGGTACTCTTCCATTTCAAATCCATGCACGCATTTCTAAAAGTCGTACGGCACCGTTTCGCCATTTCGGACGGATGTTGCACCTTGCACCGTGGATGTTGCACCCTGTAGATATCGATTATTCGGATGACCATAACTTCTGGCTCGTTTAGAGTTACGGGAGCCATAACCTGTCAAAACGAAGTCCTTGATGAGTTCTATAGCTTTGACAGCTTTCAGCCGTCAACGGATAGATTAATGCCCAAAAAGTATAACCCGAATCTCAATCGGGTCTCGTAAGTTTTTTACCCTTCATTTTTTCGACATGTGGATTTTTACGGTAAAACGGGATTACCTTGCCCCGTCTTTGACTTCCAATCGCTGGAGAGTGGTGCACCATGGTACTATTCCGTTTCAAATCCATGCACGCATTTCTAAAAGTCGTACGACACTGTTTCACCATTTCGGACGGATGTTGCACCTTGCACCGTGGATGTTGCACCCTATAGATATCGATTATTCAAATGGCCATAACTTCTGGCTCGTTTAGAGTTACGGGAGCCATAACCTGTCAAAACGAAGGCCTCGATGAGCTTTACGGCTTTGACAGCTTTCATCCGTCAACGGATAGATGAATGCCCAAAAAGGACAACCCGAATCTCAATCGGGTCTCGTAAGTTTTTTACCCTTCGTTTTTTCGACACGTGGATTTTTACGGTAAAACAGGATTACCGTGGCTGTCCTTCGATTTACCATCGTTGGAAAGTGGTGCACCATGGTACTATTCCATTTCATATCCATGCATGCATTTCTAAAAGTCATACAGCACTGTTTCGCCATTACGGACGGATGTTGCACCTTGCACCGTGGATGTTTCACCCTGTAGATATCGATTATTCAGACGGCCATAACTTCTGGCTCGTTTAGATTTGCGAGAGCCATAACCTATCAAAACGAAGGCCTCGATGAGTTCTACGGCTTTGACAGCTTTCAGCCATCAACGGATAGATTAATGCCCAAAAAGGACAACTCGAATCTCAATCGGGTCTCCTAAGTTTTATACCCTTCGTTTTTTCGACACGTGGATTTTTACGGTAAAACAGGATTACCGTGGCCCGTCTTCGACTTCCCATCGCTGGAGAGTGGTGCACCATGGTACTGTTCCATTTGAAATCCATGCACACATTTCTAAAAGTCGTACGGCACTGTTTCGCCATTTCGGACGGATGTTGCACCTTGCACCGTGGATGTTGCACTCTGTAGATATCGATTATTCGGATGGCCAAAACTTCTGGCTCGTTTAGAGTTACGGGAGCCATAACCTGGCAAAACGAAGGCTTCGATGAGTTCTATGGCTTTAACAGCTTTCAGCCGTCAACGGATAGATTAATGCCCAAAACGGACAACCCGAATCTCAATCGGGTCTAGTAAGTTTTTTACCCTTCGTTTTTTCGACACGTGCATTTTTACGGTAAAACAGGATTACGGTGGCTGGTCTTCGATTTACCATCGCTGGAGAGTGGTGCGCCATGGTACTGTTCCATTTCAAATCCATGCACGCATTTCTAAAAATCGTACCGCACTGTTTCGCCATTTCGGACGGATGTTGCACCTTGCACCGTGGATGTTGCACCCTGTAGATATCGATTATACGGACGACCATAACTTCTGGCTCGTTTAGAGTTACGGGAGCCACAACCTGTCAAAACGAAGGGCACGATGAGTTCTACGGCTTTGACCGCTTTCAGCCGTCAACGGATAGATTAATGCCCAAAAAGGACAACCCGAATCTCAATCGGGTCTCGTAAGTTTTTTACCCTTCGTTTTTTCGACACGTGGATTTTTACGGTAAAACAGGATTACCGAGGCTGGCCTTCGATTTACCATCGCTGGAGAGTGGAGCATCATGGTACTGTTCCATTTCAAATCCATGCACGCATTTCTAAAAGTCGTACGACACTGTTTTGCCATTTCGGACGGATGTTGCACCTTGCACCGTGGATGTTGCGCCCTGTAGATATCGATTATTCGGACGGCCATAACTTCTGGCTCGTTTATAGTGACGGGAGCCATTACCTGTCAAAACGAAGGCCTCGATGAGTTCTACGGCTTTGATAGCTTTCAGTCGTCAACGGATAGATAAATGCCCAAAAAGGACAACCCGAATCTCAATCGGGTCTCGTAAGTTTTTTACCCTTCGTTTTTTCGACACGTGTATTTTTACGGTAAAACGGGATTTCCGTGGCCCGTCTTCGACTTTCCATCACTGGAGAGTGGTGCACCATGGTATTGTTCCGTTTCAAATCCATGCACGCATTTCTAAAAGTCGTACGGCACTATTTCGCCATTTCGGACGGATGTTGCACCTTGCACGTTGATGTTGCACCCTGTAGATATCGATTATTCAAACGGCCATAACTTCTGGCTCGTTTAGAGTTACGGGAGCCATAACCCGTCAAAACGAAGGCCTCGATGAGTTCTACGGTTTTGACAGCTTTCAGCTGTCAACGGATAGATTAATGCCCAAAAAGGACAACCCAAATCTCAATCGGGTCCCGTAAGTTTTTTACCCTTCGTTTTTTCGACACGTGGATTTTTACGGTAAAACAGGATTACCGTGGCCCATCTTCGACTTCCCATCGCTGGAGAGTGGTGCACCATGGTACTGTTCCGTTTCAAATCCATGCACGCATTTCTAAAAGTCGTACGACACTGTTTCGCCATTTCGGACGGATGTTGCACCTTGCACCATGGATGTTGCACCCTGTAGATATCGATTATTCAAATGGCCATAACTTCTGCCTCGTTTAGAGCTACGGGAGCCATAACCTGTCAAAACGAAGGGCTCGATGAGCTCTACGGCTTTGACAGCTTTCAGCCGTCAACGGATAGATTAATGCCCAAAAAGGACAACCCGAATCTCAATCGGGTCTCGAAAGTTTTTTACCGTTCGTTTTTTCGACACGTGGATTTTTACGGTAAAACAGGATTACCGTGGCTGTCCTTCGATTTACCATCGTTGGAAAGTGGTGCACCATGGTACTATTCCGTTTTATATCCATGCACGCATTTCTAAAAGTCATACAACACTGTTTTGCCATTTCTGACGGATGTTGCACCTTGCACCGTGGATGTTGCACCCTATAGATATCGATTATTCGGACGGCCATAACTTCTGGCTCGTTTAGAGTTACGGGAGCCATAACCTGTCAAAACGAAGGCCTCGATGAGTTCTACGGCTTTGACAGCTTTCAGCCGTCAACGGATAGATTAATGCCCAAAAAGGACAACCCGAATCCCAATCGGGTCTCGTAAGTTTTATACCTTCGTTTTTTCGACACGTGGAATTTTATGGTAAAACAGGATTACCGTGGCCCGTCTTCGACTTCCCATCGCTGGAGAGTGGTACACCATGGTACTGTTCCATTTGAAATCCATGCACACATTTCTAAAAGTCGTACGGCACTGTTTCGCCATTTCGGACGGATGTTGCACCTTGCACCGTGGATGTTGCACTCTGTAGATATCGATTATTCGGACGGCCAAAACTTCTGGCTCGTTTAGAGTTACGGGAGCCATAACCTGGCAAAACGAAGGCTTCGACGAGTTCTATGGCTTTAACAGCTTTCAACCGTCAACGGATAGATTAATGCCCAAAACGGACAACCCGAATCTCAATCGGGTCTAGTAAGTTTTTTACCCTTCGTTTTTTCGACAAGTGCATTTTTACGGTAAAACAGGATTACGGTGGCTGGTCTTCGATTTACCATCGCTGGAGAGTGGTGCACCATGGTACTGTTCCGTTTCAAATCCATGCACGCATTTCTAAAAATCGTACCGTACTGTTTCGCCATTTCGGACGGAAGTTGCACCTTGCACCGTGGATGTTGCACCCCGTAGATATCGATTATACGGACGACCATAACTTCTGGCACGTTTAGAGTTACGGGAGCCACAACCTGTCAAAACGAAGGGCTCGATGAGTTCTACGGCTTTGACAGCTCTCAGCCGTCAACGGATAGATTAATGCCCAAAAAGGACAACCCGAATCTCAATCGGGTCTCGTAAGTTTTTTACCCTTCGTTTTTTCGACACGTGGATTTTTACGGTAAAACAGGATTACCGTGGCTGGCCTTCGATTTACCATCGCTGGAGAGTGGTGCACCATGGTTCTGTTCCGTTTCAAATCCATGCACGCATTTCTAAAAGTTATACGGCACTGTTTCTCCATTTCGAACGGATGTTGCACTTTGCACCGTGGATGTTGCACCCTGTAGATATCGATTATACGGACGACCATAACTTCTTTCTCGTTTAGAGTTACGGGAGCCACAACCTGTCAAAACGAAGGCCTCGATGAGTTCTACAGCTTTGACTGCTTTCAGCCGTCAACGGATAGATCAATGCTCAAAAAGGACAACCCGAATCTCAATCGGGTCTCGTAAGTTTTTTACCCTTCGTTTTTTCGACACGTGGATTTTTACGGTAAAACAGGAATACCGTGGTCCGTCTTTGACTTCCCATCGTTGGAGAGTGGTGCACTATGGTACTGTTCCGTTTCAAATTCATGCACGCATTTCTAAAATTCGTACGGCACTGTTTCGCCATTTCGGACGGATGTTGCACCTTGCACCATGGATGTTGCACCCTATAGATACCGATTATTCGGACGGCCATAACTTCTGACTCGTTTAGAGTTACGGGAGCCATAACCTGTCAAAATGAAGGCCTCGATGAGTTCTATGGCTTTGACAGCTTTCAGCCGTTAACGGATAGATTAATGCCCAAAAAGGACAACCCGAATATCAATCGGGTCTCGTAAGTTTTTTACCCTTCATTTTTTCGACACGTCGATTTTTACGGTAAAACGGGATTACCGTGGCCCGTCTTCGACTTCCCGTCGCTGGAGAGTGGTGCACCATGGTACTGTTCCGTTTCATATCCATGCACGCATTTCTAAAAGTCGTACGACACTGTTTCACCATTTCGGACGGATGTTGCACCTTGCACCGTGGATGTTGCACCCTGTAGATATCGATTATTCAAACGGCCATAACTTCTGGCTCGTTTAGAATTACGGGACCCATAACCTGTCAAAACAAAGGCCTCGATGAGTTCTACTTCTTTGACAGCTTTCAGCCATCAACAGATAGATTAATGCCCAAAAAGGACAACCCGGATCTCAATCGGGTCTCGTAAGTTTTTTACCGTTCGTTTTTTCGACACGTGGATTTTTACGGTAAAACGGGATTACCTTGGCCCGTCATCGACTTCCCATTGCTTGAGAATGGTGCACCATGGTACTGTTCCGTTTCAAATCCATGAACGCATTTCTAAAAGTCGTACGGCACTGTTTTGCCATTTCAGACGGATGTTGCACCTTGCACCGTGGATGTTGCACCCTGTAGATATCGATTATTCAAACGGCCATAACTTCTGGCTCGTTAAGAGTTACGGGGGCCATAACCTGTCAAAACGAAGGCCTCGATGAGTTCTACGGCTTTGACAGCTTTCAGCCGTCAACGGATAGATTAATGCCCAAAAAGGACAACCCGAATCTCAATTTGGTCTCGCAAGTTTTTTATCCTTCGTTCTTTTCGACACGTGGATTTTTACGGTAAAACAGGATTACGGTTGCTGGCCTTCGATTTACCATCGCTGGACAGTGGTGCACCGTGGTACTGTTCCTTTTCAAATCCATGCATGCATTTCTAAAAGTCATACGGCACTGTTTCGCCATTTCGGACGGATGTTGCACCTTGCACCGTGGATGTTGCACCCTGTATATATCGATTATTCGGACGGCCATAACTTCTGGCTCGTTTAGAGTTACAGGAGCCACAACCTGTCAAAACGAAGGCCTCAATGAGTTCAACGGCTTTGACAGCTTTCAGCAGTCAACGGATAGATTAATGCCCAAAAAGGACAACCCGAATCTCAATCGGGTCTCGTAAGTTTTTTACCTTTCGTTTTTTCGACACGTGGATTTTTACGGTAAAACAGGATTACCGAGGCTGGCCTTCGATTTACCATCGTTGGAGAGTGGAGCATCATGGTACTGTTCCATTTCAAATCCATGCACGCATTTCTAAAAGTCGTACGGCACTGTTTCGGCATTTCAGACGGATGTTTCACCTTGCACCGTGGATGTTGCGCCCTGTAGATATCGATTATTCGGACGGCCATAACTTCTGGCTCGTTTATAGTGACGGGAGCCATAACCTGTCAAAACGAAGGCCTCGATGAGTTTTACAGCTTTGATAGCTTTCAGTCGTCAACGGATAGATAAATGCCCAAAAAGGACAACCCGAATCTCGATCGGGTCTCGTAAGTTTTTTACCCTTCGTTTTTTCGACACGTGTATTTTTACGGTAAAACGGGATTCCCGTGGCCCGTCTTCGACTTTCCATCACTGGAGAGTGGTGCACCATGGTACTGTTCCATTTCAAATCCATGCACGCATTTCTAAAAGACGTACGACACTGTTTCGCCATTTCGGACGGATGTTGCACCTTGCACGTTGATGTTGTACCCTATAGATATCGATTATTCAAACGGCCATAACTTCTGGCTCGTTTAGAGTTACGGGAGCCATAACCTTTCAAAATGAAGGCCTCGACGAGTTCTATGGTTTTGACAGCTTTCAGCTGTCAACAGATAGATTAATGCCCAAAAAGGACAACCCGAATCTCAATCGGGTCCCGTAAGTTTTTTACCCTTTGTTTTTTCGACACGCGGATTTTTACGGTAAAACAGGATTACCTTGGCCCATCTTCGACTTCCCATCGCTGGAGAGTGGTGCACCATGGTACTGTTCCGTTTCAAATCCATGCACGCATTTTAAAAAGTCGTACGGCACTGTTTCGCCATTTCGGACGGATGTTGCACCTTGCACCGTGGATGTTGCACCCTGTAGATATCGATTATTCGGACGGCCATAACTTCTGGCTCGTTTAGAGTTACGGAAGCCATAACCTGTCAAAACGAAGGCCTCGATGAGTTCTATGGCTTTGACAGCTTTCAGCCGTCAACGGATAGATTAATGCCCAAAAAGGACAGCCCGAATCTCAATCGGGTCTCGTAAGTTTTTTACCCTTCGTTTTTTCGACACGTGGATTTTTACGGTAAAACAGGATTGTCGTGGCCCGTCTTCGACTTCCCATCGCTGGAGAGTGGTGCGCCATGGTACTGTTCCGTTTAAAATCCATGTACGCATTTCTAAAAGTCGTACGGCACTGTTTCGCCATTTCGGACGGATGTTGCACCTTGCACCGTGGATGTTGCACCCTGTAGATATCGATTGTTCGGACGACCATAACTTCTGACCCATTTACAGTTACGGGAGCCATAACCTGTCAAAACGAAGGCCTCGATGAGTTCTACGGCTTTGACGGCTTTTTGCCGTCAACGGATAGATTAATGCCCAAAAAGGACTGTTTGCACAAAAAATGGACAAACACCTCCAAGTCGTATTATTTTAGTTGAGTATGTGTGATTTTCAATGATTTTAGATGAGTATGTAAATATGAGAAAAGTAAGGGCTGAAATGTAAAAGACACGCAGATTTATAGTGGTTCGGCCAGAATGTGCCTACGTCCACTTTATATGTTATTATCTTTCTTCTTCCAGATTACAAGTACAATGCTTTGTATACAAGTGTATGAAAGTAGTTTGAAAGTTCCTTCCTTGCTTGAGCTCTCAAACTTGTCTGCCATTGTTGTACCCCTGCCCCTCTATTTATAGAGTGAGGTAGGGGGCAGGGGTCTTGGAAGTATATAGCTGCAGGTGGGCTTGGGCTGAAGCAATCTGGACTGGCAGCTTTCTGGTTCGGCGAAGCTTGGTTCGGTGGTAGAGGAGAGGAGTGTGGTTCGGTGCCACCTTGGGTTTGATTCGGTGGTTACTTGGTTCGGTTGATGGTGAGTTCTCGTGGTTGGTTCGGCATGGGGTAGCAGGGAGTTGGTTCGGCATGGGGTAGCAGGGAGTTGGTTCGGCATGGGGTAGCAGGGAGTTGGTTCGGCATGGGGTAGCAGGGAGTTGGTTCGGCATGGGGTAGCAGGGAGTTGGTTCGGTAGCTTATGCCGAATGAACTTGCGCATGTGAATGCCGAATGGGACTGTATGCTTGCATAGCCGAATGAACATGAGAGTATAAGGCCGAATGGACTTTGTATTTGGATTTTGAGTGGAACTCTGGGCTTACATACGCTTGCTGGTTGCTTCTTCTTAGCTTGATCGTGGTGGAGACGCGCTCGACATTGATATTCCAGTTTTGACCAAAAAACGGGATAACAAAGTAGAGGTTGCTCGCGAGCCCGGGTGAAACTGCGGCTTCTTGGTCTTGAGATCTTCTGGGTGAAAATCCGCCCAACATTTGCCCCCCAAAGTGGGGCACGTGCTTGCACGTGTCGCGCTTTGTTTCTCGTTGGTGGGAAGACTCGTCTTGTAATGTCATGGGCTGGATGTTTATATCTTGTGGATGTCCTGCAAAGAGATTTATAGTTTTAGTGTGGTTTCAAATAACGACCGTTCGGGGTCGAAATATTTGTGATCAAGTGAATTGCGCCGTTCGAGGCGAGTTAGTGTACCCCGAGGGGGTTATCGATGCCAGGTTCACGTTAGAGTGGTTCCCTGGATCGTTTGTCAAGGTGGTTTATCGCTAGCTCAGAGCATGCCTAGGGGTTGTTCTCGACCCCGTACATGTGTAAGTAGCTTAGCCATTTCATAATTATCAAATATCCATTTGACTGATGAGCTTAAAAAGGGATGTCAAAGTGTAAATTCTCATGACGATAGGGTTAATAGCCATTCAGAGCGTGCCTATGGACCGTTCGTGGTCGCGTGCACGTGTAAATGATTAATCCATGTTAGTGAGAGATTCACGACTTATCCATTGTTATCATATTTTTTATTTTATTAGTAAGCTCTTAGAGTTCGGCACTTATCTGAGTGAAGCGCCCTGCGTGCCCCCTGTTTCTGGTTTCTGCTGGTAGAGGTAGCTTCGTTCGGGTTCGAGTTGGCACAAGTTTCATTCGGTTGGAGGCTGGTCCGGTATGGATAGTTCCATTCGGCTTCCATTCGGTCCGGTATGTCGAATGCCTTGGTCCGGTCCTGAGCTCGCCTATATATAGAGGCCGCACCCCCCTCGTTTTTCATTACCGAACGAGTAGAGCCGAACCATATTGTGCTGCCGAACCAAAGTCTTCGCCGAACCAGCTTATACCGAACCAGGTATGTATACTTTCTGCCGAATGAACCTTTGCCACCGGATGGCCCTGTTTGCCGAATGTGTACGGAGTGTTTTGAATAGCCGAATGAGGTATGCCGAATGACATGTATGCCGAATGACATGTATGCCGAATGAGCATTGGAGTTTGGTGCCGAATGAACTCGTCTTGCACCGCCGAATGAGACTTCATACTTGAACCTTGAGCGGAATCTTATGCTTTTATATGCTTTCTTTAGATACTTGCTTGTTTATACTTCTTGCTCTAACACCGTGTTTTTCTTGTGCTGCAGAAAATGTCTCGCAAAGCGGAAACACGATCAGACAGAAAGAAATCTAGAGGCACAAGAGAGCCCTCCTCTTCCTTGCCCCCAGTCCAATCAGGATCCGAGCAACATCGACCCATTCCAAGGTCTCTAGTGGATGGATATGGTCCACAGGAACTTTTGATCTCCCCCCCTGATTGCTTTCCTAGCTCCTTAAAGGAGGAGCAACTTGACGTCATATCCCGTTCCTTTGGGATAGATAGGGCTCTTATGCTGCTGCCAGGAGATGGGGTGATGCCATATAATCCTCCCGAGGGCTACTTCGCTTTTAGCAGATACCATTGCATGTGTGGGGCCATTCCTCCTATCAACGCTTGGATAGTAAGCTTCACCGCATATTTGAAGGTGGCTCCCTTCCAGCTTCAGCCTAACTCATATGCTATCCTGGTGAGCCTCTTTGTCATCTTCCAGAGGAGGTACGGGCGTCCTCCTTCTAACCGGGAAATCCGATACTTGTACAACCTGAGAGGCTATAAGAAGGGGTCTCCGTATATTAGTCTGGAGGCGGCCGTACCCTTCAAACCAGTTCTGGACTTGTATTCCAAGTTCACCATGTTCAAGAAGGAGTGGTTCTTCGTCAAGGACGATGCTGTTTCTTTCCGCCTTTTCACTTCCGGCTGTAAGATTGATTTCATTTATATTTTTCATGTGTTTTGACTGTAGTGTTTTTTCTGACATGCTTCTATTTCTGGCTAGCGACAGGTGGTATTGCAGTCGTGGAGGACGATTCCTTAGTGCGAATGGCTGCTGAACTAAAGGCTATTCCGGCACGGGACCGGTCGGCCTCTTTCTTGATCAGGAACGCAGCCCTCTTGGAGTATAATTTGATCTTACCGCGCCAGTCCGTGGTTAAGCAAAGGGATACGGCTGAGGAGAGGGCTGCTAAAGCTAAGGAGGGGGCTACGGTAAAGAGCGGTAAGAGGGAGCCTTTCGCAGCGCGTCCTGCGGTTGGGGGGAAGAAACTGAAGAAGTCCGATGGCCCTTCTCCAAGTACTTGCCCGACTGTCCCGGAGGAGGAAGGTGTGGAAGAGGAGGAAGGAGGCGAAGTTGGAGAAGGGTCGGAGGGTGGAGGAGATGGCGACGGTCAAGGTGGTAGTGGTGTTGCTGCTCTAACCTCTGAACAAGACCTCGAACTGGATGAGGCTCTCCGTCGGGCCTTCGGGGAGTCGGAGGGAGAGTCGGAAACGGAGAAGGGAACGGAGAAGGCAAAGGAAACCGGCAAAGCTGTGGCTGGCACTGACCCATCCTCTAAGGGTTCCTCAGCTAGGGTGATCCCGGCGATGCAAGGTGAACTTTTGTCTTCTGCCGATTCTATTTTCGATAAGGACTTAGAAATTTTTTTTACGGTTCACTTCCGTCCTGGAATGAGATCCAGGACTTATCGCCGTATCCCACTCCTCCGCCGGGTTTGTATAATAGATGTGTCTCCTCACTTTTCTTTCTTTTTAACTTAGCACATTTTTTGAATTGCGGATTATTGTATGTTCGTAACACTTGTTCTTTATTCCAGGGGCAGGCCAGGCAGTTAAAACGTCGGATGTTCGACATCGTCTTGAACAATTTAAGTCGAGGAGAGCTTCCGCGAAACCTTCTACTGATCGCACTGGGGACGTAGTCAAGTACCGCCCTCTCCTTGGGGTCATCGAAGAGGGCATTCAGAAAAGGAAGCGGAGCCGTTCCTTATTTGAGTCTTCTTCTGCTTCGCAGCTTCCTACTCTGCCTCCCCCTACTCAGCCTCCTCGTGATACTACGGAGGAGAGCACGGAGCCCTGCCCCCCTCCTCCTCCTTCCAAGAGATCTACTGTCATTCATATAAGGCGTCCCGATGTGCCTCGCCCCGTGCCTCGTGACCCTTTTGCCGGTCATCCTGATTTAGACCCAAGTTTTCGGGACATTTCATTTGATGAGACCACGGGCGAGCACCTACTTCCCCGCAACCCCATGGTACGTGTGCTGGATGAGGCCAAGTCCCTAGATCTTGATCTGCTTACTACTCGGGTAGTTACTATGGGGGACGAGGCCAAGGCTAATATTGACCGGGTGGCCGAAGAGACTAAGAAGTTAATGGAGCATCATGCTCGATTGGTCAAGGCCGGGGAGGAGATTGGGAGTGCTAATATTCGGTTAAGGCTAAAGGTTGCCGATCAGGCCAAGCAGCTTGCCGACCAAGCCATCCAGATCTCCCAGCATGAGGAAGCCTCCCAGCGTCTGAAAGAGACCATGGAGAAGGCCAGTAGGGCGGAGTTACGGAAGATGGAGGTTACCTGCAGGGAGCGGATTAACATGGCCATTACAACGGTGGATGAGGTTCGAAATGCGGATCTCGAGCGGGTAGAGGAGTTGTCGGGGAGACTCGAGGCTGCGGAGATGGCTCAGGCTGAGTTGAAGGAGGAGATGGAGGAGATGAGGAGGTCCCTTAGGTTGAAGGAGGAGGAAATGAGGAGGTCACTCCAGGCTGACTGCTTGAGATACCAATCAGAGAGGGACGTCGCCGTCGCTAAGTTGCAAGCTTCCGAGGCTCGGGTGAGGGAGTTTGAGGAAAATGAGGGGATGATGGATGAGATGCTTCAGGATATGTACTTCCATACTTGGAAAGAGGGCGGCTTGTCTTGGATGGACGATTACCCTCGGGTCATGGCCAAGGTGTATCTCCAGGCTTTAGAGGAGGCCAGGGTGAACGCGGGTAAGGAAGGCGGAGAGGCTTTCAACTTGAGTGCGGTTACTGCTCAGTTCTCAAAGGAGGAGCAAGCGGCGGTGAAGGAGGGGATGCGGCTGCTTGCTGCGGAGGAAGCGGGCGTGCAGTTGGATGATGAGGATCAAGCGGCGGATGCTGGTGAGTTATTCTTTTCCCTTTCTTTTCTTTCCGTGTTTTCATAACTTGATCGTTCGTTTAATGAATTCCTCTTCCGATCTGGACAGGTGGGACTTCAGATCCACATGCTGGGGGCTCCGATCCTGCGGCTAAGTAGGCTGGGGGAGTTGGTGATGGAGTGTGGATGCATCTGCCATCTTTTTGTTTCTTTTTTATCACTGTTCATGTTAGTCTTTGATATGCAACTGTAATAAAATTATTTGCAAAGAATAACTTCGTGTGATCTTATAATATAAGCTGATTTCGTCATGTTTAAATGTTGTTGCTATCTTTATGTGCTGTGTGAGAAGTATAATTATGTATATGCCTGTGATTCCACTTGTGTTTGATGTTAAGTTTTTGCTTGAAATATAATTTCACGTTTTGCAATGTCAGTGTATGAATAAGTTATAGTTACGCATTTATGTACAAGAGAAGAGAGTACCGCCCTTTATGTTTTATTCGCAGGCGGTAGCTTTGAGTGTCTTGTGTAACTGTTCACGGGTATAGCAGAGCGCCCTGCTACCCAGCACGCAGGCTTAGAGCCTCATGAGTGAATGTTTCCTATTTGGTTTCCTGTACTTTAGAGTTTGTTATACAGGATAGGAGAAAAATATTTAAATGAAATGGAAATATAGTAAAAGTAAAACTTCCAGTCACGGAAGGCCGTCGATGTGCTTAAGTTCGTGGCAAACGGGTTTTGTAGTCACTTTCCCTAGCTGTGGGTCTTGGAGACATTTGTCACCCATCTTACGCCTCCGCGGGGAGTTTTCTTTTTTACCACAGCCGCACTTAAGACACATCGGAGCCGAGATCGCGCACGGTAACTACCCGAACCATTATGGTCCGTAATCGTGGGTATTATTCGATTTACCGTGGCCGGCTAGCGTGGGTGCCGTTGGCCGTGAACTACCCCTGGCTGGCCACACCTTATGTTGGGGCTTAAAGTAGGTTCACAGTTACCGGCGAGCCGAACGCCGTAATGAGCTGCCATCGGCTATAGTCGGCCTTTATGATGACTTATAATCGGCTCATTACAGTTGGCTTTGAGGGCAGGCGCACAATGAGTTAACCCGCAGCAGAGGGATGCTGGAGCAAAAGTGTCTCATTGGCGAGTGCATAGAATCGTAGCGTACCTGTTAGGCCTAGTCCAGATGAGGCCGCGGTGCATCTTGAGTGGAGATGCCATAGGATTTTGTTCAACAGAAAGGGATAAAGCTTAACAAGCAGCCAAGATATGAAGGCACAAGGTAACAAGAGATAAGATTTTTAAAGTGGTTCGGCACGATAATGCCTACGTCCACCGTGTTAATACGCTTCATATGGGCGGTACATGTTAAGCAAAGTATCGACGGAGGTGTCGGATGTTCCAAGCCCTCTGGAACACCACTCCGTCCACTGTTGACAAAATATAAGCTCCGTTGTTGTGAAGATCTTGATGAATTTCATATGGCCCGTCTACTGGTGCTTTCATGGTTAGGTAGCATGACAGGCTCAGCTATATCCGACCCCTGCCTGGCACCTCCCCCGTTGGGTTTGGTTCCAAGTGTTTCCTCAGGTCGGAATTCGGGCTGAGTCCGGGCTCGGCTCCTACCATGACCATTTCTTTATTAACCTCTTCGAAGAAGAAAGGTCATTGTTGTCTCACAGATCCTCCAGATTGGGACTCGGTCCATGATTCGGTGTTGCGGGAGGATCCGCATGAGGATAAGATCTCCCTCTTGTAAGCTGCGATGCTTGATTTTGGAGTTGCATTGTGCTGCCACTTTTTGCTTGTGGGCTTCTGCTTTTAAGTGTTGCATCGTTTCTCCTTTCCTCAATCAGTTCCAAAGACATGAGGAGGAGTTCTTCGTTTTCTTCTGGGTTGCAGTGGGTCCCATGGTGAGATGGCGCTACAGTTTCAACTGGGGGCATGGCCTCCAATCTGTATGCCAAAGAGAAAGGAGTATGCCCCGTTGATGTTCTATGAGAGGTGCGGCAGGCCCAGGGTGCCGTAGGAAGTTCGTCCACCCAAGCGCCTTTTGACTTTTCAAGCTTCTTCTTGGTTAGGGTTTTGAGAATTCTGTTGACAGCTTTGACTTGTCCGTTTGCCTGAGGATAAGCTACAGATGAGAAGCTTTTGTGAATTATGTGCTCTTGGCATCGGTTGGTAAACTCTTTGTTGTCAAACTGGAGTCCGTTGTTTGATATGATCTTGAGTGGGACTCCGTACCTGCATAGAATATTTTTTGATCAAGAAGTTGATAATTTATGTAAGAAGTTGATAATTTATGCCAAAGATATTTTATTTTAAAGGGTCCGCTTCCACCCATTTGGTGAAATGATTAAAAACATCCTTCTAGCCATCCAGGACAAAGTTTAAAGCAAGGGAGGGGGGCAAGAGTCAAATCTCTGTCCTGGTTGATATAAACGCTTTCCTCCCTTCTTGCCCCCAGCGTTATCTCTAGAGTCATTTCTTCAAACGTCCTTTGTTGCAGCGGGAGTGTCGCCATGGGTAGTCTTAGCCTGTTGTCCTGACTGTCTTTTAGCGGTAGCGTTTTCAAGCCTCATATACTTCCCAGCTTCATGGAAGAAGTCAGGTAACGTAGCTGGTTTATCTTTTGTTAACCTCCTAGCAAACTTGGTATCCGGATGCACGCCACTACAAAGGGCCGTTAGGATAAGTTTCTCATTGGCATCTTGAACTGTTGCTGCTGTGGCGTTGAACCGTGTTAGATATTGTTGCAGCGTCTCTCCGGATTTCTGTTTGATATTGGATAGAGAATAAGCATCCTTGGGTTGTTCCACATGGATGAGGAACTGGCTAATAAACCTTTCTTTCAACATCTCCCATGAGCTGATGGATCCTCGGGGTAGATGGCAGAACCAGGAGGTAGCTAGATCTGCTAGGAATAGCGGAAAGCATTTACATAATACTCCTTCTGTTGCTCCACTCATGAGCATATGCTGGGTGTATCTCTGTAAGTGTACGATGGGGTCGGAAGTTCCTTTGTAAGGTTCCATGGTTGGCATTTTCCATTCCCGGGGGGCGATGGTAGTTTCGATATTTCGGGTAAAGGGGCTGGTGACCCTAGCGCCTATCCCCCGGTCCCTTTGCTCTCGTTGGACACACTCTCTGAATAATCGTGCCATTCGTTCGTCAGAACTTGGAGCGGACAAAAATGAGCTTAGTTCTTCCCTGCGGGATCTATCTCGTCCAGATGACCTGTAGGGATGGTACAATCTATCACTTCTTGCATTATCCAGTGGTTGTCTCTGGCTGCTCGGATGCATGCTAGGACCAGCTACAGTTGCCCCCTGCCTTGATCTTACCCGGTGGGGTTCTGCTTCGAGCATTTCCATGGGGCCAACTTCGGGCTGGGTTCCAGCTTGGCTCCGTTCAGCGGGGTTTCTATGATTCCTGTCGATAGTTTCTTCGAAGAAGGAATACCTTTGCTGTCTCCGAGATCCTCCAGATTGAGACTCATCCCATGATTCAGTGTTGCGGTTGGATTCTTCAGCATCCCTTAAGCGTGACATAAGTTGGTCCACTAAAGCTTCTTGTTGGGATGTGAAGTGGTTGGTTACTTCAGCCACAACTCTGTCTAGATCTGCCCTAGTTATTGGTTGTTCGGTGGCAGGAGCTATCAGATTTGCCTGGTATCTATCTGGTGCTGCTGTTGAAATTGGATGATCCTCTTGATCTGGGGCTACTGGATCCGGAAGACTGCTAGTTGCGATGTTCTTTCCTTTGTTAACATCCTTCCGTTGCTTGGAAGGCATGATTTCTAAGCGACGAACGTCGTTATGAGGAAGAAGGTTGAGTGGGAGAAGCTGAAGCTTCGAGTTCAATTCTCAGTGAAAGCACCAAAAATGTTTGCACAAAAAATGGACAAACACCTCCAAGTCGTATTATTTTAGTTGAGTATGTGTGATTTTCAATGATTTTAGATGAGTATGTAAATATGAGAAAAGTAAGGGCTGAAATGTAAAAGACACGCAGATTTATAGTGGTTCGGCCAGAATGTGCCTACGTCCACTTTATATGTTATTATCTTTCTTCTTCCAGATTACAAGTACAATGCTTTGTATACAAGTGTATGAAAGTAGTTTGAAAGTTCCTTCCTTGCTTGAGCTCTCAAACTTGTCTGCCATTGTTGTACCCCTGCCCCTCTATTTATAGAGTGAGGTAGGGGGCAGGGGTCTTGGAAGTATATAGCTGCAGGTGGGCTTGGGCTGAAGCAATCTGGACTGGCAGCTTTCTGGTTCGGCGAAGCTTGGTTCGGTGGTAGAGGAGAGGAGTGTGGTTCGGTGCCACCTTGGGTTTGATTCGGTGGTTACTTGGTTCGGTTGATGGTGAGTTCTCGTGGTTGGTTCGGCATGGGGTAGCAGGGAGTTGGTTCGGCATGGGGTAGCAGGGAGTTGGTTCGGCATGGGGTAGCAGGGAGTTGGTTCGGCATGGGGTAGCAGGGAGTTGGTTCGGCATGGGGTAGCAGGGAGTTGGTTCGGTAGCTTATGCCGAATGAACTTGCGCATGTGAATGCCGAATGGGACTGTATGCTTGCATAGCCGAATGAACATGAGAGTATAAGGCCGAATGGACTTTGTATTTGGATTTTGAGTGGAACTCTGGGCTTACATACGCTTGCTGGTTGCTTCTTCTTAGCTTGATCGTGGTGGAGACGCGCTCGACATTGATATTCCAGTTTTGACCAAAAAACGGGATAACAAAGTAGAGGTTGCTCGCGAGCCCGGGTGAAACTGCGGCTTCTTGGTCTTGAGATCTTCTGGGTGAAAATCCGCCCAACAAGGACAACCCGAATCTCAATCGGGTCTCGTAAGTTTTTTACCCTTCGTTTTTTCGACACGTGGATTTTTACAGTAAAACAGGATTACCGTGTCCCGTCTTCGACTTCCCATCACTGGAGAGTGGTGCACCATGGTACAGTTCCGTTTCAAATCCATGCACGCATTTCTAAAAGTCGTACGGCACTGTTTCGCGATTTCGGACGGATGTTGCACCATGCACCGTGGATGTTGCACCCTGTAGATATCGATTATTCGGACGGCCATAACTTCTGGCTCGTTTAGGGTTACAGGAGCCATAACCTATCAAAACGAAGGCCTCGATGAGTTCTATGGCTTTGACCGCTTTCAGCCGTCAACGGATAGATTAATGCCCAAAAAGGACAACCCGAATCTCAATCGGGTCTCGTAAGTTTTTTACCCTTCGTTTTTTCGACACGTGGATTTTTACGGTAAAACAGGATTTCCGTGGCCCGTCTTCGACTTCCCATCGCTGGGGAGTGGTGCACCATGGTACTCTTCCATTTCAAATCCATGCACGCATTTCTAAAAGTCGTACGACACTGTTTCACCATTTCGGACGGATGTTGCACCTTGCACCGTGGATGTTGCACACTATAGATATCGATTATTCAAACGGCCATAACTTCTGGCTTGTTTAGAGTTACGGGAGCCATAACCTGTCAAAACGAAGGCCTCGATGAGTTCTACGGCTTTGACAGCTTTCTGCCATCAACGGATAGATTAATGCCCAAAAAGGACAACCCGAATCTCAATCGGGTCTCGTAAGTTTTTTACCCTTCGTTTTTTCGACATGTGGATTTTTATGGTAAAACAGGATTACCGTGGCTGGCCTTCGATTTACCATCGCTAGAAAGTGGTGCACCATGGTACTATTCCATTTCAAATCCATGCACGCATTTCTAAAAGTCATACGGCACTGTTTTGCCATTTCGGACGGATGTTGCACCTTGCACCGTGGATGTTGCACCCTGTATATATCGATTATTCGGACGACCATAACTTCTGACCCGTTTAGAGTTACGGGAGCCATAACATGTCAAAACGAAGGCCTCGATGAGTTCTATGGCTTTGACGGCTTTTAGCCGTCAACAGATAGATTAATGCCCAAAAAGGACAACCCGAATCTCAATCGGGTCTCGTAAGTTTTTTACCCTTCGTTTTTTCGACACGTGGATTTTTACGGTAAAACAGGATTACCGTGGCCCGTCTCCAACTTCCCATCGCTGGAGAGTGGTGCACCATGGTACTGTTCCATTTCAAATCTATGCACGCATTTCTAAAAGTCGTACGACACAGTTTCTCCATTTCGGACGGATGTTGCACCTTGCACCGTGGATGTTGCACTCTGTAGATATCGATTATTCGGACGGCCAAAACTTCTGGCTCGTTTAGAGTTACGGGAGCCATAACCTGGCAAAACGAAGGCTTCGATGAGTTCTATGGCTTTAACAGCTTTCAGCCGTCAACGAATAGATTAATGCCCAAAATGGACAACCCGAATCTCAATCGGGTCTAGTAAGTATTTTACCCTTCGTTTTTTCGACACGTGCATTTTTACGGTAAAACAGGATTACGGTGGCTGGTCTTCGATTTACCATCGCTGGAGAGTGGTGCACCATGGTACTGTTCCATTTCAAATCCATGCACGCATTTCTAAAAATCGTACCGCACTGATTCGCCATTTCGGACGGATGTTGCACCTTGCACCGTGGATGTTGCACCCTGTAGATATCGATTATACGGACGACCATAACTTCTTTCTCGTTTAGAGTTACGGGAGCCACAACCTGTCAAAATGAAGGCCTCGATGAGTTCTACAGCTTTGACTGCTTTCAGCCGTCAATGGATAGATTAATGCTCAAAAAGGACAACCCGAATCTCGATCGAGTCTCGTAAGTTTTTTACCCTTCGTTTTTTCGACACGTGGTTTTTTACGGTAAAACAGGATTACCGTGGCTGGCCTTCGATTTACCATCGCTGGAGAGTGGTGCACCATGGTACTGTTCCGTTTCAAATTCATGCACGCATTTCTAAAAGTTGTACGGCACTGTTTCGCCATTTCGGACGGATATTGCACCTTGAACCGTGGATGTTGCACCCTACTGATATTGATTATTCGGACGGCCATAACTTCTGGCTCGTTTAGAGTTACAGGAGCCGTAACCTGTCAAAACGAAGGCCTCGATGAGTTCTACGGCTTTGACAGCTTTCAGCCATCACGGATTGGTTAATGCCCAAAAAGGACAACCCGAATCTCAATCGGGTCTCGTAAGTTTTTTACCCTTCGTTTTTTCGACACGTGTATTTTTACGGTAAAACAGGATTACCGTGGCCCGTCTTCGACTTCCCATCACTGGAGAGTGGTGCACTATGGTACTGTTCCGTTTCAAATCCATGCACGCATTTCTAAAAGTCATACGGCACTGTTTCGCCATTTCGGACGGATGTTGCACCTTGCACCGTGGATGTTGCACCCTGTAGATATCGATTATTCAAACGGCCATAACTTCTGGCTCGTTAAGAGTTATGGGAGCCACAACCTGTCAAAACGAACGCCTCGATGAGTTGTACGGCTTTGACTGCTTTCAGCCGTCAACGGATAGATTAATGCCCAAAAAGGATAACCCGAATCTCAATCGGGTCTCGTAAGTTTTTTACCCTTCGTTTTTTCGACACGTGGATTTTTACCGTAAAACAGGATTACTGTAACGACCCGTATTTTACGTATCGACAAATCGTAGAATTTGTATGTCGTTAGTGTTGTTTGTGTTGCCTCTAGCTTGAGTCGTTTAGAAGTTAACCCGAGTGCAAGAGTTGAGTCATGACCGACTCATAGGATAGGTCGTGCACAAGCTACGACTTAAATAAGTTGACCGACTCATAGATAAGTCGTAGACGACTTAAGGGTATGTGACCGAGTCAAGAGGAGGAAACGACTCATGGTCTATGCCGAGTCAGTGGGTTGGCATGTTAGAATTAGGACCGACTCATAGAGTGACCGAGTTAACAGGTAGACAACGACTCATAGTGGTGGACGAGTCAGTAGGAAGACCGACTCATAGGAGTTACCGGGTTATAGCTTAAGTCGTGGGTGAGTTAGTGGCTTAAGGCTTGGCAGTATGTTGATGAGTCGGTGAGGCCATAGGTCGTGAGTCGGCATCGTAGTTGAGTCGGCTAGGGCTTAGGTCGGCACTTGTATTGAGTCGTAAGTCGGCTAAGAGTTTTGGGCAGGCCGTGTGTTAGGTCGTGAGTCGGTAGGTGCGCAGAGTGTTAGGTCGCGTGCATGTTTTAGGCAGTATTGGTTAGGTGGTTGAGTCGGCAGGTTCTTGAGTCGGCAAGGTTAGGTCGTGGACGACTCATGTTAGGTCGGCGGCGACTCAAGGGGGCAGCGACTCAGGGGGAATTCAGCCTATAAATAGAGGGGTTTGGCTCACTTTTTGGCACCGGTTTTTGAAGCGACGAAGTGCTGCCATTTTGAAGACTCGACTACAACATTTCTTCATCTTCTTTTCTCCATTCCAATCTAATTCTAACATCCATCCAAGATCGAAGATCGAGTTTGAAGATTCAAGCGCCAAAGTTGAAGATCTTCATCCATTTGAGCTAGATTTCATCGATTGAAGCGAGATATTGCCGGATCAAGCCTTGATCTCCGCTGTCCAGATCTGAAGTGTTTAGTTTTCATAGTGTTTGGGTGATTTGGTGAGTGGTAGTTATCTCTCACGCGGATCCAAAGGAGTATATTGGATTGGTGACTTGTTGGAGTGTTGTAGTTAGAGATTTCATGCATTTTTCTTAGATCCAAGTGTAGATCCATGGTTTTTGAATATGTTTACTTATGCAAGTTCATTTAACAAGTATTAGGGACAAAACCCATGTTTTATATTTGATAGATCTATGTTAAAAACCTATGAATCATGCATGTTTGACTTATGCTCATTTATTTACGAAATTGCCATTATGGTTAATATTGCTTATTAGATCTTGTTTGAATGATTGATTGCTTGAATGTATGATTGATTTGATTGTTTCCAAGTAGCTAGTAGTTGATTTGGAACAACATGATTGAAGATGATTCAAAAGCCACGGAAGAAGGCTCTTGAATGGTGAAAGCTGCTTAAGGCATATGTAGCGGATGTTGAAGCTCATATGTATGGATTGGATGATGTTGAGATGGAACTTTGCCATGGTGCGATGAGGCAAACCATGTTGTTGAGTTGAGACTTTGCTTTGATGCGATGAAGCGAAGTATGATGTGAGTCTTGGCTTAATCCAGGCAGGGATCATTCCAAGCAGGTTGATAACTTGAAGGGTAGTTCAAGTTGGTTGATAATGGATTGTTCAAGAGGTAGCTTGAGCTTGTATGAGGATAGTCGTCAAGAAGGATGGCTAGGAGGCTTGGATCTCATCGTTGTTGAAGGTTCTAGCATGCTCAAAAGCAAGAGTACATGGGGCGCCCATAACGACTACAGGTAGGTAGTCGGGACACCCAAAAGACTACAGGTAGGTAGTTGAGTACTCTGGGCAAAGTAGATAAGTCCTAGGCACAAGGCAGTGTGCGGAGTTATGTCTAGAACCGGGGTTACCATTAGCCCTTGACAGATGGTCATTCAACTAACGGTGAAATCGAGGCAAGGATAACAGTGATAGCCAGAGTCATGGGTGTTTGGTTGTATTATCATTCGGCTTCAAGAGCGGTGTTTTCTGGGTGCTTATCCGATCTTGGTTTAGGCCTTGGGGGTTTGTATTTGGAAAACATCGTTCTTGACTCGAGTAGTTATTGTTTTACTTTAATTGTCTATGTTGTTATGCTTGCTTCTCCTTAGTGTATGTCTGCGGGCTATCACTGTAGAAAGAGATGGAGTGGGATGGTTTGGTTCCTATTCCTTTTATCCTTTATGCTCTTTTGGTATGTTTGATAGTTAATTTACTGCTCACTAAGACTTCGTCTGACTCAAGGTTTTATGTCTCCTCTTATTACCTTGGGCTGTTCATCCATGTTGGGATGGGCAGACTAGGTAGCAGGTGACAGGTGCTGTTCTTGGAGTTCTTCGCTGATGATGACGAAGACGAGTAGGAGGCTATGCATATTATTTCTTACTATATGTACTGGGTATCCGCTGCTGTATTTGATTGAGTGTTATGTAGTGAGGCCTTGATGTATGGATGATTCATGTTTGTATAAAACTACTGTGGTGCTTATATGATGATTTTCTGTTATGAAGCTTCACTATATATATTTCTCTATTGTATTTTATCCATGCGCTGTGAGTAGTACGATAGAGTTTGTTGTTTTATCTACCCTGACTATCGTCCATGGCTACCTGGCACGCCTTTCAGCGCATTATTCCCTTGTTTTGGTGCGGGAGTCATGGGCGGTCGTCACATTTGGTATCAGAGCCTTGGTTAATCGATTTTAGCCAACGCTCGCTGACGTAACTACGTATGAGAGACGTAATTGTATTTTGTTGGATGATTACTATATATAATATAGTAGCTTAGAAGGATTTGAACTCCTTATGTAGTTGTTTCTTAAGGTGTTCTAATCATTCCTTTTTACAGATATTAAGGATGAGTCGAAGTGAGAGACAAGCTGCGAGGGATAGCCGTGCTGCTAGAGAAGCTGTTGATTATGCTCCTATGTTTGAGGCCATGATGACTTCAATCATGAGGAGGATACCAACTTCAGGATCATCTGTGGATGTGGGAGTTCAAGTTCAAGCTCCAAGACCAGTGGATTTTGCCAAGCTCTGTAAGGATTATATTGCTCTTGGAGGGAAGGTTTTCTTAGGGACGGAATCGACTATTGAAGTGCAGAGATGGGTTGATGCTTGCCGAAGAATCTTTGGTGACTTAGGGATTGAGGATGCAACCAAGAGGAAGCTTGCATCGAGACAGCTTCAGGGAAGAGCTGCTGATTGGTGGAATTCTATCACCATAGATACTCCGGAAGAAGAGATTACTTGGGAGCAATTCCAAGTTAGATTTGAAGCTAAGTTCATCTCTACTGCTCAGAAATCGGTCTTGTTTAAGAGGTTTGTGGAGCTCAAGCAAGGTGGGAGGCCTGTTCTTGAGTATATTTCTGAGTTTGAAGCTTTGTCTAAGTATGCCAGATCGTACATTGATTCTCCCTATCAGAAGAATGAAAAGTTTGTGACTGGTCTGGATGCTTATCTTGGGAGGCAGTTAGTGGATCATTTGGACGATCCGTTTGAGAAGCTTGTGGAGAAAGCTCTTAGGCACGAGAGTTTGTTTCCTAAGGAAAGTTGGAGTTTTACGGTAAAACAGGATTACCGTGGCTGGCCTTCGATTTACCATCGCTGGAGAGTGGTGCACCATGGTACTGTTCTGTTTCAAATCCATGCACACATTTCTAAAAGTCGTACGGCACTGTTTCGCCATTTCGGACGGATGTTGCTCTTGCACCGTGGATGTTGCACCCTGTAGATATCGATTATTTGGACGGCCATAACTTTTGGCTCGTTTAGAGTTACGGGAGGCACAACCTGTCAAAACGAAGGCCTCGATGAGTTCTACGGCTTTTACAGCTTTTAGCCGTCAACGGATAGATTAATGCCCAAAAAAGACAACCCGAATCTCAATCGGGTCTCGTAAGTTTTTTACCCTTCGTTTTTTCGACACGTGGATTTTTACGGTAAAACAGGATTACCGTGGCTGGCCTTCGATTTACCATCGCTGGAGAGTGGTGCACAATGGTACTGTTTCGTTTCAAATTCGTGCACGCATTTCTAAAAGTCGTACGGCACTGTTTCGCCATTTCGGACGGATGTTGCACCTTGCACCGTGGATGTTGCACCCTGTAGATATCGATTATTCGGACGGCCATAACTTCTGGCTCGTTTAGAGTTACGGGAGCCATAACTTGTCATAACGAAGGCCTCGATGAGTTATACGGCTTTGACAGCTTTCAGCCGTCAACGGATAGATTAATGCCCAAAAAGAACAACCCGAATCTCAATCGGGTCTCGTAAGTTTTTTACCCTATGATTTTTTGACACGTGGATTTTTACGGTAAAACGGGATTACGGTGGCTGGCCTTCGATTTACCATCGCTGGACAGTGGTGCACCATGGTACTGTTCTGTTTCAATTCCATTCATGCATTTCTAAAAGTCGTACGGCACTGTTTCACCATTTCGGACGGATGTTGCACCTTGCACCGTGGATGTTGCACCCTATAGATATCGATTATTCGGACGGCCATAACTTCTGGCTCGTTTAGAGTTACGGGAGCCATAACCTGTCAAAACGAAGGCCTCGATGAGTTCTACGGCTTTGACAGCTTTCAGTTGTCGACGGATAGATTAATTCCCAAAAAGGATAACCCGAATCTCAATCGGGTCTCGCAAGTTTTTTACCCTTCGTTTTTTCGACACGTGGATTTTTACGGTAAAACAGGATTACCGTGGCCCGTCTCCGACTTCCCATCACTCGAGAGTGGTGCACCATGGCACTATTCCGTTTCAAATCCATGCATGCATTTCTAAAAGTCGTACGGCACTGTTTCACCATTTCGGACGGATGTTGCACCTTGCACCGTGGATGTTGCACCCTGTAGATATCGATTATTCGGACGGCCATAACTTCTGGCTCGTTTAGAGTTACAGGAGCCATAACCTATCAAAACAAAGGCCTCGATGAGTTCTATGGTTTTGACAGCTTTCAGCCATCAACGGATAGAATAATGCCCAAAAAGGACAACCCGAATCTCAATCGGGTCTCGTAAGTATTTTACCCTTCATTTTTTCTACACGTGGATTTTTACGGTAAAATAGGATTACCGTGGCCCGTCTTCGACTTCCCATCGCTGGAGAGTGGTGCACTATGGTATTGTTCCGTTTCAAATCCATGCATGCATTTCTAAAAGTCGTACGGCACTGTTTCGCCATTTCGGACGGATGTTGCACCTTGCACCGTGGATGTTGCACCCTATAGATAACGATTATTTGGACGGCCATAACTTCTGGCTCGCTTAGAGTTACGGGAGCCATAGCATGTCAAAATGAAGGCCTCGATGAGTTCTACGACTTTGACGGCTTTCAGCCGTCAACGGATAGATTAATGCCCAAAAAGGACAACCCGAATCTCAATCGGGTCTCGTAAGTGTTTTACCCTTCGTTTTTTCGACACTTGGATTTTTACGGTAAAACAGGATTACCGTGGCTGGCCTTCGATTTACCAACGCTGGAGAGTGGTGCACCATGGTACTGTTCCGTTTCAAATCCATGCACGCATTTCTAAAAGTCGTACGACACTGTTTCGCCATTTCGGACGGATGTTGCACCTTGCACCGTGGATGTTGCGCCCTGTAGATATCGATTATTCGGACGGCCATAACTTCTGGCTTGTTTAGAGTTACGGGAGCCATAACCTGTCAAAACGAAGGCCTCGATGAGTTCTACGGCATTGACGGCTTTCAGCCGTCAACGGATAGATTAATGCCCAAAAAGGACAACCCGAATCTCAATCGGGTCTCGTAAGTTTTTTACCCTATGATTTTTCGACACGTGGATTTTTACGGTAAAACGGGATTATGGTGGCTGGCCTTCGATTTACCATCGCTGGACAGTGGTGCACCATGGTACTGTTCCGTTTCAAATCCATTCATGCATTTCTAAAAGTCGTACGACACTGTTTGGCCATTTCGGACGGATGTTGCACCTTGCACCGGGATGTTGCACCTTGCACCGGGATGTTGCACCCTGTAGATATCGATTATTCGGACGGCCATAACTTCTGGCTCGTTTAGAGTTACGGGAGCCATAACCTGTCAAAACGAAGGCCTCGATGAGTTCTACGGCTTTGACATCTTTCAGTCGTCAGCGGATAGATTAATGCCCAAAAAGAGCAACCCGAATCTCAATCGGGTCTCGTATGTTTTTTACCCTTCATTTTTTCGACACGTGTATTTTTACGGTAAAATGGGATTACCGTGGCCCGTCTTCGACTTCCCATCACTGGAGAGTGGTGCACCATGGTACTGTTTCGTTTCATATCCATGCACGCATTTCTAAAAGTCGTACGGCACTGTTTCGCCATTTCGGACGGATGTTGCACCTTGCATCGTGGATGTTGCACCCTGTAGATATTGATTATTCAAACGGCCATAACTTCTAGCTCGTGTCGAGTTACGGGAGTCATAACCTGTCAAAATGAAGGCCTTGATGAGTTCTACGGCTTTGATAGCTTTCAGCCGTCAACGGATAGATGAATGCCCAAAAAGGACAACCCGAATCTCAATCGGGTCTCGTAAGTTTTTTACCCTTCGTTTTTTCGACACGTGGATTTTTACGGTAAAACAGGATTACCCTGGCTGGCCTTCGATTTACCATCGTTGGAGAGTGGTGCACCATGGTACTGTTCCGTTTCAAATCCATGCACGCATTTCTAAAAGTCGTATGTAACTGTTTCGCTATTTCGGACGGATGTTGCACCTTGCACCGTGCACCGTGGATGTTGCACCCTGTATATATCGATAATTCGGACGGCCATAACTTCTGGCTCGTTTAGAGTTACGGGAGCCATAACCTGTCAAAACGAAGGCCTCGATGAGTTCTACGGCTTTGACAGCTTTCAGCTGTCAACGGATAGATTAATGCCCAAAAAGGAAAACCCGAATCTCAATCGGGTCTCGTAAGTTTTTTACCCTATGATTTTTCGACACGTGGATTTTTATGGTAAAACGGGATTATGGTGGCTGGCCTTCGATTTACCATCGCTGGACAGTGGTGCACCATGGTACCGTTCCATTTCAAATCCATTCACGCATTTCTAAAAGTCGTACGGCACTGTTTCGCCATTTCGGATGGATGTTGCACCTTGCACCGTGGATGTTGCACCATGTAGATATCGATTATTCGGACGGCCATAACTTCTGGCTCGTTTAGAGTTACGGGAGCCATAACCTATCAAAACGAAGGCCTCGATGAGTTCTACGGCTTTGACAGCTTTCAGTCGTCAACGGATAGATTAATGCACAAAAAGGACAACCCAAATCTCAATCAGGTCTCGTAAGTTTTTTACCCTTTGTTTTTTCGACACGTGTATTTTTACGGTAAAACGGGATTACCGTGGCCCGTCTTCCACTTCCCATCACTGGAGAGTGGTGCACCATGGTTGTAACGGCCCATATTTTTACGGATCGAAACATTGTTAAACTATATGCATTAAGTTGTTAGTTGTATTAAGTCGTTCTGAGTTGAGTCGGCGCTTAAGTTTAAGTCGCGTGATGGTTAACTCCTGTGGAAGTTAGCTTAGGTCGTGTGAGCGAGTTATGGGTTTCTGACCGACCTAAGTGTCGACCGAGTTAAGATAGTATGCGACCTAAGGAGATAATAATTAGCCGACTTAAGGAACTAGTGGCATAAAGGAGCGACTTAGGAGTTACCGACCTAAGAGGGGTAAGGTCGTGTGACAGTTAGGTCAGTGGGATTATGGGAACGACCTAAGGAGGTTAGCGGGTTGGTGTCTAATGGCTTAAGGAGATAGCGACTTAATGGAATTAGCGGCTTATAGGGACTAACGACTTAAGTATTGACTGGTTTAAGAGCAGACTGACCTATAGGAGCCAACGATTTAAAGGACCTAAGGCTTAAATCGTACACGACTTATGGTGATAGCGTGTGTAGTTAAGTCGTGGACGGGTTAGGGTACAGGTCGTAGGTCGTTTAGATGCTGTGATGGTGTTAGGTCGGCAGTATAGATGAGTCGTTAGGTCGGTCATGTGATTAAGGCTTGGGGAGTTGGGTCGGCCTCTCCGATGAGTCGTAGGTCGTAACTCGTGTTTTAGTTAGGTCGCGCATAGGATAAGTCATTTGGTCCTGTGTGTGGTCGTAGTACCATTTGAGTCGTGGGAAGCGCTAAGCCGTTAAGTCGTGAGTCGGCAATATAGTTAAGTCGCTAGGTCGTGTAAGTCTTTAGGTTGTATAGGTGATAAGTCGTTCGAAGGCTTGGGTCGTTAGGGGCTTGAGTCGTGGGTCGTAGGCTTTGATGAGTCGTGGACGACTAAAAGAGGCGACCGACTCAGGGGGATTTCTGCCTATAAATAGAAGGGGTTCGTCTCACTTTTTGGCACCGGATTTTGAAGCGACGAAGTGCTGCCATTTTTGGAGCTCGACTACAACACTTCTTCACTTCTTTTCTCCACTCTAATCTAGTGATTCCTTCCATCTAAATTGAAGATCAAATCGAAGATCCAAGAGCCAAAGTTGAAGATCTCCATCCTTTGAAGAGAGATTTCATCGTTTGAAGCGAAGCTTTGGAGGATCAAGCTTGATTCCTTGCTGTCCAGATCTGAAGTTGTTATCTTTTGAGGTGTTTAGGTGATTCGGTGAGTGGTAGTTATCTCTCACACGGACCCAAGGGAGTATATTGGATCGGTGGCTTGTTTGTGTGTTAAAGATAGTGATTTCTTGCATTTTCCCTAAGTCTGCATGTAGATCTATTGTTCATGAAGTTTTGACATTCTATTTTACTACATGTTCACTTATGCAAGTTCATTCATCAAGTTGTAGAGATATTGTTCATAATTCATGCTTGTTAGAATGCATTTTAGATTTGGACTCTTTATTTATGAAATTGCCATTATTGTTGTAATTGTTTATTTAGATCTTGTTTGAATGATTGATTGCTTGGATTAATGTTTGATTTGATTGATTAGTTGATCGATAACTTGATTTGGGCAAGTTCGTCGAAGATGATTCAAAAGCTAAGTGGAAAGGCTCTTGAATAAGGAAAGCTGCTGGTGGCATATGAAGCGGGTGTCGAAGCTCATATGGATAGATTTGACGATGATGTTGAGATGGGACTTTGCCATGATGCGATGAGGCAAACCATGATGTTGAGATGGGACTCTGCTATGATGCGATGAGGTAAAGTATGATGTGAGAAAGCCTTGGTTTAATCCAGACGGGGTCATTCCAAGCATGTTGATAACTCGATGATGCGATTCGAGTGGGTTGATAATGGTGGGCTCGAAAGGCGCTTGGGCTAGTATGAGAATAGTCGTCGAGGAGGATGACTAGGAGGCTAAGATTTCATCGTTATTGAAGGTTCTAGCATGCTCAAAGCAAGAGTACGTTGGGACGGGCTGCGACGACGTCTCAGGCATGGGCTGCGACGACGTGCTAGTACTCTGGGTAGTTGCGAAAATTCCTAGGCACGGGCTGCAACGACGTGCGGAGTTATGTCTAGAACCGGGGTTACCATTAGCCCTTGACAGGCGGTCATTCAACTAACGGTGATATCGAGGAAATGATAACAGTAATAGCCGGAGTCATGGATGTTTGATTGTATCATCATTCGGCCTCAAGAGCGGTATTTTTGGAGTGCTTATCTGATCTTGGTTTAGGCCTTGGGGGTTTGTACTTGGAAAACATCGACCTTGACTCGAGTGATAATTACTTTACTTTAAATGTCTGCTTTGTTATGCTTGCTTCTGCTTAGTGGGTTTGGGGGCTATCACTGTAGAATGAGGTGGAGTGGGATGGTTGAGTTCCTATTCCTTTTATCCTTTATGCTCTTTTGACATGTTTGATAGTTAATTTACTGCTCACTAAGACTGTTGTCCGACTCAAGGTTTTATGTTCAACTCTTATTACCTTGGGCTGTTCATCCATGTTGGGATGGGCAGACTAGGTAGCAGGTGACAGGTGCTGTTCTTGACTACCAACGCTGTTAATGACGAAGACGAGCTGGAGGATTTTACATATTGTTTTCTTACTATATGTAATGGGTGTTTCCGCTGTTTGTATATTCTCTGAGTGATATATAGTGAGGCTTGATGTATTGACTTTGCTGATTGTTGTATCAAACCATTAGAGTTTATATGATGAGATTCTGTTATATGAAGCTTCACTATGTATATTTTCTATTGTATTTTGTCCATGCGCTGTGAGTAATGCGATAGACTTTTCTGTGTTTACCTTACCCTGACTATCGTCCATGGCTACCTGGCACACCTTTCAGCGCACCATTTCCTTGTTTTCTTGCGGGAGTCATGGGCGGTCGTCACATTACTGTTCCGTTTCATATCCATGCACGCATTTCTAAAAGTCGTACGGCACTGTTTCGCCATTTCGGACGGATGTTGCACCTTGCACCGTGGATGTTGCACCCTGTAGATATTGATTATTCAAACGGCCATAACTTCTGGCTCATTTAGAGTTACGGGAGCCATAACCTGTCAAAATGAAGGCCTCGATGAGTTCTATGGCTTTGACAGCTTTCAGCAGTCAACGGATAGATTACTGCCAAAAAAGGACAACCCGAATCTCAATCGGGTCTCGTAAGTTTTTTACCCTTCATTTTTTCAACACGTGGATTTTTACGGTAAAACAGGATTACGGTTGCTGGCCTTCGATTTACCATCGTTGGACAGTGGTGCACCATGGTACTGTTCCGTTTCAAATCCATGCACGCATTTCTAAAAGTAGTACGACACTGTTTCACCATTTCGGACGGATGTTGCACCTTGCACCGTGGATGTTGCACCCTGTAGATATCGATTATTCGGACGGCCATAACTTCTGGCTCGTTTAGAGTTACAGGAGGCATAAACTGTCAAAACGAAGTCCTCGATGAGTTCTACGGCTTTGACAGGTTTCAGCCGTCAACGGATAGATTAATGCCGAAAAAGGACAACCCGAATCTCAATCGGGTCTCGTAAGTTTTTTACCCTTCGTTTTTTCGACACGTGGATTTTTACGGTAAAACAGGATTACTGTGGCAGGCCTTCGATTTACCATCGCTGCAGAGTGGTGCACCATTGTACTATTCCGAGTCAAATCCATGCACGCATTTCTAAAAGTCGTACGGCACTGTTTCGCCATTTCGGACGGATGTTGCACCTTGCGCCGTGGATGTTGTACCCTGTAGATATCGATTATTCGGACGGCCATAACTTCTGGCTCGTTTAGAGTTACGGGAGCCATAACCTGTCAAAACGAAGGCCTCGATGAGTTCTACGTCTTTGACAGCTTTCAGCCGTCAACGGATAGATTAATGCCCAAAAAGGACAACCCGAATCTCAATCGGGTCTCGTAAGTTTTTTACCCTTCGTTTTTTCGACACGTGGATTTTTACGGTAAAACAGGATTACCGTGGCCCGTCTTCGACTTCCTATCACTGGAGAGTGGTGCACCTGGTACTGTTCCGTTTCAAATCCATGCACGCATTTCTAAAAGTCGTACGGCACAGTTTCGCCATTTCGGACGGATGTTGCGCCTGCACCGTGGATGTTGCGCCTTGTAGATATCGATTATTCGGACGGCCAAAACTTCTGGCTCGTTTAGAGTTACGGGAGCCATAACCTGGAAAAACGAAGGCCTCGATGAGTTCTATGGCTTTGACAGCTTTCAGCCGTCAATGGATAGTTTAATGCCTAAAACGGACAACCCGAATCTAAATCGGGTCTACTAAGTTTTTTACCCTTCGTTTTTTCGACACGTGCATTTTTACGGTAAAACAGGATTACGGTGGCTGGTCTTCAATTTACCATCGCTGGAGAGTGGTGCACCACGGTACTGTTCCGTTTCAAATCCATGCACGCATTTCTAAAAATCGTACGGCACTGTTTCGCCATTTCGGACGGATGTTGCACCTTGCACCGTGGATGTTGCACCCTGTAGATATCGATTATACGGACGACCATAACTTCTGGCTCGTTTAGAGTTACGGGAGCCACAACCTGTCAAAACGAAAGCCTCGATGAGTTCTACGGCTTTGATAGCTTTCAGCCATCAACGGATAGATTAATGCCGAAAAAGGACAACCCGAATCTCAATCGGGTCTCGTAAGTTTTTTACCCTTCGTTTTTTCGACACGTGGATTTTTACGGTAAAACAGAATTACCGTTGCTGGCCTTCGATTTACCATCGTTGGAGTGGTGCACCATGGTACTATTCCGTTTCAAATCCATGCACGCATTTCTAAAAGTTGTATGGCACTGTTTCGCCATTTCGGACGGATGTTGCACCTTGCACCGTGGATGTTGCACCTTGTAGATATCGATTATACGGACGACCATAACATCTTTCTCGTTTAGAGTTACGGGAGCCACAACCTGTCAAAACGAAGGCCTAGATTAGTTCTACGGCTTTGACTTCTTTCAGTCGTCCACGGATAGTTTAATGCCCAAAAAGGACAACCCGAATCTCAATCGGGTCTCGTAAGTTTTTTACCCTTCATTTTTTCGACACGTGGATTTTTACGGTAAAACAGGATTACCGTGGCTGGCCTTCAATTTACCATCGCTGGAGAGTGGTGCACCATGGTACTGTTCCGTTTCAAATCCATGCACGCATTTCTAAAAGTCGTACGGCACTGTTTCGCCATTTCGGACGGATGTTGCACCTTGCACCGTGGATGTTGCACCCTGTAGATATCGATTATTCGGACGACCATAACTTCTGGCTCGTTTAGAGTTACGGGAGCCATAACCTGTCAAAACGAAGACCTCAATGAGTTCTACGGCTTTGACAGCTTTCAGTCGTCAACGGATTGATTAATGCCCAAAAAGGACAACCCGAATCTCAATCGGGTCTCGTAAATTTTTTACCCTTCGTATTTTCGACACGTGTATTTTTACGGTAAAACAGGATTACCGTGGCCCGTCTTCGACTTTCCATCACTAGAGAGTGGTGCACCATGGTACTGCTCTGTTTCAAATCCATGCATGCATTTCTAAAAGTCGTACGGCACTGTTTCGCCATTTCGGACGGATGTTGCACCTTGCACCGTGGATGTTGCACTCTATAGATATCGATTATTCGGACGACCAAAACTTCTGGCTCGTTTAGAGTAACGGGAGCCATAACCTGGAAAAACGAAGGCCTCGATGAGTTCTATGGCTTTGACAGCTTTCAGCCGTTAATGGATAGATTAATGCCCAAAACGGACAACCCGAATCTCAATCGGGTCTAGTACGTTTTTTACCCTTCGTTTTTTCGACACGTGCATTTTTACGGTAAAACAGGATTACGGTGGCGGGTCTTCAATTTACCATCGCTGGAGAGTGGTGCACCACGGTATTGTTCCATTTCAAATCCATGCACGCATTTCTAAAAATCGTACGGCACTGTATCGCCATTTCGGACGGATGTTGCACCTTGCACCGTGGATGTTGCACCTTGCACCGTGGATGTTGCACCCTGTAGATATCGATTATACGGACGACCATAACTTCTGGCTCGTTTAGAGTTACGGGAGCCACAACCTGTCAAAACGAAAGCCTCGATGAGTTCTACGGCGTTGATAGCTTTCGGCCATCAACGGATAGATTAATGCCCAAAAATGACAACCCGAATCTCAATCGGGTCACGTAAGTTTTTTACCCTTCGTTTTTTCGACACGTGGATTTTTACGGTAAAACAGGATTACCGTGGCCCGTCTTCGACTTTCCATCACTAGAGAGTGGTGCACCATGGTACTGCTCTGTTTCAAATCCATGCACGCATTTCTAAAAGTCGTACGGCACTGTTTCGCCATTTCGGACGGATGTTGCACCTTGCACCGTGGATGTTGCACTCTATAGATATCGATTATTCGGACGGCTAAAACTTCTGGCTCGTTTAGAGTTACGGGAGCCATAACCTGGCAAAACGAAGGCCTCGATGAGTTCTATGGCTTTGACAGCTTTCAGCCGTTAATGGATAGATTAATGCCCAAAACGGACAACCCGAATCTCAATCGGGTCTAGTAAGTTTTTTACCCTTCGTTTTTTCGACACGTGGATTTTTACGGTAAAACAGGATTACCGTGGCCCGTCTTCGACTTCCCATCACTGGAGAGTGGTGCACCATGGTACTGTTCCGTTTCAAATCCATGCACGTATTTCTAAAAGTCCTACGACATTGTTTTACCACTTCGGACGGATGTTGCACCATGCACCGTGGATGTTGCACCCTTAGATATCGATTATTCGGACTGCCATAACTTCTGGCTCATTTAGAGTTATGGGAGAAATAACCTGCCAAAACGAAGGCCTCGATGAGTTCTACGGCTTTGAAATCTTTCAGCCGTCAACGGATAGATTAATGCCCAAAAAGGACAAACAGAATCTTAATCGGGTCTCGTAAGTTTTTTACCCTTCGTTTTTTCGACACGTGGATTTTTACGGTAAAACAGGATTACCGTGGCCCGTCTTCGACTTACCATCGCTGGAGAGTAGTGCACCATGGTTTCCGTTTCAAATCCATGCACACATTTCTAAAAGTCGTACGGCACTATTTTGCCATTTCGGACGGATGTTGCACCTTGCACCGTGGATGTTGCACCCTGTAGATATCGATTATTCGGACGGCCATAACTTCTGGCTCGTTTAGAGTTACGGGAGCCATAACATGTCAAAATGAAGGCCTCGATGAGTTCTACGGCTTTGACAGGTTTCAGCCGTCAACGGATAGATTAATGCCCAAAAAGGACAAACCGAATCTCAATCGGGTCTCGTAAGTTTTTTACCCTTCGTTTTTTCGACACGTGGATTTTTACGGTAAAACAGGATTACCGTGGCCCGTCTTCGACTTTCCATCGCTGGAGAGTGGTGCACCAACCTCGTTTAGAGTTACGGGAGTGTTTCGCCATTTCGGACGGCACCGTTTCGCCATTTCGGACGGATGTTGCACCTTGCACCGTGGATGTTGCACCCTGTAGATATCGATTATACGGACGGCCATAACTTCTGGCTCGTTTAGAGTTACAGGAGCCATAACCTGTCAAAACGAAAGCCTCGATGAGTTCTACGGTTTTGACAACTTTCAGCCGTCAATGGATAGATTAATGCCCTAAAAGGACAACCCGAATCTCAATCGGGTCTCGTAAGCTTTTTACCCATCGTTTTTTCGACACGTGGATTTTTACGGTAAAACAGGATTACCGTGACCCGTCTTCGACTTACCGTCACTGGAGAGTGGTGCACCATGGTACTGTTCTGTTTCAAATCCATGCACGCATTTCTAAAGGTTGTACGACACTGTTTCGCCATTTCGGACGGATGTTGCACCTTGCACCGTGGTTGTTGCACCCTGTAGATATCGATTATTCAAATGGCAATAACTTCTGGCTCGTTTAGAGTTACGGGAGCCATAACCTGTCAAAACGAAGGCCTCGATGAGTTCTACGGCTATGAAAGCTTTCAGCCGTCAACGGATAGATTAATGCCCAAAAAGGACAACCCGAATCTCAATCGGGTCTCGTAAGTTTTTTACCCTTCGTTTTTTCGACACGTGGATTTTTACGGTAAAACAGGATTACCGTGGCCCGTCTTCGACTTCCCATCGCTGGAGAGTGGTGCACCACGGTACTGTTCCGTTTCAAATCCATGCACGCATTTCTAAAAGTCGTACGACACTGTTTCGCCATTTCGGACGGATGTTGCACCTTGCACCGTGGATGTTGCACCATGTAGATATCGATTATTCGGACGGCCATAACTTCTGGCTCATTTAGAGTTACGGGAGCCATAACCTGTCAAAACGAAGGCCTCGATGAGTTCTACGGCTTTGACACCTTTCAGTCGTTAACGGATAGATTAATGCCCAAAAAGGACAACCCGAATCTCAATCGGGTCTCGTAAGTGTTTTACCCTTCGTTTTTTCGATACGTGTATTTTTACGGTAAAACGGGATTACCGTGGCCCGTCTTCGACTTCCCATCACTGGAGAGTGGTGCACCATGGTACTGTTCCGTTTCATATCCATGCACGCATTTATAAAAGTCGTACGGCAATGTTTCGCCATTTCGGACGGATGTTGCACGTTGCACCGTGGATGTTGCACCCTGTAGATATTGATTATTCAAACGGTCATAATTTCTGGACAGTGGTGCACCATGGTACTATTCTGTTTCAGATCGATGCACGCATTTCTAAAGGTCGTACGACACTGTTTCACCATTTCGGACGGATTTTGCACCCTGCACCGTGGATGTTGCACCCTGTAGACATCGATTATTCGGACGGCCATAACTTCTGGCTCGTTTAGAGTTACAGGAGCCACAACCTGTCAAAACGAAGGCCTCGATGAGTTCTAATTCGTGCACAATGGTACTGTTTCGTTTCAAATTCGTGCATGCATTTCTAAAAGTCGTACGGCACTGTTTCGCCATTTCGGACGGATGTTGCACCTTGCACCGTGGATGTTGCACCCTGTAGATATCGATAATTCGGACGGCCATAACTTCTGGCTCGTTTAGAGTTACGGGAGCCATAACTTATCATAACGAAGGCCTCGATGAGTTCTACGGCTTTGACAGCTTTCAGCCGTCAACGGATAGATTAATGCCCAAAAAGGACAACCCGAATCTCAATCGGGTCTCGTAAGTTTTTTACCCTTCGTTTTTTCGACACGTGGATTTTTACGGTAAAACAGGATTACTGTGGCTGGCCTTCGATTTACCATCGCTGGAAAGGGGTGCACCATGGTACTATTCTGTTTCAAATACATGCATGCATTTCTAAAAGTCGTACGGCACTGTTTTGCCATTTCGGACGGATGTTGCACCTTGCACCGTGGATGTTGCACCCTGTAGATATCGATTATTCGGACGGCCATAATTTCTGGCTCGTTTAGAGTTACGGGAGCCATAACCTGTCAAAACGAAGGCCTCGATGAGTTCTACCGCTTTGACCGCTTTCAGCCGTCAACGGATAGATTAATGCCCAAAAAGGACAACCCGAATCTCAATCGGGTCTCGTAAGTTTTTTACCCTTCGTTTTTTCGACACGTGGATTTTTATGGTAAAATAGGATTACCGTGGCCCATCTTCGACTTCTCATCACTGGAGAGTGGTGCCCATGGTACTGTTCCATTTCAAATCCATGCACGCATTTCTAAAAGTCGTACGGCACTGTTTCGCCATTTCGGACGGATGTTGCACCTTGCACCGTGGATGTTGCACTCTGTAGATATCGATTATTCGGACGGCCAAAACTTCTGGCTCGTTTAGAGTTGCGGGAGCCATAACCTGGCAAAACGAAGGCCTCGTTGAGTTCTGTGGCTTTGACAGCTTTCAGCCGTCAATGGATAGATTAATGACCAAAGCGGACAACCCGAATCTCAATCGGGTCTAGTAAGTTTTTTACCCTTCGTTTTTTCGACACGTGCATTTTTACGGTAAAACAGGATTACGGTGGCTGGTCTTCGATTTACCATCGCTGGAGAGTGGTGCACCATGGTACTGTTCCATTTCAAATCCATGCACGCATTTCTAAAAATCGTACGGCACTGTTTCGCCATTTCGGACGGATGTTGCACCTTGCACCGTGGATGTTGCACCCTGTAGATATCGATTATACGGACGACCATAACTTCTGGCTCGTTTAGAGTTACGGGAGCCACAACCTGTCAAAACGAAGGCCTCGATGAGTTCTACGGCTTTGACAGCTTTCAGCCGTCAACGGATAGATTAATGCCCAAAAAGGACATCCCGAATCTCAATCGGGTCTCGTAAGTTTTTTACCCTTCGTTTTTTCGACACGTGGATTTTTACGGTAAAACAGGATTACCGTGGCTGGCCTTCGATTTACCATCGCTGGAGAGTGGTGCACCATGGTACTGTTCCGTTTCAAATCCATGCATGCATTTCTAAAAGTTGTACGACACTGTTTCGCCATTTCGGACGGATGTTGCACCTTGCACCGTGGATGTTGCACCCTGTAGATATCGATTATACGGACGACCATAACTTCTTTCTCGTTCAGAGCTACGGGTGCCACAACCTGTCAAAACGAAGGCCTCGATGAGTTCTATGGCTTTGACTGCTTTCAGCCGTCAACGGATAGATTAATGCCCAAAAAGGACAACCCGAATCTCAATCGGATCTCGTAAGTTTTTTACCCTTCATTTTTTCGACACGTGGATTTTTACGGTAAAACAGGATTACCGTGGCTGGCCTTCGATTTACCATCGCTGGAGAGTGATGCACCATGGTACTGTTCCGTATCAAATCCATGCACGCATTTCTAAAAGTCGTACGGCACTGTTTCGCCATTTCGGATGGATGTTGCACCTTGCACCGTGGATGTTGCACCCTGTAGATATCGATTATTCGGACGGCCATAACTTCTGGCTCGTATAGAGTTACGGGAGCCATAACCTATCAAAACGAAGGCCTCGATGAGTTCTACGGCTTTGACAGCTTTCAGTCGTCAACGGATTGATTAATTCCCAAAAAGGACAACCCGAATCTCAATCGGGTCTAGTAAGTTTTTTACCCTTCGTTTTTTTGACACGTGTATTTTTACGGTAAAACAGGATTACCGTGGCTCGTCTTCGACTTCCCATCACTGGAGAGTGGTGCACCATGGTACTGTTTCGTTTCAAATCCATGCACGCATTTCTAAAAGTCATACGACACTGTTTCTCCATTTCGGACGGATGTTGCACCTTGCACCGTGGATGTTGCACCCTGTAGATATCAATTATTCAAACGACCATAAATTCTGGCTCGTTTAGAGTTACGGGAGCCATAACCTGTCAATACGAAGGCCTCGATGAGTTCTACGGCTTTGACAGCTTTCAGCCATCAACGGATAGATTAATGCCCAAAAAGGACAACCCGAATCTCAATCGGGTCTCGTAAGTTTTTTACCCTTTGTTCTTTCGACACGTGGATTTTTACAGTAAAACAGGATTACCGTGGCCCGTCTTCGACTTTCCATCGCTGGTGAGTGGTGCGCCAGGGTACTGTCCCGTTTCAAATCCATGCACGCATTTCTAAAAGTCATACGGCACTGTTTCGCCATTTCAGACGGATGTTGCACCTTTCACCGTGGATGTTGCACCCTGTAGATATCGATAATTCGGACGGCCATAACTTCTGGCTCGTTTAGAGTTACTGGAGCCATAACCTGTCAAAACAAAGGCCTCGATGAGTTTTATGGCTTTGACAGCTTTCAGCCGTCAACGGATAGATTAATGCCCAAAAAGGACAAACCGAATCTCAATCGGGTCTCGTAAGTTTTTTACCCTTCGTTTTTTCGACACGTGGATTTTTACGGTAAAACAGGATTACCGTGGCCCGTCTTCGACTTACCATCGCTAGAGAGTGTTGCACCATGGTACTGTTCCATTTCAAATCCATGCACGCATTTCTAAATGTCGTACGGCACAGTTTCGCCATTTCGGACGGATGTTGCACCTTGCACCGTGGATGTTGCACCCTGTAGATATCGATTATTCGGATGTCCATAACTTCTGACTCGTTTAGTGTTACGGAAGCCATAACCTATCAAAACGAAAGCCTCGATGAGTTCTATGGCTTGGTCAGCTTTTAGCCGTCAACGGATAGATTAATGCCCAAAAAGGACAACCCGAATCTCAATCGGGTCTCGTAAGTTTTTTACCCTTCGTTTTTTCGAATCGTGGATTTTTACGGTAAAACGGGATTACCGTGGCCCGTCTTCGACTTCCCATCGCTGGAGAGCGGTGCACCATGCTACTGTACTGTTTCAAATCCATGCACGCATTTCTAAAAGTCGTACGACACTGTTTCACCATTTCGGACGGATGTTGCACCTTGCACCGTGGATGTTGCACCCTGTAGATATCGATTATTCACACGGCCATAACTTCTGCCTCGTTTAGAGTTACGGGAGCCATAACCTGTCAAAACGAAGGCCTCGATGAGTTCTATGGCTTTGACTGCTTTCAGCCGTCAACGGATAGATTAATGCCCAAAAAGGACAACCCGAATCTCAATCGGGTCTCGTAAGTTTTTTACCCTTCGTTTTTTCGACACGTGGATTTTTACGGTAAAACATGATTACCGTGGCCCGTCTTCGACTTTCTATCGCTGGAGAGTGGTGCACCTGGTACTGTTCCATTTTAAATCCATGCACGCATTTCTAAAAGTCGTACGGCACTGTTTCGCCATTTCGGACGGATGTTGCACCTTGCACCGTGGATGTTGCACCCTGTCGATCTCGATTATTCGGACGGCCAAAACATTTGGCTCGTTTAGAGTTACGGGAGCCATAACCTGGCAAAACAAAGGCCTCGATGATTTCTATGGCTTTGACAGCTTTCAGCCGTCAATGGATAGATTAATGCCCAAAACAGACAACCCGAATCTCAATCGGGTCTAGTAAGTTTTTTACCCTTCGTTTTTTCGACACGTGCATTTTTACGGTAAAACAGTATTACGGTGGCTGGTCTTCGATTTACCATCGCTGGAGAGTGGTGCACCATGGTACTGTTTTGTTTCAAATCCATGCAAGCATTTCTAAAAATCGTACGGCACTGTTTCACCATTTCGGACGGATGTAGCACCTTGCACCGTGGATGTTGCACCCTGTAGATATCGATTATACGGACGACCATAACTTCTGGCTCGTTTAGAGTTACGGGAGCCATAACCTGTCAAAACGAAAGCCTCGATGAGTTCTATGGCTTTGACAGCTTTCAGCCGTCAACGGATAGATTAATGCCCAAAAAGGACAACCCGAATCTCAATCGGGTCTCGTAAGTTTTTTACCCTTCGTTTTTTCGACACGTGGATTTTTACGGTAAAACAGGATTACCGTGGCTGGCCTTCGATTTACCATCGCTGGAGACTGGTGCACCATGGTACTGTTCTATTTCAAATCCATGCACGCATTTCTAAAAGTTGTACGACACTGTTTCTCCATTTCGGACGGATGTTGCACCTTGCACCGTGGATGTTGCACCCTGTAGATATCGATTATACGGACGACCATAACATCTTTCTCGTTTAGAGTTACGGGAGCCACAACCTGTCAAAACGAAGGCCTCGATGAGTTCTACGGCTTTAACTGCTTTCAGTCGTCAACGGATAGATTAATGCCCAAAAAGGACAATCCGAATCTCAATCGGGTCTCGTAAGTTTTTTACCCTTCGTTTTTTCGACACGTGGATTTTTACGGTAAAACAGGATTACCGTGGCTGGCCTTCGACTTTCCATCGCTGGAGAGTGGTGCACCATGGTACTATTCTGTTTCAAATCCATGCACGCATTTCTAAAAGTCGTACGGCACTGTTTCGCCATTTCGGACGGATGTTGCACCTTGCACCGTGGATGTTGCACCCTGTAGATATCGATTATTCGGACGGCCATAACTTCTGGCTCGTTTAGAGTTACGGGAGCCATAACCTGTCAAAACGAACCTCAACGAGTTCTACGGCATTGACAGCTTTCAAGCGTCAACGGATTGATTAATTCCCAAAAAGGACAACCCGAATCTCAATCGGGTCTCGTAAATTTTTTACCCTTCGTTTTTTCGACACGTGTATTTTTACGGTAAAACAGGATTACCGTGGCCCGTCTTCGACTTCCCATCACTGGAGAGTGGTGCACCATGGTACTGTTCTATTTCAAATCCATGCATGCAGTTCTAAAAGTCGTACGACACTGTTTCGCCAATTTGGACGGATGTTGCACCTTGCACCGTGGTTGTTGCACCCTGTAGGTATCGATTATTCAAACGGAAATAACTTCTGGCTCGTTTAGAGTTACGGGAGCCATAACCTGTCAAAACGAAGGCCTCGATGAGTTCTACGACTTTGACGGCTTTCAGCCGTCAACGGATAGATTAATGCCCAAAAAGGACAACCCGAATCTCAATCGGGTCTCGTACGTTTTTACCCTTCGTTTTTTCGACATGTGGATTTTTATGGTAAAACAGGATTACGGTGGCCCGTCTTCGACTTCCCATCGCTGGAGAGTGGTGCACCATGGTACTGTTCCGTTTCAAATCCATGCACGCATTTCTAAAAGTCGTACGGCACTGTTTCGCCATTTTGGACGGATGTTGCACCTTGCACCGTGGATGTTGCACCATATAGATATCGATTATTCAAACGGCCATAACTTCTGGCTCGTTTAGAGTTACGGGAGCCATAACATGTCAAAATGAAGGCCTCGATGAGTTCTACGGCTTTGACAGCTTTCAGCCATCAACGGATAGATTAATGCCCCAAAAGGACAACCTGAATCTCAATCGGGTCTCGTAAGTTTTGTACCCTTCGTTTTTTCGACGCGTGGATTTTTACGGTAAAACAGGATTACCGAGGCTGGCCTTCGATTTACCATCGCTGGAGAGTGGTGCACCATGGTACTGTTCCGTTCAAATCCATGCACGCATTTCTAAAAGTCGTACGACACTGTTTCGCCATTTCGAACGGATGTTGCACCTTGCACCGTGGATGTTGCACCCTGTAGATATCGATTATTCAGACGGCCATAACTTCTGACTCGTTTAGAGTTACGGGAGCCATAACCTGTCAAAACGAAGGCCTCGATGAGTTCTACGGCTTTGACAGCTTTCAGCCATCATCGGATAGATTAATGCCCAAAAAGGACAACACGAATCTCAATCGGGTCTCGTAAGTTTTTTACCCTTCATTTTTTCAACACGTGGATTTTTACGGTAAAACAGGATTACCGTGGCTGGCCGTCGATTTACCATCGCTGGAGAGTGGTGCACCATGGTACTGTTCCGTTCAAATCCATGCACGCATTTCTAAAAGTCGTACGACACTGTTTCGCCATTTCGGACGGATGTTGCACCTTGCACCGTGGATGTTGCACCCTGTAGATATCGATTATTCAGACGGCCATAACTTCTGACTCGTTTAGAGTTACGGGAGCCATAACCTGTCAAAACAAAGGCCTTGATGAGTTCTACGGCTTTGACAGCTTTCAGTCGTCAACGGATAGATTAATACCCAAAAAGGACAACCTGAATATCAATCGGGTCTCGTAAGTTTTTTACCCTTCGTTTTTTCGACACATGGATTTTTACGGTAAAACAGGATTACCTTGGCCCGTCTTCGACTTCCCATCGCTGGAGAGTGGTGCACCATGGTACTGTTCCGTTTCAAATCAATGCACGCATTTCTAAATGTCGTACGACACTGTTTTGCCATTTCGGACGGATGTTGCACCTTGCACCGTGGATGTTGCACCCTGTAGATATCGATTATTCGGGCGGCCATAACTTCTGACTCGTTTAGAGTTACGGGAGCCATAACCTGTCAAAACGAAGGCCTCGATGAGTTCTATGGCTTTGACAGCTTTCAACCATCAAAGGATTGATTAATGCCCAAAAAGGACAACCCGAATCTCAATCGGGTCTCGTAAGTTTTTTACCCTTCGTTTTTTCGACACGTGTGTTTTTACGGTAAAACGGGATTACCGCGGCCCGTCTTCGACTTCCCATCACTGGAGAGTGGTGCACCATGGTACTGTTCTGTTTCAAATCCATGCACGCATTTCTAAAAGTCGTACGACACTGTTTCGCCATTTTGGACGGATGTTGCACCTTGCACCGTGGTTGTTGCACCATATAGATATCGATTATTCAAACGGCCATAACTTCTGGCTCGTTTAGAGTTACGGGAGCCATAACATGTCAAAATGAAGGCCTCGATGAGTTCTACGGCTTTGACAGCTTTCAGCCATCAACGGATAGATTAATGCCCCAAAAGGATAACCTGAATCTCAATCGGGTCTCGTAAGTTTTGTACCCTTCGTTTTTTCGACGCGTGGATTTTTACGGTAAAACAGGATTACCGAGGCTGGCCTTCGATTTACTATCGCTGGAGAGTGGTGCACCATGGTACTGTTCCGCTCAAATCCATGCACGCATTTCTAAAAGTCGTACGACACTGTTTCGCCATTTCGGACAGATGTTGCACCATGCACCGTGGATGTTGCACCCTTTAGATATCGATTATTCGGACGGCCATAACTTCTTGCTCGTTTAGAGTTACGGGAGCCATAACCTGTCAAAACGAAGGCCTCGATGAGTTCTACGGGTTTGATAGCTTTCAGCCGTCAACGGATAGATTAATGCCCAAAAAGGACAACCCGAATCTCAATCGGGTCTCGTAAGTTTTTTACCCTTCGTTTTTTCGACACGTGGATTTTTACGGTTAAACAGGATTACCGTGGCTGGCCTTCGATTTACCATCGCTGGAGAGTGGTGCACCAAGGTACTGTTCCGCTTCAAATCCATGCACGCATTTCTAAAATTCGTACGACACTGTTTCGCTATTTCGGACGGATGTTGCACCTTGCACCGTGGATGTTGCACCCTGTAGATATCGATTATTCGGACGGCCATAACTTCTGGCTCGTTTAGAGTTACAGGAGCCATAACCTGTCAAAACGAAATCCTAGATGAGTTCTATGGCTTTGATAGCTTTCAGCCGTCAACTGATAGATTAATGCCCAAAAAGGACAACCCGAATCTCAATCGGGTCTCGTAAGTTTTTTACCCTTCGTTTTTTCGACACGTGGATTTTGACGGTAAAACAGGATTACGGTGGCTGGTCTTCGATTTACCATCACTGGAGAGTGGTGCACCATGGTACTGTTTCGTTTCAAATCCATGCACGCATTTCTAAAATTCATACGGCACTGTTTCGCCATTTCGGACGGATGTTGCACCTCGCACCGTGGATGTTGCACCCTGTAGATATCGATTATTCGGACGGCTATAACTTCTGGCTCGTTTAGAGTTACGGGAGCCATAACCTGTCAAAACGAAGGCCTCGATGAATTCTACTGCTTTGATAGCTTTCAGCCGTCAACGGATAGATTAATGGCCAAAAAGGACAACCCAAATCTCAATCGGGTCTTGTAAGTTTTTTACCCTTCGTTTTTTCGACACGTGGATTTTTACGGTAAAACGGGATTACCGTGGCCCGTCTTCGACTTCCCATCGCTGGAGAGTGGTGCACCATGGTAGTGTTCCATTTCAAATCCATGCACGCATTTCGAAAAGTCGTACGGCACTGTTTCGGCATTTCGGACGGATGTTGCACCTTGCACCGTGGATGTTGCACCATGTGGATATCGATTATTCGGACGGCCATAACTTCTGGCTCGTTTAGAGTTACGAGAGCCATAACCTGTCAAAACGAAGGCCTCGATGAGTTCTACGGCTTTAACATCTTTCAGCCATCAACGGATAGATTAATGCCCAAAAAGGACAACACGAATCTCAATCGGGTCTCGTAAGTTTTTTACCCTTCGTTTTTTCAACACGTGGATTTTTACGGTAAAACAGGATTACCGGGGTTGGCCTTCGATTTACCATCGCTGGAGAGTGGTGCACCATGGTACTGTTCCATTTCAAATCCATGCACGCATTTCTAAATGTCGTACGGCACTGTTTCGCCATTTTGGACGGATGTTGCACCTTGCACCGTGGATGTTGCACCCTGTAGATATCGATTATTCAGACGGCCATAACTTCTGACTCGTTTAGAGTTACGGGAGCCATAACCTGTCAAAACAAAGGCCTTGATGAGTTCTACGGCTTTGACAGCTTTCAGTCGTCAACGGATAGATTAATGCCCAAAAAGGACAACCCGAATCTCAATCGGGTCTCGTAAGTTTTTTACCCTTCGTTTTTTCGACACATGGATTTTTACGGTAAAACAGGATTACCTTGGCCCGTCTTCGACTTCCCATCGCTGGAGCGTGGTGCACCATGGTACTGTTCCGTTTCAAATCAATGCACGCATTTCTAAATGTCGTACGACACTGTTTCGCCATTTCGGACGGATGTTGCACCTTGCACCGTGGATGTTGCACCCTGTAGATATCGATTATTCGGACGGCCATAACTTCTGACTCGTTTAGAGTTACGGGAGCCATAACCTGTCAAAACGAAGGCCTCGATGAGTTCTATGGCTTTGACAGCTTTCAACCGTCAAAGGATTGATTAATGCCCAAAAAGGACAACCCGAATCTCAATCGGGTCTCGTAAGTTTTTTACCCTTCTTTTTTCGACACGTGTATTTTTACGGTAAAACGGGATTACCGCGGCCCGTCTTCGACTTCCCATCACTGGAGAGTGGTGCACCATGGTACTGTTCTGTTTCAAATCCATGCACGCATTTCTAAAAGTCGTACGACACTGTTTCGCCATTTTGGACGGATGTTGCACCTTGCACCGTGGTTGTTGCACCATATAGATATCGATTATTCAAACGGCCATAACTTCTGGCTCGTTTAGAGTTACGGGAGCCATAACATGTCAAAATGAAGGCCTCGATGAGTTCTACGGCTTTGACAGCTTTCAGTCATCAACGGATAGATTAATGCCCCAAAAGGACAACCTGAATCTCAATCGGGTCTCGTAAGTTTTGTACCCTTCGTTTTTTCGACGCGTGGATTTTTACGGTAAAACAGGATTACCGAGGCTGGCCTTCGATTTACCATCGCTGGAGAGTGGTGCACCATGGTACTGTTCCGTTTCAAATCCATGCACGCATTTCTAAAAGTCGTACGGCACTGTTTCGCCATTTCGGACGGATGTTGCACCTTGCACCGTGGATGTTGCACCATGTAGGTATCGATTATTCGGATGGCCATAACTTCTGGCTCGTTTGGAGTTACGGGAGCCATAACCTGTCAAAACGAAGGCCTCGATGAGTTCTATGGCTTTGACAACTTTCAGCCGTCAATGGATAGATTAATGCCCAAAAAGGACCACCCGAATCTCAATCGGGTCTCGTAAGTTTTTACCCTTCGTTTTTTCGACACGTGGATTTTTATGGTAAAACAGGATTACCATGGCCCGTCTTCGACTTCCCATCGCTGGAGAGTGGTGCACCATGGTACTGTTCCGTTTCAAATCCATGCACGCATTTCTAAATGTCGTACGGCACTGTTTCGCCATTTCGGACGGATGTTGCACCTTGCACCGTGGATGTTGCACCCTGTAGATATCGATTATTCAGACGGCCATAACTTCTGACTCGTTTAGAGTTACGGGAGCCATAACCTGTAAAAACGAAGGCCTCGATGAGTTCTATGGCTTTGACAGCTTTCAACCGTCAAAGGATAGATTAATGCCCAAAAAGGACAACCCGAATCTCAATCGGGTCTCGTAAGTTTTTTACCCTTCGTTTTTTCGACACGTGGATTTTTACGGTAAAACGGGATTACCGTGGCCCGTCTTCGACTTCCCATCGCTGGAGAGTGCTGCACCATGGTACTGTTCCGTTTCAAATCCATGGACGCATTGCTAAAAGTCGTATGACACTGTTTCACCATTTCGGACGGATGTTGCACCTTGCACCGTGGATGTTGCACCCTGTAGATATCGATTATTCAGACGGCCATAACTTCTGGCTCGTTTAGAGTTACGGGAGCCATAAGCTGTCAAAACGAAGTTCTCGATGTGTTCTACGGCTTTGACAGCTTTCAGCCGTCAATGGATAGATTAATGCCCAAAAAGGACAACCCGAATCTCAATCGGGTCTCGTAAGTTTTTACCCTTTGTTTTTTTGACACGTGGATTTTTACGGTAAAACAGGATTACCGTGGCCCGTCTTCGACTTCCCATCGCTGGAGAGTGGTCCACCATGGTACTGTTCCGTTTCAAATCCATGCACGCATTTCTAAAATTCGTACGGCACTGTTTCGCCATTTCGGACGGATGTTGCACCTTGCACCGTGGATGTTGCACCCTGTAGATATCGAATATTCGGACGGCCATAACTTCTGGCTCGTTTAGAGTTACGGGAGCCATAACCTATCAAAACGAAGGCCTCGATAAGTTCTACAGCTTTGACAGCTTTCAGCCATCAACGGATAGATTAATGCCAAAAAAGGACAACCCGAATCTCAATCGGGTCTCGTAAGTTTTTTACCCTTCGTTTTTTCGACACGTGGATTTTTACGGTAAAACGGGATTACCGTGGCCCATCTTCGACTTCCCATCGCTGGAGAGTGGTGCACCATGCAACTGTTCCGTTTCAAATCCATGCACGCATTTCTAAAAGTCATACGACACGGTTTCGCCATTTCGGACGGATGTTGCACCCTGCAGATATCGATTATTCGGACGGCCATAACTTCTGGCTCGTTTAGAGTTACGGGAGCCATAACCTGTCAAAACGAAGGCCTCGATGACTTCTACGATTTTACACGCTTTCAGCCGTCAACGGATAGATTAATGCCCAAAAAGGACAACCTGAATCTCAATCGGGTCTCGTAAGTTTTTTACCCTTCGTTTTTTCGACACGTGGATTTTTACGGTAAAACGGGATTACCGTGGCACTTCTTCGACTTCCCGTCGCTGGAGAGTGGTGCACCATGATAGTGTTCCGTTTCCAATCCGTGCACGCATTTCTAAAAGTCGTACGGCACTGTTTCGCCATTTCGGACGGTGTTGCACCTTGCACCGTGGATGTTGCACCCTGTAGATATCGATTATTCAAACGGCCATAACTTCTGGCTCGTTTAGAGTTACGGGAGCCATACCCTGTCAAAACGAAGGCCTCGATGAGTTCTACGTGTTTGACAGCTTTCAGCCGTGAGCGGATAGATTAATGCCCAAAAAGGACAACCCGAATCTCAATCGGGTCTCGTAAGTTTTTAACCCTTCGTTTCTTCGACACGTGGATCTTTACGGTAAAACGGGATTACGGTGGCTGGTCTTCGATTTACCATCGCTGGATAGTGGTGCGCCATGGTACTGTTCCGTTTCAAATCCATGCACTTTCTAAAAGTCGTATGACACTGTTTCGCCATTTCGGACGGATGTTGCACCCTGCACCGTGGATGTTGCACCCTGTAGATATCGATTATTCGTACGGCCATAACTTCTGGCTCGTTTAGAGTTACGGGAGCCATAACCTGTCAAAACGAAGGCCTTGATGAGTTCTACGGCTTTGACAGCTTTCAGTCGTCAACGGATAGATTAATACCCAAAAAGGACAACCCGAATCTCAATCGAGTCTCGTAAGTTTTTTACCCTTCGTTTTTTCGACACGTTGATTTTTACGGTAAAACAGGATTACGGTGGCTGGTCTTCGATTTACCATCGCAGGAGAGTGTTGCACCATGGTATTGTTCCGTTTCAAATCCATGCACGCATTTCTAAAAGTCGTACGGCACTGTTTCGCAATTTCGGACGGATGTTGCACCTTGCCCCGTGGATGTTGCACCCTATAGATATCGATTATTCGGACGGCCATAACTTTTGGCTCGTTTAGAGTTACGGGAGCCATAACCTGTCAAAACGAAGGCCTCGATGAGTTATACGGCTTTGATAGCTTTCAGCCGTCAATGGATAGATTAATGCCCAAAAAGGACAACCCGAATCTCAATCGGGTCTCGTAAGTTTTTTACCCTTCGTTTTTTCGACACGTGGATTTTTACGGTAAAACAGGATTACCGTGGCTGGCCTTCGATTTACTATCGCTGGAGAGTGGTTCACTATGGTACTGTTCCGCTCAAATCCATGCACGCATTTCTAAAAGTCGTACGACACTGTTTCGCCATTTCGGACGGATGTTGCACCATGCACCGTGGATGTTGCACCCTTTAGATATCGATTATTCGGACGGCCATAACTTCTTGCTCGTTTAGAGTTACGGGAGCCATAACCTGTCAAAACGAAGGCCTCGATGAGTTCTACGGGTTTGATAGCTTTCAGCCGTCAACGGATAGATTAATGCCCAAAAAGGACAACCCGAATCTCAATCGGGTCTCGTAAGTTTTTTACCCTTCGTTTTTTCGACACGTGGATTTTTACGGTTAAACAGGATTACCGTGGCTGGCCTTCGATTTACCATCGCTGGAGAGTGGTGCACCAAGGCACTGTTCCGCTTCAAATCCATGCACGCATTTCTAAAATTCGTACGACATTGTTTCGCTATTTCGGACGGATGTTGCACCTTGCACCGTGGATGTTGCACCCTGTAGATATCGATTATTCGGACGGCCATAACTTCTGGCTCGTTTAGAGTTACGGGAGCCATAACCTGTCAAAACGAAATCCTAGATGAGTTCTACGGCTTTGATAGCTTTCAGCCGTCAACTGATAGATTAATGCCCAAAAAGGACAACCCGAATCTCAATCGGGTCTCGTAAGTTTTTTACCCTTCGTTTTTTCGACACGTGGATTTTAACGGTAAAACAGGATTACGGTGGCTGGTCTTCGATTTACCATCACTGGAGAGTGGTGCACCATGGTACTGTTCCGTTTCAAATCCATGCACGCATTTCTAAAATTCGTACGGCACTGTTTCGCCATTTCGGACGGATGTTGCACCTCGCACCGTGGATGTTGCACCCTGTAGATATCGATTATTCGGACGGCTATAACTTCTGGCTCGTTTAGAGTTACGGGAGCCATAACCTGTCAAAACGAAGGCCTCGATGAATTGTACTGCTTTGATAGCTTTCAGCCGTCAACGGATAGATTAATGGCCAAAAAGGACAACCCGAATCTCAATCGGGTCTTGTAAGTTTTTTACCCTTCGTTTTTTCGACACGTGGATTTTTACGGTAAAACGGGATTACCGTGGCCCGTCTTCGACTTCCCATCGCTGGAGAGTGGTGCACCATGGTAGTGTTCCATTTCAAATCCATGCACGCATTTCGAAAAGTCGTACGGCACTGTTTCGGCATTTCGGACGGATGTTGCACCTTGCACCGTGGATGTTGCACCATGTAGATATCGATTATTCGGACGGCCATAACTTCTGGCTCGTTTAGAGTTACGAGAGCCATAACCTGTCAAAACGAAGGCCTCGATGAGTTCTACGGCTTTAACATCTTTCAGCCATCAACGGATAGATTAATGCCCAAAAAGGACAACACGAATCTCAATCGGGTCTCGTAAGTTTTTTACCCTTCGTTTTTTCAACACGTGGATTTTTACGGTAAAACAGGATTACCGTGGCTGGCCTTCGATTTACCATCGCTGGAGAGTGGTGCACCATGGTACTGTTCCGTTCAAATCCATGCACGCATTTCTAAAAGTCGTACGACACTGTTTCGCCAGTTCGGACGGATGTTGCACCTTGCACCGTGGATGTTGCACCCTGTATTTATCGATTATTCGGACGACCATAACTTCTGGCTCGTTTAGAGTTGTGGGGCCCATAACCTGTCAAAACGAAGGCCGCGATGAGTTCTACGGCTTTGACGGCTTTCAGCCGTCAATGGATAGATTAATGCCCAAAAAGGACAACCCGAATCTCAATCGGGTCTTGTAAGTTTTTTACCCTACATTTTTTCGACACGTGGATTTTTACGGTAAAACGGGATTACCGTGGCCCGTCTTCGACTTCCCATCGCTGGAGAGTGGTGCACCATGGTACTGTTCCGTTTCAAATCCATGCACGCATTTCTAAAAGTCGTACAGCACTGTTTCGCCATTTCGGACGGATGTCGCACCTTGCACCGTGGATGTTGCACCCTGTAGATATCGATTATTCGGACGGCCATAACTTGTGGCTCGTTTAGAGTTACAGGAGCCATAACCTGTCAAAACGAAGGCCTCGATGAGTTCTACGGCTTTCACATTTTTCAGCCGTCAACGGATAGATTAATGCCCAAAAAGGACAACCCGAATCTCAATCGGGTCTCGTAAGTTTTTTACCCTTCGTTTTTTCGACACGTTGATTTTTACGGTAAAACAGGATTACCGTGGCTGGCCTTCGATTTACCATCGCTGGAGAGTGGTGAACCATGGTACTGTTCCGTTTCAAATCCATGCACGCATTTCAAAAAGTCGTACGGCACTGTTTCGCCATTTCGGACGGATGTTGCACCTTGCACCGTGGATGTTGCACCCTGTAGATATCGATTATACGGACGGCCATAACTTCTGGCTCGTTTAGAGTTGTGGGGCCCATAACCTGTCAAAACGAAGGGCTCGATGAGTTCTACGGCTTTGATGGCTTTCAGCCGTCAATGGATAGATTAATGCCCAAAAAGGACAACCCGAATCTCAATCGGGTCTCGTAAGTCTTTTACCCTTCATTTTTTCGACACGTGGATTTTTACGGTAAAACGAGATTACCGTGGCCCGTCTTCGACTTCCCATCGCTGGAGAGTGGTGCACCATGGTACTGTTCCGTTTCAAATCCATGCACGCATTTCTAAAAGTCGTACGGCACTGTTTCGCCATTTCGGACAGATGTTGCACCTTGCACTGTGGATGTTGCATCATGTAGATATCGATTATTCGGACGGCCATAACTTCTGGCTCGTTTAGAGTTACGGGATCCATAACCTGTTAAAACGAAGGCCTCGATGAGTTCTACGGCTTTAACATCTTTCAGCCATCTACGGATAGATTAATGCCCAAAAAGGACAACCCGAATCTCAATCGGGCCTCGTAAGTATTTTACCCTTCGTTTTTTCGACACGTGGATTTTCACGGTAAAACAAGATTACCGTGGCTGGCCTTCGATTTACCATCGCTGGAGAGTGGTGCACCATGGTACTGTTCCGTTTCAAATCCATGCATGCATTTCTAAAAGTCGTACGACACTGTTTCGCCATTTCGGACGGATGTTGCACCTTGCACCATGGATGTTGCACCCTGTAGATATCGATTATACGGACGACCATAACTTCTGGCTCGTTTAGAGTTACGGGAGCCACAACCTGTCAAAACGAAGGCCTCGATGAGTTCTACGGCTATGACAGCTTTCAGCCATCAACGGATAGATTAATGCCCAAAAAGGACAACCCGAATCTCAATCGGGTCTCGTAAGTTTTTTACCCTTCGTTTTTTCGACACGTGGATTTTTACGGTAAAACAGGATTACCGTGGCTGGGCTTCGATTTACCATCGCTGGAGAGTGGTGCACCATGGTACTGTTCCATTTCAAATCCATGCACGCATTTCTAAAAGTCATATGGCACTGTTTCGCCATTTCGGACGGATGTTGCACCTTGCACCGTGGATGTTGCACCCTGTAGATATCGATTATTCGGACGGTCATAACTTCTGGCTTGTTTCGAGTTACGGGAGCCATAACCTGTCAAAACAAAGGCCTTGATGAGTTCTACGGCTTTGACAGCTTTCAGCCGTCAACGGATAGATTAATGCCTAAAAAGGACAACCCGAATCTTAGTCGGGTCTCGTAAGTTTTTTACCCTTCGTTTTTTCGACACTTGGATTTTTATGGTAAAACAGGATTACGGTGGCTGGTCTTCGATTTACCATCGCTGGAGAGTGGTGCACCATGGTACTGTTCCGTTTCAAATCCATGCACGCATTTCTAAAAGTCGTACGGCACTGTTTCGCCATTTCAGACGGATGTTGCACCTTGCACCGTGGATGTTGCACCCTGTAGATATCGATTATTCGGACGGCCATAACTTCTGGCTCGTTTAGAGTTACGGGAGCCATAACCTGTCAAAACGAAGGCCTCGATGAGTTCTACGGCTTTGACAGCTTTCAGCCATCAACGGATAGATTAATGCCCAAAAAGGACAACCCGAATCTCAATCGGGTCTCGTAAGTTTTTTACCCTTCGTTTTTTCGACACGTGGATTTTTACGGTAAAACGGGATTACGGTGGCTGGTCTTCGATTTACCATCACTGGAGAGTGGTGCACCATGGTACTGTTCCGTTTCAAATCCATGCACGCATTTCTAAAATTCGTACGGCACTGTTTCGCCATTTCGGACGGATGTTGCACTGTGCACCGTGGATGTTGCACCCTGTAGATGTCGATTATTCGGACGGCCATAACTTCTGGCTCGTTTAGAGTTACGGGAGCCATAACCTGTCAAAACGAAGGCCTCGATGAGTTCTACGGCTTTAACAGCTTTCAGCCGTCAACGGACAGATTAATGGCCAAAAAGGACAACCCGAATCTCCATCGGGTCTTGTAAGTTTTTTACCCTTCGTTTTTTCGACACGTGGATTTTTACGGTAAAACGGGATTACCGTGGCCCGTCTTTGACTTCCCATCGCTGGAGAGTGGTGCATAATGGTAGTGTTCCATTTCAAATCCATGCACTCGTTTCTAAAAGTCGTACGACACTGTTTCGCCATTTCGGACGGATGTTGCACCTTGCACCGTGGATGTTGCACCATGTGGATATCGATTATTCGGACGGCCATAACTTCTGGCTCGTTTAGAGTTACGAGGGCCACAACCTGTCAAAACGAAGGCCTCGATGAGTTCTACGGCTATGAAAGCTTTCAGCCGTCAACGCATAGATTAATGCTCAAAAAGGACAACCCGAATCTCAATCGGGTCTCGTAAGTTTTTTACCCTTCGTTTTTTCAACACGTGGATTTTTACGGTAAAACAGGATTACCGTGGCTGGGCTTCGATTTACCATCGCTGGAGAGTGGTGCGCCATGGTACTGTTCTGTTTCAAATCCATGCACGCATTTCTAAAAGTCGTACGGCACTGTTTCGCCATTTCGGACGGATGTTGCACCTTGCACCGTGGATGTTGCACCCTGTAGATATCGATTATTCGGAAGGCCATAACTTCTGGCTTGTTTAGAGTTACGGGAGCCATAACCTTTCAAAACGAAGGCCTCGATGAGTTCTACGGCTTTGACAGCTTTCAGCCGTCAACGGATAGATTAATGCCTAAAAAGGACAACCCGAATCTTAGTCGGGTCTCGTAAGTTTTTTACCCTTCGTTTTTTCGACACTTGGATTTTTATGGTAAAACAGGATTATGGTGGCTGGTCTTCGATTTACCATCGCTGGAGAGTGGTGCACCATGGTACTGTTCCGTTTCAAATCCATGCACGCATTTCTAAAAGTCGTACGGCACTGTTTCGCCATTTCAGACGGATGTTGCACCTTGCACCGTGGATGTTGCACCCTGTAGATATCGATTATTCGGACGGCCATAACTTCTGGCTCGTTTAGAGTTACGGGAGCCATAACCTGTCAAAACGAAGGCCTCGATGAGTTCTACGGCTTTGACCGCTTTCAGCCATCAACGGATAGATTAATGCCCACAAAGGACAACCCGAATCTCAATCGGGTCTCGTAAGTTTTTTACCCTTCGTTTTTTCGACACGTGGATTTTTACGGTAAAACAGGATTACCGTGGCTGGCCTTCGATTTACCGTCGCTGGAGAGTGGTGCACCATGGTACTGTTCCGTTTCAAATCCATGCACGCATTTCTAGAAGTCGTACGGCACTGTTTCGCCATTTCGGACGGATGTTGCACCTTGCAACGTAGATGTTGCACCCTGTAGTTATCGATTATTCGGACGGCCATAACTTCTGGCTCGTTTAGAGTTGTGGGGCCCATAACCTGTCAAAACGAAGGCCTCGATGAGTTCTACGGCTTTGATGGCTTTCAGCCGTCATTGGATAGATTAATGCCCAAAAAGGACAACCCGAATCTCAATCGGGTCTCGTAAGTCTTTTACCCTTCGTTTTTTCAACACGTGGATTTTTACGGTAAAACGGGATTACCGTGGCCCGTCTTCGACTTACCATCACTGCAGAGTGGTGCACCATGGTACCGTTCCGTTTCAAATCCATGCACGCATTTCTCAAAGTCGTACGACACTGTTTCGCCATTTCGGACGGATGTTGCACCTTGCACCGTGGATGTTGCACCCTGTAGATATCGATTATTCGGACGGCCATAACTTCTGGCTCGTTTAGAGTTACGGGAGACATAACCTGTGAAAACGAAGACCTCGATGAGTTCTACGGCTTTGACAGCTTTCAGCCGTCAACGGATAGATTAATGCCCAAAATGGACAACCCGAATCTTAATCGGGTCTCGTAAGTTTTTTATCCTTCGTTTTTTAGACACGTGGATTTTTACGGTAAAACGGGATTACCGTGGCCCGTCTTCGACTTCCCATCGCTGGAGAGTGGTGCACCATGGTAGTGTTCGGTTTCAAATCCATGCACGCATTTCTAAAAGTCGTACGACACTTTTTCGCCATTTCGGACGGATGTTGCACCTTGCACCGTGGATGTTGCACCCTGTAGTTTTCGATTATTCGGACGGCCATAACTTCTGGCTCGTTTAGAGTTGTGGGGCCCATAACCTGTCAAAACGAAGGCCTCGATGAGTTCTACAGCTTTGATGGCTTTCAGCCGTTAATGGATAGATTAATGCCCAAAAAGGACAACCCAAATCTCAATCGGGTCTCGTAAGTCTTTTACCCTTCGTTTTTTCAACACGTGGATTTTTACGGTAAAACGAGATTACCGTGGCCCGTCTTCGACTTCCCATCGCTGGAGAGTGGTGCATCATGGTACTGTTCGGTTTCAAATCCATGCACGCATTTCTAAAAGTCGTACGGCACTGTTTCGCCATTTCGGACGGATGTTGCACCTTACACCGCGGATGTTGCAACATGTAGATATCGATTATTCGGACGGCCATAACTTCTGGCTCATTTAGAGTTACGGGAACCATAACCTGTCAAAACGAAGGCCTCGATGAGTTCTACGGCTTTAACATCTTTCAGCCATGAACGGATAGATTAATGCCCAAAAAGGACAACCCGAATCTCAATCGGGTCTCGTAAGTTTTTTACCCTTCGTTTTTTCGACACGTGGATTTTTACGGTAAAACAGGATTACCGTGGCTGGCCTTCGATTTACCATCGCTGGAGAGTGGTGCACCATGGTACTGTTCCGTTTCAAATCCATGCACGCATTTCAAAAAGTCGTACGGCACTGTTTCGCCATTTCGCCATTTCGGACGGATGTTGCACCTTGCACCGTGGATGTTGCACCCTGTAGATATCGATTATACGGACGACCATAACTTCTGGCTCGTTTAGATTTACGGGAGCCACAACCTGTCAAAACGAAGGCCTCGATGAGTTCTACGGCTATGACAGCTTTCAGCCGTCAACGTATAGATTAATGCCCAAAAAGGACAACCCGAATCTCAATCGGGTCTCGTAAGTTTTTTACCCTTCGTTTTTTCGAAAAGTTGATTTTTACGGTAAAACAGGATTACCGTGGCTGGCCTTCGTTTTACCATCGCTGGAGAGTGGTGCACCATCGTACTGTTCCGTTTCAAATCCATGCACGCATTTCTAAAAGTCGTACGGCACTGTTTCGCCATTTCGGACGGATGTTGCACCTTGCACCGTGGATGTTGCACCCTATAGATATCGATTATTCGGACAGCCATAACTTCTGGCTCGTTTAGAGTTATGGGAGCCATAACCTGTCAAAACGAAGGCCTCGATGGGTTCTATGGCTTTGACAGCTTTCAGCCGTCAACGGATAGATTAATGCCTAAAAAGGACAACCCGAATCTTAGTCGGGTCTCGTAAGTTTTTTACCCTTCGTTTTTTCGACACTTGGATTTTTATGGTAAAACAGGATTACGGTGGCTGGTCTTCGATTTATCATCGCTGGAGAGTGGTGCACCATGGTACTGTTCCGTTTCAAATCCATGCACGCATTTCTAAAAGTCGTACGGCACTGTTTCGCCATTTCAGACGGATGTTGCACCTTGCACCGTGGATGTTGCACCCTGTAGATAACGATTATTCGGACGGTCATAACTTCTGGTTCGTTTAGCGTTACGGGAGCCATAACCTGTCAAAACGAATGCCTCGATGAGTTCTACGGCTTTGACAGCTTTCAGCCGTCAACGGATAGATTAATGCCCAAAAAGGACAACCCGAATCTCAATCGGGTCTCGTAAGTTTTTAACCCTTCGTTTTTTCGACACGTGGATTTTTACGGTAAAACAGGATTACCGTGGCTGGCCTTCGATTTACCATCGCTGGAGAGTGGTGCACCATGGTACTGTTCCGTTTCAAATCCATGAACGCATTTAAAAAAGTCGTACGGCACTGTTTCGCCATTTCGGACGGATGTTGCACCTTGCACCGTGGATGTTGCACCCTGTAGATATCGATTATACGGACGACCATAACTTCTGGCTCATTTAGAGTTACGGGAGCCACAACCTGTCAAAACGAAGGCCTCGATGAGTTCTACGGCTATGATAGCTTTCAGTCGTCAATGGATAAATTAATGCCCAAAAAGGACAACCTGAATCTCAATCGGGTCTCGTAAGTTTTTTACCCTTCGTTTTTTCGACACGTGGATTTTTACGGCAAAACAGGATTACCGTGGCTGGGCTTCAATTTACCATCGCTGGAGAGTGGTGCACCATGGTACTGTTCCGTTTCAAATCCATGCACGCATTTCTAAAAGTCATACGGCACTGTTTCGCTATTTCGGACGGATGTTGCACCTTGCACCGTGGATGTTGCACCCTGTAGCTATCGATTATTCGGACGGCCATAACTTTTGGCTCGTTTAGAGTTACTGGAGCCATAACCTGTCAAAACGAAGGCCTCGTTGAGTTCTATAGCTTTCAGCCGTCAACGGATAGATTAATGCCTAAAAAGGACAACCCGAATCTTAGTCGGGTCTCGTAAGTTTTTTACCCTTCGTTTTTTCGACACGTGGAATTTTTTGGTAAAACAGGATTACGGTGGCTGGTCTTCGATTTACCATCGCTGGAGAGTGGTGCACCATGGTACTGTTCTGTTTCAAATCCATGCACGCATTTCTAAAAGTCGTACGGCACTGTTTCGCCATTTCAGACGGATGTTGCACCTTGCACCGTGGATGTTGCACCCTGTAGATATCTATTATTCAGACGGCCATAACTTCTGGCTCGTTTAGAGTTACGGGAGCCATAACCTGTCAAAACGAATGCCTCGATGAGTTCTATGGCTTTGACAGCTTTCAGCCGTCAACGGATAGATTAATGCCCAAAAAGGACAACCCGAATCTCAATTGGGTCTCGTAAGTTTTTAACCCTTCGTTTTTTCGACACGAGGATTTTTACGGTAAAACGGGATTACGGTGGCTGGACTTCGATTTACCATCGCTGGAGAGTGGTGCACTATGGTAGTGTTCCGTTTCAAATCCATGCACGCATTTCTAAAAGTCGTACGGCATTGTTTCGCCATTTCGGACGGATGTTGCACCTTGCACCGTGGATGTTGCACCCTGTAGATATCGATTATTCGGACGGCCATAACTTATGGCTCGTTTAGATTTACGGGAGCCACAACCTGTCAAAACGAAGGCCTCGATGAGTTCTACGGCTATGACAGCTTTCAGCCGTCAACGTATAGATTAATGCCCAAAAAGGACAACCCGAATCTCAATCGGGTCTCGTAAGTTTTTTACCCTTCGTTTTTTCGAAAAGTTGATTTTTACGGTAAAACAGGATTACCGTGGCTGGCCTTCGTTTTACCATCGCTGGAGAGTGGTGCACCATCGTACTGTTCCGTTTCAAATCCATGCACGCATTTCTAAAAGTCGTACGGCACTGTTTCGCCATTTCGGACGGATGTTGCACCTTGCACCGTGGATGTTGCACCCTGTAGATATCGATTATTCGGACGGCCATAACTTCTGCATCGTTTAGAGTTACGGGAGCCATAACCTGTCAAAACGAAGGCCTCGATGAGTTCTACAGCTTTGACAGCTTTCAGTCGTCAACAGATAGATTAATGCCAAAAAGGACAACCGAAATCTCAATCGGGTCACGTAAGTTTTTAACCCTTCGTTTTTTCGACACGTGGATTTTTATGGTAAAACGGGATTACTGTGGCTGGTCTTCGATTTACCATCGCTGGAGGGTAGTGTACCATGGTACTGTTCCGTTTCAAATCCATGCACGCATTTCTAAAAGTCGTACGGTGCAGTTTCGCCATTTCGGACGGATGTTGCACCTTGCACCGTGGATGTTGCACCCTGTAGATATCGATTATTCGGACGGCCATAACTTCTGGCTCGTTTAGAGTTACGGGACCCATAATCTGTCAAAACAAAGGCCTCGATGAGTTCTACGGCTTTTACTGCTTTCAGCCGTCAACGGATAGATTAATGCCCAAAAAGGACAACCCGAATCTCAATCGGGTCTCGTAAGTTTTTTACCCTTCGTTTTTTCGACACGTGGATTTTTACGGTAAAATAGGATTACCGTGGCTGGCCTTCGATTTACCATCGCTGGAGAGTTGTGCACCATGGTACTGTTCCGTTCCAAATCCATGCACGCATTTCTAAAAGTCGTACGGCTCTGTTTTGCCATTTCAGACGGATGTTGCACCTTGCGCCGTGGATGTTGCACCCTGTAGATATCGATTATTTGGACGGCCATAACTTCTGGCTCGTTTTGAGTTACGAGAGCCATAACCTGCCAAAACGAAGACCTCGATGAGTTCTACGGCTTTGACAGCTTTCAGCTGTCAACTGATAGATTAATGCCCAAAAAGGACAACCCGAATCTCAATCGGGTCTCGTAAGTTTTTAACCCTTCGTTTTTTCGACACGTGGATTTTTACGGTAAAACGGGATTACGGTGGCTGGTCTTCGATTTAACATCGCTGGAGAGTGATGCACCATGGTACTATTCCGTTTCAAATCCATGCACACATTTCTAAAAGTCGTACGACACTGTTTCCGCATTTCGGACGGATGTTGCACCTTGCACCGTGGATGTTGCACCCTGTGGATATCGATTATTCGGACGGCCATAACTTCTGGCTCGTTTAGAGTTACCGGAGCCATAACCTATCAAAACGAAGGCCTCGATGACTTCTACGGCTTTGACCGCTTTCAGCCGTCAATGGATAGATTAATGCCCAAAAAGGACAAGCCGAATCTCAATCGGGTCTCGTAAGTTTTTTACCCTTCGTTTTTTCGACACGTGGATTTTTTTGGTAAAACAGGATTACCGTGGCTGGCCTTCGATTTACCATCGCTGGAGAGTGGTGCACCATGCTACTGTTCCGTTTCAAATCCATGCACGCATTTCAAAAAGTCGTACTGCACTGTTTCGGCATTTCGGACGGATGTTGCACCTTGCACCGTTGATGTTGCACCCTGTAGATATCGATTATACGGACGACCATAACTTCTGGCTCGTTTAGAGTTACGGGAGCCACAACCTGTCAAAGCGAAGGCCTCGATGAGTTTTACGGCTATGACATCTTTCAGCCTTCAACCTATAGATTAATGCCCAAAAAGGACAACCCGAATCTCAATCGGGTCTCGTAAGTTTTTTACCCTTCGTTTTTTCGAAACGTTGATTTTTACGGTAAAACAGGATTACCATGGCTGGGCTTCGATTTACCATCGCTGGAGAGTGGTGCACCATGGTACTGTTCCGTTTCAAATCCATGCATGCATTTCTAAAAGTCGTACGGCACTGTTTCGCCATTTCGGATGGATGTTGCACCTTGCACCGTGGATGTTGCACCCTATAGATATCGATTATTCGGACGGCCATAACTTCTGGCTCATTTAGAGTTACGGGAGCCATAACCTGTCAAAACGAAGGCCTCGATGAGTTCTACGGCTTTGACAGCTTTCAGCCGTCAACGGATAGATTAATGCCTTAAAAGGACAACCCGAATCTTAGTCGGGTCTCGTAAGTTTTTTACCCTTCGTTTTTTCGACACTTGGATTTTTATGGTAAAACAGGATTACGGTGGCTGGTCTTCGATTTACCATCGCTGGAGAGTGATGCACCATGGTACTGTTCCGTTTCAAATCCATGCACGCATTTCTAAAAGTCGTACGGCACTGTTTCGCCATTTCAGACGGATGTTGCACCTTGCACCGTGGATGTTGCACCCTGTTGATATCGATTATTCGGACGACCATAACTTCTGGTTCGTTTAGAGTTACGGGAGCCATAACCTGTCAAAACGAATGCCTCGATGAATTCTACGGCTTTGACAGTTTCAGCCGTCAACGGATAGATTAATGCCCAAAAAGGACAACCCGAGTCTCAATCGGGTCTCGTATGTTTTTAACCCTTCGTTTTTTCGACACGTGGATTTTTACGGTAAAACAAGATTACTGTGGCTGGCCTTCGATTTACCATCGCTGGAGAGTGGTGCACCATGGTACTGTTCCGTTTCAAATCCATGCACGCATTTCAAAAAGTCGTACGGCACTGTTTCGCGATTTCAGACAGATGTTGCACCTTGCACCGTGGATGTTGCACCCTGTAGATATCGATTATACGGACGGCCATAACTTCTAGCTCGTTTAGAGTTGTGGGGCCCATAACCTGTCAAAACGAAGGCCTCGATGATTTCTACGGCTTTGATGGCTTTCAGCCGTCAATGGACAGATTAATGCCCAAAAAGGACAACCCGAATCTCAATCGGGTCTCGTAAGTCTTTTACCCTTCGTTTTTTCGACACGTGGATTTTTACGGTAAAACGAGATTACTGTGGCCCGTCTTCGACTTCCCATCGCTGGAGAGTGGTGCACCATGGTACTGTTCCGTTTCAAATCCATGCACGCATTTCTAAAAGTCGTACGGCACTGTTTCGCCATTTCGGACGAATGTTGCACCTTGCACCGTGGATGTTGCACCATGTAGATATCGATTATTCGGACGGCCATAACTTCTAGCTCGTTTAGAGTTACGGGAGCCATAACCTGTCAAAACGAAGGCCTCGATGAGTTCTACGGCTTTAACATCTTTTAGCCGTCAATGGATAGATTAATGCCCAAAAAGGACAACCCGAATCTCAATCGGGTCTCGTAAGTTTTTTACCCTTCGTTTTTTCGACACGTGGATTTTTACGGTAAAACAGGATTACCATGGCTGGCCTTCGATTTACCATCGCTGGAGAGTAGTGCACCATGGTACTGTTCCGTTTCAAATCCACGCACGCATTTCAAAAAGTCGTACGGCACTGTTTCGCCATTTCAGACGGATGTTGCACCTTGCACCGTGGATGTTGCACCCTGTAGATATCGATTATTCGGACGGCCATAACTTCTGGCTCGTTTAGAGTTACGGGAGCCATAACCTGTCAAAACGAATGCCTCGATGAGTTCTACGGCTTTGACAGCTTTCAGCCGTCAACGGATAGATTAATTCCCAAAAAGGACAACCCGAATCTCAATCGGGTCTCGTAAGTTTTTAACCCTTCGTTTTTTCGACACGTGGATTTTTACGGTAAAACGGGATTACGGTGGCTGGTCTTCGATTTACCATCGCTGGAGAGTGGTGCACCAAGGTACTGTTCCATTTCAAATCCATGCACGCATTTCTAAAAGTCGTACGGCACTGTTTCGCCATTTCGGACGGATGTTGCACCTTGCACCGTAGATGTTGCACCATGTAGATATCGATTATTCGGACGGCCATAACTTCTGGCTCGTTTAGAGTTACGGGAGCCATAACCTGTTAAAACGAAGGCCTCGATGAGTTCTACGGCTTTGACCGCTTTCAGCCGTCAACGGATAGATTAATGCCCACCAAGGACAACCCGAATCTCAATCGGGTCTCGTAAGTTTTTTACCCTTCGTTTTTTCGACACGTGGATTTTTACGGTAAAACAGGATTACCGTGGTTGGCCTTCGATTTACCATCGCTGGAGAGTGGTGCACCATGGTACTGTTCCGTTTCAAATCCATGCACGCATTTCAAAAAGTCGTACGGCACTGTTTCGCCATTTCGGACGGATGTTGCACCTTGCACCGTGGATGTTGCACCCTGTAGATATCGATTATACGGACGACCATAACTTCTGGCTCGTTTAGAGTTACGGGAGCCACAACCTGTCAAAACGAAGGCCTCGATGAGTTCTACGGCTATGACAGCTTTCAGCCGTTAACGGATAAATTAATGCCCAAAAAGGACAACCTGAATCTCAATCGGGTCTCGTAAGTTTTTTACCCTTCGTTTTTTCGACACGTGGATTTTTACGGCAAAACAGGATTACCATGGCTGGGCTTCTATTTACCATCGCTGGAGAGTGGTGCACCATGGTACTGTTCCATTTCAAATCCATGCACGCATTTCTAAAAGTCGTACGGCACTGTTTCGCCATTTCGGACGGATGTTGCACCTTGCACCGTGGATGTTGCACCCTGTAGATATCGATTATTCGAACGGCCATAACTTCTGGCTCGTTTAGAGTTACCGGAGCCATAACCGGTCATAACGAAGGCCTCGATGAGTTCTATAGCTTTGACAGCTTTCAGCCGTCAACGGATAGATTAATGCCTAAAAAGTACAACCCGAATCTTAGTCGGGTCTCGTAAGTTTTTTACCCTTTGTTTTTTCGACACGTGGAATTTTATGGTAAAACAGGATTACGGTGGCTGGTCTTCGATTTACCATCGCTGGAAAGTGGTGTACCATGGTACTGTTCTGTTTCAAATCCACGCACGCATTTCTAAAAGTCGTACGGCACTGTTTCGCCATTTCAGACGGATGTTGCAACTTGCACCGTGGATGTTGCACCCTGTAGATATCTATTATTCAGGCGGCCATAACTTCTGGCTCATTTAGAGGTAAGGGAGCCATAACCTGTCAAAACGAATGCCTCGATGTGTTCTACGGCTTTGACAGCTTTCAGCCGTCAACGGATAGATTAATGCCCAAAAAGGACAACCCGAATCTCAATTGGGTCTCGTAAGTTTTTAACCCTTCGTTTTTTCGACATGTGGATTTTTACGGTAAAACAGGATTACGGTGGCTGGTCTTCGATTTACCATCGCTGGAGAGTGGTGCACCATGGTAGTGTTCCGTTTCAAATCCATGCACGCATTTCTAAAAGTCGTACGGCACTGTTTCGCCATTTCGGACGGATGTTGCACCTTGCACCGTGGATGTTGCACCCTGTAGATATCGATTATTCGGACGGCCATAACTTCTGGCTCGTTTAGAGTTACGGGAGCCATAACCTGTCAAAACGAAGGCCTCGATGAGTTCTACGGCTTTGACTGCTTTCAGCCGTCAACGGATAGATTAATGTCCAAAAAGGACAACCCGAATCTCAATCGGGTCTCGTAAGTTTTTTACCCTTCGTTTTTTCGACACGTGGATTTTTACGGTAAAACAGGATTACCGTGGCTGGCCTTCGATTTACCATCGCTGGAGAGTGGTGCACCATGGTACTGTTCCGTTTCAAATGCATGCACGCATTTCTAAAAGTCGTACGGCACTGTTTTGCCATTTCGGACGGATGTTGCACCTTGCACCGTGGATGTTGCACCCTGTAGATATCGATTATTCGGATGGCCATAACTTCTGCCTCGTTTAGAGTTATGGGAGCCATAACCTGTCAAAACGAAGGCCTCGATGAGTTCTACGGCTTTGAAAGCTTTCAGCCGTCAACGGATAGATTAATGCCCAAAAAGGACAACCCGAATCTCAATCGGGTCTCGTATGTTTTTAACCCTTCGTTTTTTCGACTCGTGGAATTTTATGGTAAAACGGGATTACTGTGGCTGGTCTTCGATTTACCATCGCTGGAGGGTAGTGCACCATGGTACTGTTCCGTTTCAAATCCATGCATGCATTTCTAAAAGTCGTACGGCACAGTTTCGCCATTTCGGACGGATGTTGCACCTTGCACCGTGGATGTTGCACCCTGTAGATATCGATTATTCGGACGGCCATAACTTCTGGCTCGTTTAGAGTTACGGGACCCATAACCTGTCAAAACAAAGGCCTCGATGAGTTCTACGGCTTTGACTGCTTTTAGCCGTCAACGGTTAGATTAATGCCCAAAAAGGACAACCCGAATCTCAATCAGGTCTCGTAAGTTTTTTACCCTTCGTTTTTTCGACACGTGGATTTTTACGGTAAAATAGGATTCCCGTGGCTGGCCTTCGATTTACCATCGCTGGAGAGTGGTGCACCACGGTACTGTTCCGTTCCAAATCTATGCATGCATTTCTAAAAGTCGTACGGCTCTGTTTTGCCATTTCAGACGGATGTTGCACCTTGCACCGTGGATGTTGCACCCTGTAGATATCGATTATTTGGACGGCCATAACTTCTGGCTCATTTAGAGTTACGGGAGCCATAACCTGCCCAAACGAAGGCCTCGATGAGTTCTACGGCTTTGACAGCTTTCAGCAGTCAACTGATAGATTAATGCCCAAAAAGGACAACCCGAATCTCAATCTGGTCTCGTAAGTTTTTAACCCTTCGTTTTTTCGACACGTGGATTTTTACGGTAAAACGGGATTACGTTGGCTTGTCTTCGATTTACCATCGCTGGAGAGTGGGGCACCATGGTACTGTTCCGTTTCAAATCCATGCATGCATTTCTAAAAGTCGTACGACACTGTTTCCGCATTTCGGACGGATGTTGCACCTTGCACCATGGATGTTGCACCCTGTGGATATCGATTATTCGGACGGCCATAACTTCTGGCTCGTTTAGAGTTACGGGAGCCATAACCTATCAAAACGAAGGCCTCGATGACTTCTACGGCTTTGACCGCTTTCAGCCGTCAATGGATAGATTAATGCCCAAAAAGGACAATCCGAATCTCAATCGGGTCTCGTAAGTCTTTTACCCTTCGTTTTTTCGACACGTGGATTTTTTTGGTAAAACAGGATTACCGTGGCGGGCATTCGATTTACCATCGCTGGAGAGTGGTGCACCATGGTACTGTTCCGTTTCAAATCCATGCACGCATTTCTAAAAGTCGTACAGCACTGTTTCGCCATTTCGGACGGATGTTGCACCTTGCACCGTGGATGTTGCACCATGTAGATATCGATTATTCGGACGGCCGTAACTTCTGGCTCGTTTAGAGTTACGGGAGCCATTACCTGTGAAAACGAAGGCCTCGATGAGTTCTACGGCTTTAACATCTTTCAGCCGTCAATGGATAGATCAATGCCCAAAAAGGAAACCCGAATCTCAATCGGGTTTCGTAAGTTTTTTACCCTTCGTTTTTTCGACACGTGGATTTTTACGGTAAAACAGGATTACCGTGGCTGGCCTTCGATTTACCATCGTTGGAGAGTGGTGCACCATGGTACTGTTCTGTTTCAAATCCATGCACGCATTTCTAAAAGTCGTACGGCACTGTTTCGCCATTTCAGACGGATGTTGCACCTTGCACCGTGGATGTTGCACCCTGTAGATATCTATTATTCAGACGGCCATAACTTTTGGCTCGTTTAGAGTTACGGGAGCCATAACCTGTCAAAACGGATGCCTCGATGAGTTCTACGGCTTTGACAGCTTTCAGCCGTCAACGGATAGATTAATGCCCAAAAAGGACAACCCGAATCTCAATCGGGTCTCGTAAGTTTTTTACCCATCGTTTTTTCGACACGTGGATTTTTACGGTAAAACAGGATTACCGTGGCTGGCCTTCGATTTACCATCGCTGGAGAGTGGTGCGCCATGGTACTGTTCCGTTTCAAATCCATGCACGCATTTCTAAAAGTCGTACGGCACTGTTTCGCCATTTCGGACGGATGTTGCACTTGCACCGTGGATGTTGCACCCTGTAGATATCGATTATTCGGACGGCCATAAGTTCTGGCTCGTTTAGAGTTAAGGGAGCCATAACCTTTCAAAACGTAGGGCTCGATGAGTTCTACGGCTTCGACAGCTTTCAGCCGTCAACGGATAGCCTAATGCCCAAAAAGGACAACCCGAATCTCAATCGGGTCTTGTAAGTTTTTACCCTTCGTTTTTTCGACACGTGGATTTTTATGGTAAAACAGGATTACAGTGGCTGGCCTTCGATTTACCATCGCTGGAGAGTGGTGCACCATGGTACTATTCCGTTTCAAATCCATGCACGCATTTCTAAAAGTCGTACGGCACTGTTTCGCCATTTCAGACGGATGTTGCTCCTTGCACCGTGGATGTTGCACCCTGTAGACATCGATTATTCGAACGGCCATAACTTCGGGCTCGTTTAGAGTTATGGGAGTCATAACATGTCAAAACGAAGGCCTCGATGAATTCTACGGCTTTGGCCGCATTCAAGCGTCAATGGATAGATTAATGCCCAAAAAGGACAACCCGAATCTCAATCGGGTCTCGTAAGTTTTTTACCCTTCGTTTTTTCGACACGTGGATTTTTACGGTAAAACAGGATTACCGTGGTTGGCCTTCGATTTACCATCGCTGGAGAGTGGTGCACCATGGTACTGTTCCGTTTCAAACCCATGCATGCATTTCTAAAAGTGGTACGGCACTGTTTCGCCATTTCGGACGGATGTTGCACCTTGCACCGTGGATGTTGCACCCTGTAGATATCGATTATTCGGACGACCATAACCTCTGGCTCGTTTAGAGTTACGGGACCCATAACCTGTCAAAACAAAGGCCTCGATGAGTTCTACGGCTTCGACACCTTTCAGCCGTCAACGGATAGATTAATGCCCAGAAAGGACAACCCGAATCTCAATCGGGGCTCGTAAGTTTTTTACCCTTCGTTTTTTCGACACGTGGATTTTTACGGTAAAACAGGAATACGGTGGCTGGTCTTCGATTTACCATCGCTGGAGAGTGGTGCACCATGGTACTGTTCCGTTTCAAATCCATGCACGCATTTCTAAAAGTCGTACGGCACTGTTTTGCCATTTCAGACGGATGTTGCACCTTGCACCGTGGATGTTGCTCCCTGTAGATATCGATTATACGGACGACGGTAACTTCTGGCTCGTTTAGAGTTACGGGAGCCATAACCTGCCAAAACGAAGGCCTCGATGAGTTCTACGGCTTTGACGGCTTTCAGCCGTCAACTGATAGATTAATGCCCAAAAAGGACAACCCGAATCTCAATCGGGTCTCGTAAGTTTTTAACCCTTCGTTTTTTCGACACGTGGATTTTTACGGTAAAACGGGATTACGGTGGCTGGTCTTCGATTTACCATCGCTGGAGAGTGGTGCACCATGGTACTGTTCCGTTTCAAATCGATGCACGCATTTCTAAAAGTCGTACGACACTGTTTCCGCATTTCGGACGGATGTTGCACCTTGCACCGTGGATGTTGCACCCTGTGGATATCGATTATTTGGACGGCCATAACTTCTGGCTCGTTTAGAGTTACGGGAGCCATAACCTTTCAAAACGAAGGCCTCGATGACTTCTACGGCTTTGACCGCTTTCAGCCGTCAATTGATAGATTAATGCCCAAAAAGGACAATCCGAATCTCAATCGTGTCTCGTAAGTTTTTTACCCTTCGTTTTTTCGACACGTGGATTTTTTTGGTAAAACAGCATTACCGTGGCTGGCCTTCGATTTACCATCGCTGTAGAGTGGTGCACCATGGTACTGTTCCATTTCAAATCCATGCACGCATTTCTAAAAGTCGTACGGCACTGTTTCGCCATTTCGGACGGATGTTGCACCTTGCACCGTGGATGTTGCACCCTGTAGATATCGATTATTCGGACGACCATAACTTCTGGCTCGTTTAGATTTACGGGAGCCATCACCTGTCAAAACGAAGGCCTCGATGAGTTCTACGGCTATGATAGCTTTCAGCCGTCAATGGATAGATTAATGCCCAAAAAGGACAACCCGAATCTCAATCGAGTCTTGTAAGTTTTTTACCCTTCGTTTTTTCGACACGTGGATTTTTACGGTAAAACTGGATTACCGTGGCTGGCCTTCGATTTACCATCGCTGGAGAGTGGTGCACCATGGTACTGTTTCGTTTCAAATCCATGCACGCATTTCTAAAAGTCGTACGGCACTGTTTCTCCATTTCAGACGGATGTTGCACCTTGCACCATGGATGTTGCACCCTGTAGATATCGATTATTCGGACGGCCATAACTTCTGGCTCGTTTATAGTTACGAGAGCCATAACCTGTCAAAACGAAGGCCTCGATGAGTTCTACGGCTTTGACAGCTTTCAGCCGTCAATGGATAGATTAATGCCCAAAAAGGACAACCCGAATCTCAATCGGGTCTCGTAAGTTTTTAACCCTTCGTTTTTTCGACACGTGGATTTTTACGGTAAAACGGGATTACGGTGGTTGGTCTTCGATTTACCATCGCTGGAGAGTGGTGCACCATGGTACTATTCCATTTCAAATCCATAAACGCATTTCTAAAAGTCGTACGGCACTGTTTCGCCATTTCGGACGGATGTTGCACCTTGCACCGTGGATGTTGCACCCTGTGGATATCGATTATTCGGACGGCCATAACTTCTGGCTCGTTTAGAGTTACGGGAGCCATAACCTATCAAAACGAAGGCATCGATGACTTCTACGGCTTTGACCGCTTTCATCCGTCAACGGATAGATTAATGCCCAAAAAGGACAACCCGAATCTCAATCGGGTCTCGTAAGTTTTTTACCCTTCGTTTTTTCGACACGTGGATTTTTACGGTAAAACAGGATTACCGTGGCTGGCCTTCGATTTACCATCGCTGGAGAGTGGTGCACCATGGTACTGTTCCGTTTCAAATCCATGCACGCATTTCTAAAAGTCGTACGACACTGTTTCGCCATTTCGGACGGATGTTGCACCTTGCACCGTGGATGTTGCACCCTGTAGATATCGATTATTCGGACAACCATAACTTCTGGCTCGTTTAGATTTACGGGAGCCATAACCTGTCAAAACGAAGGCCACGATGAGTTCTACGGCTTTGACAGCTTTCAGCCATCAACGGATAGATTAATGCCCAAAAAGGACAACCCGAATCTCAATCGGGTCTCGTAAGTTTTTAACCCTTCGTTTTTTCAACACGTCGATTTTTACGGTAAAACAGGATTACCGTGGCTAGCCTTCGATTTACCATCACTGGAGAGTGGTGCACCATAGTACTGTTTCGTTTAAAATCCATGCACGCATTTCTAAAAGTCGTACGGCACTGTTTCGCTATTTCAGACGGATGTTGCACCTTGCACCGTGGATGTTGCACCCTGTAGATATCGATTATTTGGACAGCCATAACTTCTGGCTCGTTTAGAGTTACGGGAGCCATAACCTGTCAAAACGAAGGCCTCGATGAGTTCTACGGCTTTGACAGCTTTCAGCCGTCAACGGATAGATTAATGCCCATAAAGGACAACCCGAATCTCAATCGGGTCTCGTAAGTTTTTAACCCTTCGTTTTTTCGACACGTGGATTTTTACGGTAAAACGGGATTACGGTGGCTGGTCTTGGATTTACCATCGTTGGAGAGTGGTGCACCATGGTACTGTTCCATTTCAAATCCATGCACGCATTTCTTAAAGTCGTACGGCACAATTTCGCCATTTCGGATGGATGTTGCACCTTGCACCGTGGATGTTGCACCCTATAGATATCGATTATTAGGACGACCATAACTTCTGGCTCGTTTAGAGTTACGGAAGCCATAACCTGTCAAAACGAAGGCCTCGATGAGTTCTACGGCTTTGACCGCTTTCACCCGTCAACGGATAGATTAATGCCCAAAAAGGACAACCCGAATCTCAATCGGGTCTCGTAAGTTTTTTACCCTTCGTTTTTTCAACACGTGGATTTTTACGGTAAAACAGGATTACCGTGGCTGGCCTTCGATTTACCATCGCTGGAGAGTGGTGCACCATGGTACTGTTCCGTTTCAAATCCATGCACGCATTTCTAAAAGTCGTACGGCACTGTTTCGCCAATTCGTACGGATGTTGCACCTTGCACCGTGGATGTTGCACCCTGTAGATATCGATTATTCGGACGGCCATAACTTCTGGCTCGTTTAGAGTTACGGGAGCCATAACATGTCAAAACGAAGGACTCGATGAGTTCTATGGCTTTGACAGCTTTCAACCATCAACGGATAGTTTAATGCCTAAAAAGGATAACCCGAATCTCAATCGGGTCTCGTAAGTTTTTTACCCTTCGTTTTTTCGACACGTGGATTTTTACGGTAAAACAGGATTACGGTGGCTGGTCTTCGATTTACCATTGCTGGAGATTGGTGCACCATGGTATTGTTCCTTTTCAAATCCATGCACGCATTTCTAAAAGTTGTACGAAACTATTTCGCCATTTCGGACGGATGTTGCACCTTGCACCGTGGATGTTACACCCTGTAGATATCGATTATTCAGACGACCATAACTTCTGGCTCGTTTAGAGTTACGGGAGACATAACCTGTCAAAACGAAGGCCTCGATGAGTTCTACGGCTTTGACCACTTTCAGCCGTCAACGGATAGATTAATGCCCAAAAAGGACAACCCGAATCTCAATCTGGTCTCGTAAGTTTTTACCCTTCGTTTTTTCGACACGTGGATTTTTACGGTAAAAAAGGATTACCGTGGCTGGCCTTCGATTTACCATCGCTAGAGAGTGGTGCACCATGGTACTGTTCTATTTCATATCCATGGACGCATTTCTAAAAGTCGTACGGCACTGTTTCGCCATTTCGGACGGATGTTGCACCTTGCACCGTGGATGTTGAACCCTGTAGATATCGATTATTCGGACGGCCATAACTTCTGGCTCGTTTAGAGTTACGGGAGCCATAACCTGTCAAAACGAAGGCCTCGATGAGTTCTACGGCTTTGACAGCTTTCAGCCGTCAACGGATAGATTAATGCCCAAAAAGGACAACCCGAATCTCAATCGGGTCTCGTAAGTATTTTACCCTTCGTTTTTTCGACACGTGGATTTTTACGGTAAACATGATTACTGTGGCTGGTCTTCGATTTACCATTGCTGGAGAGTGGTGCACCAAGGTACTGTTCCGTTTCAAATCCATGCACGCATTTCTAAAAGTCGTACGGCACTGTTTCGCCATTTCGGACGGATGTTGCACCTTGCACCGTGGATGTTGCACCCTGTAGATATCGATTATATGGACGACCATAATTTCTGGCTCGTTTAGAGTTACGGGAGCCATAACCTGTCAAAACGAAGGCCTCGATGAGTTCTACGGCTTTGACAGCGTTCAGCCGTCAACGGATAGATTAATGCCCAAAAAGGACAAACCGAATCTCAATCGGGTCTCGTAAGTTTATTAGCCTTCGTTTTTTCGACACGTGGATTTTTACGGTAAAACGGGATTACGGTGGTGGTCTTCGATTTACCATCGCTGGAGAGTGGTGTACCATGGTACTGATCCGTTTCAAATCCATGCACGCATTTCTAAAAGTTGTAAGGCACTGTTTCGCCATTTCGGACGGATGTTGCACCTTGCACCGCGGATGTTGCACCCTGTAGATATCGATTATTCGGACGGCCATAACTTCTGGCTCGTTTAGAGTTACGGGAGCCATGACCTGTCAAAACGTAGGTCTCGATGAGTTCTACGGCTTCGACAGCTTTCAGCCGTCAACGGATAGATTAATGCCCAAAAAGGACAACCCGAATCTCAATCGGGTCTCGTATGTTTTTAACCCTTCGTTTTTTCGACACGTGGATTTTTACGGTAAAACGGGATTACGGTGGCTGGTCTTCGATTTACCATCGCTGGAGAGTGGTGCACCATGGTATTGTTCCATTTCAAATCCATGCACGCATTTCTAAAAGTCGTACGGCACCGTTTCGCCATTTCGGACGGATGTTGCACTTGCACCGTGGATGTTGCACCCTGTAGATATCGATTATTCGGACGGCCATAACTTCTGGCTCGTTTAGAGTTGCGGGAGCCATGACCTGTCAAAACGTAGGCCTCGATGAGTTCTACGGCTTTAACAGCTTTCAGCCGTCAACGGATAGATTAATGCCCAAAAAGGACAACCCGAATCTCAATCGGGTCTCGTAAGTTTTTTACCCTTCGTTTTTTCGACACGTGGATTTTTACGGTAAAACAGGATTACAGTTGCTGGCCTTCGATTTACCATCGCTGGAGAGTGGTGCACCATGGTACTGTTCCGTTTCAAATACATGCACGCATTTCTGAAAGTCGTACGGCACTGTTTCGCCATTTCGGAAGGATGTTGCACCTTGCACCGTGGATGTTGAACCCTGTAGATATCGCTTATTCGGACGGCCATAACTTCTGGCTCGTTTAGAGTCACGGGAGCCATAACCTATCAAAACGAAGGTCTCGATGACTTCTACGGCTTTGACCGCTTTCAGCCGTCAACGGATAGATTAGTGTCCAAAAAGGACAACCCGAATCTCAATCGGGTCTCGTAAGTTTATTGCCCTTCGTTTTTTCGACACGTGGATTTTTACGGTAAAACGGGATTACCGTGGCTGGCCTTCGATTTACCATCACTGGAGAGTGGTGCACCATGGTACTGTTCCGTTTCAAACCCACGCACGCATTTCTAAAAGTCGTACGGCACTGTTTCGCCATTTCGGACGGATGTTGCACCTTGCACAGTGGATGTTGCACCTTGCACCGTGGATGTTGCACCCTGTAGATATCGATTATTCGGACGGCCATAACTTCTGGCTCGTTTAGAGTTACGGGAGCCATAACATGTCAAAACGAAGGACTCGATGAGTTCTACGGCTTTGACAGCTTTCAACCGTCAACGGGTAGATTAATGCCCAAAAAGGACAACCCGAATCTCAATCAGGTCTCGTAAGTTTTTTACCGTTCGTTTTCTCGACACGTGGATTTTTACAGTAAAACAGGATTACGGTGGCTGGTCTTCGATTTACCATCGCTGGAGAGTGGTGCACCATGGTATTGTTCCGTTTCAAATCCATGCACGCATTTCTAAAAGTCGTACGAAACTGTTTCTCCATTTCGGATGGATGTTGCACCTTGCACCGTGGATGTTCCACCCTGTAGATATCGATTATTCGGACGACTATAACTTCTGGCTCGTTTAGAGTTACGGGAGCCATAACCTGTCAAAACGAAGGCCTCGATGAGTTCTACGGCTTTGACCGCTTTCAGCCGTCAACGGATAGATTAGTGCCCAAAAAGGACAACCCGAATCTCAATCTGGTCACGTAAGTTTTTTACCCTTCGTTTTTTCGACACGTGGATTTTTACGGTAAAAAAGGATTACCTTGGCTGGCCTTCGATTTACCATCGCTGGAGAGTGGTGGACCATGGTACTGTTCCGTTTCAAATCCATGCACGCATTTCTAAAAGTCGTACGGCACTGTTTCGCCATTTCCGACGAATGTTGCACCTGCACCGTGGATGTTGAACCCTGTAGATATCGATTATTCGGACGGCCATAACTTCTGGCTCGCTTAGAGTTACGGGAGCCATTACCTGTCAAAACGAAGGCCTCGATGAGTTCTACGGCTTTGACAGCTTTCAGCCGTCAACGGATAGATTAATGCCCAAAAAGGACAACCCAAATCTCAATCGGGTCTCGTAAGTTTTTTACCCTTCGTTTTTTCGACACGTGGATTTTTACGGTAAAACTGGATTACCGTGGCCCGTTTTCGACTTCCCATCGCTGGAGAGTGGTGCACCATGGTATTGTTCCGTTTCAAATCCATGCACGCATTTCTAAAAGTCGTACGGCACTGTTTCGCCATTTCGGACGGATGTTGCACCTTGCACCGTGGATGTTGCACCCTGTAGATATCGATTATACGGACGACCATAACTTTTGGCTCGTTTAGAGTTACGGGAGCCATAACCTGTCAAAAGGAAGGCCTCGATGAGTTCTACGGCTTTGACCGCTTTCAGCCGTCAACGGATAGATTAATGCCCAAAAAGGACAACCCGAATCTCAATCGGGTCTCGTAAGTTTATTACCCTTCGTTTTTTCGACACGTTGATTTTTACGGTAAAACGGGATTACCGTGGCTGGCCTTCGATTTAGCATCGCTGGAGAGTGGTGCACCATGGTACTGTTCCATTTCAAACCCATGCACGCATTTCTAAAAGTCGTACGACACTGTTTCGCCATTTCGGACGGATGTTGCACCTTGCACCGTGGATGTTGCACCCTGTAGATATCGATTGTTCGGACGGCCATAACTTCTGGCTCGTTTAGAGTTACGGGAGCCATAACCTGTCAAAACGAAGGCCTCGATGATTTCTACGGCTTTGACAGCTTTCGGCCGTCAACGGATAGACTAATGCTCAAAAAGGACAACCCGAATCTCAATCGGGTCTCGTAAGTTTTTAACCCTTCGTTTTTTCGACACGTGGATTTTTACGGTAAAACGGGATTACTGTGGCTGGTCTTCGATTTACCATCGCTGGAGAGTGGTGTACCATGGTACTGTTCCATTTCAAATCCATGCACGCATTTTTAAAAGTCGTACGACACTATTTCGCCATTTCGGACGGATGTTGCACTTGCACCGTGGATGTTGCACCCAGTAGATATCGATTATTCGGACGGCCATAACTTCTGGCTCGTTTAGAGTTACGGGAGCCATGACCTGTCAAAACGTAGGCCTCGATGAGTTCTACGGCTTCGACAGCTTTCAGCCGTCAACGGATAGATTAATGCCCAAAAAGGACAACCCGAATCTCAATCGGGTCTCGTAAGTTTTTAACCCTTCGTTTTTTCGACACGTGGATTTTTACGGTAAAACAAGATTACTGAGGCTGGCCTTCGATTTACCATCGCTGGAGAGTGGTGAACCATGGTACTGTTCCGTTTGAAACCCATGCACGCATTTCTAAAAGTCGTACGACACTGTTTCGCCATTTCGGACGGATGTTGCACCCTGCACCGTGGATGTTGCACCCTGTAGATATGGATTATACGGACGACCATAACTTCTGGCTCGTTTAGTGTTACGGGAGCCATAACCTTTCAAAACGAAGGCCTCAATGAGTTCTACGGCTTTGACAGCTTTCAGCCGTCAACGGATAGATTAATGCCCAAAAAGGACAACCCGAATCTCAATCGTGTCTCGTAAGTTTTTTACGCTTCGTTTTTTCGACACGTGGATTTTTACGGTAAAACAGGATTACCGTGGCTGGCCTTCGATTTACCATCGCTGGAGAGTGGTGAACCATGGTATTGTTCCGTTTCGAATCCATGCACGCATTTCTAAAAGTCGTACGGCACTGTTTCACCATTTCGGACGGCTGTTGCACCTTGCGCCGTGGATGTTGCACCCTGTAGATATCGATTATTCAGACGGCCATAACTTCTGGCTCGTTTAGAGTTACGGGAGCCATAACATGTCAAAACGAAGGCCTCGATGAGTTCTACGGCTTTGATCGCTTTCAGCCGTCAACGGATAGATTAATGCCCAAAAAGGACAACCCGAATCTCAATCGGGTCTCGTAAGTTTTTTACCCTTTGTTTTTTCGACACGTGGATTTTTACGGTAAAACAGGATTACGGTGGCTGGGCTTCGATTTACCATCGCTGGAGAGTAGTGCACCATGGTACTGTTCCGTTTCAAATCCATGCACGCATTTCTAAAAGTCGTACGGCACTGTTTCGCCATTTCAGACGGATGTTGCACCTTGCACCATGGATGTTGCACCCTGTAGATATCGATTATTCGGACGGCCATAACTTCTGGCTCGTTTAGAGTTACGGGAGCCATAACCTGTCAAAACGAAGGCCTCGATGAGTTCTACGGCTTTGACTGCTTTCAGCCGTCAACGGATAGATTAATGCCCAAAAAGGACAACCCGAATCTCAATCGGGTCTCGTAAGTTTTTTACACACGTGGATTTTTACGGTAAAACAGGATTACAGTGGCTGGCCTTCGATTTACCATAGCTGGAGAGTGGTACACCATGGTACTGTTCCGTTTCAAATCCATGCACGCATTTCTAAAAGTCGTACTGCACCGTGGATGTTGCACCCTGTAGATATCGATTATTCGGACGGCCATAACTTCGGGCTCGTTCAGAGTTATGGGAGCCATAACATGTCAAATCGAAGGCCTCGATGAGTTCTACGGCTTTGACAGCTTTCAACCGTCAACGGATAGATTAATGCCCAAAAAGGACAACCCGAATCTCAATCGGGTCTCGTAAGTTTTTTACCCTTCGTTTTTTCGACACGTGGATTTTTACGATAAAACAGGATCACCGTGGTTGGCCTTCGATTTACCATCGCTGGAGAGTGGTGCACCATGGTACTGCTCTTTTTCAAACCCATGCACGTATTTCTAAAAGTCGTACGACACTGTTTCACCATTTCGGACGGATGTTGCACCTTACACCGTGGATGTTGCTCCCTGTAGATATCGATTATTCGGACAGCCATAACTTCTGGCTCGTTTAGAGTTACGGGAGCCATAACCAGTCAGAACGAAGGCCTCGATGATTTCTACGGCTGTGACCGCTTTCAGTCGTCAACAGATAGATTAATGCCCAAAAAGGACAACCCGAATCTCATTCGGGTCTCGTAAGTTTTTTACCCATCGTTTTTTCGACCCGTGGATTTTTACTGTAAAACAGGATTACCGTGGCTGGCCTTCGATTTACCATCGCTGGAGAGTGGTGCGCCATGGTACTGTTCCATTTCAACTCCATGCACGCATTTCTAAAAGTCGTACGGCACTGTTTCGCCATTTCGGACGGATGTTGCACTTGCACCGTGGATGTTGCATCTTGTAGATATCGATTATTCGGACGGCCATAACTTCTGGCTCGTTTAGAGTTACGCGAGCCATGACCTTTCAAAACGTAGGCCTCGATGAGTTCTACGGCTTCGACAGCTTTCAGCAGTCAACGGATATATTAATGCCCAAAAATGACAACCCGAATCTCAATCGGGTCTCGTAAGTTTTTTACCCTTCGTTTTTTCGACACGTGGAGTTTTACGGTAATACAGGATTACTGTGGCTGGTCTTCGATTTACCATCGCTGGAGAGTGGTACACCATGGTACTGTTCCGTTTGAAACCCATGCACGCATTTCTAAAAGTCGTACGACACTGTTTCGCCATTTCGGACGGATGTTGCACCTTGCACCGTGGTTGTTGGACCCTGTAGATATCGATTATACGTTCGACCATAACTTCTGGCTCGTTTAGAGTAACGGGAGCCATAACCTGTCAAAACGAAGGCCTCGATGAGTTCTACGGCTTTGACAGCTTTCAGCCGTCAACGGATAGATAAATTCACAAAAAGGACAACCCGAATCTCAATCGGGTCTCGTATGTTTTTTACCCTTCGTTTTTTCGACACGTGGATTTTTACGGTAAAACAGGATTACCGTGGCTGGCCTTCGATTTACCATCGCTGGAGAGTGGTGCGCCATGGTACTGTTCCGTTTCAAATCCATGCACACATTTCTAAAAGCCGTACGGCACTGTTTCGCCATTTCGGACGGATGTTGCACTTGCACCGTGGATGTTGCACCCTGTAGATATCGATTATTCGGACGGCCATAACTTCTGGCTCGTTTAGAGTTATGGGAGCCATGACCTGTCAAAACGTAGGCCTCGATGAGTTCTACGGCTTCGACAGCTTTCAGCCGTCAACGGATAGATTAATGCCCAAAAATGACAACCCGAATCTCAATTGGGTCTCGTAAGTTTTTTACCCTTCGTTTTTTCGACACGTGGAGTTTTACGGTAGTACAGGATTACTGTGGCTGGTCTTCGATTTACCATCGCTGGAGAGTGGTACACCATGGTACTGTTCCGTTTGAAACCCATGCATGCATTTCTAAAAGTCGTACGACACTGTTTCGCCATTTCGGACGGATGTTGCACCTTGCACCGTGGATGTTGCACCCTGTAGATATCGATTATACGGACGACCATAACTTCTAGCTCGTTTAGAGTTACGGGGGCCATAACCTGTCAAAACGAAGGCCTCGATGAGTTCTACGGCTTTGACAGCCTTCAGCCGTCAACGGATAGATAAATTCCTAAAAAGGACAACCCGAATCTCAATTGGGTCTCGTATGTTTTTTACCCTTCGTTTTTTCGACATGTGGATTTTTACGGTAAAACAGGATTACCGTGGCTGGCCTTCGATTTACCATCGCTGGAGAGTGGTGCGCCATGGTACTGTTCCGTTTCAAATCCATGCACGCATTTCTAAAAGCCGTACGACACTGTTTCGCCATTTCGGACGGATGTTGCACCTTACACCGTGGATGTTGCACCCTGTAGATATCGATTATTCAGACGACCATAACTTCTGGCTCGTTTAGTGTTACGGGAGCCATAACCTTTCAAAACGAAGGCCTCCATGAGTTCTACGGCTTTGACAGCTTTCAGCCGTCAACGGATAGATTAATGCCCAAAAAGGACAACCCGAATCTCAATCGAGTCTCGTAAGTTTTTTACCCTTCGTTTTTTCGACACGTGGATTTTTACGGTAAAACAGGATTACCGTGGCTGGCCTTCGATTTACCATCGCTGGAGAGTGGTGAACCATGGTATTGTTCCGTTTCAAATCCATGCACACATTTCTAAAAGTCGTACGGCACTGTTTCGCCATTTCGGACGGCTGTTGCACCTTGCGCCGTGGATGTTGCACCCTGTAGATATCGATTATTCAGACGGCCATAACTTCTGGCTCGTTTAGAGTTACGGGAGCCATAACATGTCAAAACGAAGGGCTCGATGAGTTCTACGGTTTTGACAGCTTTCAGCCGTCAACGGATAGATTAATGCCCAAAAAGGACAACCCGAATCTCAATCGGGTCTCGTAAGTTTTTTACCCTTTGTTTTTTCCACACGTGGATTTTTACGGTAAAACAGGATTACGGTGGCTGGTCTTCGATTTACCATCGCTGGAGAGTGGTGCACCATGGTACTGTTCCGTTTCAAATCCATGCACGCATTTCTAAAAGTCGTACGACACTGTTTCGCCATTTCGGACGGATGTTGCACCTTGCACCGTGGATGTTGCACCCTGTAGATATCGATTATACGGACGACCATAACTTCTGGCTCATTTAGAGTTACGGGAGCCATAACCTATCAAAACAAAGGCCTCGATGAGTTCTACGGCTTTAACAGCTTTCAGCCGTCAACGGATAGATTAATGCCCAAAAAGGACAACCCGAATCTCAATCGGGTCTCGTAAGTTTTTTACCCTTCGTTTTTTCGACACGTGGATTTTTACGGTAAAACAGGATTACAGTTGCTGGCCTTCGATTTACCATCGCTGGAGAGTGGTACACCATGGTACTGTTCCGTTTCAAATCCATGCACGCATTTCTATAAGTTGTACGGCACTGTTTCGCCATTTCGGACGGATGTTGCTCCTTGCACCGTGGATGTTGCACCCTGTAGATATCGATTATTCGGACGGCCATAACTTCGGGTTCGTTTAGAGTTATGGGAGCCATAACATGTCAAAACGAAGGCCTCGATGAGTTCTACGGCTTTGATAGCTTTCAACCGTCAACGGATAGATTAATGCCCAAAAAGGACAACCCGAATCTCAATCAGGTCTCGTAAGTTTTTTACCCATCGTTTTTTCGACACGTGGATTTTTACGATAAAACAGGATTACCGTGGTTGGCCTTTGATTTACCATCGCTGGAGAGTGGTGCACCATGGTACTGCTCTGTTTCAAACCCATGCACGTTTTTCTAAAAGTCGTACGACACTGTTTCCCCATTTCGGACGGATGTTGCACCTTACACCGTGGATGTTGCGCCCTGTAGATATCGATTATTCGGACGGCCATAACTTCTGGCTCGTTTAGAGTTACGGGAGCCATAACCAGTCAAAACGAAGACCTCGATGAGTTCTACGGCTGTGACAGCTTTCAGCCGTCAACGGATAGATTAATGCCCAAAAAGGACAACCCGAATCTCATTCCGGTCTCGTAAGTTTTTTACCCATCGTTTTTTCGACACGTGGATTTTTACGGTAAAACAGGATTACCGTGGCTGGCCTTCGATTTATCATCGCTGGAGAGTGGTGCGCCGTGGTACTGTTCCGTTTCAAATCCATGCACGCATTTCTAAAAGTCGTACGGCACTGTTTCGCCATTTCGGTCGGATGTTGCACCCTGTAGATATCGATTATTCGGACGGCCATAACTTCTGGCTCGTTTAGAGTTACGGGAGCCATAACCTGTCAAAACATAGGCCTCGATGAGTTCTACGGCTTCGACAGCTTTCAGCCATCAACGGATAGATTAATGCCCAAAAATGACAACCCGAATCTCAATCGGGTCTCGTAAGTTTTTTACCCTTCGTTTTTTCGACACGTGGAGTTTTACGGTAATACAGGATTACTGTGGCCGGTCTTCGATTTACCATCGCTGGAGAGTGGTACACCATGGTACTGTTCCGTTTGAAATCCATGCACGCATTTCTAAAAGTCCTACGACACTGTTTCGCCATTTCGGACGGATGTTGCACCTTGCACCGTGGATGTTGCACCCTGTAGATATCGATTATACGGACGACCATAACTTCTGGCTCGTTTAGAGTTACGGAGGCCATAACCTGTCAAAACGAAGGACTCGATGAGTTCTACGGCTTTGACAGCTTTCAGCCGTCAACGGATAGATTAATGCCCAAAAAGGACAACCCGAATCTCAATCGGGTCTCGTAAGTTTTTTACCCTTCGTTTTTTCGACACGTGGATTTTTACGGTAAAACAGGATTACCGTGGCTGGCCTTCGATTTATCATCGCTGGAGAGTGGTGCGCCATGGTACTGTTCCGTTTCAAATCCATGCACGCATTTCTAAAAGTCGTACGGCACTGTTTCGCCATTTCGGTCGGATGTTGCACTTGCACCGTGGATGTTGCACCCTGTAGATATCGATTATTCGGACGGTCATAACTTCTGGCTCGTTTAGAGTTACGGGAGCCATAACCTGTCAAAACATAGGCCTCGATGAGTTCTACGGCTTCGACAGCTTTCAGCCATCAACGGATAGATTAATGCCCAAAAATGACAACCCGAATCTCAATCGGGTCTCGTAAGTTTTTTACCCTTCGTTTTTTCGACACGTGGAGTTTTACGGTAATACAGGATTACTGTGGCCGGTCTTCGATTTACCATCGCTGGAGAGTGGTACACCATGGTACTGTTCCGTTTGAAATCCATGCACGCATTTCTAAAAGTCCTACGACACTGTTTCGCCATTTCGGACGGATGTTGCACCTTGCACCGTGGATGTTGCACCCTGTAGATATCGATTATACGGACGACCATAACTTCTGGCTCGTTTAGAGTTACGGGGGCCATAACCTGTCAAAACGAAGGCCTCGATGAGTTCTACGGCTTTGACAGCTTTCAGCCGTCAACGGATAGATTAATGCCCAAAAAGGACAACCCGAATCTCAATCGGGTCTCGTAAGTTTTTTACCCTTCGTTTTTTCGACATGTGGATTTTTACTGTAAAACAGGATTACCGTAGCTGGCCTTCGATTTACCATAGCTGGAGAGTGGTGCACCATGGTATTGTTCCGTTTCAAATCCAAGCACGTATTTCTAAAAGTCGTACGGCAATGTTTCGCCATTTCGGACGGGTGTTGCACCTTGCGCCGTGGATGTTGCACCCTGTAAATATCGATTATTCAGACGGCCATAACTTCTGGGTCGTTTAGAGTTACGGGAGCCATAACATGTCAAAACGAAGGCCTCGATGAGTTCTACGACTTTGACAGCTTTCAGCCGTCAACTGATAGATTAATGCCCAAAAAGGACAACCCGAATCTCAATCGGGTCTCGTAAGTTTTTTACCCTTTGTTTTTTCGACACGTGGATTTTTACGGTAAAACAGGATTACGGTGGCTGGTCTTCGATTTACCATCGCTGGAGCGTGGTGCACCATGGTACTGCTCTTTTTCAAACCCATGCACGTATTTCTAAAAGTCATACGACACTGTTTCGCCATTTCGGACGGATGTTGCACCTTGCACCATGGATGTTGCACCCTGTAGATATCGATTATTCGGACGGCCATAACTTCTGGCTCGTTTAGAGTTACGGGAGCCATAACATGTCAAAACGAAGGCCTCGATGAGATCTACGGCTTTGACAGCTTTCAACCATCAACGGATAGATTAATGCCCAAAAAGGACAACCCGAATCTCAATCGGGTCTCGTAAGTCTTTTACCCTTCGTTTTTTCGACACGTGGATTTTTACGGTAAAACAGGATTATCGTGGCTGGCCTTCGATTTACCATCGCTGGAGAGTGGTGCACCATGGTACCGTTCCGTTTCAAACCCATGCACGCATTTCTAAAAGTCGTACGGCACTGTTTCGCCATTTCGGACGGATGTTGCACCTTGCACCGTGGATGTTGCACCTTGTACATATCGATTATTCGGACGGCCATAACTTCTGGCTCGTTTAGAGTTACGGGAGAAATAACCTGTCAAAACGAAGGCCTCGATGAGTTCTACGGCTTTGACAGCTTTCAGACGTCAATGGATAGATTAATACTCAAAAAGGACAACCCAAATCTCAATCGGGTCTCGTAAGTTTTTTACCCTTTGTTTTTTCGACACGTGAATTTTTACGGTAAAACATGATTACGGTGGCTGGTCTTCGATCTATCATCGCTGGAGAGTAGTGCACCATGGTACTGTTCCGTTTCAAATCCATGCACGCATTTCTAAAAGTCGTACGACACTGTTTCGCCATTTCGGACGTATGTTGCACCTTGCACCGTGGATGTTGCACCCTGTAGATATCGATTATTCGGACGGCCATAACTTCTGGCTCGTTTAGAGTTACGGGAGCCATAACATGTCAAAACGAAGGTCTCGATGAGTTCTACGGCTTTGACAGCTTTCAACCGTCAACAAACAGATTAATGCCCAAAAAGGACAATCCGAATCTCAATCGGGTCTCGTAAGTTTTTTACCCTTCGTTTTTTTCGACACGTGGATTTTTACGGTAAAACAGGATTACCGTGGCTGGCCTTCGATTTACCATCGCTGGAGAGTGGTGCACCATGGTACTGTTCCGTTTCAAACCCATGCACGCATTTCTAAAAGTCGTACGGCACTGTTTCGCCATTTCGGACGGATGTTGCACCTTGCACCGTGGATGTTGCACCCTGTAGATATCGATTATTCGGACGGCCATAACTTCTGGCTCGTTTAGAGTTACGGGAGCCATAACCTGTCAAAACGAAGGCCTCGATGAGTTCTACGGCTTTGATAGCTTTCAGCCGCCAACAGATAGATTAATGCCCAAAAAGGACAACCCGAATATCAATCGGGTCTCGTAAGTTTTTTAACCTTTGTTTTTTCGACACGTGGAATTTTACGGTAAAACTGGATTACCGTGGCTGGCCTTCGATTTACCATCGCTGGAGAGTGGTGCACCAGGTACTGTTCCGTTTCAAATCCATGCACACATTTCTAAAAGTCGTACGGCACTGTTTCGCCATTTCGGACGGATGTTGCATCCTGCACCGTGGATGTTGCACCCTGTAGATATCGATTATTCGGACGGACATAACTTCTGGCTCGTTTAGAGTTACGGGAGACATAACCTGTCAAAACGAAGGCCTCGATGAGTTCTACGGCTTTGACAGCTTTCAACGGTCAACGGATAGATTAATGCCCAAAAAGGACAACCCGAATCTCAATCGGGTCTCGTAAGTTTTTTACCCTTCGTTTTTTCGACACGTGGATTTTTACGATAAAACGGGATTACCGTGGCTGGCCTTCGATTTACCATCGATGGAGAATGGTGCACCATGGTACTGTTCCGTTTCAAACCCATGCACGCATTTCTAAGAGTCGTACGGCACTGTTTCGCCATTTCGAACGGATGATGCACCTTGCACCGTGGATGTTGCACCCTGTATATATCGATTATTCGGACGGCCATAACTTCTGGCTCGTTTAGAGTTACGGGAGCCATAACCTGTCAAAACGAAGGCCTCGATGAGTTCTATGGATTTGACAGCTTTCAGCCGTCAACGGATAGATTAATGCCCAAAAAGGACAACCCGAATCTCAATCGGGTCTCGTAAGTTTTTTTCCTTTCGTTTTTTCGACACGTGGATTTTTACGGTAAAACGGGATTACCTTGGCCCGTCTTCGACTTCCCATCGCTGGAGAGTGGTGCACCACGGTACTGTTCCATTTCAAATCCATGCACGCATTTCTAAAAATCGTACGGCACTATTTCGCCATTTCGGACGGATGTTGCACCTTGCACCGTGGATGTTGCACCCTGTAGATATCGATTATTCGGACGGCCATAACTTCTGGCTCGTTTAGAGTTACGGGAGCCATAACCTGTCAAAACGAAGGCCTCGATGAGTTCTACGGCTTTGACAGCTTTCAGCCGTCAACGGATAGAATAATGCCCAAAAAGGACAACCCGAATCTCAATCGGGTCTTGTAAGTTTTTTACCCTTCGTTTTTTCGACACGTGGATTTTTACGGTAAAACAGGATTACCGTGGCCGGCCTTCGATTTACCATCGCTGGAGAGTGGTGCAACATGGTACTGTTCCGTTTCAAATCCATGCATGCATTTCTAAAAGTCGTACGACACTGTTTCGCCATTTCGGACGGATGTTGCACCTTGCACCGTGGATGTTGCACCCTGTAGATATCGATTATTCGGACGACCATAACTTCTGGCTCGTTTAGAGTTACGGGAGCCATAACATGTCAAAACGAAGGCCTCGATGAGTTCTACGGGTTTGACAGCTTTCAACCATCAACGGATAGATTAATGCCCAAAAAGGACAACCCGAATCTCAATCGGGTCTCGTAAGTTTTTTACCCTTCGTTTTTTCGACACGTGGATTTTTACGGTAAAACAGGATTACCGTGGCTGGCCTTCGATTTACCATCGCTGGAGAGTGGTGCACCATGGTACTGTTCCGTTTCAAACCCATGCACGCATTTCTAAAAGTCGTACGGCACTGTTTCGCCATTTCGGACGGATGTTGCACCTTGCACCGTGGATGTTGCACCCTGTAGATATCGATTATTCGGACGGCCATAACTTCTGGCTCGTTTAGAGTTACGGTAGCCATAACCTGTCAAAACGAAGTCCTCAATGAGTTCTACGGCTTTGACACCTTTCAGCCATCAACGGATAGATTAATGCCCAAAAAGGACAACCCGAATCTCAATCGGGTCTCGTAAGTTTTTTACCCTTCGTTTTTTCGACACGTGGATTTTTACGGTAAAACAGGATTACGGTGGCTGGTCTTCGATTTACCATCGCTGGAGAGTGGTGCACCATGGTACTGTTCCGTTTCAAATCCATGCACGCATTTCTAAAAGTCGTACGGCACTGTTTCGCCATTTCGGACTGATGTTGCACCTTCCACCGTGGATGTTGCTCCCTATAGATATCGATTATACGGACGACGATAACTTCTGGCTTGTTTAGGGTTACGAGAGCCATAACCTGTCAAAACGAAGGCATCGATGAGTTCTACGACTTTGACAGCTTTCAGCCGTCAACGGATATATTAATGCCCAAAAAGGACAACCCGAGTCTCAATCGGGTCTCGTAAGTTTTTTACCCTTCGTTTTTTCGACACGTGGATTTTTATGGTAAAAAAGGATTACGGTGGCTGGTCTTCGATTTACCATCGCTGGAGAGTGGTGTACCATGGTACTATTCCATTTCAAACCCATGCACGCATTTCTAAAAGTCGTACGACACTGTTTCGCCATTTCGGACGGATGTTGCACCTTACACCGTGGATGTTGCACCCTATAGATATCGATTATTCGGACGGCCATAACTTCTGGCTCGTTTAGAGTTACGGGAGCCATAACCAGTCATAACGAAGGCCTCGATGAGTTCTATGGCTGTGACAGCTTTCAGCCGTCAACGGATAGATTAATGCCCAAAAAGGACAACCCGAATCTCAATCGGGTCTCGTAAGTTTTTTACCCATCCTTTTTTCGACAAGTGGATTTTTACGGTAAAACAGGATTACCGTGGCTGGCCTTCGATTTACCATACCTGGAGAGTGGTGCGCCATGGTACTGTTCCGTTTCAAATCCATGCACGCATTTCTAAAAGTCGTACGACACTGTTTCGCCATTTCGGACGGATGTTGCACTTGCACCGTGGATGTTGCACCCTGTAGATATCGATTATTCGGACGGCCATAACTTCTGGCTCGTTTAGAGTTACGGAAGCCATGACCTGTCAAAACATAGGCCTCGATGAGTTCTACGGCTTCGACAGCTTTCAGCCGTCAAAGGATAGATTAATGCCCAAAAATGACAACCCGAATCTCAATTGGGTCTCGTAAGTTTTTTACCCTTCGTTTTTTCGACACGTGGATTTTTACGGTAAAACGGGATTACCGTGGCCCGTCTTCGAGTTCCCATCGCTGAAGAGTGGTGCACCATGGTACTGTTCCGTTTCAAATCCATGCATGCATTTCTAAAGGTCATACGACACTGTTTCGCCATTTCGGACGGATGTTGCACCTTGCACCGTGGATGTTGCACCCTGTAGATATCGATTATACGGACGACCATAACTTCTGCCTCGTTTAGAATTACGGGAGCCATAACCTGTCAAAACGAAGGCCTCGATGAGTTCTACGGCTTTGACAGCTTTCAGCCCTCAACGGATAGATTAATGCCCAAAAAGGACAATCCGAATCTCAATCGGGTCTCGTAAGTTTTTTACCCTTCGTTTTTTCGACACGTGGATTTTTACGGTAAAACAGGATTACCGTGGCTAGTCTTCGATTTACCCTCACTGGAGAGTGGTGCACCATGGTACTGTTCCGTTTCAAATCCATGCACGCATTTCTAAAAGTCGTACGGCACTGTTTCGCCATTTCGGACGGATGTTGCACCTTGCACCATGGATGTTGCACCCTGTAGATATCGATTATACGGACGACCATAACTTCTGGCTCGTTTAGAGTTACGGGAGCCATAACCTGTCAAAACGAAGGCCTCGATGAGTTCTACGGCTTTGACAGCTTTCAACCGTCAACGGATAGATTAATGCCCAAAAAGGACAACCCGAATCTCAATCGGGTCTCGTAAGTTTTTTACCCTTCGTTTTTTCGACACGTGGATTTTTACGGCAAAACGGGATTACCGTGGCCCGTCTTCGACTTCCCATCGCTGGAGAGTGGTGCACCATGGTAGTGTTCCATTTCAAATCCATGCACGCATTTCAAAAAGTCGTACGGCACTGTTTCGCCATTTCAGACGGATGTTGCACCTTGCACCGTGGATGTTGCACCCTGTAGATATCGATTATTCGGACGATCATAACTTCGGGCTCGTTTAGAGTTACGGGAGCCATAACCTGTCAAAACAAAGGCATCGATGAGTTCTACGGCTTTGGCAGCTTTCAACGGTCAACGGATAGAATAATGTCCAAAAAGGACAACCCGAATCTCAATCGGGTCTCGTAGATTTTTTACCCTACGTTTTTTCGACATGTGGATTTTTACGGTAAAACAGGATTACCGTGGCCGGCCTTCGATTTACCATCGCTGAAGAGTGGTGCACCATGGTACTGTTCCGTTTCAAGTCCATGCACCCATTTCTAAAAGTCGTACGGCACTGTTTCTCCATTTCGGACGGATGTTGCACCTTGCACTGTGGATGTTGCACCCTGTAGATATCGATTATTCGGAAGGCCATAACTACTGGCTCGTTTAGAGTTTCGGGATCCATAACCTGTCAAAACGAAGGCCTCGATGAGTTCTACGGCTTTGACAGCTTTCAGCCGTCAACGGATAGATTAATGCCTAAAAAGGACAACCCGAATCTCAATCGGGTCTCGTAAGTTTTTTACCCTTCATTTTTTCGACACGTGGATTTTTACGGTAAAACAGGATTACTGTGGCTGGTTTTCGATTTACCATCGCTGGAGAGTGGTGCACCATGGTACTGTTCCGTTTCAAACCCATGCACGCAATTCTAAAAGTCGTACGGCATTGTTTCGCCATTTCGGGCGGATGTTGCACCTTGCACCGTGCATGTTGCACCCGGTAGATATCGATTATTCGGACGGCCATGACTTCTGGCTCGTTTAGAGTTACGGGAGTCATAACCTGTCAAAACGAAGGCCTCGATGAGTTCTACGGCTTTGACAGCTTTCAGCCGTCAACGGATAGATTAATGCCCAAAAAGGACAACCCGAATCTCAATCGGGTCTCGTAAGTTTTTTACCCTTCGTTTCTTCGACACGTGGATTTTTACGGTAGAAAAGGATTACCGTGGCTGGCCTTCGATTTACCATCGCTGGAGAGTGGTGAACCATGGTACTGTTACGTTTCAAATCCATGCACGCATTTCTAAAAGTCGTACGGCACTGTTTCGTCATTTCGGACGGATGTTGCACCTTGCACCGTGGATGTTGCACCCTGTAGATATCGATTATTCAGACGGCCATAACTTCTAGCTCGTTTAGAGTTACGGGAGCCATAACCTGTCAAAATGAAGGCCTCGATGAGTTCTATGGCTTTGACAGCTTTCTGCCGTCAAAGGATAGATTAATGCCCAAAAAGGACAACCCGAATCTCAATCGGGTCTCGTAAGTTTTTTACCCTTCGTTTTTTCGATACGTGGATTTTTACGGTAAAACTGGATTACCGTGGCTGGCCTTCGATTTACCATCGTTGGTGAGTGGTGCACCAGGTACTGTTCCGTTTCAAATCCATGCACGCATTTCTAAAAGTCGTACGGCACTGTTTCGCCATTTCGGACGGATGTTGCACCTTGCACCGTGGATGTTGCACCCTGTAGATATCGAATATTCGGACGGCCATAACTTCTGGCTCGTTTAGATTACGGGAGCCATAACCTGTCAAAACGAAGGCCTCGATAAGTTCTATGGCTTTGACAGCTTTCAGCCGCCAACAGATAGATTAATGCCCAAAAAGGACAACCCGAATATCAATCGGGTCTCGTAAGTTTTTTAACCTTCGTTTTTTCGACACGTGGAATTTTACGGTAAAACTGGATTACCGTGGCTGGCCTTCGATTTACCATCGCTGGAGAGTGGTGCACCAGGTACTGTTCCGTTTCAAATCCATGCACGCATTTCTAAAAGTCGTACGGCACTGTTTCGCCATTTCGGACGGATGTTGCATCCTGCACCGTGGATGTTGCACCCTGTAGATATCGATTATTCGGACGGACATAACTTCTGGCTCGTTTAGAGTTACGGGAGACATAACCTGTCAAAACGAAGGCCTCGATGAGTTCTACGGCTTTGACAGCTTTCAACGGTCAACGGATAGATTAATGCCCAAAAAGGACAACCCGAATCTCAATCGGGTCTCGTAAGTTTTTTTACCCTTCGTTTTTTCGACACGTGGATTTTTACGATAAAACGGGATTACCGTGGCTGGCCTTCGATTTACCATCGCTGGAGAGTGGTGCACCATGGTACTGTTCCGTTTCAAACCCATGCACGCATTTCTAAGAGTCGTACGGCACTGTTTCGCCATTTCGAACGGATGATGCACCTTGCACCGTGGATGTTGCACCCTGTATATATCGATTATTCGGACGGCCATAACTTCTGGCTCGTTTAGAGTTACGGGAGCTATAACCTGTCAAAACGAAGGCCTCGATGAGTTCTATGGATTTGACAGCTTTCAGCCGTCAACGGATAGATTAATGCCCAAAAAGGACAACCCGAATCTCAATCGGGTCTCGTAAGTTTTTTACCTTTCGTTTTTTCGACACGTGGATTTTTACGGTAAAACGGGATTACCTTGGCCCGTCTTCGACTTCCCATTGCTGGAGAGTGGTGCACCACGGTACTGTTCCATTTCAAATCCATGCACGCATTTCTAAAAATCGTACGGCACTGTTTCGCCATTTCGGACGGATGTTGCACCTTGCACCGTGGATGTTGCACCCTGTAGATATCGATTATTCGGACGGCCATAACTTCTGGCTCGTTTAGAGTTACGGGAGCCATAACCTATCAAAACGAAGGCCTCGATGAGTTCTACGGTTTTGACAGCTTTCAGCCGTCAACGGATAGATTAATGCCCAAAAAGGACAACCCGAATCTCAATCGGGTCTTGTAAGATTTTTACCCTTCGTTTTTTCGACACGTGGATTTTTACGGTAAAACAGGATTACCGTGGCCGGCCTTCGATTTACCATCGCTGGAGAGTGGTGCAACATGGTACTGTTCCGTTTCGAATCCATGCATGCATTTCTAAAAGTCGTACGACACTGTTTCGCCATTTCGGACGGATGTTGCACCTTGCACCGTGGATGTTGCACCCTGTAGATATCGATTATTCGGACGGCCATAACTTCTGGCTCGTTTAGAGTTACGGGAGCCATAACATGTCAAAACGAAGGCCTCGATGAGTTCTACGGCTTTGACAGCTTTCAACCATCAATGGATAGATTAATGCCCAAAAAGGACAACCCGAATCTCAATCGGGTCTCGTAAGTTTTTTACCCTTCGTTTTTTCGACACGTGGATTTTTACGGTAAAATAGGATTACCGTGGCTGGCCTTCGATTTACCATCGCTGGAGAGTGGTGCACCATGGTACTGTTCCGTTTCAAACCCATGCACGCATTTCTAAAAGTCGTACGGCACTGTTTCGCCATTTCGGACGGATGTTGCACCTTGCACCGTGGATGTTGCACCCTGTAGATATCGATTATTCGGACGGCCATAACTTCTGGCTCGTTTAGAGTTACGGGAGCCATAACCTGTCAAAACGAAGTTCTCAATGAGTTCTACGGCTTCGACACCTTTCAGCCATCAAAGGATAGATTAATGCCCAAAAAGGACAACCCGAATCTCAATCGGGTCTCGTAAGTTTTTTACCCTTCGTTTTTTCGACACGTGGATTTTTACGGTAAAACAGGATTACGGTGGCTGGTCTTCGATTTACCATCGCTGGAGAGTGGTGCACCATGGTACTGTTCCGTTTCAAATCCATGCACGCATTTCTAAAAGTCGTACGACACTGTTTCGCCATTTCGGACTGATGTTGCACCTTACACCGTGGATGTTGCACCCTGTAAATATCGATTATTCGGACGGCCATAACATCTGGCTCGTTTATAGTTACGGGAGCCATAACCAGTCATAACGAAGGCCTCGATGAGTTCTACGGCTGTGACAGCTTTCAGCCGTCAACGGATAGATTAATGCCCAAAAAGGACAACCCGGATCTCAATCGGGTCTCGTAAGTTTTTTACCCATCCTTTTTTCGGTAAATGGATTTATACGCTAAAACAGGATTACCGAGGCTGGCCTTCGATTTACCATCGCTGGAGAGTGGTGCGCCATGGTACTGTTCCGTTTCAAATCCATGCACGCATTTCTAAAAGTCGTACGGCACTGTTTCGCCATTTCGGACGGATGTTGCACTCGCACCGTGGATGTTGCACCCTGTAGATATCGATTATTCGGACGGCCATAACTTCTGGCTCGTTTAGAGTTACGGAAGCCATGACCTGTCAAAACATAAGCCTCGATGAGTTCTACGGCTTCGACAGCTTTCAGCCGTCAACGGATAGATTAATGCCCAAAAATGACAACCCGAATCTCAATTGGGTCTCGTAAGTTTTTTACCCTTCGTTTTTTCGACACGTGGATTTTTACGGTAATACAGGATTACTGTGGTTGGTCTTCGATTTACCATCGCTGGAGAGTGGTACACCATGGTATTGTTCCATTTGAAATCTATGCATGCATTTCTAAAAGTCGTACGATACTATTTCGCCATTTCGGACGGATGTTGCACCTTGCACCGTGTATGTTGCACCCTGTAGATATCGATTATACGGACGACCATAACTTCTGGCTCGTTTAGAATTACGGGAGCCATAACCTGTCAAAACGAAGGCCTCGACGAGTTCTACGGCTTTGACAGCTTTCAGCCCTCAACGGATAGATTAATGCCCAAAAAGGACAACCCGAATCTCAATCGGGTCTCGTAAGTTTTTTACCCTTCGTTTTTTCGACACGTGGATTTTTACGGTAAAACAGGATTACCGTGGCTGGCCTTCGATTTACCATCGCTGGAGAGTGGTGCACCATGGTAGTGTTCCGTTTCAAATCCATGCACGCATTTCAAAAAGTCGTACAGCACTGTTTCGCCATTTCGGACGGCTGTTGCACCTTGCGCCGTGGATGTTGCACCCTGTAGATATCGATTATTCAGACGGCCATAACTTCTTGCTCGTTTAGAGATACGGGAGCCATAACATGTCAAAACGAAGGCATCGATGAGTTCTACGGCTTTGACAGCTTTCAGCCGTCAACGGATAGATTAATTCCCAAAAAGGACAACCCGAATCTCAATCGGGTCTCGTAAATTTTTTACCCTTTGTTTTTTCGACACGTGGATTTTTACGGTAAAACAGGATTACGGTGGCTGGTCTTCGATTTACCATCGCTGGAGAGTGGTGCACCATGGTACTGTTCCGTTTCAAATCCATGCACGCATTTCTAAAAGTCGTACGGCACTGTTTCGCCATTTCGGACGGGAATTGCACCTTGCACCATGGATGTTGCACCCTGTAGATATCGATTATACGGACGACCATAACTTCTGGCTCGTTTAGAGTTACGGGAGCCATAACCTGTCAAAACGAAGGCCTCGATGAGCTTTACGGCTTTGACAGCTTTCAACCGTCAACGGATAGATTAATGCCCAAAAAGGACAACCCGAATCTCAATCGGGTGTCGTAAGTTTTTTACCCTTCGTTTTTTCGACAAGTGGATTTTTACGGTAAAACGGGATTACCGTGGCCCGTCTTCGACTTCCCATCGCTGGGGAGTGGTGCACCATGGTAGTGTTCCATTTCAAATCCATGCACGCATTTCAAAAAGTCGTACGGCACTGTTTCGCCATTTCAGGCGGATGTTGCACCTTGCACCGTGGATGTTGCACCCTGTAGATATCGATTATTCGGACGATCATAACTTCGGGCTGGTTTAGAGTTACGGGAGTCATAACCTGTCAAAACAAAGGCATCGATGAGTTCTACGGCTTTGACAGCTTTCAACGGTCAACGGATAGACTAATGCCCAAAAAGGACAACCCGAATCTCAATCGGGTCTCGTAGATTTTTTACCCTACGTTTTTTCGACACGTGGCTTTTTACGGTAAAACAGGATTACCGTGGCCGGCCTTCGATTTACCATCGCTGAAGAGTGGTGCACCATGGTACTGTTCCGTTTCAAATCCGTGCACCCATTTCTAAAAGTTGTACGGCACTGTTTCTCCATTTCGGACGGATGTTGCACCTTGCACCGTGGATGTTGCACCCTGTAGATATCGATTATTCGGACGGCCATAACTTCTGGCTCGTTTAGAGTTTCGGGATCCATAACCTGTCAAAACGAAGGCCTCGATGAGTTCTACGGCTTTGACAGCTTTCAGCCGTCAACGGATAGATTAATGCCTAAAAAGGACAACCCGAATCTTAATCGGGTCTCGTAAGTTTTTTACCCTTCGTTTTTTCGACACGTGGATTTTTACGGTAAAACAGGATTACTGTGGCTGGTCTTCGATTTACCATCGCTGGAGAGTGGTGCACCATGGTACTGTTCCGTTTCAAACCCATGCACGCAATTCTAAAAGTCGTACGGCACTGTTTCGCCATTTCGGACGGATGTTGCACCTTGCACCGTGCATGTTGCACCCTGTAGATATCGATTATTCGGACGGCCATGACTTCTGGCTCGTTTAGAGTTACGAGAGCCATAAACTGTTAAAATGAAGGCCTCGATGAGTTCTACGGCTTTGACAGCTTTCAGCCGTCAACAGATAGATTAATGCCCAAAAAGGATTACCCGAATCTCAATCGGGTCTCGTAAGTTTTTAACCCTTCGTTTTTTCGACACGTGGATTTTTACGGTAAAACGGGATTACGGCGGCTGGTCTTCGATTTACCATCGCTGGAGAGTGGTGCACCATGGTACTGTTCCGTTTCAAATCCATGCATGCATTTCTAAAAGTCGTACGGCACTTTTTCGCCATTTCGGATGGATGTTGCACCTTGCACCGTGGATGTTGCACCCTGTAGATATCGATTATTCGGATGGCCATAACTTCTGGCTCGTTTAGAGTTACGGGAGCCATAACCTGTCAAAACGAAGGCCTCGATGAGTTCTACGGCTTTGACAGCTTTCAGCCGTCAACGGATAGATTAATGCCCAAAAAGGACAACCCGAATCTCAGTCGGGTCTCGTAAGTTTTTAACCCTTTTTTTTTCGACACGTGGGTTTTTACGGTAAAACGGGATTACGGTGGCTGGTCTTCGATTTACCTTTGCTGGAGAGTGGTGCAACATGGTACTATTCCGTTTTAAATCCATGCACGCATTTTTAAAAGTCGTACGGCACTATTTCACCATTTCGAACGGATGTTGCACCTTGCACCGTGGATGTTGCACCCTGTAGATATCGATTATTCGGACGGCCATAACTTCTGGCTCGTTTAGAGTTACGGGAGCCATAACCTGTCAAAATGAAGGCCTCGATGAGTTCTACGGCTCTGACTGCTTTCAGCCGTCAACGGATAGATTAATGCCCAAAAAGGACAGCCCGAATCTCAATCTGGTCACGTAAGTTTTTTACCCTTCGTTTTTTCGACACGTGGATTTTTACGGTAAAAAAGGATTACCGTGGCTGGCCTTCGATTTACCATCGCTGGAGAGTGGTGAACCATGGTACTGTTCCGTTTCAAATCCATGCATGCATTTCTAAAAGTCGTACGGCACTGTTTCGTCATTTCGGACGGATGTTGCACCTTGCACCGTGGATGTTGCACCCTGTAGATATCGATTATTAAGACGGCCATAACTTCTAGCTCGTTTAGAGTTACGGGAGCCATAACCTGTCAAAACGAAGGCCTCGATGAGTTCTACGGCTTTGACAGCTTTCTGCCATCAACGGATAGATTAATGCCCAAAAAGGACAACCGAATCTCAATCGGGTGTCGTAAGTTTTTTACCCTTCGTTTTTTCGACACGTGGATTTTTACGGTAAAACTGGATTACCGTGGCTGGCCTTCGATTTACCATCGTTGGTGAGTGGTGCAACAGGTACTGTTCCGTTTCAAATCCATGCACGCATTTCTAAAAGTCGTACGGCACTGTTTCGCCATTTCGGACGGATGTTGCACCTTGCACCGTGGATGTTGCACCCTGTAGATATCGATTATTCGGACGGCCATAACTTCTGGCTCGTTTAGAGTTACGGGAGCCATAACCTGTCAAAACGAAGGCCTCGATGAGTTCTACGGCATTGACAGCTTTCAGCCGCCAACGGATAGATTAATACCCAAAAAGGACAACCCGAATATCAATCGGGTCTCGTAAGTTTTTTAACCTTCGTTTTTTCGACACGTGGATTTTTACGGTAAAACTGGATTACCGTGGCTGGCCTTCGATTTACCATCGCTGGAGAGTGGTGCACCAGATACTGTTCCGTTTCAAATCCATGCACGCACTTCTAAAAGTCGTACGGCACTGTTTCGCCATTTCGGACGGATGTTGCATCCTGCACCGTGGATGTTGCACCCTGTAGATATCGATTATTCGGACGGACATAACTTCTGGCTCGTTTAGAGTTACGGGAGACATAACCTGTCAAAACGAAGGCCTCGATGAGTTCTACGGCTTTGACAGCTTTCAACGGTCAACGGATAGATTAATGCCCAAAAAGGACAACCCGAATCTCAATCGGGTCTCGTAAGTTTTTTACCCTTCGTTTTTTCGACACGTGGATTTTTACGATAAAACGGGATTACCGTGGCTGGCCTTCGATTTACCATCGCTGGAGAGTGGTGCACCATGGTACTGTTCCGTTTCAAACCCATGCACGCATTTCTAAAAGTCGTACGGCACTGTTTCGCCATTTCGAACGGATGTTGCACCTTGCACCGTGGATGTTGCACCCTGTAGATATCGATTATTCGGACAGCCATAACTTCTGGCTCGTTTAGAGTTACGGGAGCCATAACCTGTCAAAACGAAGGCCTCGATGATTTCTATGGATTTGACAGCTTTCAGCCGTCAACGGATAGATTAATGCCCAAAAAGGACAACCCGAATCTCAATCGGGTCTCGTAAGTTTTTTACCTTTCGTTTTTTCGACACGTGGATTTTTGCGGTAAAACGGGATTACCGTGGCCCGTCTTCGACTTCCCAACGCTGGAGCGTGGTGCACCACGGTACTGTTCCATTTCAAATCCATGCACGCATTTCTAAAAATCGTACGGCACTGTTTCGTCATTTCGGACGGATGTTGCAGCTTGCACCGTGGATGTTGCACCCTGTAGATATCGATTTTTCGGACGGCCATAACTTCTGGCTCGTTTAGAATTACGGGAGCCATAACCTGTCAAAACGAAGGCCTCGATGAGTTCTACGGCTTTGACAGCTTTCAGCCGTCAACGGATAGATTAATGGCCCAAAAGGACAACCCGAATCTCAATCGGGTCTCGTAAGTTTTTTACCCTTCGTTTTTTTGACACGTGGATTTTTACGGTAAAACAGGATTACCGTGGCTGGCCTTCGATTTACCATCGCTGGAGAGTGGTGCACCATGGTACTGTTCCGTTTCAAACCCATGCACGCATTTCTAAAAGTCGTACGGCACTGTTTCGCCATTTCGAACGGATGATGCACCTTGCACCGTGGATGTTGCACCCTGTAGATATCGATTATTCGGACAGCCATAACTTCTGGCTCGTTTAGAGTTACGGGAGCCATAACCTGTCAAAACGAAGGCCTCGATGATTTCTATGGATTTGACAGCTTTCAGCCGTCAACGGATAGATTAATGCCCAAAAAGGACAACCCGAATCTCAATCGGGTCTCGTAAGTTTTTTACCTTTCGTTTTTTCGACACGTGGATTTTTGCGGTAAAACGGGATTACCGTGGCCCGTCTTCGACTTCCCAACGCTGGAGAGTGGTGCACCACGGTATTGTTCCATTTCAAATCCATGCATGCATTTCTAAAAGTCGTACGACACTGTTTCGCCATTTCGGACGGATGTTGCACCTTGCACCGTGGATGTTGCACCCTGTAGATATCGATTATTCGGACGGCCATAACTTCTGGCTCGTTTAGAGTTACGGGAGCCATAACATGTCAAAACGAAGGCCTCGATGATTTCTACGGCTTTGACAGCTTTCAACCGTCAACGGATAGATTAATGCCCAAAAAGGACAACCCGAATCTCAATCGGGTCTCGTAAGTTTTTTACCCTTCGTTTTTTCGACACGTGCATTTTTACGGTAAAACAGGATTACCGTGGCTGGCCTTCGATTTACCATCGCTGGAGAGTGGTGCACCATGGTACTGTTCTGTTTCAAACCCACGCACGCATTTCTAAAAGTCGTACGGCACTGTTTCGCCATTTCGGACGGATGTTACACCTTGCACCGTGGATGTTGCACCCTGTAGATATCGATTATTCGGACGGCCATAACTTCTGGCTCGTTTAGAGTTACGGGAGCCATAACCTGTCAAAACAAAGTCCTCGATGAGTTCTACGGCTTTGACAGCTTTCAGCCGTCAACGGATAGATTAATGCCCAAAAAGGACAACCCGAATCCCAATCGGGTCTCGTATGTTTTTTACCCTTCGTTATTTCGACACGTGGATTTTTACGGTAAAACGGGATTACGGTGGCTGGTCTTCGATTTACCATCGCTGGAGAGTGGTGCACCGTGGTACTATTCCGTTTGAAATCCATGCATGCATTTCTAAAAGTCGTACGACACTGTTTCGCCATTTCGGACGGATGTTGCACCTTGCACCGTGGATGTTGCACCCTGTAGATATCGATTATTCGGACGGCCATAACTTCTGGCTCGTTTAGAGTTACGGGAGCCATAACCTATCAAAACGAAGGACTCGATGAGTTCTACGGCTTTGACAGCTTTCGGCCGTCAACGGATAGATTAATACCCAAAAAGGACAACCCAAATCTCAATCGGGTCTCGTAAGTTTTTTACCCTTCGTTTTTTCGACACGTGGATTTTTACGGTAAAACAGGATTACCGTGGCTGGCCTTCGATTTACCATCGCTGGAGAGTGGTGCACCATGGTACTGTTCCGTTTCAAACCCATGCACGCATTTCTAAAAGCCGTACGGCACTGTTTCGCCATTTCGGACGGATGTTGCACCTTGCACCGTGGATGTTGCACCCTGTAGATATCGATTATTCGGACGGCCATGACTTCTGGCTCGTTTAGAGTTACGGGAGCCATAACCTGTCAAAACGAAGGCCTCGATGAGTTCTACGGCGTTGACAGCTTTCAGCGGTCAATGGACAGATTAATGCCCAAAAAGGACAACCCGAATCTCAATCCGGTCTCGTAAGTTTTTTACCCTTCATTTTTTCGACACGTGGATTTTTACGGTAAAACGGGATTACCGTGGCTGGCCTTCGATTTACCATCGCTGGAGAGTGGTGCACCGTGGTACTGTTCCGTTTCAAACCCATGCACGCATTTGTAAAAGCCGTACGGCACTGTTTCGCCATTTCGGACGGATGTTGCACCTTGCACCGTGGATGTTGCACCCTGTAGATATCGATTATTCGGACGGCCATAACTTCTGGCTCGTTTAGAGTTACGGGAGCCATAACCTGTCAAAACGAAGGCCTCGATGAGTTCTACGGCTTTGACAGCTTTCAGCCGCCAAAGGATAGACTAATGCCCAAAAAGGACAACCCGAATATCAATCGGGTCTCGTAAGTTTTTTACCCTTCATTTTTTCGACACGTGGATTTTTACGGTAAAACGGGATTACCGTGGCTGGCCTTCGATTTACCATCGCTGGAGAGTGGTGCACCGTGGTACTGTTCTGTTTCAAACCCATGCACGCATTTCTAAACGTCGTACGGCACTGTTTTTCCATTTCGGACGGATGTTGCACCTTGCACCGTGGATGTTGCACCCTGTAGATATCGATTATTCGGACGGCCATAACTTCTGGCTCGTTTAGAGTTACGGGAGCCATAACCTGTCAAAACGAAGGCCTCGATGAGTTCTACGGTTTTGACAGCTTTCGGCCGTCAACGGATAGATTAATGCCCAAAAAGGACAACCCGAATCTCAATCGGGTCTCGTAAGTTTTTTACCCTTCGTTTTTTCGACACGTGGATTTTTACGGTAAAACAGGATTACCGTGGCTGGCCTTCGATTTACCATCGCTGGAGAGTGGTGCACCATGGTACTGTTCTGTTTCAAACCCATGCACGCATTTCTAAAATTCGTACGACACTGTTTCGCCATTTCGGACGGATGTTGCACCTTGCACCGTGGATGTTGCACCCTGTAGATATCGATTATTCGGACGGCCATAACTTCTGGCTCCTTTAGAGTTACGGGAGCCATAACATGTCAAAACGAAGGCCTCGAAGAGTTCTACGGCTTTGACAGCTTTCAACCGTCAACGGATAGATTAATGCCCAAAAAGGACAACCCGAATCTCAATCGGGTTTCGTAAGTTTTTTACCCTTCATTTTTTCGACACGTGGATTTTTACGGTAAAACAGGATTACCGTGGCTGGTCTTCGATTTATCATCGCTGGAGAGTGCTGCACCATGGTATTGTTCCGTTTCAAATCAATGCACGCATTTCTAAATGTCGTACGACACTGTTTCGCCATTTCGGACGGATGTTGCACCTTGCACCGTGGATGTTGCACCCTGTACATATCGATTATACAGACGACCATAACTTCTGGCTCGTTTAGAGTTACGGGAGCCATAACATGTCAAAAAAAAGGCCTCGATGAGTTCTACGGCTTTGACAGCTTTCAACCGTCAACGGATAGATTAATGCCCAAAAAGGACAACCCGAATCTCAATCGGGTCTCGTAAGTTTTTTACCCTTCATTTGTTCGACACATGGATTTTAACGGTAAAACGGGATTAACGTGGCTGGCCTTCGATTTACCATCGCTGGAGAGTGGTGCACCATGGTACAGTTCCGTTTCAAACCCATGCACGCATTTCTAAAAGTCGTACGGCACTATTTTGCCATTTCGGACGGACGATGCACCTTGCACCGTGGATGTTGCACCCTGTAGATATCGGTTATTCGGACGGCCATAACTTCTGGCTCGTTTAGAGCTACGGGAGCCATAACCTGTAAAAACGAAGGCCTCGATGAGTTCTACGGCTTTGACAGCTTTCAGCCGTCAACGGATAGATTAATGCCCAAAAAGGACAACTCGAATCTCAATCGGGTCTCGTAAGTTTTTTACCCTTCGTTTTTTCGACACGTGGATTTTTACGGTAAAACAGGATTACCGTGGCTGGCCTTCGCTTTACCATCGCTGGAGAGTGGTGCACCATGGTACTGTTCCGTTTCAAATCCATGCACGCATTTCTAAAAGTCGTACAACACTGTTTCGCCATTTCGGACGGATGTTGCACCTTGCACCGTGGATGTTGCACCCTGTAGATATCGATTATTCAGACGGCCATAACTTCTGGCTCCTTTAGAGTTACGGGAGCCATAACATGTCAAAACGAAGGCCTCGATGAGTTCTACGGCTTTGACAACTTTCAACCGTAAACGGATAGATAAATGCCCAAAAAGGACAACCCGAATCTCAATCGGGTCTCGTAAGTTTTTTACCCTTCGTTTTTTCGACACGTGGATTTTGACAGTAAAACAGGATTACCGTGGCTGGCCTTCGATTTACCATCGCTGGAGAGTGGTGCACCATGGTACTGTTTCATTTCAAACCCATGCACGCATTTCTAAAAGCCGTACGGCGCTGTTTCGCCATTTCGGACGGATGTTGCACCTTGCACCGTGGATGTTGCACCCTGTAGATATCGATTATTCGGACGGCCATAACTTCTGGCTCGTTTAGAGTTACGGGAGCCATAACCTGTCAAAACGAAGGCCTCGATGAGTTCTACGGCGTTGACAGCTTTCAGCGGTCAATGGATAGATTAATGCCCAAAAAGGACAACCCGAATCTCAATCAGGTCTCGTAAGTTTTTTACCCTTCATTTTTTCGACACGTGGATTTTTACGGTAAAACGGGATTACCGTGGCTGGCCTTCGATTTACCATCGCTGGAGAGTGGTGCACCGTGGTACTGTTCTGTTTCAAACCCATGCACGCATTTCTAAAAGTCGTACGGCACTGTTTTTCCATTTCGGACGGATGTTGCACCTTGCACTGTGGATGTTGCACCCTGTAGATATCGATTATTCGGACGGCCATAACTTCTGGCTCGTTTAGAGTTACGGGAGCCATAACCTGTCAATACGAAGGCCTCGATGAGTTCTACGGCTTTGACAGCTTTCGGCCGTCAACGGATAGATTAATACCCAAAAAGGACAAGCCAAATCTCAATCGGGTCTCGTAAGTTTTTTACCCTTCATTTTTTCGACACGTGGATTTTTACGGTAAAACAGGATTACCGTGGCTGGCCTTCGATTTACCATCGCTGGAGAGTGGTGCACCATGGTACTGTTCCGTTTCAAACCCATGCACGCATTTCTAAAAGCCGTACGGCACTGTTTCGCCATTTCGGACGGATGTTGCACCTTGCACCGTGGATGTTGCACCCTGTAGATATCGATTATTTGGACGGCCATAACTTCTGGCTCGTTTAGAGTAACGGGAGCCATAACATGTCAAAACGAAGGCCTCGATGAGTTCTACGGATTTTACAGCTTTCAACCGTCAATGGATAGATTAATGCCCAAAAAGGACAACCCGAATCTCAATCGGGTCTCGTAAGTTTTTTATCCTTCGTTTTTTCGATACGTGGATTTTTACGGTAAAACAGGATTACCGTGGCTGGTCTTCAATTTACCATCGCTGGACAGTGCTGCACCATGGTATTGTTCCGTTTCAAATCAATGCACGCATTTCTAAATGTCGTACGACACTGTTTCGCCATTTCGGACGGATGTTGCACCTTGCACCGTGGATGTTGCACCCTGTACATATCGATTATACAGACGACCATAACTTCTGGCTCGTTTAGAGATACGAGAGCCATAACATGTCAAAAAAAAGGCCTCGATGAGTTCTACGGCTTTGACAGCTTTCAACCGTCAACGGATAGATTAATGCCCAAAAAGGACAACCCGAATCTCAATCGGGTCTCGTAAGTTTTTTACCCTTCATTTTTTCGACACATGGATTTTTACGGTAAAACGGGATTACCGTGGCTGGCCTTTGATTTACCATCGCTGGAGAGTGGTGCACCATGGTACTGTTCCGTTTCAAACCCATGCACGCATTTCTAAAAGTCGTACGACACTATTTTGCCATTTCGGACGGATGATGCACCTTGCACCGTGGATGCTGCACCCTGTAGATATCGGTTATTCGGACGGCCATAACTTCTGGCTCGTTTAGAGTTACGGGAGCCATAACCTGTCAAAACGAAGGCCTCGATGAGTTCTATGGATTTGACAGCTTTCAGCTGTCAACGGATAGATTAATGCCCAAAAAGGACAACCCGAATCTCAATCGGGTCTCGTAAGTTTTTTACCCTTCGTTTTTTCGACACGTGGATTTTTACGGTAAAACGGGATTACCGTGGCCCGTCTTCGACCTCCCATCACTGGAGAGTGGTGCACCATGGTACTGTTCCATTTCAAATCCATGCACGCATTTCTAAAAGTCGTACGGCACTGTTTCGCCATTTCGGAGGGATGTTGCACCTTGCACCGTGGATGTTGCACCCTGTAGATATCGATTATTCGGACGGCCATAACTTCTGGCTCGTTTAGAGTTACGGGAGCCATAACCTGTCAAAACGAAGGCCTCGATGAGTTCTACGGCTTTGACAGCTTTCAGCCGTCAACGGATAGATTAATTCCCAAAAGGACAACCCGAATCTCAATCGGGTCTCGTAAGTTTTTTACCCTTCGTTTTTTCGACACGTGGATTTTTACGGTAATACAGGATTACCGTGGCTGGCCTTCACTTTACCATCGCTGGAGAGTGGTGCACCATGGTACTGTTTCGTTTCAAATCCATGCACGCATTTCTAAAAGTCGTACGACACTATTTCGCCATTTCGGACGGATGTTGCACCTTGCACCGTGGATGTTGCACCCTGTAGATATCGATTATTCGGACGACCATAACTTCTGGCTCGTTTAGATTTACGGGAGCCATAACATGTCAAAACGAAGGCCTCGATGATTTCTACGGCTTTGATAGCTTTCAACCGTCAACGGATAGATTAATGCCCAAAAAGGACAATCCGAATCTCAATCGGGTCTCGTAAGTTTTTTACCCTTCGTTTTTTCGACACGTGGATTTTTACGGTAAAACAGGATTACCGTGGCTGGCCTTCGATTTACCATCGCTGGAGAGTGGTGCACCATGGTACTGTTCCGTTTCAAACCCATGCACGCATTTCTAAAAGTCGTACGGCACTGTTTCGCCATTTCGGACGGATGTTGCACCTTGCACCATGGATGTTGCACCCTGTAGATATCGATTATTCGGACGGCCATAACTTCTGGCTCGTTTAGAGTTACGGGAGCCATAACCTGTCAAAACAAAGGACTCGATGAGTTCTACGGCTTTGACCGCTTTCAGCCGTCAACGGATAGATTAATGCCCAAAAAGGACAACCCAAATATCAATCGGGTCTCGTAAGTTTTTTACCCTTCGTTTTTTCGACATGTGGATTTTTACTGTAAAACAGGATTACCGTGGCTGGCCTTCGATTTACCATCGCTGGAGACTGGTGCACCATGGTACTGTTCCGTTTCAAATCTATGCACGCATTTCTAAAAGTCGTACGACACGGTTTCGCCATTTCGGACGGATGTTGCACCTTGCACCGTGGATGTTGCACCCTGTAGATATCGATTATTCGGCCGGCCATAACTTCTGGCTCGTTTAGAGTTACGGGAGCCATAACATGTCAAAACGAAGGCCTCTATGAGTTCTATGGCTTTGACAGCTTTCAACCGTCAACGGATAGATTAATGCCCAAAAAGGACAACCCGAATCTCAATCGGGTCTCGTAAGTTTTTTACCCTTCGTTTTTTCGACACGTGGATTTTTACGGTAAAATAGGATTACCGCGGCTGGTCTTCGATTTACCATCGCTGGAGAGTGCTGCACCATGGTATTGTTCCATTTCAAATCAATGCACGCATTTCTAAATGTCGTACGACACTGTTTCGCCATTTCGGACGGATGTTGCACCTTGCACCGTGGATGTTGCACCGTGTACATATGGATTATACAGACGACCATAACTTCTGGCTCGTTTAGAGTTACGGGAGCCATAACATGTAAAAAAAAAGGCCTCGATGTGTTCTACGGCTTTGACAGCTTTCAACCGTCATCGGATAGATTAATGCCCAAAAAGGACAACCCGAATCTCAATCGGGTCTCGTAATTTTTTCCCATTCATTTTTTCGACACATGGATTTTTACGGTAAAACGGGATTACCGTGGCCGGCCTTCGATTTACCATCGCTGGAGAGTGGTGCACCATGGTACTGTTCCGTTTCAAACCCATGCACGCATTTCTAAAAGTCGTACGACAATGTTTCGCCATTTCAGACGGATGTTGCACCTTGCACCGTGGATGTTGCACCCTGTAGATATCGATTATTCGGACGGCCATAACTTCTGGCTCGTTTAGAGTTACGGGAGCCATAACCTGTCAAAACGAAGGCCTCGATGACTTCTACGGCTTTGACAGCTTTCAGCCGTCAACGGATAGATTAATGCCCAAAAAGGACAACCCGAATCTCAATCGGGTCTCGTAAGTTTTTTACCCTTCGTTTTTTCGACACGTGGATTTTTACGGTAAAACGGGATTACCGTGGCCCGTCTTCGACTTCCCATCGCTGGAGAGTGATGCACCACGGTACTGTTCCATTTCAAATCCATGCACACATTTCTAATAGTCGTACAGCACTGTTTCGCCATTTCGGACGGATGTTGCACCTTGCACCGTGGATGTTGCACCCTGTAGATATCGATTATTCGGACGGCCATAACTTCTGGCTCGTTTAGAGTTACGGGAGCCATAACATGTCAAAACGAAGGCCTCGATGAGTTCTACGGATTTGACAGCTTTCAACCGTCAATGGATAGATTAATGCCCAAAAAGGACAACCCGAATCTCAATCGGGTCTCGTAAGTTTTTTACCCTTCGTTTTTTCGACACGTGGATTATTACGGTAAAAAAGGATTACCGTGGCTGGTCTTCGATTTACCATCGCTGGAGAGTGCTGCACCATGGTATTGTTCCGTTTCAAATCAATGCACGCATTTCTAAATGTCGTACGACACTGTTTCGCCATTTCGGACGGATGTTGCACCTTGCACCGTGGATGTTGCACCCTGTACATATCGATTATACAGACGACCATAACTTCTGGCTCGTTTAGAGTTACGGGAGCCATAACATGTCAAAAAAAGGCCTCGATGAGTTCTACGGCTTTGACATCTTTCAACCGTCAAGGATAGATTAATGCCCAAAAAGGACAACCCGAATCTCAATCGGGTCTCGTAAGTTTTTTACCCTTCGTTTTTTCGACACTTGGATTTTTACGGTAAAACGGGATTACCGTGGCTGGCCTTTGATTTACCATCGCTGGAGAGTGGTGCACCATGGTACTGTTCCGTTTCAAACCCATGCACGCATTTCTAAAAGTCGTACGGCACTATTTTGCCATTTCGGACGGATGATGCACCTTGCACCGTGGATGTTGCACCCTGTAGATATCGGTTATTCGGACGGCCATAACTTCTGGCTCGTTTAGAGTTACGGGAGCCATAACATGTCAAAACGAAGGCCTCTATGAGTTCTATGGCTTTGACAGCTTTCAACCGTCAACGGATAGATTAATGCCCAAAAAGGACAACCCGAATCTCAATCGGGTCTCGTAAGTTTTTTACCCTTCGTTTTTTCGACACGTGGATTTTTACGGTAAAACAGGATTACCGTGGCTGGCCTTCGATTTACCATCGCTGGAGAGTGGTGCACCATGGTACTGTTCCGTTCCAAACCCATGCACGCATTTCTAAAAGTCGTACGGCACTGTTTCGCCATTTCGGACGGATGTTGCACCTTGCACCGTGGATGTTGCACCCTGTAGATATCGATTATTCGGACGGCCATAACTTTTGGCTCGTTTAGAGTAACGGGAGCCATAACATGTCAAAACGAAGGCCTCGATGAGTTCTACGGATTTGACAGCTTTCAACCGTCAATGGATAGATTAATGCCCAAAAAGGACAACCCGAATCTCAATCGGGTCTCGTAAGTTTTTTATCCTTCGTTTTTTCGATACGTGGATTTTTATAGTAAAACAGTATTACCGTGGCTGGTCTTCAATTTACCATCGCTGGAGAGTGCTGCACCATGGTATTGTTCCGTTTCAAATCAATGCACGCATTTCTAAATGTCGTACGACACTGTTTCGCCATTTCGGACGGATGTTGCACCTTGCACCGTGGATGTTGCACCCTGTACATATCGATTATACAGACGACCATAACTTCTGGCTCGTTTAGAGATACGAGAGCCATAACATGTCAAAAAAAAGGCCTCGATGAGTTCTACGGCTTTGACAGCTTTCAACCGTCAACGGATAGATTAATGCCCAAAAAGGACAACCCGAATCTCAATCGGGTCTCGTAAGTTTTTTACCCTTCATTTTTTCGACACATGGATTTTTACGGTAAAACGGGATTACCGTGGCTGGCCTTCGATTTACCATCGCTGGAGAGTGGTGCACCATGGTACTGTTCCGTTTCAAACCCATGCACGCATTTCTAAAAGTCGTACGACACTATTTTCCCATTTCGGACGGATGATGCACCTTGCACCGTGGATGTTGCACCTTGTAGATATCGGTTATTCGGACGGCCATAACTTCTGGCTCGTTTAGAGTTACGGGAGCCATAACCTGTCAAAACGAAGGCCTCGATGAGTTCTATGGATTTGACAGCTTTCAGCTGTCAACGGATAGATTAATGCCCAAAAAGGACAACCCGAATCTCAATCGGGTCTCGTAAGTTTTTTACCCTTCGTTTTTTCGACACGTGGATTTTTACGGTAAAACGGGATTACCGTGGCCCGTCTTCGACCTCCCATCGCTGGAGAGTGGTGCACCATGGTACTGTTCCATTTCAAATCCATGCACGCATTTCTAAAAGTCGTACGGCACTGTTTCGCCATTTCGGACGGATGTTGCACCTTGCACCGTGGATGTTGCACCCTGTAGATATCGATTATTCGGACGGCCATAACTTCTGGCTCGTTTAGAGTTACGGGAGCCATAACCTGTCAAAACGAAGGCCTCGATGAGTTCTACGGCTTTGACAGCTTTCAGCCGTCAACGGATAGATTAATTCCCAAAAAGGACAACCCGAATCTCAATCGGGTCTCGTAAGTTTTTTACCCTTCGTTTTTTCGACACGTGGATTTTTACGGTAAAACAGGATTACCGTGGCTGGCCTTCACTTTACCATCGCTGGAGAGTGGTGCACCATGGTACTGTTTCGTTTCAAATCCATGCACGCATTTCTAAAAGTCGTACGACACTGTTTCGCCATTTCGGACGGATGTTGCACCTTGCACCGTGGACGTTGCACCCTGTAGATATCGATTATTCGGACGGCCATAACTTCTGGCTCGTTTAGAGTTACGGGAGCCATAACATGTCAAAACGAAGGCCTCGATGATTTCTACGGCTTTGATAGCTTTCAACCGTCAACGGATAGATTAATGCCCAAAAAGGACAATCCGAATCTCAATCGGGTCTCGTAAGTTTTTTACCCTTCGTTTTTTCGACACGTGGATTTTTACGGTAAAATAGGATTACCGCGGCTGGTCTTCGATTTACCATCGCTGGAGAGTGCTGCACCATGGTATTGTTCCATTTCAAATCAATGCACGCATTACTAAATGTCGTACGACACTGTTTCGCCATTTCGGACGGATGTTGCACCTTGCACCGTGGATGTTGCACCGTGTACATATGGATTATACAGACGACCATAACTTCTGGCTCGTTTAGAGTTACAGGAGCCATAACATGTAAAAAAAAGGCCTCGATGTGTTCTACGGCTTTGACAGCTTTCAACCGTCAACGGATAGATTAATGCCCAAAAAGGACAACCCGAATCTCAATCGGGTCTCGTAATTTTTTCCCATTCATTTTTTCGACACATGGATTTTTACGGTAAAACGGGATTACCGTGGCCGGCCTTCGATTTACCATCGCTGGAGAGTGGTGCACCATGGTACTGTTCCGTTTCAAACCCATGCACGCATTTCTAAAAGTCGTACGACAATGTTTCGCCATTTCGGACGGATGTTGCACCTTGCACCGTGGATGTTGCACCCTGTAGATATCGATTATTCGGACGGCCATAACTTCTGGCTCGTTTAGAGTTACGGGAGCCATAACCTGTCAAAACGAAGGCCTCGATGACTTCTACGGCTTTGACAGCTTTCAGCCGTCAACGGATAGATTAATGCCCAAAAAGGACAACCCGAATCTCAATCGGGTCTCGTAAGTTTTTTACCCTTCGTTTTTTCGACACGTGGATTTTTACGGTAAAACGGGATTACCGTGGCCCGTCTTCGACTTCCCATCGCTGGAGAGTGGTGCACCATGGTACTGTTCCATTTCAAATCCATGCACGCATTTCTAAAAGTCGTACGGCACTGTTTCGCCATTTCGGACGGATGTTGCACCTTGCACCGTGGATGTTGCACCCTGTAGATATCGATTATTCGGACGGCCATAACTTCTGGCTCGTTTAGAGTTACGGGAGCCATAACATGTCAAAACGAAGGCCTCGATGAGTTCTACGGATTTGACAGCTTTCAACCGTCAACGTATAGATTAATGCCCAAAAAGGACAACCCGAATCTCAATCGGGTCTCGTAAGTTTTTTACCCTTCGTTTTTTCGACACGTGGATTATTACGGTAAAAAAGGATTACCGTGGCTGGTCTTCGATTTACCATCGCTGGAGAGTGCTGCACCATGGTATTGTTCCGTTTCAAATCAATGCACGCATTTCTAAATGTCGTACGACACTGTTTCGCCATTTCGGACGGATGTTGCACCTTGCACCGTGGATGTTGCACCCTGTACATATCGATTATACAGACGACTATAACTTCTGGCTCGTTTAGAGTTACGGGAGCCATAACATGTCAAAAAAAAGGCCTCGATGAGTTCTACGGCTTTGACAGCTTTCAACCGTCAAGGATAGATTAATGCCCAAAAAGGACAACCCGAATCTCAATCGGGTCTCGTAAGTTTTTTACCCTTCGTTTTTTCGACACTTGGATTTTTACGGTAAAACGGGATTACCGTGGCTGGCCTTCGATTTACCATCGCTGGAGAGTGGTGCACCATGGTATTGTTCCGTTTCAAACCCATGCACGCATTTCTAAAAGTCGTACGGCACTATTTTGCCATTTCGGACGGATGATGCACCTTGCACCGTGGATGTTGCACCCTGTAGATATCGGTTATTCGGACGGCCATAACTTCTGGCTCGTTTAGAGTTACGGAGCCATAACCTGTCAAAACGAAGGCCTCGATGAGTTCTATGGATTTGACAGCTTTCAGCTGTCAACGGATAGATTAATGCCCAAAAAGGACAACCCGAATCTCAATCGGGTCTCGTAAGTTTTTTACCCTTCGTTTTTTCGACACGTGGATTTTTACGGTAAAACGGTATTACCGTGGCCCGTCTTCGACTTCCCATCGCTGGAGAGTGGTGCACCATGGTACTGTTCCATTTCAAATCCATGCACGCATTTCTAAAAGTCGTACGGCACTGTTTCGCCATTTCGGACGGATATTGCACCTTGCACCGTGGATGTTGCACCCTGTAGATATCGATTATTCGGACGGCCATAACTTCTGGCTCGTTTAGAGTTACGGGAGCCATAACCTGTCAAAACGAAGGCCTCGATGAGTTCTACGGCTTTGATAGCTTTCAGCCGTCAACGGATAGATTAATGCCCAAAGAGGACAACCCGAATCTCAATCGGGTCTCGTAAGTTTTTTACCCTTCGTTTTTTCGACACGTGGATTTTTATGGTAAAACAGGATTACCGTGGCTAGCCTTCGCTTTACCATCGCTGGAAAGTGATGCACCATGGTACTGTTCCGTTTCAAATCCATGCACGCATTTCTAAAAGTCGTACGACACTGTTTCGCCATTTCGGACGGATGTTGCACCTTGCACCGTGGATGTTGCACCCTGTAGATATCGATTATTCGGACGGCCATAACTTCTGGCTCGTTTAGAGTTACGGGAGCCATAACATGTCAAAACGAAGGCCTCGATGATTTCTACGGCTTTGACAGCTTTCAACTGTCGACGGATAGATTAATGCTCAAAAAGGACAAACCGAATCTCAATCGGGTCTCGTAAGTTTTTTACCCTTCGTTTTTTCGACACGTGGATTTTTACGGTAAAACGGGATTACCGTGGCTGGCCTTCGATTTACCATCGCTGGAGAGTGGTGCACCAAGGTACTGTTCCGTTTCAAACCCATGCACGCATTTCTAAAAGTCGTAAGGCACTGTTTCGCCATTTCGGACGGATGTTGCACCTTTCACCGTGAATGTTGCACCCTGTAGATATCGATTATTCGGACGGCCATAACTTCTGGCTCGTTTAGAGTTACGGGAGCCATAACCTGTCAAAACAAAGGACTCGATGAGTTCTACGGCTTTGACAGCTTTCAGCCGTCAACGGATAGATTAATGCCCAAAAAGGACAACCCAAATCTCAATCGGGTCTCGTAAGTTTTTTACCCTTCGTTTTTTCGACACGAGGATTTTTACGGTAAAACAAGATTACCGTGGCTGGCCTTCGATTTACCATCGCTGGAGAGTGGTGCACCATGGTACTGTTCCGTTTCAAATCTATGCACGCATTTCTAAAAGTCGTACGACACTGTTTCGCCATTTTGGACGGATGTTGCACCTTGCACCGTGGATGTTGCACCCTGTAGATATCGATTATTCGGACGTTCATAACTTCTGGCTCGTTTAGAGTTACGGGAGCCATAACATGTCAAAACGAAGGCCTCGATGAGTTCTACGGCTTTGACAGCTTTCAACCGTCAACGGATAGATTAATGCCCAAAAAGGACAACCCGAATCTCAATCGGGTCTCGTAAGTTTTTTACCCTTCGTTTTTTCGACACGTGGAGTTTTACGGTAAAACAGGATTACCGTGGCTGGTCTTCGATTTACCATCGCTGGAGAGTGCTGCACCATGGTATTGTTCCGTTTCAAATCAATGCACGCGTTTCTGAATGTCGTACGGCACTGTTTCGCCATTTCGGACGGATGTTGCACCTTGCACCGTGGATGTTGCACCGTGTACATATGGATTATACAGATGACCATAACTTCTGGCTCGTTTAGAGTTACGGGAGCCATAACATGTCAAAACAAAGGCCTCGATGAGTTATACGGCTTTGACAGCTTTCAACGGTCAACGGATAGATTAATGCCCAAAAAGGACAACCCGAATCTCAATCGGGTCTCGTAAGTTTATTACCCTTCGTTTTTTCGACACGTGGATTTTTACGGTGAAACGGGATTACCGTGGCTGGCCTTCGATTTACCATCGCTGGAGAGTGGTGCACCATGGTACTGTTCCGTTTCAAACCCATGCACGCATTTCTAAAAGTCGTACGGTACTGTTTCACCATTTCGGACGGATGTTGCACCTTGCACCATGGATGTTGCACCCTGTAGATATCGATTATTCGGACGGCCATAACTTCTGGCTACTTTTGAGTTACTGGAGCCATAACCTTTCAAAACGAAGGCCTCGATGAGTTCTACAGCTTTCAGCTATCAACGGATATATTAATGCCCAAAAAGGACAACCCGAATCTCAATCGGGTCTCGTAAGTTTTTTACCCTTCGATTTTCCGACACGTGGATTTTTACGGTAAAACAGGATTACGGTGGCTGGCCTCCGATTTACCATCGCTGGAGAGTGGTGCACCATGGTACTGTTCCATTTCAAATCCTTACACGCATTTCTAAAAGTCGTACGACACTGTTTCTCCATTTCGGACGGATGTTGCACATTGCACCGTGGATGTTGCACCCTGTAGATATCAATTATACGGACGACCATAACTTCTGGCTCGTTTAGAGTTACGGGAGCCAGAACCTGTCAAAACGAAGGCCTCGATGAGTTCTACGGCTTTGACAGCTTTCAGCCGTCAATGGATAGATTAATGCCCAAAAAGGACAACCCGAATCTCAATCCGGTCTCGTAAGTTTTTTACCCTTCGTTTTTTCGACACGTGGATTTTTACGGTAAAAGAGGATTACCGTGGCCCGTCTTCGACTTCCCATCGCTGGAGAATGGTGCACCATGGTAGTGTTCCGTTTCAAATCCATGCACGCATTTCATAAAGTCGTACGGCACTGTTTCGCCATTTCGGACGGATGTTGCACCTTGCACCGTGGATGTTGCACCCTGTAAATATCGATTATTCGGACGGCCATAACTTCTGGCTCGTTTAGAGTTGCGGGAGCCATAACCTGTCAAACCAAAGGCCTCGATGAGTTCTAGGGCTTTGACAGCTTTCAGCCGTCAACGGATAGATTAATGCCCAAAAAGGACAACCCGAATCTCAATCGGGTCTCGTAAGTTTTTTACCCTTCGTTTTTTCGACACGTGGATTTTTACAGTAAAACGGGATTACCGTGGCCCGTCTTCGACTTCCCATCGCTGGAGAGTGGTGCACCATGGTAGTGTTCCATTTCAAATCCATGCACGCTTTTCAAAAAGACGTACGGCACTGTTTCGCCATTTCGGACGGATGTTGCACCGTGGATGTTGAACCCTGTAGATATCGATTATTCGGACGGCCATAACTTCTGGCTCGTTTAGAATTACGGGAGCCATAACTGTCAAAACGACGGCCTCGATAAGTTCTACGGCTTTGACAGCTTTCAACCGTCAATAGATAGATTAATGCCCAAAAAGGACAACCCGAATCTCAATCGGGTCTCGTAAGTTTTTTACCCTTCGTTTTTTCGACACGTGGATTTTTATGGTAAAATAGGATTACCGTGGCTGGCCTTCGATTTACCATTGATGGAGAGTGGTGCACCATGGTACTGTTCCGTTTCAAACCCATACACGTATTTCTAAAAGTTGTACGGCACTGTTTCGCCATTTCGGACGGATGTTGCACCTTGCACCGCAGATGTTGCACCCTGTAGATATCGATTATTCGGACGGCCATAACTTCTGGCTCGTTTAGAGTTATGGGAGCCATAACCTGTCAAAACGAAGGCCTCGATGAGTTCTACGGATTTGACAGCTTTTAGCCGTTAACGGATAGATTAGTGCCCAAAAAGGACAACCCGAATCTCAATCGGGTCTCTTAAGTTTTTTACCCTTCGTTTTTTCAACACGTGGATTTTTACGGTAAAACAAGATTACTGAGGCTGGCCATCGATTTACCATCGCTGGAGAGTGGTGCAACATGGTACTGTTCCATTTCAAATCCATGCACGCATTTCTAAAAGTCGTACGGCACCGTTTCGCCATTTCGGACGGATGTTGCACCTTGCACCGTGGATGTTGCACCCTGTAGATATCGATTATTCGGACGGCCATAACTTCTGGCTCGTTTAGAGTTACGGGAGCCATAACCTGTCAAAACGAAGGCCTCGATGAGTTCTACGGCTTTGACATCTTTCAGCCATCAATGGATAGATTAATGCCCAAAAAGGACAACCCGAATCTTAATCGGGTCTCTTAAGTTTTTTACCCTTCGTTTTTTCGACACTTGGATTTTTACGGCAAAACAGGATTACGGTGGCTGGCCTTTGATTTACCATCGCTGGACAGTGGTGCACCATGGTACTGTTCCATTTCAAATCCGTGCACGCATTTCTAAAAGTCGTACGACACTGTTTCGCCATTTCGGATGGATGTTGCACCTTGCACCGTGGATGTTGCACCATGTAGATATCGATTATTCGGACGGCCATAACTTCTGGCTGGTTTAGAATTACAGAAGCCATAACCTGTCAAAACGAAGGCCTCGATGAGTTCTACGGCTTTGATAGCTTTCAGCCGCAAATGGGTAGATTAATGCCCAAAAAGGACAACCCGAATCTCGATCGGGTCTCGTAAGTTTTTTACCCTTCGTTTTTTCGACACGTGGATTTTTACGGTAAAACGGGATTACCGTGGCACGTTTTCGACTTCGCATCGCTGGAGAGTGGTGCACCATGGTACTGTTCCGTTTCAAATCCATGCACGCATTTTTAAAAGTCGTACGGCACTGTTTCACCATTTCGGACGGATGTTGCACCCTGCTCCGTGGATGTTGCACCCTGTAGATATCGATTATTCAAACGGCCATAACTTCTGGCTCGTTTAGAGTCACGGGAGCCATAACCTGTCAAAACGAAGGCCTCGATGAGTTCTATGGCTTTGACAGCTTTCAGCCGTCAACGGATAGATAAATGCCCAAAAAGGGCAACCCGAATCTCCATCGGGTCTCGTATGTTTTTTACCCTTCGTTTTTTCGACACGTGGATTTTTACGCTAAAACAGGATTACCGTGGCCCATCTTCGACTTTCCATCGTTGGAGAGTGGTGCACCATGGTACTGTTCCATTTCAAATCCATGCACGCATTTCAAAAAGTCGTACGGCACTGTTTCGCCATTTCGGACGGATGTTGCACCTTGCACCGTGGATGTTGCACCCTGTAGATATCGATTATTTGGACGGCCATAACTTATGGCTCGTTTAGAGTTACGGGAGCTATAACCTGTCAAAACGAAGGCCTCGATGAGTTCTACGGCTTTGACAGCTTTCAACCGTCAATGGATAGATTAATGCCCAAAAAGGACAACCCGAATCTCAATCGGGTCTCGTATGTTTTTTACCCTTCGGTTCCGACACGCGGATTTTTACGGTAAAACAGGATTACCGTGGCTGGCCTTCGATTTATCATCGATGGAGAGTGGTGCACCATGGTACTGTTCCGTTTCAAACCCATGCACGCATTTCTAAAAGTCGTACGGCACTGTTTCGCCATTTCAGACGGATGTTGCACCTTGCACCGTGAATGTTGCAACCTGTAGATATCGATTATTCGGACCGCCATGACTTCTTACGGGAGCCATAACCTGTCAAAACGAAGGTCTCGATGAGTTCTACGGCTTTGACAGCTTTCAACCGTCAACGGATAGATTAATGCCCAAAAAGGACAACCCGAATCTCAATCGGGTCTCTTAAGTTTTTTACCCTTCGTTTTTTCGACACGTGGATTTTTACGGCAAAACAGGATTACGGTGGCAGGCCTTCGATTTACCATCGCTGGACAGTGGTGCACCGTGGTACTGTTCCGTTTCAAATCCATGCACATATTTCTAAAAGTCGTACGGCACTGTTTCGCCACTTCGGACGGATGTTGCACCTTGCACCGTGAATGTTGCACCCTGTAGATATCGATTATTCGGACGGCCATAACTTCTGGCTCGTTTAGAGTTACGGGAGCCATAACCTGTCAAAACGAAGGCCTCGATGAGTTCTATGGATTTGACAGCTTTCAGCTGTCAACGGATAGATTAATGCCCAAAAAGGACAACCCGAATCTCAATCGGGTCTCGTAAGTTTTTTACCCTTCGTTTTTTCGACACGTGGATTTTTACGGTAAAACGGGATTACCGTGGCCCGTCTTCGACTTGGCATCGCTAGAGAGTGGTGCGCCATGGTACTGTTCCATTTCAAATTCATGCACGCATTTCTAAAAGTCGTACGGAACTGTTTCACCATTTCGGACGGATGTTGCACCTTGCTCCGTGGATGTTGCACACTGTAGATATCGATTATTCAAACGGCCATAACTTCTGGCTCTTTTAGGGTTACGGGAGCCATAACTTGTAAAAACGAAGGCCTCGATGAGTTCTACGGCTTAGACAGCTTTCAGCCGTCAACGGATAGATTAATGTCCAAAAAGTACAACCCGAATCTCAATCGGGTCTCGTAATATTTTTACCCTTCGTTTTTTCGACATGTGGATTTTTACGGTAAAACAGGATTACGGTGGCTGCTCTTCGACTTACCATCGCTGGTGAGTGGTGCACCATGGTACTGTTCCGTTTCAAATCCATGCATGCATTTCTAAAAGTCGTACGGCACTGTTTCGCCATTTCGGACGGATGTTGCACCTTGCACCGTGGATGTTGCACCCTATAGATATCGATTATTCGGACGGCCATAACTTCTGGCTCGTTTAGAGTTACGGGAGCCATAACCTGTCAAAACAAAGGCCTCGATGAGTTCTACGGCTTTGACAGCTTTCAGCCGTCAACGGATAGATTAATGCCCAAAAAGGACAACCCGAATCTCAATCGGGTCTCTTAAGTTTTTTACCCTTCGTTTTTTCGACACGTGGATTTTTAGGGAAAAACAGGGTTACGGGGGCTAGCCTTCGATTTACCATCGCTGGACAGTGGTGCACCATGGTACTGTTCCGTTTCAAATCCATGCACGCATTTCTAAAACTCGTACGGCACTGTTTCGCCATTTCGGACGGATGTTGCACCTTGCACCGTGGATGTTGCACCCTGTAGATATCGATTATTCGGACGACCATAACTTCTGGCTCGTTTAGAGTTACGGGAGCCATAACCTGTCAAAACGAAGGCCGCGATGAGTTCTACTTCTTTGACAGCTTTCAGCCGTCAATGGTTATATTAATGCCCTAAAAGGACAACCCGAATCTCAATCGGGTCTCGTAAGTTTTTTACCCTTCGTTTTTTCGACACGTGGATTTTTACGGTAAAACGGGATTACTGTGGCCCGTCTTCAACTTCGCATCGCTGTAGAGTGGAGCGCCATGGTACTGTTCCGTTTCAAATCCATGCACGCATTTTTAAAAGTCGTACAACACTGTTTCACCATTTCGGACGGATGTTGCACCTTGCTCCGTGGATGTTGCACCCTTTAGATATCGATTATTCAAACGGCCATAACTTCTGGCTCGTTTAGAGTTACGGGAGCCATAACCTGTCAAAACGAAGGCCTCGATGAGTTCTACGACTTTGACAGTTTTCAGCCGTCAATGGATAGATTAATGCCCAGAAAGGACAACCCGAATCTCAATCGGGTCTCGTAAGTTTTTTACCCTTCGTTTTTTCGACACGTGGATTTGTACGGTAAAACAGGATTACCGTGGCCCATCTTCGACTTCCCATCGCTGGAGACTGGTGCACCATGGTACTATTCTGGTTCAAATCCATGCATGCATTTCTAAAAGTCGTACGGCACTGTTTCGCCATTTCGGACGGATGTTGCACCCTGTAGATATCGATTATTCGGACCGCCATAACTTCTTACGGGAGCCATAACCTGTCAAAACGAAGGCCTCGATGAGTTCTACGGCTTTGACAGCTTTCAGCCGTCAACGGAAAGATTAATGCGTAAAAAGGAAAACTCGATCTCAATCGGGACTCGTAAGTTTTTTACCCTTCGTTTTTTCGACACGTGGATTTTTAGGGCAAAACAGGATTACGGTGGCTGGCCTTCGATTTACCATCGCTGGACAGTGGTGCACCATGGTACTGTTCCATTTCAAATCCATGCACACATTTCTAAAAGTCGTACGGCACTGTTTCGCCATTTCGGACGGATGTTGAACCTTGCACCGTGGATGTTGCACCCTGTATATATCGATTATTCGGACGGCCATAACTTCTGGCTCGTTTAGAGCTACGGGAGCCATAACCTGTCAAAACGAAGGACTCGATGAGTTCTACGGCTTTGACGGGTTTTAGCCGTCAACGGATAGATTAATGCCCAAAAAGGACAACCCGAATATCAATCGGGTGTCGTAAAATTTTTACCCTTCGTTTTTTCGACACGTGGATTTTTGCTGTAAAACGAGATTACCATGGCCCGTCTTCGACTTGGCATCGCTAGAGAGTGGTGCGCCATGGTACTGTTCCGTTTCAAATCCATGCAAACATTTCTAAAAGTCGTACGGCACTGTTTCGCCATTTCGGACGGATGTTGCACCTTCTCCGTGGATGTTACACACTGTAGATATCGATTATTCAAACGGCCATAACTTCTGGCTCTTTCAGGGTTACGGGAGCCATAACTTGTAAAAACGAAGGCCACAATGAGTTCTACGGCTTTGACAGCTTTCAGCCGTCAACGGATAGATTAATGCCCAAAAAGTACAACCCGAATCTCAATCGGGTCTCGTAAGTTTTTTACCCTTCGTTTTTTCGACACGTGGATTTTTACGGTAAAACAGGATTACGGTGGCTGGTCTTCGACTTACCATCATTGGAGAGTGGTGCACCATGGTACTGTTCCGTTTCAAGTCCATGCACGCATTTCTAAAAGTCGTACGGCACTGTTTCTCCATTTCGGACGGATGTTGCACCTTACACCGTGGATGTTGCACCCTGTAGATATCGATTATTCGGACGGCCATAACTTCTGGCTCGTTTAGAGTTACAGGAGCCATAACCTGTCAAAACGAAGGCCTCGATGAGTTCTACGGCTTTGACCGCTTTCAGCCGTCAACGGATAGATTAATGCCCAAAAAGGACAACCCGAATCTCAATCGGGTCTTTTAAGTTTTTTACCCTTCGTTTTTTCGACACGTGGATTTTTAGGGAAAAACAAAATTACGGGGGCTGGCCTTCGATTTACCATCGCTGGACAGTGGTGCACCATGCTACTGTTCCGTTTCAAATCCATGCACGCATTTCTAAAAGTCGTACGGCACTGTTTCTCCATTTCGGACGGATGTTGCACCTTGCACCGTGGATGTTGCACCCTGTAGATATCGATTATTCGGACGACCATAACTTCTGGCTCGTTTAGAGTTACGAGAACCATAACCTGTCAAAACGAAGGCCGCGGTGAGTTCTACTTCTTTGACAGCTTTCAGCCGTCAACGGATAGATTAATGCCCAAAAAGGACAACCTAAATCTCAATCGGGTCTCGTAAGTTTTTTACCCTTCGTTTTTTCGACACGTGGATTTTTACGGTAAAACGGGATTACCGTGGCCCGTCTTCAACTTCGCATCGCTGTAGAGTGGTGCGCCATGGTACTGTTCCGTTTCAAATCCATGCACGCATTTCTAAAAGTCGTACGGCACTGTTTCGCCATTTCGGACGGATGTTGCACCTTGCACCGTGGATGTTGCACCATGTAGATATCGATTATTCGGACGGCCATAACTTCTGGCTCGTTTAGAGTTACGGGAGCCATGACCTGTCAAAACGAAGGCCTCGATGAGTTCTACGGCTTTGACAGCTTTCAGCCGTCAACGGATAGATTAATGCCCAGAAAGGACAACCCGAATCTCAATCGGGTCTCGTAAGTTTTTACCCTTCGTTTTTTCGACACGTGGATTTTTACGGTAAAACGGGATTACCGTGGCCCGTCTTCGACTTCCCATCACTGGAGAGTGGTGCACCATGGTAGTGTTCCGTTTCAAATCCATGCACGCATTTCAAAAAGTCGTACGGCACTGTTTCGCCATTTCGGACGGATGTTGCACCTTGCACCGTGGATGTTGCACCCTGTGGATATCGATTATACGGACGACCATAACTTCTGGCTCGTTTAGAGTTACGAGAGCCACAACCAGTCAAAACGAAGGCCTCGATGAGTTCTACGGCTTTGACAGCTTTCAGCCGTCAACGGATAGATTAATGCCCAAAAAGGACAACCCGAATCTCAATCGGGTCTCGTAAGTTTTTTACCCTTTGTTTTTTCGACACGTGGATTTTTACGGTAAAATAGGATTACCGTGGCTGGTCTTCGATTTACCATCGCTGGAGAGTTGTGCACCATGGTCCTGTTCCGTTTCAAATCCTTGCACGCTTTTTTAAAAGTCGTGCGGCACTGTTTCGCCATTTCGGACGGATGTTGCACCTTGCACCGTGGATGTTGCACCATGTAGATATCGATTATACGGACGACCATAACTTCTGGCTCGTTTAGAGTTACGGGAGCCATAACCTGTCAAAACAAAGTCCTCGATGAGTTCTACGGCTTTGACAGCTTTCAGCCGTCAACGGATAGATTAATGCCCAAAAAGGACAGCCCGAATCTCAATCGGGTCTCGTAAGTTTTTTACCCTTTGTTTTTTCGACACGTGAATTTTTACGGAAAAACAGGATTACGGTGGCTGGCATTCGATTTAACATCGCTGGAGAGTGGTGCACCATGGTACTGTTCCGTTTCAAATCCATGCACGCATTTCTAAAAGTCGTACGGCACTGTTTCGCCATTTCGGACGGATGTTGCACCTTGCACCGTGTATGTTGCACCCTGTAGATATCGATTATACGGACGACCATAACTTCTGGCTCGTTTAGAGTTACGGGAGCCATAACCTGTCAAAACGAAGGCCTCGATGATTTCTACGGCTTTGATAGCTTTCAACCGTCAACGTATAGATTAATGCCCAAAAAGGACAACCCGAATCTCAATCGGGTCTCGTAAGTTTTTTACCCTTCGTTTTTTCGACACGTGGATTTTTATGGTAAAACGGGATTACCGTGGCCCGTCTTCGACTTCCCATCACTGGAGAGTGGTACACCATGGTATTGTTCAGTTTCAAATCCATGCACACATTTCTTAAAGTCGTACGGCACTGTTTCGCCATTTCGGACGGATGTTGCACCCTGTTGATATCGATTATTCGGACGGCCATAACTTCTGGCTCATTTAGAGTTACAGGAGCCATAACCTATCAAAACGAAGGCCTCGATGAGTTCTACGGCTTTGACCACTTTCATCCGTCAATGGATAGATTAATGCCCAAAAAGGACAACCTGAATCTCAATCGGGTCTCGTAAGTTTTTTACCCTTCGTTTTTTTGACACGTGGATTTTTACTGTAAAACGGGATTGCCGTGGCCCGCCTTCGACTTTCCATCGCTGGAGAATGGTGCACCATGGTAGTATTCCGTTTCAAATCCATGCACGCATTTCAAAAAGTTGTACGGCACTGTTTCGCAATTTCGGACGGATGTTGCACCTTGCACCGTGGATGTTGCACCCTGTAGATATCGATTATTCAAACGGGCATAACTTATGGCTCGTTTAGAGTTACGGGAGCCATAACCTGTCAAAACGAAGGCCTCGATGAGTTCTACAGCTTTGATGGCTTTCAGCCGTCAACGGATTGATTAATGCCCAAAAAGGACAACCCGAATCTCAATCGGGTCTCGTAAGTTTTTTACCCTTTGTTTTTTCGACACGTGGATTTTTACGGTAAAACAGGATTACCATGGCTGGCCTTCGATTTACCACCGCTGGAGAGTGGTGCACCATGGTACTGTTCCGTTTCAAATCCATACACGCATTTCTAAAAGTCGTACGGCACTGTTTCGCCATTTCGGACGGATGTTGCACCTTGCACCTTGGATGTTGCACCCTGTAGATATCGATTATTCGGACGGCCATACTTCTTTCTCGTTTAGATTTACGGGAGCCATAAGCTGTCAAAACGAAGGCCTCGATGAGTTCTACGGCTTTAACAGCTTTCAGCCGTCAACGGATAGATTAATGCCCAAAAAGGACAACCCGAATCTCAATCGGGTCTCGTAAGTTTTTTACCCTTCGTTTTTTCAACACGTGGATTTTTACGGTAAAACAGGATTACCGTGGCTGGCCTTCGATTTACCATCGCTGGAGAGTGATGCACCATGGTACTGTTCCGTTTCAAATCCATGCACGCATTTCGAAAAGTCGTACGGCACTGTTTCGCCATTTTGGACGGATGTTGCACCTTGCACCGTGGATATTGCACCCTGTAGATATCGATTATTCGGACGGCCATAACTTCTTACTCGTTTAGAGTTACGGGAGCCATAACCTGTCAAAACGAAGGCCTCGATGATTTCTACGACTTTGACAGCTTTCTGTTGTCAACAGATAAATTAATGCCCAAAAAGAACAACCCGAATCTCAATCGGGTCTCGTAAGTTTTTTACCCTTTGTTTTTTCGACACGTGGATTTTTACGGTAAAACAGGATTACGGTGGCTGGTCTTCGATTTACCATCGCTGGAGAGTGGTTCACCATGGTACTGTTCCGTTTCAAATCCATGCACGCATTTCTAAAAGTCGTACGGCACTGTTTCGCCATTTCGGACGGATGTCGGACCTTGCACCGTGGATGTTGCACCCTGTAGATATCGATTATACGGACGACCATAACTTCTGGCTCGTTTAGAGTTACGGGAGCCATAACCTGTCAAAACGAAGGCCTCGATGAGTTTTACGGCTTTGACAGCTTTCAGCCGTCAACGGATAGATTAATGCCCAAAAAAGGCAACCTGAATCTCAATCGGGTCTCTTAAGTTTTTTACCCTTCGTTTTTTCGACACGTGGATTTTTACGGTAAAACGGGATTACCGTGGCCCGTCTTCGGCTTCCCATCACTGTAGAGTGGTGCACCATGGTACTGTTCCGTTTCAAATCCATGCACGCATTTCTAAAAGTCGTACGACACTGTTTCGCCATTTCGGACGGATGTTGCACCTTGCACCGTGGATGTTGCACCCTGTAGATATCGATTATTCGGACAGCCATAACTTCTGGCTCGTTTAGAGTTACAGGAGCCATAACCTGTCAAAACGAAGGCCTCGATGAGTTCTACGGCTTTGACCGCTTTCAGCCGTCAACGTATAGATTAATGCCCAAAAAGGACAATCTGAATCTCAATCGGGTCTCGTATGTTTTTTACCCTTCGTTTTTTCGACACGTGGATTTTTACGGTAAAACGGTAATACCGTGGCCCGTCTTCGACTTCCCATCGCTGGAGAGTGGTGCATCATGGTAGTGTTCCGTTTCAAATCCATGCACGCATTTCAAAAAGTCGTACGGCACTGTTTCGCCATTTCGGACGGATGTTGCACCTTGCATCGTGGATGTTGCACCCTATAGATATCGATTATTCAAACGGCCATAACTTCTGGCTCGTTTAGAGTTACGGGAGCCATAACCTGTCAAAATGAAGGCCTCGATGTGTTCTACGGCTTTGATAGATTTCAGCTGTTAACGGATAGATTAATGCCCAAAATGGACAACCCGAATCTCAATCGGGTCTCGTAAATTTTTTACCCTTCGTTTTTTCGACACGTGGATTTTTACGGTAAAACAGGATTACCGTGACTGGCCTTCGATTTACCATCGCTGGACAGTGGTGCACCATGGTACTGTTCCGTTTCAAATCCATGCACGCATTTCTAAAAGTCGTACGGCACTGTTTCGCCATTTCGGACGGACGTTGCACCTTGCACCGTGGATGTTGCACCCTGTGGATATCAATTATTCGGACGGCCATAACTTCTGGCTCGTTTAGAGTTACGGGAGCCATAAGCTGTCAAAATGACGGCGTCGATGAGTTCTACGGCTTTGATAGCTTTCAGCCGTCAGCGGATAGATTAATGCCCAAAAAGGACAACCCAAATCTCAATCGGGTCTCGTAAGTTTTTTACCCTTCGTTTTTTCGGCACGTGCATTTTTACGGTAAAACAGGATTACCGTGGCTGGCCTTCGATTTACCATCGCTGGAGAGTGGTGCACCATGGTACTGTTCCGTTTCAAATCCATGCACGCATTTCTAAAAGTCGTACGGCACTGTTTCGCCATTTCAGGCGGATGTTGCACCTTGCACCGTGGATGTTGCACCCTGTAGATATCGATTATTCGGACGGCCATAACTCTGGCTCGTTTAGAGTTACGGGAGCCATAACCTGTTAAAACGAAGGCTTCAATGAGTTCTACGGGTTTGACGGCTTTCAGCCGTCAACGGATAGATTAATGCCCAAAATGGACAACCTGAATCTCAATCGGGTCTCGTAAGTTTTTTACCCTTCGTTTTTTCGACACGTGGATTTTTTGCGGCAAAACAGGATTACCTAGACTGGCCTTCGATTTACCATCTCTGGAGAGTGGTGCACCATGGTACTGTTCCGTTTCAAATCCATGCACGCATTTCTAAAAGTCGTACGGCACTGTTTCTCCATTTCGGACGGATGTTGCACCTTGCACCGTGGATGTTGCACCCTGTAGACATCGATTATTCGGACGGCCATAACTCTAGCTCGTTTAGAGTTACGGGAGCCATAACCTGTCAAAACGAAGGCCTCGATGAGTTCTACGGCTTTGATAGCTTTCAGCCGTCAATGGATAGATTAATGCCCAAAAAGAACAACCCGAATCTCTATCGGGTCTCGTATGTTTTTTACCCTTCGTTTTTTCGACACGTGGATTTTATGGTAAAACGGGATTACCGTGGCCCGTCTTCGACTTCCCATCGCTGGAGAGTGGTGCACCATGGTACTGTTACGTTTCAAATCCATGCACGCATTTCTAAAAGTCGTAGGAGACTGTTTCGCCATTTCGGACGGATGTTGCACCTTGCAACGTGGATGTTGCACCCTGTAGATATCGATTATTCGGACGGCCATAACTTCTGGCTCGTTTAGAGTTACTGGAGCCATAACCTGTCAAAACGAAGGCCTCGATGAGTTCTACGGCTTTGACCGCTTTCAACCGTCAACGGATAGATTAATGCCCAAAAAGGACAATCGGAATCTCAATCGGGTCTCGTAAGTTTTTTACCCTTTTTTTTCGACACGTGGATTTTTACGGTAAAACGGGATTACCGTGGCCCGTCTTCGACTTCCCATCGCTGGAGAGTGGTGCATCATGGTAGTGTTCCGTTTCAAATCCATGCACGCATTTCAAAAAGTCGTACGGCCCCGTTTCGCCATTTCGGACGGATGTTGCACCTTGCATCGTGGATGTTGCACCCTGTAGATATCGATTATTCAAACGGCCATAACTTCTGGCTCGTTCAGAGTTACGGGAGCCATAACCTGTCAAAACAAAGGCCTCGATGAGTTCTACGGCTTTGATAGCTTTCATCTTTTAACGGATAGATTAATGCTCAAAATGGACAACCCGAATCTCAATCCGGTCTCGTAAGTTTTTTACCCTTCGTTTTTTCGACACGTGGATTTTTACGGTAAAACAGGATTACCGTGGCTGACCTTCGATTTACCATTGCGGGAGAGTGGTGCACCATGGTACTGTTCCATTTCAAATCCATGCACGCATTTCTAAACGTCGTACGGCACTGTTTCGCCATTTCGGACGGATGTTGCACCTTGCACCGTGGATGTTGCACCCTGTAGATATCGATTATTCGGACGGCCATAACTTCTGGCTCGTTAAGAGTTACGGGAGCCATAAGCTGTCAAAACGAAGGCGTCGATGAGTTCTACGGCTTTGACAGCTTTCAACCGTCAATGGATAGATTAATGCCCAAAAATGACAACCCGAATCTCAATCGGGTCTTGTAAGTTTTTTACGCTTCCTTTTTTCGACACGTGGATTTTTACGGTAAAACAGGATTACCGTGGCCCGTCTTCGACTTCCCATCACTGGAGAGTGGTGCACCATGGTAGTGTTCCGTTTCAAATCCATGCACGCATTTCAAAAAGTCGTACGGCACTGTTTCGCAATTTCGGACGGATGTTGCACCTTGCACCGTGGATGTTGCACCCTGTAGATATCGATTATTCAAACGGCCATAACTTCTGGGTCGTTTAGAGTTACAGGAGCCATAACCTGTCAAAAAGAAGGCCTCGATGAGTTCTACGGCTTTGACGGCTTTCAGCTGTTAACGGATAGATTAATGCCCAAAATGGACAACCCGAATCTCAATCGGGTCTCGTAAGTTTTTTACCCTTCTTTTTTCGACACGTGGATTTTTACGGTAAAACAGGATTACCATGGCTGGCCTTCGATTTACCATCACTGGAGAGTGGTGCACCATGGTACCGTTCCGTTTCAAATCCACGCACGCATTTCTAAAAGTCGTACGGCACTATTTCGCATTTCGGACGGATGTTGCACTTTACACCATGGATGTTGCACCCTGTAGATATCGATTATTCGGACGGCCATAACTTCTGGTCCATTTAGAGTTACGGGAGCCATAAGCTGTCAAAACGAAGGCGTCGATGAGTTCTACGGCTTTGACAGGTTTCAGCCGTCAACAGATAGATTAATGCCCAAAAAGGACAACCCGAATCTCAATCGGGTCTCGTAAGTTTTTTACCCTTCGTTTTTTCCACACGTGGATTTTTACGGTAAAACAGGATTACCATGGCTGGCCTTCGATTTACCATGGCTGGAGAGTGGTGCGCCATGGTACTGTTCCGTTTCAAATCCATGCATGCATTTCTAAAAGTCGTACGGCACTGTTTCGCCATTTCGGACGGATGTTGCACCTTGCACCGTGGATGTTGCACCCTGTAGATATCGATTATTCGGACGGCCATAACTCTGGCTCGCTTAGAGTTACGGGAGCCATAACCTGTCAAAACGAAGGCCTCGATGAGTTCTACGGGTTTGACAGCTTTCAGCCGTCAACGGCTAGATTAATGCCCAAAAAGGACAACCCGAATCTCAATCGGGTCTCGTAAGTTTTTTACCCTTCGTTTTTTCGACACGTGGATTTTTACGGTAAAAGAGGATTACGGTGGCTGGTCTTCGATTTACCATCGCTGGACAGTGGTGCACCATGGTACTGTTCCGTTTCAAATCCATGCACGCATTTCTAAAAGTCGTACGACACTGTTTCGCCATTTCGGACGGATGTTGCACCTTGCACCGTGGATGTTGCACCCTGTAGATATCGATTATTCGGACGGCCATAACTTCTGGCTCGTTTAGAGTTACGGGAGCCATAACCTGTCAAAACGAAGGCCTCGATGAGTTCTACGGCTTTGACAACTTTCAACCGTCAACGGATAGACTAATGCCCAAAAAGGACAACCCGAATCTCATTCGGGTCTCGTAAGTTTTTTACCCTTTGTTTTTTCGACACGTGGATTTTTACGGTAAAACGGGATTACCGTGGCCCGTCTTCGACTTCCCATCGCTGGAGAGTGGTGCACCATGGTACTGTTCCGTTTCAAATCCATGCACGCATTACTAAAAGTCGTACGGCACTGTTTCGCCATTTCGGACGGATGTTGCACCTTGCACCGTGGATGTTGCACCCTGTAGATATCGATTATTCAAACGGCCATAATTTCTGGCTCGTTTAGAGTTACGAGAGCCATAACCTGTCAAAACGAAGGCCTCGATGAGTTCTACGGCTTTGACAGCTTTCAACCGTCAATGGATAGATTAATGCCCAAAAATGACAACCCGAATCTCAATCGGGTCTCGTAAGTTTTTTACCATTCGTTTTTTCGACACGTGGATTTTTACGGTAAAACGGGATTACCGTGGCCCGTCTTCGACTTCCCATCGCTGGAGAGTGGTGCACCATGGTACTGTTCCGTTTCAAATCCATGCACGCATTTCTAAAAGTCGTACGGCACTGTTTCGCCATTTCGGACGGATGTTACACCTTGCACCGTGGATGTTGCTCCCCGTAGATATCGATTATTCAGACGGCCATAACTTCTGGCTCGTTTAGAGTTACAGGAGCCATAACCTGTCAAAACGAAGGCCTCGATGAGTTCTACAGCTTTGACCGCTTTCAGCCGTCAACGGATAGATTAATGCCCAAAAAGGACAATCGGAATCTCAATCGGGTCTCATTAGTTTTTTACCCTTCGTTTTTTTGACACGTGGATTTTTACGGTAAAACGGGATTACCGGGGCCCGTCTTCGACTTCCCATCGCTGGATAGTGGTGCACCATGGTAGTGTTCCGTTTCAAATCCATGCACGCATTTCAAAAATTCGTACGACACTGTTTCGCCATTTCGGACGGATGTTGCACCTTGCACCGTGGATGTTGCACCCTATAGATATCGATTATTCAAACGGCCATAACTTCTGGCTCGTTTAGAGTTACGGGAGCCATAACCTGTCAAAACGAAGGCCTCGATGAGTTCTACGGGTTTGACAGCTTTCAGCCGTCAACGTATAGAGTAATGCCCAAAAGGGACAACCCGAATCTCAATCGGGTCTCGTAAGTTTTTTACCCTTCGTTTTTTCGACACGTGGATTTTTACGGTAAAATAGGATTACCGTGGCTGGTCTTCGATTTACCATCGCTGGAGAGTGGTGAACCATGGTACTTTTCCGTTTCAAATCCATGCACGCATTTCTAAAAGTCGTACGGCACTGTTTCGCCATTTCGGACGGATGTTGCACCTGACACCGTGGATGTTGCACCCTGTAGATGTCGATTATTCGGACGACCATAACTTCTGGCTCGTTTAGAGTTACGGGAGCCATAAGCTGTCAAAACGAAGGCGTCGATGAGTTCTACGGCTTTGAAAGCTTTCAGCCGTCAACAGATTGATTAATGCCTAAAAAGGACAACCCGAATCTCAATCGGGTCTCTTAAGTTTTTTACCCTTCGTTTTCTCGACATGTGGATTTTTACGGTAAAACAGGATTACCGTGGCTGGCCTTCGATTTACCATCGCTGGAGAGTGGTGCGCCATGGTACTGTTCCGTTTCAAATCCATGCACGCATTTCGAAAAGTCGTACGGCACTGTTTCGCCATTTCGGAGGGATGTTGCACCTTGCACCGTGGATGTTGCACCCGGTAGATATAGATTATTCGGACGGCCATAACTTCTGGCTCGTTTAGAGTTACGGGAGCCATAACCTATCAAAACGAAGGCCTCGATGAGTTCTACGGGTTTGACAGCTTTTAGCCGTCAACGGATAGATTAATGCCAAAAAGGACAACCCGAATATCAATCGGGTCTCGTAAGTTTTTTACCCTTCATTTTTTCGACACGTGGATTTTTACGGTAAAACAGGATTACGGTGGCTGGTCTTCGATTTACCATCGCTGGACAGTGATGCACCATGCTACTGTTCCGTTTCAAATCTATGCACGCATTTCTAAAAGTCGTACGGCACTGTTTCGCCATTTCGGACGGATGTTGCGCCTTGCACCGTGGATGATGCACCCTGTAGATATCGATTATACTGACAACCATAATTTCGGGCTCGTTTAGAGTTAAGGGAACCATAACCTGTCAAAACGAAGGCCTCAATGAGTTCTACGGCTTTGACAGCTTTCAGCCGTCAACGGATAGATTAATGCCCAAAAAGGACAACCCGAATATCAATCGGGTCTCGTAAGTTTTTTACCCTTCGTTTTTTCGACACGTGGATTTTTACGGTAAAACAGGATTACCGTGGATGGCCTTTGATTTACCATCGTTGGAGAGTGCTGCACCATGGTACTGTTCCGTTTAAAATCCGTGCACGCATTTCTAAAAGTCGTACGGCACTGTTTTGCAATTTCGGACGGATGTTGCACCTTGCACCATGGATGTTGCACCCTGTAGCTATCGATTATACGGACGACCATAACTTCTGGCTCGTTTAGAGTTACGGGAGCCATAACCTGTCAAAATGAAGGCCTCGATGAGTTCTACGGCTTTGATAGCTTTCAACCGTCAACGGATAGATTAATGCCCAAAAAGGACAACCCGAATCTCAATCGGGTCTCGTAAGTTTTTTACCCTTCGTTTTTTCGACACGTGGATTTTTACGGTAAAACGTGATTATCGTGGCCCATCTTCGACTTCCCATCGCTGGAGAGTGGTGCACCATGGTATTGTTCCGTTTCAAATCCATGCACGCATTTCTAAAAGTCGTACGGCACTGTTTCGCCATTTCGAACGGATGTTGCACCTTGCACCGTGGATGTTGCACCCTGTGGATATCGATTATTCGGACGGCCATAACTTCTGGCTCGTTTAGAGTTACGGGAGCCATAACCTGTCAAAACGAAGGCCTCGTGGAGTTCTACGGCTTTGACAGCTTTCAACCGTCAACGGATAGATTAGTGCCCAAAAAGGACAACCCGAATCTCAATCGGGTCTCGTAAGTTTTTTACCCTTCGTTTTTTCGACACGTGGATTTTTACGGTAAAACAGGATTACCGTGGCCCGTCTTCGACTTCCCATCGCTGGAGAGTGGTGCACCATGGTACTGTTCCGTTTCAAATCCGTGCACTCATTTCTAAAAGTCGTACGGCACTGTTTCGCCATTTCGGACGGATGTTGTGCCTTGCACCGTGGATGTTGCACCCTGTAGATATCGATTATTCGGACGGCCATAACTTCTGGCTCGTTTAGAGTTACAGGAGCCATAACCTGTCAAAACGAAGGTCTCGATGAGTTCTACGGCTTTGACCGCTTTCAACCGTCAACGGATAGATTAATGCCCAAAAAGGAAAATCTGAATCTCAATCGGGTCTCGTTAGTTTTTTACCCTTCGTTTTTTCGACACGTGGATTTTTACGGTAAAACGGGATTACCGTGGCCCGTCTTCGAATTCGCATCGCTGGAGAGTGGTGCACCATGGTAGTGTTCCGTTTAAAATCCATGCACGCATTTCAAAAAGTCGTACGGCACTGTTTCGCCATTTCGGACGGATGTTGCACCTTGCACCGTAGATGTTGCACCCTGTAGATATCGATTATTCAAACGGCCATAACTTCTGGCTCGTTTAGAGTTACGGGAGCAATAACATGTCAAAACGAAGGCCTCGATGATTTCTACGGGTTTGACAGCTTTCAACCGTCAACGTATAGAGTAATGCCCAATAGGGACAACCTGAATCTCAATCGGGTCTCGTAAGTTTTTTACCCTTCGTTTTTTCGACACGTGGATTTTTAATGTAAAACAGGATTACCGTGGCTGCACTTCGATTTATCATCGCTGGAGAGTGGTGAACCATGGTACTGTTCCGTTTCAAATCCATGTACGCATTTCTAAAAGTCGTACGGCTCTGTTTCGCCATTTCGGACGGATGTTGCACCTGACACCGTGGATGTTGCACCCTGTAGATGTCGATTATTCGGACGACCATAACTTCTGGTTCGTTTAGAGTTACGGGAGCCATAAGCTGTCAAAACGAAGGCGTCGATGAGTTCTACGGCTTTGAAAGCTTTCAGCCGTCAACAGATTGATTAATGCCTAAAAAGGACAACCCGAATCTCAATCGGGTCTCTTAAGTTTTTTACCCTTCGTTTTCTCGACATGTGGATTTTTACGGTAAAACAGGATTACCGTGGCTGGCCTTCGATTTACCATCGTTGGAGAGTGGTGCGCCATGGTACTGTTCCGTTTCAAATCCATGCACGCATTTCTAAAAGTCGTACGGCACTGTTTCGCCATTTTGGACGGATGTTGCACCTTGCACCGTGGATGTTGCACCCGGTAGATATCGATTATTCGGAGGACCATAACTTCTGGCTCGTTTAGAGTTACGGGATCAAAAGGAAGGCCTCGATGAGTTCTACGGGTTTGACAGCTTTCAGCCGTCAACGGATAGATTAATGCCAAAAAGGACAACCCGAATCTCAATCGGGTCTCGTAAGTTTTTTACCCTTCGTTTTTTCGACACGTGGATTTTTACGGTAAAACAGGATTACAGTGGCTGGTCTTCGATTTACCATCGCTGGACAGTGATGCACCATGGTACTGTTCCGTTTCAAATCTATGCACGCATTTCTAAAAGTCGTACGGCACTGTTTCGCCATTTCGGACGGATGTTGCACCTTGCCCCGTGGATGTTGCACCCTGTAGATATCGATTATACTGACGACAATAATTTCGGGCTCGTTTAGAGTTACGGGAGCCATAACCTGTCAAAACGAAGGCCTCAATGAGTTCTACGGCTTTGACAGCTTTCAGCCGTCAACGGATAGATTAATGCCCAAAAAGGACAACCCGAATCTCAATCGGGTCTCGTAAGTTTTTTACCCTTCGTTTTTTCGACACGTGGATTTTTACGGTAAAACAGGATTACCGTGGATGGCCTTTGATTTACCATCGCTGGAGAGTGCTGCACCATGGTACTGTTCCGTTTCAAATCCGTGCACGCATTTCTAAAAGTCGTACGGCACTGTTTTGCAATTTCGGACGGATGTTGCACCTTGCACCATGGATGTTGCACCCTGTAGATATCGATTATACGGACGACCATAACTTCTGGCTCGTTTAGAGTTACGGGAGCCATAACCTGTCAAAATGAAGGCCTCGATGAGTTCTACGGCTTTGACAGCTTTCAACCGTCAGCGGATAGATTAATGCCCAAAAAGGACAACCCGAATCTCAATCGGGTCTCGTAAGTTTTTTACCCTTCGTTTTTTCGACACGTGGATTTTTACGGTGAAACGTGATTATCGTGGCCCGTCTTTGACTTCCCATCGCTGGAGAGTGGTGCACCATGGTACTGTTCCGTTTCAAATCCATGCACGCATTTCTAAAAGTCGTACGGCACTGTTTCGCCATTTCGAACGGATGTTGCACCTTGCACCGTGGATGTTGCACCCTGTGGATATCGATTATTCGGACGGCCATAACTTCTGGCTCGTTTAGAGTTACGGGAGCCATAACCTGTCAAAACGAAGGCCTCGTGGAGTTCTACGGCTTTGACTGCTTTCAACCGTCAACGGATAGATTAGTGCCCAAAAAGGACAACCCGAATCTCAATCGGGTCTCGTAAGTTTCTTACCCTTCGTTTTTTCGACACGTGGATTTTTACGGTAAAACAGGATTACCGTGGCCCGTCTTCGACTTCCCATCGCTGGAGAGTGATGCACCATGGTACTGTTCCGTTTCAAATCCGTGCACTCATTTATAAAAGTCGTACGGCACTGTTTCGCCATTTCGGACGGATGTTGCGCCTTGCACCGTGGATGTTGCACCCTGTAGATATCGATTATTCGGACGGCCATAACTTCTGGCTCGTTTAGAGTTACAGGAGCCATAACCTGTCAAAACGAAGGCCTCGATGAGTTTTACGGCTTTGACCGCTTTCAACCGTCAACGGATAGATTAATGCCCAAAAAGGAAAATCCGAATCTCAATCGGGTCTCGTTAGTTTTTTACCCTTCGTTTTTTCGACACGTGGATTTTTACGGTAAAACGGGATTACCGTGGCCCGTCTTCGAATTCGCATTGCTGGAGAGTGGTGCACCATGGTAGTGTTCCGTTTCAAATCCATGCACGCATTTCAAAAAGTCGTACGGCACTGCTTCGCCATTTCGGACGGATGTTGCACCTTGCACCGTGGATGTTGCACCCTGTAGATATCGATTATTCAAACGGCCATAACTTCTGGCTCGTTTAGAGTTACGGGAGCAATAACCTGTCAAAACGAAGGCCTCAATGAGTTCTACGGGTTTGACAGCTTTCAGCCGTCAACGTATAGAGTAATGCCCAAAAGGGACAACCCTAATCTCAATCGGGTCTCGTAAGTTTTTTACCCTTCGATTTTTCGACACGTGGATTTTTAATGTAAAACAGGATTACCGTGGCTGGACTTCGATTTATCATCGCTGGAGAATGGTGAACCATGGTACTGTTCCGTTTCAAATCCATGCACGCATTTCTAAAAGTCGTACGGCACTGTTTCGCCATTTCGGACGGATGTTGCACCTGGCACCGTGGATGTTGCACCCTGTAGATATCGATTATTCGGACGGCCATAACTTCTGGCTCGTTTAGAGTTACGGGAACCATAAGCTGTCCAAACGAAGGCGTCGATGAGTTCTACGGCTTTAACAGCTTTCAGCCGTCAACTGATAGATTAATGCCCAAAAAGGACAACCCGAATCTCAATCGGGTCTCGTAAGTTTTTTACCCTTCGTTTTTTCGACACGTGGATTTTTACAGTAAAACAGGATTACCATGGCTGGCCTTCGATTTACCATCGCTGGAGAGTGGTGCGCCATGGTACTGTTCCGTTTCAAATCCATGCACGCATTTCTAATAGTTGTACGGCACTGTTTCGCCATTTCGGACGGATGATGCACCTTGCACCGTGGATGTTGCACCCTGTAGATATCGATTATTCGGACAGCCATAACTTCTGGCTCGTTTACAGTTACGGGAGCCATAACCTGTCAAAACGAAGGCCTCGATGAGTTCTACGGGTTTGACAGCTTTCAGCCATCAACGGATAGATTAATGCCCAAAAAGGACAACCCGAATCTCAATCGGGTCTCGTAAGTTTTTTACCCTTCCTTTTTTCGACACGTGGATTTTTACGATCAAACAAGATTACGGTGGCTGGTCTTCGATTTACCATCGCTGGACAGTGGTGCACCATGGTACTGTTTCGTTTCAAATCCATGCACGCATTTCTAAAAGTCGTACGGCACTGTTTCGCCATTTCGGACGGATGTTGCACCTTGCACCGTGGATGTTGCACCCTGTAGATATCGATTATACTGACGACCATAACTTCGGGCTCGTTTAGAGTTACGGGAGCCATAACCTGTCAAAACGAAGGCCTCGATGAGTTCTACGGCTTTGACAGCTTTCAGCCGTCAACGGATAGATTAATGCCCAAAAAGGACAACCCGAATCTCAATCGGGTCTCGTAAGTTTTTTACCCCTCGTTTTTTCGACACGTGGATTTTTACGGTAAAATAGGATTACCGTGGATGGCCTTTGATTTACCATCACTGGAGAGTGGTACACCATGGTACTGTTCCGTTTCAAATCCGTGCACGCATTTCTAAAAGTCGTACGACACTGTTTCGCAATTTCGGACGGATGTTGCACCTTGCACCGTGGATGTTGCACCCTGTAGATATCGATTATACAGACGACCATAACTTCTGGCTCGTTTAGAGTTACGGGAGCCATAACCTGTCAAAACGAAGGCCTCGATGAGTTCTACGGCTTTGACAGCTTTCAACCGTCAACGGATAGATTAATGCCCAAAAAGGACAACCCGAATCTCAATCGGGTCTCGTAAGTTTTTTACCCTTCGTTTTTTCGACACGTGGATTTTTACGGTAAAACGGGATTACCGTGGCCCGTCTTCGACTTCCCGTCGCTGGAGAGTGGTGCAACATGGTACTGTTCCATTTCAAATCCATGCACGCATTTCTAAAAGTCGTACGGCACTGTTTCGCCATTTCGAACGGATGTTGCACCTTGCACCGTGGATGTTGCACCCGGTAGATATCGATTATTCGGATGGCCATAACTTCTGGCTCGTTTAGAGTTACGGGAGCCATAACCTATCAAAACGAAGGCCTCGATGAGTTCTACGGGTTTGACCGCTTTCAGCCGTCAACGGATAGATTAATGCCTAAAAAGGACAACCTGATTCTCAATCGGGTCTCCTAAGTTTTTTACCCTTCGTTTTTTCGACACGAGGATTTTTACGGTAAAACGGGATTACCGTGGCCCGTTTCGACTTCCCATCGCTGGAGAGTGGTGCACCATGGTACTGTTCCGTTTCAAATCCATGCACGTATTTCTAAAAGTCGTACGGCACTGTTTCGCCATTTCGAATGGATGTTGCACCATGCACCGTGGATGTTGCACCCTGTAGATATCGATTATTCGGACGGCCATAACTTCTGGCTCGTTTAGAGTTACGGGGGCCATAACCTGTCAAAACGAAGGCCTCGATGAGTTCTACGTGTTTAACAGCTTTCAGCCGTCAACGGATAGATTAATGCCCAAAAAGGACAACCCGAATCTCAATCGGGTCTCGTAAGCTTTTTACCCTTCGTTTTTTCGACACGTGGATTTTTACGGTAAAACAGGATTGTGGTGGCTGGTCTTCGATTTACCATCGCTGGACAGTGGTGCACCATGGTACTGTTTCATTTCAAATCCATGCACGCATTTCTAAAAGTCGTACGGCACTGTTTCGCCATTTTGGACGGATGTTGCACCTTGCACCGTGGATGTTGCACCCTGTAGATATCGATTATACCGACGACCATAACTTCGGGCTCGTTTAGAGTTACGGGAGCCATAACCTGTCAAAACGAAGGCCTCGATGAGTTCTACGGCTTTGATAGCTTTCAGCCGTCAACGGATAGATTAATGCCCAAAAAGGACAACCCGAATCTCAATCGGGTCTCGTAAGTTTTTTACCCCTCGTTTTTTCGACACGTGGATTTTTGCGGTAAAACAGGATTACCGTGGATGGCCTTTGATTTACCATCACTGGAGAGTGGTGCACCATGGTACTGTTCCGTTTCAAATCCGTGCACGCATTTCTAAAAGTCGTACGGCACTGTTTCGCAATTTCGGACGGATGTTGCACCTTGCACCGTGAATGTTGCACCCTGTAGATATCGTTTATACAGACGACCATAACTTCTGGCTCGTTTAGAGTTACGGGAGCCATAACCTATCAAAACGAAGGCCTCGATGAGTTCTAAGGCTTTGACAGCTTTCAACCGTCAACGGATAGATTAATGCCCAAAAAGGACAACCCGAATCTCAATCGGGTCTCGTAAGTTTTTTACCCTTCGTTTTTTCGACACGTGGATTTTTACGGTAAAACGGGATTACCGTGGCCCGTCTTCGACTTCCCATCGCTGGAGAGTGGTGCAACATGGTACTGTTCCGTTTCAAATCCGTGCACGCATTTCTAAAAGTCGTACGGCACTGTTTCGCCATTTCCAACGGATGTTGCACCTTGCACCGTGGATGTTGCACCCTGTAGATATCGATTATTCGGACGGCCATAACTTCTGGCTCGTTTAGAGTTACAGGAGCCATAACCTGTCAAAACGAAGGCCTCGTGGAGTTCTACGGCTTTGACAGCTTTCAACCGTCAACTGATAGATTAATGCCTAAAAAGGACAACCTGATTCTCAATCGGGTCTCCTAAGTTTTTTACCCTTCGTTTTTTCGACACAAGGATTTTTACGGTAAAACGGGATTACCGTAGCCCGTTTCGACTTCCCATCGCTGGAGAGTGGTGCACCATGGTACTGTTCCGTTTCAAATCCATGCACGTATTTCTAAAAGTCGTACGGCACTGTTTCGCCATTTCGGATTGATGTTGCACCATGCACCGTGGATGTTGCACCCTGTAGATATCGATTATTCGGACGGCCATAACTTCTGGCTCGTTTAGAGTTACGGGAGCCATAACCTGTCAAAACGAAGGCCTCGATGGGTTCTACAGCTTTGATAGCTTTCAGTCGTCAATGGATAGATTAATGCCCAAAAAGGGCAACCCGAATCTCAATCGGGTCTCGTAAGTTTTTTACCCTTCGTTTTTTCGACACGTGGATTTTTACGGTAAAACAGGATTACCACGGCTGGCCTTCGATTTACAATCGCTGGAGAGTGGTGCGCCATGGTACTGTTCCGTTTCTAATCCATGCACGCATTTCTAAAAGACGTACGGCACTGTTTCGCCATTTCGGACGGATGTTGCACCTTGCACCGTGGATGTTGCACCCTCCAAATATCGATTATTCGGACAGCCATAACTTCTGGCTCGTTTAGAGTTACGGGAGCCATAACATGTCAAAACGAAGGCCTCGATGAGTTCTACGGCTTTGACAGCTTTCAGCCGTCAACGGATAGACTAATTCCCAAAAAGGACAACCCGAATCTCAATCGGGTCTCGTAAGTTTTTTACCCTTCGTTTTTTCGACACGTGGATTTTTACGGTAAAACAGGATTACCGTGGTTGGCCTTCGATTTACCATCGCTGGAGGGTGGTGCACCATGGTACTGTTCCGTTTCAAATCCATGCACACATTTCTAAAAGTCGTACGGCACTGTTTCGCCATTTCGGACGGATGTTGCACCTTGCACCGTGGATGTTGCACCCTGTAGATATCGATTATACTGACGACCATAACTTCGGGCTCGTTTAGAGTTACGGGAGCCATAACCTGTCAAAACGAAGGCCTCGATGAGTTCTACGGCTTGGAAAGCTTTCAGCCGTCAACGGATAGATTAATGCCCAAAAACGACAACCCGAATCTCAATCGGGTCTCGTAAGTTTTTTACCCTTCGTTTTTTCGACACGTGGATTTTTACGGTAAAACAGGATTACCGTGGATGGCCTTTGATTTACCATCGCTGGAGAGTGGTGCACCATGGTACTGTTCCGTTTCAAATCCGTGCACGCATTTCTAAAAGTCGTACGGCACTGTTTTGCAATTTCGGACGGATGTTGCACCTTGCACCGTGGATGTTGCACCCTGTAGATATCGATTATACGGACGACCATAACTTCTGGCTCGTTTAGAGTTACGGGAGCCATAACCTATCAAAACGAAGGCCTCGATGAGTTCTACGGCTTTGACAGCTTTCAACCGTCAACGGATAGATTAATGCCCAAAAAGGACAACCCAAATCTCAATCGGGTCTCGTAAGTTTTTTACCCTTCGTTTTTTCGACACGTGGATTTTTACGGTAAAACGAGATTACCGTGGCCCGTCTTCGACTTCCCATCGCTGGAGAGTGGTGCACCATGGTACTGTTCCGTTTCAAATCCATGCACGCATTTCTAAAAGTCGTACGGCACTGTTTCGCCATTTCGAACGGATGTTGCACCTTGCACCGTGGATTTTACACTCAGTAGATATCGATTATTCGGACGGCCATAACTTCTGGCTCGTTTAGAGTTACGGGAGACATAGCCTGTCAAAACGAAGGCCTCGTGGAGTTCTACGACTTTGACAGCTTTCAACCGTCAACGGATAGATTAGTGCCCAAAAAGGACAACCTGAATCTCAATCGGGTCTCGTAAGTTTTTTACCCTTCGTTTTTTCGACACGTGGATTTTTACGGTAAAACGGGATTACCGTGCCCCGTCTTCGACTTCCCATCGCTGGAGAGTGGTGCACCATGGTACTGTTCCGTTTCAAATCCATGCACGCATTTCTAAAAGTCGTACGACACTGTTTCCCCATTTCGGACGGATGTTGCACCTTGCACCGTGGATGTTGCACCCTGTGGATATCGATTATTCGGACGGCCATAACTTCTGGCTCATTCAGAGTTACGGGAGCCATAACCTGTCAAAACGAAGGCTTCGATGAGTTCTACAGCTTTGACAGCTTTCAGCCGTCAACGGATAGACTAATGACCAAAAAGGACAACCCGAATCTCAATCGGGTCTCGTAAGTTTTTTACCCTTCGTTTTTTCGACACGTGGATTTTTACGGTAAAACAAGATTACCGTGGTTGGCCTTCGATTTACAATCGCTGGAGAGTGGTGCACTATGGTACTGTTCCGTTTCAAATCCATGCACGCATTTCTAAAAGTCGTACGATACTGTTTCGCCATTTCGGACGGATGTTGCACCTTGCACCGTGGATGTTGCACCCTGCAGATATCGATTATTCGGACGACCATAACTTCTGGCTCGTTTAGAGTTACGGGAGCCATAACCTGTTAAAACGAAGGCCTCGATGACTTCTATGGCTTTGACAGCTTTCAGCCGTCAACGGATAGATTAATGCCCAAAAAGGACAAACCGAATCTCAATCGGGTCTCGTAAGTTTTTTACCATTCGTTTTTTCGACACGTGGATTTTTACGGTAAAACAGGATTACCGTGGCTGGTCTTCGATTTACCATCGCTGGAGAGTGGTGCACCATGGTACTGTTACGTTCCAAATCTATGCACACATTTCTAAAAGTCGTACGACAATGTTTCGCCATTTCGAACGGATGTTGCACCTTGCACCGTGGATGTTGCACCCTGTAGATATCGATTATTCGGACGGCCATAACTTCTGGCTCGTTTAGAGTTACGGGAGCCATAACCTGTTAAAACGAAGGCCTCGATGACTTCTACGGCTTTGACTGCTTTCAGCCGTCAACGGATAGATTAATGCCCAAAAAGGACAAACCGAATCTCAATCGGGTCTCGTAAGTTTTTTACCCTTCGTTTTTTCGACACGTGGATTTTTAGGGTGAAACAGGATTACGGTGGCTGGCCTTCGATTTACCATAGCTGGACAGGGGTGCACCATGGTACTATTCCATTTCAAATCCATGCACGCATTTCTAAAAGTCGTACGGCACTGTTTCGCCATTTCGGACGGATGTTGCTCCTTGCACCGTGGATGTTGCAGCCTGTAGATATCGATTATTCGGACGCCATAACTTCTGGCTCGTTTAGAGTTACGGGAGCCATAACCTGTCAAAACGAAGGCCTCGATTAGTTCTACGGCTTTGACAGCTTTCAGCCATCAACGGATAGATTAATTCCCAAAAAGGACAACCCGAATCTAAATCGGGTCTCGTAAGTTTTTTACCCTTCGTTTTTTCGACACGTGGATTTTTACGGTAAAACGGGATTACCTTGGCCCGTCTTCGACTTCCCATCGCTGGAGAGCGGTGCACCATGGTACTGTTCCGTTTCAAATCCATGCATGCATTTCTAAAACTCGTATGACACTTTTTCACCATTTCAGACGGATGTTGCACCTTGCACCGTGGATGTTGCACCCTGTAGATATCGATTATTCGGACGACCATAACTTCTGGCTCGTTTAGAGTTACGGGAGCCATAACCTGTCAAAACAAAGGCCTTGATGAGCTCTATGGCTTTGACAGCTTTCAGCCGTCAACGGATAGATTAATGCCCAAAAACGACAACCCGAATCTCAATCGGGTCTCGTAAGTTTTTTACCCTTCGTTTTTTCGACACGTGCAATTTTACGGTAAAACAGGATTACGGTGGCTGGTCTTCGATTTACCATCGCTGGAGAGTAGTGCACCATTGTACAGTTTCATTTCAAATCCATGCACGCATTTCTAAAAGTCGTACGACACTGTTTCGCCATTTCGGACGGATGTTGCACCTTGCACCGTGGATGTTGCACCCTGTAGATATCGATTATACGCACGATCATAACTTCTCGCTCGTTTAGAGTTACGGGAGCCACAACCTATAGAAACGAAGGCCTCGATAAGTTCTATGGCTTTGACAGCTTTCAGCCATCAATGGATAGATTAATGCCAAAAAGGACAACCCGAATCTCAATCGGGTCTCGTAAGTTTTTTACCCTTCGTTTTTTCGACACGTGGATTTTTACGATAAAACAGGATTACCGTGGCTGGCCTTCGATTTACCATCGCTGGAGAGTGGTGCACCATGGTACTGTTCCATTTCAAATCCATGCGCGCATTTCTAAAAGTCGTACGACACTGTTTCGCAATTTCGGACGGATGTTGCACCTTGCACCGTGGATGTTGCACCCTGTAGATATCGATTATTCGGACGGCCATAACTTCTGGCTTGTTTAGAGTTACGGGAGCCATAACATGTTAAAACGAAGGCCTCGATGAGTTCTACGGCTTTGACAGCTTTCAGCCGTCAACGGATAGATTAATGCCCAAAAAGGACAACCCGAATCTCAATTGGGTCTCGGAAGTTTTTTACCCTTCGTTTTTTCGACACGTAGATTTTTACGGTAAAACAGGATTACGGTGGCTGGTCTTCGATTTACCATCGCTGGAGAGTGGTGCACCATGGTACTTCTCCGTTTCAAATCCATGCACGCATTTATAAAAGTCGTACGACAATGTTTCGCCATTTCGGACGGATGTTGCACCTTGCACCGTGGATGTTGCACCCTGTAGATATCTATTATTCGGACGGCCATAACTTCTGGCTCGTTTAGAGTTACGGGAGGCATAACCGCATAACCTGTCAAAACGAAGGCCTCGATGACTTCTACGGCTTCGACAGCTTTCAGCCATCAATAGAGAGATTAATTCCCAAAAAGGACAACCCGAATCTCAATCGGGTCTCGTAAGTTTTTTACCCTTCGTTTTTTCGACACGTGGATTTTTATGGTAAAACAGGATTACAGTGGCTGGCCTTCGATTTACCATAGCTGGACAGTGGTGCACCATGGTACTGTTCCGTTTCAAATCCATGCACGCATTTCTAAAAGTCGTACGGCACTGTTTCGCCATTTCGGACGGATGTTTCACATTGCACCGTGGATGTTGCACCCTGTAGATATCGATTATTCGGACGCCATAACTTCTGGCTCGTTTAGAGTTACGGGAGCCATAACCTATCAAAACGAAGGCCTCGATGAGTTCTACGGCTTTGACCGCTTTCAGCCGTCAACGGATAGATTAATGCCCAAAAAGGACAACCCGAATCTCAATCGGGTCTCGTAAGTTTTTTACCCTTCGTTTTTTCGACACGTGGATTTTTACGGTAAAACGGGATTACCATGGCCCGTCTTCGACTTCCCATCGCTGGAGAGCGGTGCACCATGGTACTGTTCCGTTTCAAATCCATGCACGCATTTCTAAAAGTCGTACGATACTTTTTCACCATTTCGGACGGATGTTGCACCTTGCACCGTGGATGTTGCACCCTGTAGATATCGATTATTCGGACGGCCATAACTTCTGGCTCATTTAGAGTTACGGGAGCCATAACCTGTCAAAACGAAGGCCTCGATGAGTTCTATGGCTTTGACAGCTCTCAGCCATTAACGGATAGATTATTGCCCAAAAAGGACAACCCGAATCTCAATCGGGTCTCGCAAGTTTTTTACCCTTCGTTTTTTCGACACGTGCAATTTTACGGTAAAACAGGATTACGGTGGCTGGTCTTCGATTTACCATCGCTGGACAGTGGTGCACCATGGTACTGTTCCCTTTCAAATCCTTGCACGCATTTCTAAAAGTCGTACGGCACTGTTTCTCCATTTCGGACGGATGTTGGACCTTGCACCGTGGATGTTGCACCCTGTAGATATCGATTATTCGGGCGGCCATAAATTCTGGCTTGTTTAGATTTACGGGAGCCATAACTTGTAGAAACGAAGGCCTCGATAATTTCTACGGCTTTGACAGCTTTCAGCCGTCAACGGATAGATTAATGCCCAAAAAGGACAACCCAAATCTCAATCGGGTCTCGTAAGTTTTTTACCCTTCGTTTTTTCGACACGTGGATTTTTACGGTAAAACAGGATTACCGTGGCTTGCCTTCGATTTACCATCGCTGGAGAGTGGTGCACCATGGTACTGTTCCGTTTCAAATCCGTGCACGCATTTCTAAAAGTCGTACGGCATTGTTTCGCCATTTCGGATGGATGTTGCACCTTGCACCGTGGATGTTGCACCCTGTAGATATCGATTATTCGGATGGCCATAACTTCTGGCTCGTTTAGAGTTACGGGAGCCATAGCCTGTCAAAACGAAGGCCTCGATGACTTCTACGGCTTTGACAGCTTTCAGCCGTCAACGGATTGATTAACGCCCGAAAAGGACAAACCGAATCTCAATCGGGTCTCGTAAGTTTTTTACCCTTCGTTTTTTCGACACGTGGATTTTTAGGGTAAAACAGGATTACGGTGGCTGGCCTTCGATTTAACATAGCTGGACAGTGGTGCACCATGGTACTGTTCCATTTCAAATCCATGCACGCATTTCTAAAAGTCGTACGGCACAGTTTCGCCATTTCGGACGGATGTTGCACCTTGCACCGTGGATGTTGCACCCTATAGATATCGATTATACGGACGACCATAACTTCTGGCTCGTTTAGAGTTACGGGAGCCATAATCTGTCAAAACGAAGGCCTCGATGAGTTCTACGGCTTTGATAGCTTTCAGCCGTCAACGGATAGATTAATGCCCAAAAAGGACAACCTGAATCTCAATCGGGTCTCGTAAGTTTTTTACCATTCGTTTTTTCGACACGTGGATTTTTACGGTAAAACAGGATTACCGTGGCTGGTCTTCGATTTACCATCGCTAGAGAGTGGTGCACCATGGTACTGTTACGTTTCAAATCCATGCACGCATTTCTAAAAGTCGTACGACAATGTTTCGCCATTTCGGACGGATGTTGCACCTTGCACCGTGGATGTTGCACCCTGTAGATATCGATTATTCGGACGACCATAACTTCTGGCTCGTTTAGAGTTACCGGAGCCATAAAATGTCAAAACGAAGGCCTCGATGAGTTCTACGGCTTTGACGGCTTTCAGCCGTCAATAGATAGATTAATGCCCAAAAAGGACAACCCGAATCTCAGTCGGGTCTCGGAAGTTTTTACCCTTCGTTTTTTCGACACGTGGATTTTTACGGTAAAACAGGATTACGGTGGCTGGTCTTCGATTTACCATCGCTGGAGAGTGGTGCACCATGGTACTGTTCCGTTTCAAATCCATGAACACATTTCTAAAAGTCGTACGGCACTGTTTCGCCATTTCGGACGGATGTTGCACCTTGCACCGTGGATGTTGCACCCTATGGATATCGATTATACGGACGACCATAACTTCTGGCTCGTTTAGAGTTACGGGAGCCATAACCTTTCAAAACGAAGGCCTCGATGAGTTCTACGGCTTTGATAGCTTTCAGCCGTCAACGGATAGGTTAATGCCCAAAAAGGACAACCCGAATCTCAATCGGGTCTCGTAAGTCTTTTACCATTCGTTTTTTCGACACGTGGATTTTTACGGTAAAACAGGATTACCGTGGCTGGTCTTCGATTTACGATCGCTGGAGAGTGGTGCACCATGGCACTGTTACGTTTCAAATCCATGCACGCATTTCTAAAAGTCGTACGAAAATGTTTCGCCATTTCGGACGGATGTTGCACCTTGCACCGTGGATGTTGCACCCTGTAGATATCGATTATTCGGACGGCCATAACTTCTGGCTCGTTTAGAGTTACGGGAGCCATAACCTGTCAAAACGAAGTCCTCGATGACTTCTACGGCTTTGACAGCTTTCAGCCGTCAACGGATAGATTAACGCCCAAAAAGGACAAACCGAATCTCAATCGGGTCTCGTAAGTTTTTTACCCTTCGTTTTCTCGACACGTGGATTTTTAGGGTAAAACAGGATTACGGTGGCTGGCCTTCGATTTACCATAGCTGGACAGTGGTGCACCATGGTACTGTTCCATTTCAAATCCATGCACGCATTTCTAAAAGTCGTACGGCACTGTTTCGCCATTTCGGACGGATGTTGCACCTTGCACCGTGGATGTTGCAGCCTGTAGGTATCGATTATTCGGACGCCATAACTTCTGGCTCGTTTAGAGTTACGGGAGCCATAACCTGTCAAAACGAAGGCCTCGATTAGTTCTACGGCTTTGACAGCTTTCAGCCATCAACGGATAGATTAATTACCAAAAAGGACAACCCAAATCTCAATCGGGTCTCGTAAGTTTTTTACCCTTCGTTTTTTCGACACGTGGATTTTTACGGTAAAACGGGATTACCTTGGCCCGTCTTCGACTTCCCATCGCTAGAGAGCGGTGCACCATGGTACTGTTCCGTTTCAAATCCATGCATGAATTTCTAAAACTCGTACGACACTTTTTCACCATTTCAGACGGATGTTGCACCTTGCACCGTGGATGTTGCACCCTGTAGATATCGATTATTCGGACGACCATAACTTCTGGCTCGTTTAGAGCTACGGGAGCCATAACCTGTCAAAACGAAGGCCTCGATGAGTTCTATGGCTTTGACAGCTTTCAGCCGTCAACGGATAGATTAATGTCCAAAAACGACAACCCGAATCTCAATCGGGTCTCGTAATTTTTTTACCCTTCGTTTTTCCGACACGTGCAATTTTACGGTAAAACAGGATTACGGTGGCTGGTCTTCGATTTACCATCGCTGGAGAGTAGTGCACCATTGTACTGTTTCGTTTCAAATTCATGCACGCATTTCTAAAAGTCGTACGACACTGTTTCGCCATTTCGGACGGATGTTGCACCTTGCACCGTGGATGTTGCACCCTGTAGATATCGATTATACGGACGACCATAACTTCTGCCTCGTTTAGAGTTACGGGAGCCACAACCTATAGAAACGAAGGCCTCGATAAGTTTTACGGCTTTGACAGCTTTCAGCCGTCAACGGATAGATTAATGCCAAAAAGGACAACCCGAATCTCAATCGGGTCTCGTAAGTTTTTTACCCTTCGTTTTTTCGACACGTGGATTTTTACGGTAAAACAGGATTACCGTGGCTGGCCTTCGATTTACCATCGCTGGAGAGTGGTGCACCATGGTACTGTTCCGTTTCAAATCCACGCACGCATTTCTAAAAGTCGTACGGCACTGTTTCGCAATTTCGGACGGATGTTGCAACTTGCACCGTGGATGTTGCACCCTGTAGATATCGATTATTCAGACGGCCATAACTTCTGGCTCGTTTAGAGTTACGGGAGCCATAACAAGTTAAAACGAAGGCCTCGATGAGTTCTACAGCTTTGACAGCTTCTGGCCGTCAACGGATAGATTAATGCCCAAAAAGGACAACCCGAATCTCAATCGGGTCTCGGAAGTTTTTTACCCTTCGTTTTTTCGATACATGGATTTTTACGGTAAAATAGGATTACGGTGGCTGATCTTCGATTTACCATCGCTGGAGAGTGATGCACCATGGTACTATTCCGTTTCAAATCCATGCACACATTTCTAGAAATCGTACGACACTGTTTCGGCATTTCGGACGGATGTTGCACCTTGCACCGTGGATGTTGCACCCTATAGATATCGATTATACGGACGACCATAACTTCTGGCTCGTTTAGAGTAACGGGAGCCCTAACCTGTCAAAACGAAGGCCTCGATGAGTTATAAGGCTTTGACGGCTTCCAACCGTCAACGGATAGATTAATGCCCAAAAAGGACAACCCGAATCTCAATCGGGTCTCGTAAGTTTTTTACCATTCGTTTTTTCGACACGTGGATTTTTACGGTAAAACAGGATTATCGTGGCTGGCCTTCGATTTACCATCGCTGGAGAGTGGTGCACCATGGTACTGTTCCGTTTCAAATCCACGCATGCATTTCTAAAAGTCGTACGACACTGTTTCGCCATTTCGGACGGATGTTGCACCTTGCACCGTGGATGTTGCACCCTGTAGATATCGATTATTCGGACGGCCATAACTTCTGGCTCGTTTAGGGTTACGGGAGCCATAACCTGTCAAAACGAAGGCCTCGATGACTTCTACGGCTTTGACAGCTTTCAGCCGTCAACGGATAGATTAATACCCAAAAAGGACAACCTGAATCTCAATCGGGTCTCGTAAGTTTTTTACCCTTCGTTTTTTCGACACGTGGATTTTTACGGTAAAACAGGATTACCGTGGCTGGCCTTCGATTTACCATCGCTGGAGAGTGGTGCACCATGGTAATGTTCCGTTTCAAATCCATGCACGCATTTCTAAAAGTCGTACGACACTGTTTCGCCATTTCGGACGGATGTTGCACCTTGCACCGTGGATGTTGCACCCTGTAAATATCGATTATTCGGACGACCATAACTTCTGACTCGTTTAGAGTTACGGGAGCCATAACATGTCAAAACGAAGGCCTCGATGAGTTCTACGGCTTTGACAGCTTTCAGCCGTCAACGGATAGATTAATGCCCAAAAAGGACAACCCGAATCTCAGTCGGGTCTCGTAAGTTTTTTACCCATCGTTTTTTCGACACGTGGATTTTTACGGTAAAACAGGATTACGGTGGCTGGTCTTAGATTTACCATCGCTGGAGAGTGGTGCACCATGGTACTGTTCCGTTTAAAATCCATGCACACAAATCTAAAAGTCGTACGGCACTGTTTCGCCATTTCGGACGGATGTTGCACCTTGCACCGTGGATGTTGCACCCTATAGATATCGATTATGCGGACGACCATAACTTCTGGCTCGTTTAGAGTTATGGGAGCCATAACCTGTCAAAACGAAGGCCTCGATGAGTTCTACGGCTTTGACAGCTTTCTGCCGTCAACGGATAGATTAATTCCCAAAAAGGACAAGCCGAATCTCAATCGGGTCTCGTAAGTTTTTTACCATTCGTTTTATCGACACGTGGATTTTTACGGTAAAACAGGATTACCGTGGCTGGCCTTCGATTTACCATCGCTGGAGAGTGGTGTACCATGGTACTGTTCCATTTCAAATCCATGCACGCATTTCTAAAAGTCGTACGACACTGTTTCGCCATTTCGGACGGATGTTGCACCTTGCACCGTGGATGTTGCACCCTGTAGATATCGATTATTCGGACGGCCATAACTTCAGGCTCGTTTAGAGTTTCGGGAGCCATAACCTGTCAAAACGAAGGCCTCGATGACTTCTACGGTTTTGACATCTTTCAGCCGTCAACGGGTAGATTAATGCCCAAAAAGGACAACCCGAATCTCAATCGGGTCTCGTAAGTTTTTTACCATTCGTTTTCTGGACACGTGGATTTTTACGGTAAAACAGGATTACGGTGGTCCGTCTTCGACCTCCCATCGCTGGAGAGTGGTGCACCATGGTACTGTTCCATTTCAAATCCATGCACGCATTTCTAAAAGTCGTACGGCACTGTTTCGCCATTTCGGACGGATGTTGCACCTTGCACCGTGGATGTTGCACCCAGTAGATATCGACTATTCGGGTGGCCATAACTTCTGGCTCGTTTAGAGTTACGGGAGCCATAACCTATCAAAACGAAGGCCTCGATGACTTCTACGGATTTGACAGCTTTCAGCCGTCAACGGATAGATTAATGCCCAAAAAGGACAACCCGAATCTCAATCGGGTCTCGTAAGTTTTTTACCCTTCGTTTTTTCGACACGTGGATTTTTACGGTATACGGTGGCTGGCTTTCGATTTACCATCGCTGGACGGTGGTGCACCATGGTACTGTTCGGTTTCAAATCCATGCATGCATTTCTAAAAGTCGTACGGCACTGTTTCGCCATTTCGGACGGATGTTGCACCTTGCACCGTGGATGTTGCACCCTTTAGATATCGATTATTCGGGCGGCCATAACTTCTGGCTCATTTAGATTTATGGGAGCCATAACCTGTCAAAATGAAGGCTTCGATGAGTTCTACGGCTTTGACAGCTTTCAGCCGTCAACGGATAGATTAATGCCCATAAAGGACTACCCGAATCTCAATCGGGTCTTGTAAGTTTTTTATCCTTCGTTTTTTCGACACGTGGATTTTTACGATAAAACGGGATTACCGTGGCTCGTCTTCGACTTCCCATCGCTGGAGAGCGGTGCACCATAGTACTGTTCCGTTTCAAATCCGTGCACGCATTTCTAAAAGTCGTACGACACTGTTTCACCATTTCGGACGGATGATGCACCTTGCACCGTGGATGTTGCACCCTGTAGATATCAATTATTCAAACGGCCATAACTTCTGGCTCGTTTAGAGTTACGGGAGCCATACCCTGTCAAAACGAAGGCCCCGATGAGTTCTACGGCTTTGATAGCTTTCAGCCGTCAGCGGATAGATTAATGCCCAAAAAGGGCAACCCGAATCTCAATCGGGCCTCGTAAGTTTTTTACCCTTCGTTTTTCCGACACGTGGATTTTTACGGTAAAACAGGATTACCGTGGCTGGCCTTCGATTTACCATCGTTGGAGAGTGGTGCACCATTGTACTGTTCTGTTTCAAATCCATGCACGCATTTCTAAAAGTCGTACGGCATTGTTTCGCCATTTCGGACGGATGTTGCACCTTGCACCGTGGATGTTGCACCCTGTAGATATCGATTATTTGGACGGCCATAACTTCTGGCTCGTTTAGAGTTACGGGAGCCATAACCTGTCAAAACGAAGGCCTCGACGAGTTCTACGGCTTTGACAGCTTTCAACCGTCAACGGATAGATTAATGCCCAAAAAGGACAACCCGAATCTCAATCGGGTCTCGTAAGTTTTTTACCCTTCGTTTTTTCGACACGTGGATTTTTACGGTAAAATAGGATTACCGTGGCTGGCCTTCGATTTACCATCACTGGAGAGTGGTGCACCATGTTACTATTCCGTTTAAAATCCATGCACGCATTTTTAAAAGTCGTACGGCACTGTTTCGCCATTTCGGACGGATGTTGCACCTTGCACCGTGGATGTTGCACCATGTAGATATCGATTATTCGGACGGCCATAACTTCTGGCTCGTTTAGAGTTACGGGATCAATAACCTGTCAAAACGAAGACCTCCATGAGTTCTACGGCTTTGACTGCTTTCAGCCGTCAACGGATAGATTAATGCCCAAAAAGGACAACCCGAATCTCAATCAGGTCTCGTAAGTTTTTTACCCTTCGTTTTTTCGACACGTGGATTTTTACGGTAAAACAGGATTACGGTGGCTGGCCTTCGATTTACCATCGCTGGACAGTGGTGCACGCACGCATTTCTAAAAGTCGTACGGCACTGTTTCGCCATTTCGGATGGATGTTGCACCTTGCACCGTGGATGTTGCACTCTGTAGATATCGATTATTCGGGTGGCCATAACTTCTGGCTCGTTCAGAGTTACGGGAGCCATAACCTGTCAAAACGAAGGCCTCGATGAGTTCTACGGCTATGACAGCTTTCAGTAATCAACGGATCGATTAGTGCCCAAAAAGGACAACCCGAATCTCAATCAGGTCTCGTAAGTTTTTTACCCTTCGTTTTTTTGACACGTGGATTTTTACGGTAAAACAGGATTACCGTGGCTGGCCTTCGATTTACCATCACTGGAGAGTGGTGCACCATGGTACTGTTCTGTTTCAAATCCATTCACGCATTTCTAAAAGTCGTACGGCACTGTTTCGCCATTTCAGACGGATGTTGCACCTTGCACCGTGGATGTTGCACCCTGTAGGTATCGATTATTAGGACGGCCATAACTTCAGGCTCGTTTAGAGTTACGGGAGCCATAACTTGTCAAAACGAAGGCCTCGATGAGTTCTACGGCTTTGACAGCTTTCAGCCGTCAACGGATAGACTTATGCCCAAAAAGGACAACCCGAATCTCAATTGGGTCTCGTAAGTTTTTTACCCTTCGTTTTTTCGACACGTGGATTTTTACGGTAAAACATGATTACGGTGGCTGGCCTTCGATTTACCATCGCTGGACAGTGGTGCACCATGGTACTGTTCCGTTTCAAATCCATGCACGCATTTCTAAAAGTCGTACGACACTGTTTCGCCATTTCGGGCGGATGTTGCACCTTGCACCGTGGATGTTGCACCCTGTAGATTTCGATTATTCGGACGGCCATAACTTCTGGCTCGTTTAGAGTTACGGGAGCCATAACCTGCTAAAACGAAGGCCTCGATGAGTTCTACGGCTTTGACCGCTTTCAGCCGTCAACGGATAGATTAATGCCCAAAAAGGACAACCCGAATCTCAATCGGGTCTCGTAAGTTTTTTACCCTTCGTTTTTTCGACACGTGGATTTTAACTCGGCAACACGACCCAAGCTTCCACACCTTAACTCGGCCACCTTCCTTAAGTCGGCCACTACCATGAGTCGCTCAACACTACTAAGTCGGTCACGACTCATGCCTCCATACGACCCAGCTCTAAACGACTTAGGCTACCCACGAGCTATCTATTACACGGCCTAACCCCTTAAACCGTAAACCCTACCACTTAGGTTCAAAACTACTCAAGCAATACTAATGACTTAATGCAAATATTTACAATTTTATCGACACGTAAAATACGGGTCGTTACATTCTCTCCCCCTTAGGAATTTCGCCCCCGAAATTCCAAACAACAAGAGCAATCAAAATTATTCTGCATGCCTACCATCCACAGTAATCAACAAGCCATGCATCCAATTACTAGCCTAGCATGCAGAATTCTAAGACTTAGAACAAGTTACAAATTTGTGAGATGTCACGACACCTTAGGGCCATACCTCGAAGAGTTCAGGATGAGCTGCCTTCATCCTCTCTTCCTCCTCCCACGTACAGTCACCAACATCATCACTCCATTGTACCTTGAGCAACATAATCGTCTTCCTCCTGAGCTGTTTCGTGTCGGTTTCAACAACACGAAGCGGCTTACGAGGTCTCGTAACAACTGGATCAACCTCTAAATCTTCACAGCTATCAGCAGAAACCACCGTATTCGATTCTTGCACATACTTCCGTAGATAAGATACATGAAAAACATTGTGCACACCCGCCATCTTTTCCGGTAACTCCACTCTATAAGCGAGCTTTCTAATTCGCTCGATGATCGGGAATGGTCCAACAAATCTCGGAGTCAATTTCCCTTTCTTCCCGAATCGAATAACATTCTACAGTGGAGAAATCTTCAAAAAAACTATATCGCCTACATCGAACTCCAAATCCTTACGACGCTTATCGGCATAACTTTTCTGACGATCTTGGGCTGCCTTCATTCGTCGCCGAATGATCTCTATACAATCCGTAGTCTGTCGAATTATTTCTGGCCCAAGTATCAGCTTTTCTCCAGTTTCCAACCAACATGTTGGAGAGTTACACGGCTTTCCATACAATGCTTCATACGGTGCCATACCAATACTTGACTGGTAACTGTTATTATATGCAAATTCCACCAAATGAAGATGATCTTCCCATGATCCCCCGAAGTCCAAAACACATGCTCTGAGAAGATCTTCCAAAACTCGGTTGACTCTCTCGGTCTGACCATCTGTTTGGGGATGATAAGCTGTACTCAAAAACAACTCAGTCCCCAAAACTTCCTGGAAGCTCTTCCAAAATCCACTAGTGAACAATGGGTCTCGATCGCTCACTATACTCTTCGGAATACCATGGAATCGAACTATCCACTTAACATACAACTCAGCCAACTTCGATGCAGTCCTAGTTGATTGAACAGGAATGAATCTTGCACTCTTAGTCAAACGATCTACGATGACCCAAATCCCTTCATTTCCTGCCCTGGTTCTAGGTAGACCATCGATAAAATCCATCGATATCTGCTCCCACTTCCATGTAGGAATCTCTAATGGCTGAAGCAATCCACTTGGCTTCTTCTGCTCGGCTTTTACCAACTGGCAGTTCATACACTTGGAAATAAAATTTCCAACATCCTTCTTCATACCTTCCCAGTAATAGGTTCTCTTCATATCCCGATACATCTTATTTCCACCTGGATGAATTGTCAACTTCGAGTGATGACTTTTCCTCAGAACTTCATCTCTCAATCCATCTATATCGGGAATAACTAATCGTCCTTACTTCCGAAGCCAACCCTCTCGATCGACTTCAAATCCTTTATCCTTTTCTGGATTCAATCCAGATTCCAAATCACGGATAATCTTGAAAATCTTATCGTCTTGCTTTTGGCTCTCACCAATTCTTTCCACAAGAGTAGGTCTTATCGATAAGTTTGCCAACATTTCAGGTTCCAATTCACATCTGGGCCTGAAGTCAAATCCAGCTAAATACTCAAGGCTCTTCCATTCCGAAAACATGGCTCCCAATCCTGCATGTCTTCGACTTAACGCATCCGCCACTGCGTTTCCTTTTCTCGGAGTATAAGCTATACCAAAATCATATGATGCTAAGAACTCTAGCCACCGTTGCTGTCGAAGATTCAAATCCTTTTGGGAGAATAGATACTTCAACGACTTATGATCTGTAAACAACTCGAACCGAACTCCCAACAGATAATGTCTCCACATTTTCAGAGCAAAAACAATCGCCGCTAACTCCAAATCATGAGTCGGGTAATTCCTTTCATGCGGCTTCAATTGTCGACTTGCATATGCAACAACTTTATCCTTTTGCATTAGCACTGATCCAAGTCCAGTACCACATGCATCGGTGTAAACCACCATCTCATCATTCCCACTTGGAATAATCAAAATAGGAGCACTTGTCAGTCGCTCTTTCAGGATTACGAAAGCTTGCTCACACTTATCACCCCATGTGAATACCTGATTCTTTTTCGTCAATCCTGTTAACGGTGCAGCTATCTTGGAAAAGTCTTTGATAAACCGACGATAATATCCTGCTAATCCAAGAAAACTTCTCACATCAGATTCATTCTTAGGTCTAATCCAATCCTGGATTGCTGCCACCTTAGCGGGATCAACCGCTATTCCATTTCCAGAGATAACATGGCCTAAGAACCTCACTTCACTCTTCCAGAAGTGACACTTCGAAAACTTAGCCTTCAGCTGATGTTTCCGCAAGATTTCCAAAACAATACACAAGTGTGTCTTGTGCTCTTCCTCAGTTCTGGAATAAATCAGAATATCATCCACGAACACAAGTACAAACTTGTTCAACTGATCTCTGAACACTCTATTCATAAGATCCACAAAATATGCTGGTGCGTTAGTCAATCCAAATGGCATTACCAGCCACTCATAAAAACCGGATGGTGTCCTAAAAGCAGTCTTTGACACACTATCCTTAGCCACTCTCAACTGGTGAAATCCCGTTGCCAGATCCATCTGAGAAAACACCTTAGCTTCGTGAAGCTGATCAAACAAGTCATCTATTCTCGGCAATGGATACTTGTTCTTCTTAGTCACCTTATTCAGCTCACGATAATCCACACACAACCTTAACGATCCATCCGCTTTGGTTGCGAACACAACTGGTGCACCCCATTCGGACACACTACGCCGAATGAATCCTTTCGGAAAAAGGTCATCAACCTGCACCTTCAGCTCTTGTTGTTCTCTAGGCGCCGTCTAAGAGGCATCACAACAGGTCTGGCTCCCTCAACTAGATCGATACGAAACTCGATCTCCCTATGCGGCGGTAACCCTTTGACCTCGTCAAAGACGTCCTCAAATCCATTCACAACCGGTATCGATGACAGTCCATCCCATGGAACAACCAGCGAATACATGAAGCCCATGAAGACGCCTTCTTCATGCTTACATCGTATCACAACCTTTCGCCCTTCCACATTCCCGACTGTCACCTCCAGTTTCTCACAATCAACCTTTGCCGCATACTTCCTAAGCCAGTCCATACCCAAAATAATTCCGAACCCCGCAAAGTTCAGAACAAAACAATCACAAAAAAAGAGAAATCATGACTCGATACAACTAGACCACGGCATACCATACACAAACAAGACGTACCCCCAACTGGATTAGTCACAACCAATGGTCTATCAACAATTTTCGGTTCCAAACCCAACCGGCCTACAAGATCATCACAAACAAACGAATGCGATGCCCCTGTATCAAACAACACTCTAACTAGAACACCACAAATGGAAAGAGTACCTTGAACCACCACACTCTTCCCCTTTTCTTCTGCAATAGGAGCCTTAGAAGATGATGGAACAGCCCCCAAAGCATAAGCTTTCACAATCTGCTTATTTTTCCTCGGCTCTGGACAGTCCTACTTGATATGTCCCAGCTTATCACAGTTGTAACACTTTCCCGGCACCTTGGGATTCCTACAATCTTTGGAGAGATGGCCCTTCTGCTGACAGTTGTAGCACGTCACTTCGCCCTTCGGCTTCTTCTAGCCATCCTTACCCTTCTTTTGCTGCTGCTTCCTCTTCTTGTTTCCACCCTGCTGTGGCCTAGACCCTTCCTTGGTTACAGCAACAACAGATCCTTCCTTAGAAAACAAACTCTCATGCCTGAGAGCTTTCTCCACAAGCTTCTCAAACGGATCGTCCAAATGATCCACCAACTGTCTCCCAAGATAATAGTCCAAGCCTGTCACAAACTTCTCGTTCTTCTGGTAGGGAGATTCAATATACGACCGAGCATACTTGGACAAAGCTTCAAACTCCGAAACATACTCAAGAACTGGTCTCCCACCTTGCTTGAGCTCCACAAACTTCTTAAACAGAACAGATTTCTGAGCCGTAGAGATGAACTTAGCTTCAAATCTAACTTGGAATTGCTCCCAAGTAATCTCTTCCTCTGGAGTATCAATAGTTATAGAACCCCACCAATCAGCAGCCCTTCCCTGAAGCTGTCTCGATGCAAGCTTCCTCTTAGTTGCATCCTCGATTCCCAAGTCACCAAAAATCCTTCTACAAGCATCAATCCATCTCTGAACTTCTATGGTTGATTCTGTCCCCAAGAAAACTTTCCCTCCAAGAGCAGTATAATCTTTACACAACTTAGCAAAATCCACTGGTCTTGGAGATTGAACTTGAACTCCAACATCTACTGACGGTCCTGAAGTTGGTATCCTTCTCATGATCGAAGTCATCATAGCTTCGAACATTGCAGCATAGTCAGTAGCTCCCCCAACAGCACGGCTTTCCCTAGCAGCTTGTCTCTCACTTCGACTCATCCTTAATATCTACAAAAAGGAATGATTTAGAACGCCTTGAGAAACAACTACATAAGGAGTTCAAATCCTCCTACACTACTATATTATATATAGTAATCATCCATAAAAATTACAATTACGTCTCTCATACGTAGTTACGTCAGCGAGCGTTAGCTAAAATCGATTTAACCAAAGCTCTGATACCAAATGTGACGACCGCCCATGACTCCCGCACCAAAACGAGGAAATAGTGCGCTGAGGAGCGTGCCAGGCAGCCATGGACGATGATCAAGGTAAGGTAAAACAGCAAACTCTATCGTACAACTCACAGCGCATGGACAAAATACAATAGAGAAATATATGTATATAGTGAAGCTCATAACAGGATAACATCATATAGACTTCATAAAGGTTTCATACAAGCATCTGAACAATCAATACATCAAGCCTCACTACATAACACTCAACATATACAAGCAGCGGAACATCCAGTACATATAGTAAGAAAACTAATATGCTAGCCTCCAGCTCGTCTTCATCATCAACAGCGTCGGTAGCCAAGAACAGCACATATCACCTGCTACCTAGTCTGCCCATCCCAACATGGATGAACAGCCCAAGGTAATAAGAGTTGAACATAAAACCTTGAGTCAGACAACAGTCTTAGTGAGCAGTAAATCAACTACCAAACATACCAAAAGAGCATAAAGGATAAAAGGAATAGGAACTCAACCATCCCACTCCACCTTATTCTACAGTGATAGCCCCCAGACCCCCTAAGCATAAACAAGCATAGCAAAGCAGACAATTTAAGTAGAGTAATTATCACTCGAGTCAAGGTCGATGTTTTCCAAATACAAACCCCCAAGGCCTAAACCAAGATCAGATAAGCACCCAGAAAACACCTCTCTTGAGTCCGAATGACGATACAGCCAAACATCGATGACTCTGGCTATCACTGTTATCATTGCCTCGATTTCACCGTTAATTGAATGACCACCTGTCAAGGGCTAATGGTAACCCCGATTCTAGATAAACTCTGCACGTCATCGTGACCCGTGCCTAGGACTTACCTACTCTGCCCAGAGTACTCGACCACCTACCTGTAGTCTTTTGGGTGTCCCGACCACCTACCTGTAGTCGTTTGGGCATCCCATGTACTCTTGCTTTGAATTTACTAGAACCTTCAACAACGATGAGATCCAAGCCTCCTAGTCATCCTCCTCGACGATTATTCTCATACTAGCCCAAGCTACTTCTCGAGCAATCCATTATAAACCAACTCGAACCATCCCTCGAGTTATCAACATGCTTGGAATGATCCCTGCTTGGATTATGCCAAAACTATATCACATCATGCTTCGCCTCATCTCATCAAAGCAAAGCTCCATCACAACAATGTCATCATATCCGTCCATATGAGCTTCATCATCCGCTACATATGCCACGAGCAGCTTTTCTCATCCCTTAGCCTCTCCCTTAGCTTTTGAATCATTTTCGACCATACTTGTCTAGATCCAATCATAAATCAACAAACTTTAAACAATCAATCAAGACAATCATTAATCCAAGCAATCAAATATTCAAACAAGGTTTAATAAGCAATTATACAAGGAAATGGCAATTTGGTAATTAAAGTGTCAAAATCTAATAAGCACGAATAATAGGCAAATGTCTCTACAACTTGATGAATAGACTTGCATAAGTTAACATGTAGTAAAATAGGTGTCAAAACTTCATAGATGATATATCTACATGCATACTTAGGAAAAATGCAAGAAATCACTATCTTTAACACATAAACAAGCCACCAATCCAATGTACTCCCTTGGGTCCGTGTAAGAGATAACCACCACTCACCAAATCAACTAAACACCTCAAAAGCTACTAACTTCACATGAAGATAGCGAAGAAACTAGCTTGATCCGACAAGATTCCGCTTCAAACAATGAAATCTCTCTTTGTTGGATGAAGATCTTCAACTTCGGCTCTTGAATCTTTGATCTTGATCTTCGATCTTGGATGGATGTTAGCACTAGATTAGAGAGGAGAAAAGAAGTGAAGAAGTGTTGTAGTCGAGCTCTCAAAATGGCAGCACTTCGTCGCTTCAAAATCCGGTGCAAAAAAGTGAGCCAAACCCCTCTATTTATAGGCTGAAACGCCCCCTAGGTCGCTCGCTTTTAGGTCGCTCACGACCTAACTATGGCCGACCTACGACCTAGCAGCCCCACACGACCCAACGACCTAACCAACACGGCCTAACGACTCATGCGACTTAACGCTACACAGGGTCACACGACCTAACAGAGATGCCTATCCAACGACCTAACAGAGATGCCTATCCAACTAGGTCGTCCCACGACCTAACTACTCGGCAACGACTCAACCTATGCGCGACTCAACACATGCAGTGCCTCGACCTAACGACCTAAGCCATAACATACGTGCGCGACTTACGACCTAACACTAAGTCGGTTGCTACCTTAGGTCGTCTCACGACCTAACTATACACCTAAGCCATAACTCGTTCACGACCTAACCCTTTTGAGTCGCTAGCTTCTTAGGTCGCTACTACTAGGTTCCTCACAACCCTTAGGTCGTTAACTCTACTAACTCGGTAATCCTTAAGTCGCTTGAACGACCTACCTCCCCTAAGTCGCTAGCCTGCTTAACCGACCTATCTCCTTAGGCCGTTAACTCGGCAACACGACCCAAGCTTCCACACCTTAACTCGGCCATCTTCCATAAGTCGGCCACTACCATGAGTCTCTCAACACTACTAAGTCGGTCACGACTCATGCCTCCATACGACCCAACTCTAAACGACTTAGGCTACCCACGAGCTAGCTATTACACGGCCTAACCCCTTAAACCGTAAACCCTACCACTTATGTTCAAAACGACTCAAGCAATACTAACGACTTAATGCAACTATTTACGATTTTATCGACACGTAAAATACGGGTCGTTACATTAATGCCCAAAAAGGACAACCCGAATCTCAATCGGGTCTCGTAAGTTTTTTACCCTTTGTTTTTTCGACACGTGGATTTTTACGGTAAAACAGGATTACCGAGGCTAGCCTTCGATTTACCATCGCTGGAGAGTGGTACACCATGGTACTGTTCCATTTCAAATCCATGCACGCATTTCTAAAAGTCGTACGGCACTGTTTCGCCATTTCGGACGGATGTTGCACCTTGCACCGTGGATGTTGCACCCTGTAGATATCGATTATTCGGACGGCCATAACTTCTGGCTCGTTTAGAGTTACGGGAGCCATAACCTGTCAAAACAAAGGCCTCGATGAGTTCCACGGCTTTGACAGCTTTCAGTCGTCAACGGATAGATTAGTGCCCAAAAAGGACAACCCGAATCTCAATCGGGTCTCGTAAGTTTTTTACCCTTCGTTTTTTCGACACGTGTATTTTTACGGTAAAACGGGATTACCGTGGCCCGTCTTCGACTTCCCATCACGGGAGAGTGGTGCACCATGGTACTGTTCTGTTTCAAATCCATGCACGTATTTCTAAAAGTCGTACGGCACTGTTTCGCCATTTCGGACGGATGTTGAACCGTGCACCGTGGATGTTGCACCCTGTAGATATCGATTATTCAAACGGCCATAACTTCTGGCTCCTTTAGAGTTACGGGAGCCATAACCTGTCAAAATGTAGGCCTCGATGAGTTCTACGGATTTGACAGCTTTCAGCCGTCAACGGATAGATTAATCCCCAAAAAGGACAACACGAATCTCAATCGGGTCTCGTAAGTTTTTTACCCTTCTTTTTTTCGACACGTGGATTTTTACGGTAAAACGGGATTACCGTGGCCCGTCTTCGACTTCCCATCGCTGGAGAGTGGTGCACCATGGTACTGTTCCGTTCCAAATCCATGCACGCATTTCTAAAAGTCGTACGGCACTGTTTCGCCATTTCGGACGGATGTTGCACCTTGCACCGTGGATGTTGCACCCTGTAGATATCGATTATTCGGGCGGCCACAACTTCTGGCTCGTTTAGAGTTACGGCAGCCATAACCTGTCAAAACGAAGGCCTCGATGAGTTCTACGGCTTTGACAGCTTTCAGCCATCAACGGATAGATTAATGCCCAAAAAGGACAACCCGAATCTCAATCGGGTCTCGTAAGTTTTTTACCCTTCGTTTTTTCGAACCGTGGATTTTTACGGTAAAACGGGATTACTGTGGCCCGTCTTCGACTTCCCATCGCTGGAGAGCGGTGCACCATGGTACTGTTCCGTTTCAAATCCATGCACGCATTTCTAAAAGTCAACGACACTGTTTCACCATTTCGGACGGATGTTGCACCTTGCACCATGGATGTTGCACCCTGTAGATATCGATTATTCAAACGGCCATAACTTCTGGCTACGTTTAGAGTTACGGGTGCCATAACCTGTCAAAACGAAGGCCTCGATGAGTTCTACGGCTTTGACAACTTTCAGCCGTCAACGGATAGATCAATGCCCAAAAAGGACAACCCGAATCTCAATCGGGTCTCGTAAGTTTTTTACCCTTCGTTTTTTCGACAAGTGGATTTTTACGGTAAAACAGGATTACCGTGGCCCATCTTCGACTTCCCATCGCTGGAGAGCGGTGCACCATGGTACTGTTCCGTTTCAAATCCATGCACGCATTTCTAAATGTCGTACGACACTGTTTCGCCATTTCGGACGGATGTTGCACCTTGCACCGTGGATGTTGCACCCTATAGATATCGATTATTCGGACGGCCATAACTTCTGGCCCGTTTAGAGTTACGGGAGCCATAACCTGTCAAAACGAAGGCCTCGATGAGTTCTACGGCATTGACAGCTTTGAGCCGTCAACGGATAGAATAATGCCCAAAAAGTACAACCCGAATCTCAATCGGGTCTCGTAAGTTTTTTACCCTTCGTTTTTTCGACACGTGCATTTTTACGGTAAAACAGGATTACGGTGGCTGGTCTTCGATTTACCATCGCTGGAGAGTGGTTCACCATGGTACTGTTCCGTTTCAAATCCATGCACTCATTTCTTAAAGTCGTATGGCACAGTTTCGTAATTTCGGACGGATGTTGCACCTTGCACCGTGGATGTTGCACCCTGTAGATATCGATTATACGGACGACCATAACTTCTGGCTCGTTTAGAGTTACGGGAGCCACAACCTGTCAAAACAAAGGCCTCGGTGAGTTCTACGGCTTTGACAGCTTTCAGCCGTCAACGGATAGATTAATGCCCAAAAAGGACAAGGCGAATCTCAATCGGGTCTTGTAAGTTTTTTACCCTTCGTTTTTTCGACGCGTGGATTTTTACGGTAAACCAGGATTGCCGTGGCTGGCCTTCGATTTACCATCGCTGGAGAGTGGTGCACCATGGTACTGTTGCGTTTCAAATCCATACACGCATTTCTAAAGTCGTACGGCACTGTTTCGCCATTTCGGACGGATGTTGCACCTAGCACCGTGGATGTTGCACCCTGTAGATATCGATTATACGGACGACCATAACTTCTGGCTCGTTTAGAGTTACGGGAGCCACAACCTGTCAAAACGAAGGCCTCGATGAGTTCTACGGCTTTGACAGCTTTCAGCCGTCAACGGATAGATTAATGCCAAAAAAGGACAACCCGAATCTCAATCGGGTCTCGTAAGTTTTTTACCCTTCGTTTTTTCGACACGTGGATTTTTATGGTAAAAAAAGATTACCGAGGCTGGCCTTCGATATACCATCGCTGGAGAGTGGTGCACCATGGTACTGTTCCATTTCAAATCCATGCACACACTTTTAAAAGTCGTACGGCACTATTTCGCCACTTCGGACGGATGTTGCACCTTGCACCGTGGCTGTTGCACCCTATAGATATCGATTATTCGGACGGCCATAACTTCTGGCTCGTTTAGAGTTACGGGAGCCATAACCTGTCAAAATGAAGGCCTCGATGAGTTCCACGGCTTTGACAGCTTTCAGTCGTCAAAGGATAGATTAATGCCCAAAAAGGACAAACCGAATCTCAATCGGGTCTGGTAAGTTTTTTACCCTTCGTTTTTTCGACACGTGTATTTTTCCGGTAAAACGGGATTACCGTGGCCCGTTGTTTGCACAAAAAATGGACAAACACCTCCAAGTCGTATTATTTAGTTGATTATATGTGATTTTATATGATTTTAGATGAGTGTGTAAATATAAAAGAAGTAGGGGCTGAAATGTAAAGACACACAGATTTATAGTGGTTCGGCCAGAATGTGCCTACGTCCACTTTATATGTTATTATCTTCTTTCTTTCAGGTTACAAGTACAATGCTTTGTATACAAGCGTATGAAAGTAGTTTGAAAGTTCCTTCCTTGCTTGAGCTCTCAAACTTGTCCGCCATTGTTGTACCCCTGCCCCTCTATTTATAGAATGAGGTAGGGGGCAGGGGTCTTGGAAGTATATAACTGCTGGTGGGCCCGGGCTGAAGCGATCTGGACTGGCGACTGTGTTGGTTCGGCGAGGCTCATTCGGTGGTGAGATTGGACCGGTGGTAGCCTTGTTCGGTAGTGAGTTGTTGGAGTTTGGGCCGGTGGTGAGGTGGTTCGGTATCAACTTGATCCGGTGGGAGAATGTGAGAGGGGCTGGTCCGGTAGGAGGTGCGGTCCGGTGGTGTCTGTGGTCCATTCGGTATGCCGGATGGACAAGTTTCCAAGGAGATGCCGAATGGAACTGCTGCCAAGGGGATGCCGGATGGGCTTTAGCAATTGAGTACATGGAGATGCCGAATGAACCTCGCATGGGGATGCCGAATGGAGCTTTGGGCACGAGTGTTGAATGTACTCCTTACTGGGTGGACTGGGGGATGCCAGTCCGGGTGAAATTGACGCTTCTCAGTCTTGAGATCCTCTGGGTGAGAATTCGCCCAACACCCGTCTTCGACTTCCTATCACTGGAGAGCGGTGCACCATGGTACTGTTCTGTTTCAAATCCATGCACTCATTTCTAAAAGTCGTACGGCACTGTTTCGCCATTTCGGACGGATGTCGCACCTTGCACCATGGATGTTGCACCCTGTAGATATCGATTATTCAAACGGCCATAACTTCTGGCTCGTTTAGAGTTACGGGAGCCATAACCTGTCAAAATGTAGGACTTGATGAGTTCTACGGATTTGACAGCTTTCAGCCGTCGACGGATAGATTAATGCCTAAAAAGGACAACCCGAATCTCAATCGGGTCTCGTAAGTTTTTTACCCTTCGTTTTTTCGACACGTGGATTTTTACGGCGAAACAGGATTACGGTGGCTGGCCTTCGATTTACCATCGCTGGACAGTGGTGCACCATGGAACTGTTCCGTTTTAAATCCATGCACGCATTTCTAAAAGTCGTACGGCACTGTTTCGCCATTTCGGATGGATGTTGCACCTTGCACCGTGGATGTTGCACCCTGTAGATATCGATTATTCGGGCGGCCATAACTTCTGGCTCGTTTAGAGTTACAGGAGCCATAACCTGTCAAAACGAGGCCTCGATGAGTTCTACGGCTTTGACTGCTTTCAGCTGTCAACGGATAGATTAATGCCCAAAATGGACAACCCGAATATCAATCGGGTCTCGTAAGTTTTGCACCCTTCGTTTTTTTGACACGTGGATTTTACGGTAAAACGGGATTACCGTGGCCCGTCTTCGACTTCCCATCGCTGGAGAGTGGTGCACCATGTTACTGTTCCGTTTCAAATCCATGCACGCATTTCTAAAAGTCGTACGACACTGTTTCGCCATTTCGGATGGATGTTGCACCTTGCACCGTGGATGTTGCACCCTGTAGATATCGATTATTCGGACGGCCATAACTTCTGTCTCGTTTAGAGTTACAAAAGCAATAACCCGTCAAAACGAAGGCCTCGATGAGTTCTACGGTTTTGACAGCTTTCAGCCGTCAACGGATAGATTAATGCCCAAAAAGGACAACCCGAATCTCAATCGTTTCTCGTAAGTTTTTTACCCTTCGTTTTTTCGACACGTGGATTTTTAAGGTAAAACAAGATTACCGTGGCTGGCCTTCGATTTACCATCGCTGGAGAGTGGTGCACCATGGTACTGTTCCGTTTCAAATCCATGCACGCATTTCTAAAAGTCGTACGGCACTGTTTCGCCACTTCGGACGGATGTTGCACCTTGCACCGTGGATGTTGCACCCTGTAGATATCGATTATTCGGACGGCCATAACTTCTGGCTTGTTTAGAGTTACGGGAGCCATAACCTGTCAAAACGAAGGCGTCGATGAGTTCCACGACTTTGACAGCTTTCAGTCGTCAAAGGATAGATTAATGCCCAAAAAGGACAACCCGAATCTCGATCGGGTCTCGTAAGTTTTTTACCCTTCGTTTTTCGACACGTGTATTTTTACGGTAAAACGGGATTATCGTGGCCCGTCTTCGGCTTCCCATCGCTGGAGAGTGGTGCACCATGGTACTGTTCCGTTTCAAATCCATGCACGCATTTCTAAAAGTCGTACGGCACTGTTTCTCCATTTCGGACGGATGTTGCACCTTGCACCGTGGATGTTGCACCCTGTAGATATCGATTATTTGGACGGCCATAACTTCTGGCTCGATTAGAGTTACGGGAGCCATAACCGGTCAAAACGAAGGCCTCGATGAGTTTTACGGCTTTGACAGCTTTCAGCCGTCAGCGGATAGATTAATGCCCAAAAAGGACAACCCGAATCTCAATCGGGTCTCGTAAGTTTTTTACCCTTCTTTTTTTAGACACGTGGATTTTTACGGTAAAACAGGATTACGGTGGCTGCCTTCGATTTACCATCACTGGACAGTGGTGCACCATGGTACTATTCCGTTTCAAATCCATGCACGCATTTCTAAAAGTCGTACGGCACTGTTTTGTCATTTCCGACGGATGTTGCACCTTGCGCCGTGGATGCTGCACCCTGTAGATATCGATTATTCGGACGGCCATAACTTCTGGCTCGTTTAGAGTTACGGGAGCCATAACCTGTCAAAACGAAGGCCTCGATGAGTTCTATGGCTTTGACAGCTTTCAGCCGTCAACGGATAGATTAATGCCCAAAAAGGACATCCCGAATCTCAATCGGGTCTCGTAAGTTTTTTACCCTTCGTTTATTCGACACGTGGATTTTTACGGTAAAACAGGATTACCGTGGTTGGCCTTCGATTTACCATCGATGGAGAGTGGTGCACCATGGTACTATTCTGTTTCAAATCCAGCACGCATTTCTAAAAGTCGTACGACACTGTTTCGCCATTTTCGGACGGATGTTGCACCTTGCACCGTGGATGTTGCACCCTGTAGATATCGATTATTCGGACGGCCATAACTTTTGGCTCGTTTAGAGTTACGGGAGCCACAACCTGTCAAAACGAAGGCCTCGATGAGTTCTACGGCTTTGGCAGCTTTCAGCCATCAACAGATAGATTAATGCCCAAAAAGTACAACCCGAATCTCAATCGGGTCTCGTAAGTTTTTTACCCTTCGTTTTTTCGACACGTGGATTTTTACGGTAAAACAGGATTAACGTGGCTGGCCTTCGATTTACCATCGCTGGAGAGCGGTGCACCATGGCAATGTTCCGTTTCAAATCCATGCACGCATTTCTAAAAGTCGTACGGCATTGTTTCGCCATTTCGGATGGATGTTGCACCTTGCACAGTGGATGTTGCACCCTGTATATATCGATTATTCGGACGGCCATAACTTCTGGCTCGTTTAGAGTTACGGGAGCCATAACCTGTCAAAACGAAGGCCTCAATGAGTTCTACGGCTTTGACAGCTTTCAACCGTCAACGGATAGATTAATACCCAAAAAGGACAACTTGAATCTCAATCGGGACTCGTAAGTTTTTTCGACACGTGGATTTTTACGGTAAAACAGGATTACCGTGGTTGGCCTTCGATTTACCATCGATGGAGAGTGGTGCACCATGGTACTGTTCCGTTTCAAATCAATGCACGCATTTCTAAAAGTCGTACGACACTGTTTCACCATTTTCGGACGGATGTTGCTCCTTGCACCGTGGATGTTGCACCCTGTAGATATCGATTATTCGGACGACCATAACTTCTGGCTCGTTTAGAGTTACGGGAGCCATAACCTGTCAAAACGAAGGCCTCGATGAGTTTTACGGCTTTGATAGCTGTTTGTGTCAAAATTGGGCACAACACTCTTCGGGAGTCGTTGAAGAGATAATAGTCAAGAATGCAAGTTCAAAACAGATATTATCTAACAAAAACTCCAATCAACAGTAAAGTAAATGCGTAGACGAGCGATTTATAGTGGTTCGGCGTGTTGCCTACGTCCACTGTGAAGTTTTTTGATGTTTTATTGATTCTCTTTCAATGATTACAAGTTGTTACAGCAATCCACAGCAAGTTACAACTGGAAATTCGAAATCAACAATAGAATTATGATGTAGGATGATGGAGATCTTGATCCGGCAGAGTCTCGGCGTCTCAGAGTCAGAAGATCCCTTTTCTGTTGGCCCTGGGGCTCTATTTATAGGTGTAGGCTGCTGGTATCTCGCTGAAAACTCGGGAGACCACTTCTGGCACGTGAGGGGGCCCACGCGTACGGTCTCGGGAAGTTTGGGCCCACTTTGGCATCGGTTCGAATTCCATTCGAACCGATCAAGAATTCATCCAATCGAGGTGAAATTTGGCGTGGACATTCTTTAACATGTATGCAAGCATCTGTGAAAGTTTCATTGCATTTGGATCAGTAGGTTAGGAGATATGTTGGGTTCGAAATAGACTTCACGGCAAGGCTGTTTTGTTCGAACCCCTGTTACTCAAAACGATGGTTTCGAAACCAGTGTGGCACGCGACCTCGTGGTGACGTGGAGCGCGAGTTTCGAATCGATCCGGACTTCTCTCCGTGTTGACCGCTTCGACTCCGTGTATCTCGGTGATTTCGAACCGATGGAAGACACGTGGGTTGACCCAGTGGGTTCGAATAAGGCAACACAGGATGGGTTCGAACAAGGCTCTGTGATGGGTTCGAAGATAGCTCTGTGATGGGTTCGAACATGGCTCTGTGATGGGTTCGAAGATAGCTCTATGATGGGTTCGAACAGGGCTTCTGTGATGGGTTCGAACCAACGTCCCTTGGATGCATATGAGCTCTGCAACCCCTTCATGGATACGAGGCACATGGATTCGAAAACAATGGAGTCGAAGGTGATGGAGTCGAACCCATGGGGGTTCGAAGGGTTCGAAGTCGATGGGTTCGAAAGTCGTCCCTTCTTATCGGTACGAACGTGGTGGGTTCGAACTAGTTGGGTTCGAAGTGGTGTCGAACCGATGGATGCGAACTCATTGATTCGAACTTTGGCATATGTGCATGGGTTCGAGGCGCTGCCTCACTCCTTGGGTTCGAACCAGATGGGTTCGAACATAGGTGGGGTCATGGTTTCGAACAGAGCAACGTCCATCTTTCTCAACTTGAATCCATCATAACTTGAGCATACGACCTCGGATTGTCCTGAAATTTGAAATGCTGACTCTTGTAGCCTTTCTTGCCGTGTCCTATCAATTGTGGCTCATTCTGGACTCGGATAAAATTCAGTGATATCCATGGCTAAAGGAAGTACGATCAACCTCTGAGGCGAACTGTCCTTCGTTTTTCGATCAATCTTTTGGTATCGCGGCTTTGCCAAAAAGCGGGATAACATTTTGCGCCCCAAAGTACGTCTTGTGGGAACATGACTTGCTTTGAATAGCTGCCATTTCTCTCTGAACAATCATTGTTCTCTTTTTTGTTGAAACTCGTATGCTGTACTGCTGTAACCCTGCGTTGATATGATTGACTGCTGTATAATAGTGCTTAGCCGTTGGCTGTCGCATTTGTAATAGGATGAGTGTTTGATCCCTGTGAATACTCAAAATCGAATGTTAGTCCGACATGTATGCACATATGTTAATTTGGACCTTGTTAACGTCGTGCGTCCACGAGTCGTTGTCAGTTAGGTTTGCTGCAGAATTTCGTATCGATTCTCTCCTTCACCGATTTTGAAATTTGAATTGAGACAACGCTTGATGGTTGTTTTGAAAAGTTCCTTCGCATCGATCCTCTCCTGAACCGATATTGAAGGTCGAAGAATTTGAATTTGTATTGCGCAAGTGTAATGTTTCGAACCGATGCACTTGAGCATTGATGGGTTCGAAGTTTAATTTTGTATGGACGCAATATGCCTGTGCAATGATGGGTCGTGTGAATATGAGATTTCGAATCGATGCGTTGGAGCATGGATGGATTCGAAATTGACATTCGACCCAACGGAGTATACTCGTGTCATGATGGGTTCGAAGTTGACTTTCGAACCGATGTTAGAAGATGGAGTATTCTTTGTGCTGTGATGGGTTCGAAACTAGCATTCGAACCGATGTGAGAGGATGGTTTCGAACAAGTAGTTCGTTTCGGTGGGTTCGAAACTGATCTTCGAACCGATGACTTGGATGGGTACGAAACTATCGTTCGCGGCAGTGGTCTGCGTGCTTCACACAATGGAGCCTCAAGCATTTGGGTTCGAAGATAGGTTTCGAAACCATTCTGCCCTCTGACCTGTTGTACTCGGTCAATTTTTACCGGAATTCGAAGCGACCCGGTCATCTTCAACCCCCCATATAAATAGCGGTGGACCAGCCACATTTTCACTTTTTACTTTTACTTTCGCTTGCTCTCTGCATCGTCTCGAAGCCTCAAAAGAGAAGAACTGCGACGCGTTTTCGAACCCATCAAGATTTAAGACTTAAATTTCTCGAATCCATTGTTCAAACTAGGTAATTAGCCTCGGATTCAAACGACGAAGCTATTTCGAACCTATTTCTGTTTATCGATTGCATGGCTTCGAGATTGGCAAAACCAGATCTGGTTTGAGAGGGTTTCGAACTGATGTGTGGATTCGAGTTCGAACCGATGACGGTGGTGTGTTTTCATTGGATTCCGAATCGATCCTTGGAATGTCCTTGTTGGGATGCGCAGTTCGCAACGATTGGGGGATTCGAGGGATCCATTCGAATCGATGGATTCGAACCCATAGGTTATCGGTTCGAAGTCGACAACTTCGTATCGATACGAAGTGGATCGGTTCGAACGCGACCGATGCCAAGTTTAAGGGTTTCGGTATCGGTTCGAACTTGTCATTTGGCTATCGGTTCGAAGCGCGTCTAACTGTATGGTTTCGAAGTGATGTCAGGATGGGTTCGAACGCATGGGTTCGAAGCAATGACATGATGGTTTCGAACGCGTGGTTTCGAAAGAAGTTTGGATGGGTTCGAAGGAAGAGGTGTTCGGTTGGGTTCGAACGAAGCCTCCGTGATGGTTTCGAACCCTGTATGATGGACTCCAAAATTTGAAATTTTTCAAACATAACTCCGACGAGCTTCATTCCTGCATATCTGGACTTGAATATTGAACTGCATATTTGATTGCCTTTTGAAGCTCGTCGATGGAACTATAACAACTTCTATTTGAACTGACTTCCATCATATAAACGATTTAGTGATGACGGTCAGCGATGACGGTCATTATAGCTGAACTTCGTAGCTTTGTCGATTGAATGCTCACTTTAACTCTGCAACATTTGTTCAAGCAATGCATGGCACGGTACCACACACATTCATACACTTTACACTGGGGAACACACGGGTTCTTTGTCGTCTAACGATGGTTTCTCATGAGTTAGTTAGTTATGGAATCTTCAAGTTCACAGCAGCAGGAGATTCAAGGTGCAGCCTCTCCGAGGCTAGAAGTTCCGGATATAGATCCTGAGATCATCGGTCCGGCTCCGGACGAACTTCCTGATGCGTCGTTCATTGCCAACCCATCAGATTCCGTTCCATCGAATATCTCTGAAGACATGTTGGGAAGAATTTGTTTGAGGCACGGCTTGTCATTGGACGATGTGTTGCTGCCGGGGCCGAATGATAGACCACATAATCCACCAGAAGGGTATACAGCATTTAATCGCCACGCGTGTGCGGCTGGGACACTTCCCCCGTTCAATGAGTATATAAGAGAAGTATTGTCATTTTTGAGGATCGCCCCATCTCAGTTGCATCCGAACGGATATGCGTCGATCAATAGCTTGTTCATTGCATTTATGGAATGTCTCCATCGACCGCCGCTTCCAATCGAAATTAGATACTTGTTCAACTTCAAAACTCGTGGTGATTATCCTTCTTTCACATTTCTGGAGGCGGTGAGAAATTGTCAAGTGGTCACCGGATCCTGGACAAGGCTGAGTTACTATAGGACAGAATGGTTCTATGTCAGATGTCCTCCAGGATTTGCCCGACGATGGTTATTCAGACGTGAGTATAACCGAGTTCTTAAATAGTTACTACGACAGTTGCTGCCGAAGTGGAACTTATATTAATTTTTTCCTTTTACAGCAACGATCTCGCGACCCGAAGGTGAAGAGTTTAAGGAGATGGTGCGAGTACTTCGAGAAGTCCCGAGCGAGGATAGGGACATCGAGTTGCTTTTGACCGATAGGAATCTCCGGACCTTTGGGCTGATTGAACGAGGACAGAGTATAAGATTTGAGGTGGCACAAAGGATCGTTCCTAAGAAACGAGTCAAACATAAGAAGCCCGAAGTTGTCATAGCCGGGGAGGCTGACTCTGAAAGAACTCATACTGACGACGAGCCGCTGATCGAGCCTACGGATGTAGCTTCGGATGTCGCGGAGCAGAGAAAAGGCAAGGCTGCCATGGTTAAGTCAACTGAGCGGGGGAGACGGAAATCGGTTGTCATTGCCCGGCCCTCTTCCGGAGTTAGAATCTCTGAGATGTCTCCTCCGCGTACTGAAAGCCTCTACGAAGGGCTTGCCGACCTTCCAATCCCGGAAGATGTGTCTTTTCAACATGATGCCGGGTTGGAGGAGTTCCATCGTAATATAGAATTGAGCGAGCCTCTTATTACTAGCGAGGTCGACATTTCTGGTTGGTCGGGGGGAATGCATATTCATACACATTTCACGACACTGCATAAACTTTGACTGTAAATTATCTGTTTCGAAGGGTGATTGATTCGATTTTATTTTGCTTTGCAGATACTATGTCAAAGCGGGGTTCAATGCTTGGGAGTCTTCGACATGCCCGCAAGTCTTCTTATTATGATTCGCGCAGGCGAGAGGGAGATAGAGATTATGATCAGGGACGCCCTGGATACTATGACCAAGGACGTTCCGGATATTCTAGTCATGAGAGATACGATTCGGACGAGGGCCATAGGCGTCGATCGCGATCGCGTACCCCTCCTCCTTCCAGAGGTCCCGTACAACATGCCGTTCATGTTCCTCGTGACTCTTCTCGACATGCGCCAGTTTCTCAAGCTTCTAGATCTGAGGTGACGGCACCGATGGCTGCGGAGGAACCTCCTACTGAAATCATGGGGGAAGGAGCAATCAGGCTCGCGCAATTGAAAAGGGAGTTCCCGAATATATGCTTCGACAACTACGTATTCCCCCCAAACTTGAAAAGAATCCCACAGGAGGCCGAGCAGTGGGCGCTTGATTATGTGCACGATTTGTACGCACAGTACATGGTGTGGTATAGAGCGGCCGAAAAAGCATCGGCCTTGGCCTTCGAAAGAGAAGCCACCATTGAAAAATTGCAAGCCGAGTTAGCACAAAAAGATCGCGTCATTCAAGTGCTGAATACTGAGGCTGAATCATCCCGTAAATCTGAAATAGAGGCCACTAAAAAAGCCGATGAAGCCCAGGCAATCATGGATAGGATGAAACGCGAACACTACGCCACGGTTGAGGACATGGGTCATCGAAACACATTGGTTACTGCAGAGAGGGACGCAGCCCTGAAGGAGTTGAACGAGCTTAAGTCAAAATTTGCTGAAATCGCCAAGGAAAGGGATGATGCGAATAGCGCAGCTCAGGAGGCGTGCGAACAAGCTGTGATTCTTCGCACCGAAAGGGATGCTGCGGTGGCGAAAGTTCAAGCGGTCGAGACAGAGGTGGAGGAGAAAGTTCAACGAGCAGAGGACAGGCTAGAGGCCGATATCGAAGATCTGCTTATAACTTATAACGCCAACGTGTTAAAACACCGAAATTTAGCCTGGCTTCAAGATTATCCCGTTCACCTTCGCAGCGCTTGGGAGCGATTGGTCGAGGAAGAGGGGGAAGCGCATCCGGGCGAATCGGTTGACCGATTCGAGCTTGAGAACCGGTTATTAACTGAGGATGAAAAGAAGGTCCTTCACGATGCTATCATTGCTCATGAGAAGGAGATGGTGGGTGGTCGTTCCCTGGAAGTTGGAGAGGGATCGGGTGTTGAGCACCATGCGGATGTCACTGAAGTCACCACATCGCCTTTGTCAGTGCCTGCGTCTACGGTTAGCTTGCCACCTGTTCCTGCTTACGACCCGGAGCGGCCGCACTTATCTCCTATCCGTGAGCACACTTCCGAGGTCGTTCAGCCGTCTACGAGTCAAACTGGAGAAGGTATTTCGAAATTATCTCAAGTGTTTTCTAAATAAAGAGTTTGTTTTGAAGAAGTTGCTAATAACTTATCGTTTTTGCCTAGTGACGGAGGTTGCGCCGACAGTCACGGCTCAAGAATCAAGCCAAAAGGTTAAGGCCATCGCCGCCGAGACCACTGCTGTAGCTGCGATATCGACCGAGGCGGCACAGGGGAGTGGGTTATCTCTCGAGGAACAGATGGTGAGCGAGCTGCTCGGTGAGCAGGGCGGTTACTCTACGGACTTACAGTTTATCATCGTTAGTGATCCCCTGCCGACCTCAAGCTCTTCGATGCAAGTTGCGGATGCCCCCAGCCAAGCCTAAGCGACTCGAGAAGAGGAAATTTTGGCTGAAATCAGCGCTGAAATAGAAGCTGCGGGGCACAGTGGTAGCGCCGGTGGCAGCGCGACGGCGCATAGCTCAACACCCGCTAGGATAGTACCATCGGGTGGCACTATCTCAATTTCCGTCACAGATCCAGTCCCCCCTACTCCTCCGGCGGGAAGCCTCCCTGTAGATTCGAGCTCTGAGGAGGACATCGATATCATGCCCCCAGCCGAAGAGTCACCGCCGAAGAGGAGGCACTCAAAAAGAATTTCTGTCGCTAGTGATTCTGATAATGATGAACCACTAATAAGGAAGACGAAAAAGAGGAAGAAGTAGATCGGCTTTACAAGTAGATGTTTTGGTGGATAAGTACTTGTTTTTGTTTTTTATTAGTAAGCCGTGTATAGATGCAGGTTCGGCTCCTGCTAGTAGGGATTGTTTTTGGGAAAACTTTTTCATATGTAAGCCCTCAATTTTGGTTAGTTGAAATAAACTTTAGTTTCTTTGTTTCAACTCTTGCTTTATTTGTGCTTAAGTACTTGCAATGCCTTGTTTTCGGTCCGGTGTACTTGTGGTGTTTTTACCGTTTAAGTGGAGTTCGTTTTTATTTTCCAAGTCTGAAGATCTTGGTCACACGTCGTGATTGATGAATGATTTGAACTTCGAACGTTGTATCACTTCGGTGAGTGATTGACACTTAGCTTTCGTGCCCCCCAGTCTTGGGGAACAACACTTGTATTTTTGGCAGTCGATTGCACTTGTTGCAAATCTTAAGTACACGTCCGCCTTCCGGGGACTTAGAGTAATTTGAGATCGATAACCTGGTTTGCATTCCAGGAGTTCAAGTGTTATTGATACTTGTAACATGGTTCACGCTCCGGGAACTTGGGGATGGTGTTCACATTCCAACTTGCACTCTAATAACTCGGAGTTAGTATTAACGCTTTAGTTCGCACTACGGGAACTTTGACTTGGTGTTGGTGCTCCAATTCACACGCCGGGAGCTTGGATAAAACATGTAAGTTTGGGTTCGTACTTCAGGAACCCGGAATTGACATTTATACCCCAACTCGCACTTCGGGAATATGGAGTTTGCACGGATGCTTCAGTTCGCGCTCCGGGAACCCGTAGCTTATGTTCATACCCCAATTCATGTTTTGGGGATTCGGAGTCCGCATTGATGGGTTGGTTCACGCAGTGGGAACGAATTATTAAATGTTTATACTCCAATTCACGCAGTGGGAGTTGGAGTCCGTTCGCACTCCGGGAACGAATTGTTAAATGTTTATACTCCAATTCACGCTGCGGGAAGTTGGAGTCCGTTCGCACTCCGGGAACGAATTGTTAAATGTTTATACTCCAATTCACGCAGTGGGAAGTTGGAGTCCGTTCGCACTCCGGGAACGAATTGTTAAATGTTTATACTCCAATTCACGCTGTGGGAAGTTGGAGTCCGTTCGCACTCCGGGAACGAATTGTTAAATGTTTATACTCCAATTCACGCTGCGGGAAGTTGGAGTCCGTTCGCACTCCGGGAACGAATTGTTAAATGTTTATACTCCAATTCACGCAGTGGGAAGTTGGAGTCCGTTCGCACTCCGGGAACGAATTGTTAAATGTTTATACTCCAATTCACGCTGTGGGAAGTTGGAGTCCGTTCGCACTCCGGGAACGAATTGTTAAATGTTTATACTCCAATTCACGCAGTGGGAAGTTGGAGTCCATTCGCACTCCGGGAACGAATTGTTAAATGTTTATACTCCAATTCACGCTGTGGGAAGTTGGAGTCCGTTCGCACTCCGGGAACGAATTGTTAAATGTTTATACTCCAATTCACGCAGTGGGAAGTTGGAGTCCGTTCGCACTCCGGGAATGAATTGTTAAATGTTTATACTCCAATTCACGCAGTGGGAAGTTGGAGTCCGTTCGCACTCCGGGAACGAATTGTTAAATGTTTATACTCCAATTCACGCAGTGGGAAGTTGGAGTCCGTTCGCACTCCGGGAACGAATTGTTAAATGTTTATACTCCAATTCACGCAGTGGGAAGTTGGAGTCCGTTCGCACTCCGGGAACGAATTATTAAATGTTTATACTCCAATTCACGCAGTGGGAAGTTGGAGTCCGTTCGCACTCCGGGAACGAATTGTTAAATGGACTGTCGTGTGTTGGTCCGGTTCAGCCTTCGATGTGTCGACTTGCCCCCGAGCTGGGGTTTCACTTAGTGAGTGGCCGGTTGTAACGCAGTCACTCGCTATTTGAATAAATTCCATTGTTCGATGGAACTTAGCTCTTCGTGTGTCGTGATTGTTGAATGTTGTATTCGATGAATCACAGCTTTAGCTTGAAGAGATAATGTTTTATTGCTGAAATGAGTAAATATGGCAAAGTCAGTGCCTTATTACAAAATCAAATTTCAGAATGTAAATGAAATTGCAAAATATTCATAGATTGAATGAGCCTGTCATGTGTGACAGTGACGAAGATCCTCGTCGTTCCAGGCTCCTGAGAAAGTCGGTCCGCCAATGATGGCGTTTATCACCAATCTCCCGCGAGGACCATCGGAGTCCTCATGCCTCGGTTGATCGGGTTCATTGATTTGATTTGATGGACCTGCTTCCCTGGGTTGCGGTGTCCGCACAAATCGATCGAGTCTCCTTTCCCTGATCAGTTTTTCAACAAGATCCTGTAGGTGACGACACTCGTTCGTATCGTGTCCGTAGCCTTCATGGAACCTGCAAAACTTTCCTGTTTGGATTTGTCTCCCTGACGACGGTCTCGGAGCAGGTTTTTCATATTGAATTGTACTACGGGTTTGTAAATACAAGTCCTCCAATGAAGTATTCAAAGGAGTATAACTGTCGAACTTCGGATTTTTGCGTTGCGGACCGCTATTTTGATCTCGTTTTTTAATTTGATTCACGCTCTCTCTTCGCCGAGCTTGTTTATTTTTAATGTTCAACTGAACTTTTCCGGAGCTCTCACCGGATTGTTTTATTGCAACATTGCTTTGGGTTCCTCCCACGTTTGATCCTGCGTCAGTTTGCTTCCTAGACTGTTTCGCGTCTTCCCGTCTCAGGAATTGAGCTGCTTTGGCATGGAAACGGTCCAATGACGCAGGTGGTTTTCCAGCTAGCCAATTGCCGAATTCAGAATCGGGGTCGATCCCCTTGGTTAACGCCATAAGGATGGAGTTATCATTTGGATTACTAATCTCCGCACATGCAGTATGGAATCTTTCTAAGTAGTGTCTGAGCGTCTCTCCGGGAGCTTGCGTGACACTGGATAGAGTGTTGACATCTTTCGGCCTTGCGACGTGCATGCGGAATTGCTCAACGAATTTTGTGGCCAGCTGGTCGAATGAGGAGACGGATCGAGGAGGCAATCGGGTGAACCACATGGTGGCGATGCCCCCCAGGGATATGGGGAAACTACGACATTTCACAGCGTCGTCGGCTCTGGCAGCCGTCATCGACCATTCATATTTTAGAATATGTTGATTGGGATCGGAGTTTCCCTCATACATGGGCAGAGTGGGCATTCGGAATCGCTGTGGGGGTTCAGCATTAAGAATGTCGTCCGTAAAGGGAGTGTGACTTCGGGAAACCCCCCAATCGTCGTTTGTGAATCCCTGACTCTCACGAATCATCTGTCGTATCATAGTTGATAGATACGGCATTTGCACCGGAGTATGGTCACGTTCCATACTTTGGGTTTGAGCCGGATATCGTTGATGGTTCAAATCTCGCCTTCTCGGCTCATAGTCCTCTGGGACGTACGGTTCAGGAGTATGACCGCTTTGACGACGGTTCGGGTCCGACTGATCTCGAGTGTCGACCCCTGGTTCAGCCGCAACGCTAGCGGTGCGGTACTCAGCGGCGTGGTGAGGAGTGGCACCCCCTCGGGAGGAGGGTCCGGTTTGAAAGCTGGCTGACGGACCAACTCTAATCTGTCCAACGGTCAATATCGGTTGGTTTCCAGCGGATGGCATACGACCCTCATCTAACCGGGGTCGTGGGGGTCGGTTATGATAATCAGAAGATGAAGAACTTTCGCTAGAAGAGCGATAAGCACGATCTCTCGTGGATCATTTTCGTTTCTGGCGATCCAGCTGGTTGATTAGCTCAGCGTTGGCGCGTAACTGTTCTTCTAGTTGTCGCCGACTCTGGGTCAGCTCTTGAAGTAACAACTGCAATTCTTGTCGGGTAACCGGACCCGACGGTTCTGAGTGCCCAGCGGCATCTTGATTAGGTGGAGGCAGAGGGGCAGGATTCTGTCATCCTGTCCTTCTTGATTGACGGCGTTCGAGGTGGTTCTTGTGCTAACCATTTTTACAGTTGAGTTCCTTTCCTAGACTTTATGCAAATCTGAATAGAAGGGAAGGAAGTTGGATTTAACAATCTGGGTCTCTCTCTTAGATTTATTCAATCCGATATCGATGACAGATCCAACGAGCACGAGAAAATCTGGGTTTTCTCAGTGGAAGCACCAAAGTGTTTGTGTCAAAATTGGGCACAACACTCTTCGGGAGTCGTTGAAGAGATAATAGTCAAGAATGCAAGTTCAAAACAGATATTATCTAACAAAAACTCCAATCAACAGTAAAGTAAATGCGTAGACGAGCGATTTATAGTGGTTCGGCGTGTTGCCTACGTCCACTGTGAAGTTTTTTGATGTTTTATTGATTCTCTTTCAATGATTACAAGTTGTTACAGCGATCCACAGCAAGTTACAACTGGAAATTTGAAATCAACAATAGAATTATGATGTAGGATGATGGAGATCTTGATCCGGCAGAGTCTCGGCGTCTCAGAGTCAGAAGATCCCTTTTCTGTTGGCCCTGGGGCTCTATTTATAGGTGTAGGCTGCTGGTATCTCGCTGAAAACTCGGGAGACCACTTCTGGCACGTGAGGGGGCCCACGCGTACGGTCTCGGGAAGTTTGGGCCCACTTTGGCATCGGTTCGAATTCCATTCGAACCGATCAAGAATTCATCCAATCGAGGTGAAATTTGGCGTGGACATTCTTTAACATGTATGCAAGCATTTGTGAAAGTTTCATTGCATTTGGATCAGTAGGTTAGGAGATATGTTGGGTTCGAAATAGACTTCACGGCAAGGCTGTTTTGTTTGAACCCCTGTTACTCGAAACGATGGTTTCGAAACCAGTGTGGCACGCGACCTCGTGGTGACGTGGAGCGCGAGTTTCGAATCGATCCGGACTTCTCTCCGTGTTGACCGCTTCGACTCCGTGTATCTCGGTGATTTCGAACCGATGGAAGACACGTGGGTTGACCCAGTGGGTTCGAATAAGGCAACACAGGATGGGTTCGAACAAGGCTCTTTGATGGGTTCGAAGATAGCTCTGTGATGGGTTCGAACATGGCTCTGTGATGGGTTCGAAGATAGCTCTGTGATGGGTTCGAACAGGGCTTCTGTGATGGGTTCGAACCAACGTCCTTTGGATGCATATGAGCTCTGCAACCCCTTCATGGATACGAGGCACATGGATTCGAAAACAATGGAGTCGAAGGTGATGGAGTCGAACCCATGGGGGTTCGAAGGGTTCGAAGTCGATGGGTTCGAAAGTCGTCCCTTCTTATCGGTACGAACGTGGTGGGTTCGAACTAGTTGGGTTCGAAGTGGAGTCGAACCGATGGATGCGAACTCATTGATTCGAACTTTGGCATATGTGCATGGGTTCGAGGCGCTGCCTCACTCCTTGTGTTCGAACCAGATGGGTTCGAACATAGGTGGGGTCATGGTTTCGAACAGAGCAACGTCCATCTTTCTCAACTTGAATCCATCATAACTTGAGCATACGACCTCGGATTGTCCTGAAGTTTGAAATGCTGACTCTTGTAGCCTTTCTTGCTGTGTCCTATCAATTGTGGCTCATTCTGGACTCGGATAAAATTCAGTGATATCCATGGCTAAAGGAAGTACGATCAACCTCTGAGGCGAACTGTCCTTCGTTTTTCGATCAATCTTTTGGTATCGCGGCTTTGCCAAAAAGCGGGATAACAATAGCTTTCAGCGGTCAACGGATAGAATAATGCCCAAAAAGGACAACTCGAATCTCAATCGGGTCTCGTAAGTTTTTTACCCTTCGTTTTTTCGACACGTGGATTTTTACGGTAAAACAGGATTACGGTGGCTGGCCTTCGATTTACCATCGCTGGACAGTGGTGCACCATGGTACTGTTCCGTTTCAAATCCATGCACGCATTTCTAAAAGTCGTACGGCACTGTTTCGCCATTTCGGACGGATGTTGCACCTTGCACCGTGGATGTTGCACCCTGTAAATATCGATTATTCAGACGGCCATAACTTCTGGTTCGTTTAGAGTTACGGGAGCCATAACCTGTCAAAACGAAGGCCTCGATGAGTTCTACGGTTTTGACGGCTTTCAGCCGTCAACGGATAGATTAATGCCCAAAAAGGACAACCCGAATCTCAATAGGGTCTCGTAAGTTTTTTACCCTTCGTTTTTTCGACACATGGATTTTTACAGTAAAACGGGATTACCGTGGACCGTCTTCGACTTCCCATCGCTGGAGAGTGGTGCACCATGGTACTGTTCCGTTTCAAATCCATGCACGCATTTCTAAAAGTCGTACGTCACTGTTTCGCCATTTCGGACGGATGTTGCACCTTGCACCGTGGATGTTGCACCCTATAGATATCGATTATTCAAACGGCCATAACTTCTGGCTCGTTTAGAGTTACGAGAGCCATAACCTGTCAAAACCAAGACCTCGATGAGTTCTACGGCTTTGACAGCTTTCAGCCGTCAACGGATAGATTAATGCCCAAAAAGGACAACCCAAATCTCAATCGGGTCTCGTAAGTTTTTTACCCTTCGTTTTTTCGACACGTGGATTTTTACGGTAAAACAGGATTACCGTGGCTGGCCTTCGATTTACCATCGCTGGAGAGCGGTGCACCATGGTACTGTTCCTTTTCAAATCCATGCACGCATTTCTAAAATTCGTACGGCACTCTTTCGCCATTTCGGGCGGATGTTGCACCAAACAGGATTACGGTTGCTGGCCTTCGATTTACCATCACTTAACAGTGGTGCACCATGGTACTGTTCCGTTTCAAATCCATGCATGCATTTCTAAAAGTCGTACGGCACTGTTTCGCTATTTCGGACGGATGTTGCACCTTGCACCGTGGATGTTGCACCCTGTAGATATCGATTATTCGGACGGCCATAACTGCTGGCTCGTTTAGAGTTACGGGAGCCACAACCTGTCAAAACGAAGGCCTCGATGAGTTCTACGGCTTTGACCGCTTTCAGCCGTCAACGGATAGAATAATGCCCAAAAAGGACAACTCGAATCTCAATCGGGTCTCGTAAGTTTTTTACCCTTCGTTTTTTCGACACGTGGATTTTTACGGTAAAACAGGATTACCGTGGCTGGCCTTCGATTTACCATCGCTGGAGAGCGGTGCACCATGGTACTGTTCCTTTTCAAATCCATGCACGCATTTCTAAAATTCGTACGGCACTCTTTCGCCATTTCGGGCGGATGTTGCACCTTGCACCGTGGATGTTGCACCCTGTAGATATCGATTATTCGGACGGCTATAACTTCTGGCTCGTTTAGAGTTACGGGAGCCATAACCTGTCAAAAGGAAGGCCTCAATGAGTTCTACTGCTTTGATAGCTTTCAGCCGTCAACGGATAGATTAATACCCAAAAAGGACAACCCGAATCTCAATCGGGTCTCGTATGTTTTTTACCCTTCGTTTTTTCGACACGTGGATTTTTACGGTAAAACAGGATTACCGTGGTTGGCCTTCGACTTCCAATCGATGGAGAGTGGTGCACCATGGTACTATTCCGTTTCAAATCCATGCACGCATTTCTAAAAGTCGTACGGCTCTGTTTTGCCATTTCGGACGGATGTTGCACCTTGCACCGTGGATGTTGCACCCTGTAGATATCGATTATTTGGACGGCCATAACTTCTGGCTCGTTTAGATTTACGGGAGCCATAACCTGTCAAAACGAAGGCCGCGATGAGTTCTACGGCTTTGACAGCTTTCAGCCGTCAACGGATAGATTAATGCCCAAAAAGGACAACCCGAATCTCAATCGGGTCTCGTAAGTTTTTTACCCTTCGTTTTTTCGACACGTGGATTGTTATGGCAAAACAGGATTACCGTGGCCCGTCTTCGACTTCCCATCGCTGGAGAGTGGTGCACCATGGTACTGTTCCGTTTCAAATCCATGCACGCATTTGTAAAAGTCGTACGACACAGTTTCGCCATTTCGGACGGCTGTTGCACCCTGTAGATATCGATTATTCGGACGGCCATAACTTCTGGCTCGTTTAGAGTTACGGGAGCCAAAACCTGTCAAAACGAAGGCCTCGATGAGTTCTACGGCTTTGATAGCTTTCAGCCGTCAACAGATAGATTAATGCCCAAAAGGACAACCCGAATCTCAATCGGGTCTCGTAAGTTTTTTACCGTTCGTTTTTTCGACACGTGGATTTTCACGGTAAAACAGGATTACCATGGCTGGCCTTCGATTTACCATCGCTGGAGAGTGGTGCACCATGGTACTGTTCCGTTTCAAATCCATGCACGCATTTCTAAAAGTCGTACGGCACTGTTTCGCCATTTCGGACGGATGTTGCACCTTGCACCGTGGATGTTGCACCCTGTAGATATCGATTATTCGGACGGCCATAACTTCTGGCTCGTTTAGAGTTACGGGAGCCATAACCTGTCAAAACGAAGGCCTCGATGAGTTCTACGGCTTTGACAGCTTTCAGCCGTCAACGGATAGATTAATGCCCAAAAAAGACAACCCGAATCTCAATCGGGTCTCGTATGTTTTTCACCCTTCGTTTTTTCGACACGTGGATTTTTACGGTAAAACAGGATTACCGTGGCTGGCCTTCGATTTACCATCGCTGGAGAATGGTGCACCATGGTACAGTTCCGTTTCAAATCCATGCACGCATTTCTAAAAGTCGTACGGCACTGTTTCGCCATTTCGGACGGATGTTGCACCTTATAGATATCGATTATTCGGACGGCCATAACTTCTGGCTCGTTTAGAGTTACAGGAGCCATAACCTGTCAAAACGAAGGCCTCGATGAGTTCTACGGCTTTGACAGCTTTCAGCCGTCAATGGATAGATTAATGCCCAAAAACGACAACCCGAATCTCAATCGGGTCTCGTAAGTTTTTTATCCTTCGTTTTTTCGACACGTGGATTTTTACGGTCAAACAGGATTACGGTTGCTGGCCTTCGATTTACCATTGCCGGACAGTGGTGCACCATGGTACTGTTCCGTTTCAAATCCATGCATGCATTTCTAAAAGTCGTACGACACTGTTTCGCCATTTTTGGACGGATGGTGCACCTTGCACCATGGATGTTGCACCCTGTAGATATCGATTATTCGGACGGCCATAACTTCTGCCTCGTTTAGAGCTACGGGAGCCATAACCTGTCAAAACTAAGGCCTCGATGAGTTCTACGGCTTTGACAGCTTTCAGCCGTCAACGGATAGATTAATGCCCAAAGAGGACAACCCGAATCTCAATCGGGTCTCGTAAGTTTTTTACCCTTCGTTTTTTCGACACGTGGATTTTTACGGTAAAACAGGATTACCGTCGCTGGCCTTCGATTTACCATCGCTGGAGAGCGGTGCACCATGGTACTGTTCCGTTTCAAATCCATACACGCATTTCTAAAAGTCGTACGGCACTGTTTCGCCATTTCGGACGGATGTTGCACCTTGCACCGTGGATGTTGCACCCTGTAGATATCGATTATTCGGGCGGCCATAACTTCTGCTCGTTTAGAGTAATGGGAGCCATAACCTGTCAAAACGAAGGCCTCGATGAGTTCTACGTCTTTGACGGGTTTCATCCGTCAACGGATAGATTAATGCACAAAAAGGACAACCCGAATCTCAATCGGGTCTCGTAAATTTTTTACCCTTCGTTTTTTCGACACGTGGATTTTTACGGTAAAACAGGATTACCGTGGCTGGCCTTTGATTTACCATCGCTGGAGAGCGGCGCACCAAGATACCGTTCCGTTTCAAATCCATGCACGCATTTCTAAAAGTCGTACGGCACTGTTTCGCCATTTCGGACGGATGTTGCACCTTGCACCGTGGATATTGCACCCTGTAGATATCGATTATTCGAACGGCCATAACTTCTGGCTCGTTTAGAGTTACGGGAGCCATAACCTGTCAAAACGAAGGTCCCGATGAATTTTACGGCTTTGACAGCTTTCAGTCGTCAACGGATAGATTAATGCCCAAAAAGGACAACCCGAATCTCAATCGGGTCTCGTAAGTTTCCTACCTTTCGTTTTTACGACACGTGGATTTTTACGGTAAAACAGGATTACTGTGGCCTGTCTTCGACTTTCCATCGCTGGAGAGTGGTGAACCATGGTACTGTTCTGTTTCAAATCCATGCACGCATTTCTAAAAGTCGTACGGCACTGTTTCGCCATTTCGGACGGATGTTTCACCTTGCACCGTGGATGTTGCACCCTGTAGATATCGATTATTCGGACGGCCATAACTTCTGGCTCGTTTAGAGTTACGGGAGCCACAACCTGTCAAAACGAAGTCCTCGATGAGTTCTACGGCTTTGACAGCTTTCAGCCATCAACGGATAGATTAATGCCCAAAAAGGACAACCCGAATCTCAATTGGGTCTCGTAAGTTTTTTACCCTTCGTTTTTTCGACACGTGGATTTTTATGGTAAAACAGGATTATCGTGGTGGGCCTTCGATTTACCATCGCTGGAGAGTGGTGCACCATGGTACTGTTTCGTTTCAAATCCATGCACGCATTTCTAAAAGTCTTACGGCACTGTTTGGCCATTTCGGACGGATGTTGCACCTTGCACCGTGGATGTTGCACACTGTAGAAATCGATTATTCGGACGGCCATAACTTCTGGCTCGTTTAGAGTTACGGGAGCCATAACCTGTCAAAACGAAGGCCTCGATGATATCTACGGCTTTGACAGCTTTCAGCCGTCAACGGATAGATTAATGCCCAAAAAGGACAACCCGAATCTAAATCAGGTCTCGTAAGTTTTTACCCTTCGTTTTTTCGACACGTGGATTTTTACGGTAAAACGGGATTACCGTGTCCTGTCTTCGATTTCCCATCACTGAAGAGCGGTGCACCATGGTACTGTTCCGTTTCAAATCCATGCACGCATTTCTAAAAGTCGTACGACACTGTTTCACCATTTCGGACGGATGTTGCACCTTGCACCGTGGATGTTGCACCCTGTAGATATCGATCATTCAAACGGCCATAACTTCTGGCTCGTATAGAGTTACGGGAGCCATAACCTGTCAAAACGAAGGCCTCGATGAGTTCTACGGCTTTGACAGCTTTATGCCGTCAACGGATAGATTAATGCCCAAAAAGGACAACCCGATCTCAATCGGGTCTCGTAAGTTTTTTATCCTTCGTTTTTTCGACACGTGGATTTTTACGGTAAAACAGGATTACGGTTGCTGGCCTTCGATTTACCATCGCTGGACAGTGGTGCACGATGGGACTGTTCTGTTAAAATCCATGCATGCATTTCTAAAAGTAGCACGGCACTGTTTCGCCATTTCGGACGGATGTTGCACCTTGCACCGTGGATGTTGCACCCTGTAGATATCGATTATTTGGACGGCCATAACTTCTGGCTCGTTTAGAGTTTCGGGAGCCACAACCTGTCAAAACGAAGGCCTCGATGATTTCTACGGCTTTGACAGCTTTCAGCTGTCAACGGATAGATTAATGCCCAAAAAGGACAACCCGAATCTCAATCGGGTCTCGTAAGTTTTTTACCCTTCGTTTTTTCGACACGTGGATTTTTTACGGTAAAACAGGATTACCGAGGCTGGCCACCGATTTACCATCGCTGGAGAGTTGTGCACCATGGTACTGTTCCGTTTCAAATCCACGCACGCATTTCTAAAAGTCGTACGGCACTGTTTCGCCATTTCGGACGGATGTTGCACCTTGCACCGTGGATGTTGCACCCTATAGTTTCGATTATTCAAACGGCCATAACTTCTGGCTCGTTTAGAGTTTCGGGAGCCACAACCTGTCAAAACGAAGGCCTCGATGATTTCTACGGCTTTGACAGCTTTCAGCTGTCAACGGATAGATTAATGCCCAAAAAGGACAACCCGAATCTCAATCGGGTCTCGTAAGTTTTTTACCCTTCGTTTTTTCGACACGTGGATTTTTTACGGTAAAACAGGATTACCGAGGCTGGCCACCGATTTACCATCGCTGGAGAGTTGTGCACCATGGTACTGTTCCGTTTCAAATCCACGCACGCATTTCTAAAAGTCGTACGACACTGTTTCGCCATTTCGGACGGATGTTGCACCTTGCACCGTGGATGTTGCACCCTATAGATTTCGATTATTCAAACGGCCATAACTTCTGGCTCGTTTAGAGTTTCGGGAGCCACAACCTGTCAAAACGAAGGCCTCGATGATTTCTACGGCTTTGACAGCTTTCAGCTGTCAACGGATAGATTAATGCCCAAAAAGGACAACCCGAATCTCAATCGGGTCTCGTAAGTTTTTTACCCTTCGTTTTTTCGACACGTGGATTTTTTACGGTAAAACAGGATTACCGAGGCTGGCCACCGATTTACCATCGCTGGAGAGTTGTGCACCATGGTACTGTTCCGTTTCAAATCCACGCACGCATTTCTAAAAGTCGTACGGCACTGTTTCGCCATTTCGGACGGATGTTGCACCTTGCACCGTGGATGTTGCACCCTGCAGATATCGATTATTCGGACGGCCATAACTTTTGGCTCGTTTAGGGTTACGGGAGCCACAACATGTCAAAACGAAGGCCTCGATGAGTTCTACGGCTTTGGCAGCTTTCAGCCATCAACAGATAGATTAATGCCCAAAAAGTACAACCCGAATCTCAATCGGGTCTCGTAAGTTTTTTACCCTTCGTTTTTTCGACACGTGGATTTTTACGGTAAAACAGGATTACCGTGGCTGGCCTTCGATTTTCCATTGATGGACAGTGGTGCACCATGGTACTGTTCCGTTTCAAATCCATGCACGCATTTCTAAAAGTCGTACGGCACTGTTTCGCCATTTTCGGACGGATGTTGCACCTTGCACCGTGGATGTTGCACCCTATAGATATCGATTGTTTGGACGGCCATAACTTCTGGCTCGTTTGGAGTTACGGGAGCCATAACCTGTCAAAACGAAGGCCTCGATGAGTTCTACAGCTTTGACAGCTTTCATCCGACAACAGATAGATTAATGCCCTAAAAGGACAACCCGAATCTCAATCGGGTCTCGTAAGTTTTTTACCCTTCGTTTTTTCGACACGTGGATTTTTACGGTAAAACGGGATTACCGTGGACCGTCTTCGACTTTCCATCGCTGGAGAGCGGTGCACCATGGTACTGTTCCGTTTCAAATCCATGCACGCATTTCTAAAAGTCGTACGACATTGTTTCTCCATTTCGGACGGATGTTGCACCTTGCACCGTGGATGTTGCACCCTGTAGATATCGATTATTCAAACGGCCATAACTTCTGGCTCGTTTAGAGTTACGGGTGCCACAACCTGTCAAAACGAAGGGCTCGATGAGTTCTACGCCTTTGACAGCTTTCGGCCGTCAACGGATAGATTAATGCCCAAAAAGGACAACCCGAATCTCAATCGGGTCTCGTAAGTTTTTTATCCTTCGTTTTTTCGACACGTGGATTTTTACGGTAAAACAGGATAACGATTGCTGGCCTTCGATTTACCATCGCTGGATAGTGGTGCACCATGTTATTGTTCCATTTCAAATCCATGCATGCATTTCTAAAAGTCGTACGACACTGTTTCGTCATTTCGGACGGATGTTGCACCTTGCACCGTGGATGTTGCACCCGGTAGATATCGATTATTCGGACGGCCATTACTTCTGGCTCGTTTAGAGTTACGGGAGCCACAACCTGTCAAAACGAAGGCCTCTATGAGTTCTACGGCTTTGATAGTTTCAGCCGTCAACGGATAGATTAATGCCCAAAAAAAGACATCCCGAACCTCAATCGGGTCTCGTAAGTTTTTTACCCTTCGTTTTTTCGACACGTGGATTTTTACGGTGAAACAGGATTACTGAGGCTGGCCTTCGATTTACCATCGCTGGAGAGTGGTGCACCATGGTACTGTTCCGTTTCAAATCCATGCACGCATTTCTAAAAGTCGTATGGCACTGTTTCGCCATTTCGGACGGATGTTGCACCTTGCACCGTGGATGTTGCATCCTGTAGATATCGATTATTCAAACGGCCATAACTTCTGGCTCGTTTAGAGTTACGGGAGCCATAACCTGTCAAAATGAAGGCCTCGATGAGTTTTACGGCTTTGACAGCTTTCAGCCGTCAACGGATAGATTAATGCCCAAAAAGGAGAACCCGAATCTCAATCGGGTCTCGTAAGTTTTTTACCCTTCGTTTTTTCGACACGTGGATTTTTACGGTAAAACAGGATTACCGGGGTTGGCCTTCGATTTACCATCGATGGAGAGTGGTGCACCATGGTACTGTTCCGTTTCAAATCCATGCATGCATTTCTAAAAGTCGTACGACACTGTTTCGCCATTTTTGGACGGATGGTGCACCTTGCACCATGGATGTTGCACCCTGTAGATATCGATTATTCGGACGGCCATAACTTCTGCCTCGTTTAGAGCTACGGGAGCCATAACCTGTCAAAACTAAGGCCTCGATGAGTTCTACGGCTTTGACAGCTTTCAGCCGTCAACGGATAGATTAATGCCCAAAAAGGACAACCCGAATCTCAATCGGGTCTCGTAAGTTTTTTACCCTTCGTTTTTTCGACACGTGAATTTTACGATAAAACAGGATTACGGTGGCTGGCCTTCGATTTACCATCGCTGGACAGTGGTGCACCATGGTACTGTTCCGTTTCAAATCCATGCACGCATTTCTAAAAGTCGTACGGCACTGTTTCGCCATTTCGGACGGATGTTGCACCTTGCACCGTGGATGTTGCACCCTGTAGATATCGATTATTCGGGCGGCCATAACTTCTGCTCGTTTAGAGTAATGGGAGCCATAACCTGTCAAAACGAAGGCCTCGATGAGTTCTACGTCTTTGACGGGTTTCATCCGTCAACGGATAGATTAATGCCCAAAAAAGACAACCCGAATCTCAATCGGGTCTCGTAAGTTTTTTACCCTTCGTTTTTTCGACACGTGGATTTTTACGGTAAAACGGGATTACCGTAGACCGTCTTCGACTTCCCATCGCTGGAGAGCGGTGCACCATGGTACTGTTCCTTTCAAATCCATGCACGCATTTCTAAAAGTCGTACGACACTGTTTCGCCATTTCGGACGGATGTTGCACCTTGCACCGTGGATGTTGCACCCTTTAGATATAGATTATTCAAACGGCCATAACTCCTGGCTCGTTTAGAGTTACGGGAGCCATAACCTGTCCAAACGAAGGCCTCGATGAGTTCTACGGCTTTGACTGCTTTCAGCCGTTAACGGATAGATTAATGCCCAAAAAGGACCACCCGAATCTCAATCGGGTCTCGTAAGTTTTTTATCCTTCGTTTTTTCGACACGTGGATTTTTACGGTAAAACAGGATTACGGTTGCTGGCCTTCGATTTACCATCGCTGGACAGTGGTGCACGATGGGACTGTTCTGTTTCAAATCCATGCATGCATTTCTAAAAGTCGTACGGCACTGTTTCGCCATTTCGGACGGATGTTGCACCTTTCACCATGGGTGTTGCACCCTGTAGATATCGATTATTTGGACGGACATAACTTCTGGCTCGTTTAGAGTTACGGGAGCCACAACCTTTCAAAACGAAGGCCTAGATTAGTTCTACGGCTTTGAAAGCTTTCAGCCGTCAACGGATAGATTAATGCCCAAAAAGGACAACCCGAATCTCAATCGGGTCTCGTAAGTTTTTTACCCTTCGTTTTTTCGACACGTGGATTTTTACGGTAAAACAGGATTACCGAGGCTGGCCTTCGATTTACCATCGCTGGAGAGTGGTGCACCATGGTACTGTTCCGCTTCAAATCCATGCACGCATTTCTAAAAGTCGTACGGCACTGTTTCGCCATTTCGGACGGATGTTGCACCTTGCACCGTGGATGTTGCACCCTGTAGATATCGATTATTCAAACGGCCATAACTTCTGGCTCGTTTAGAGTTACGGGAGCCAAACCTGTCCAAAAGAAGGCCTCGATGAGTTCTACGGCTTTGACAGCTTTCAGCCGTCAACGGATAGATTAATGCCCAAAAAGGACAACCCGAATCTCAATCGGGTCTCGTAAGTTTTTTACCCTTCGTTTTTTCGACACGTGGATTTTTACGGTAAAACAGGATTACCGGGGTTGGTCTTCGATTTACCATCAATGGAGAGTGGTGCACCATGGTACTGTTCCGTTTCAAATCCATGCATGCATTTCTAAAAGTCGTACGACACTGTTTCTACATTTTTGGACGGATGTTGCACCTTGCACCGTGGATGTTGGACCCTGTAGATATCGATTATTCGGACGGCCATAACTTCTGGCTTGTTTAGAGTTACGGGAGCCACAACCTGTCAAAACAAAGGCCTCGATTAGTTCTACGGCTTTGATAGCTTTCAGCCGTCAACGGATAGATTAATGCCCAAAAAAAGACAACCCGAATCTCAATCGGGTCTCGTAATTTTTTACCCTTCGTTTTTTCGACACGTGGATTTTTACGGTAAAACGGGATTACCGTGGCCCGTCTTCGACTTCCCATCGCTGGATAGCGGTGTACCATGGTACTGTTCCGTTTCAAATCCATGCACGCATTTCTAAAAGTCGTACGACACTGTTTCACCATTTTGGACGGATGTTGCACCTCGCACCGTGGATGTTGCACCCTGTAGATATCGATTATTCAAACGGCCATAACTTCTGGCTCGTTTAGAGTTACGGGAGCCATAACCTGTCACAGCGAAGGCCTCGATGAGTTCTACGACTCTGACAGCTTTCAGCCGTCAACGAATAGATTAATGCCCAAAAAGGACAACCCGAATCTCAATCGGGTCTCGTATGTTTTTTATCCTTCGTTTTTTCGACACGTGGATTTTTACTGTAAAACAGGATTACCATGGCCTGTCTTCAACTTCCCATCGCTGGAGAGTGGTGCACCATGGTACTGTTCCGTTTCAAATCCATGCACGCTTTTCTAAAAGTCGTACGGCACTGTTTCGCCATTTCGGACGGATGTTGCACCTTGCACCGTGGATGTTGCACCCTGTAGATATCGATTATTCGGACGACCATAACTTCTGGCTCGTTTAGAGTTACGGGAGCCATAACCTATCAAAACGAAGGCCTCGATGAGTTCTACAGCTTCGACGGCTTTCATCCGTCAACGGATAGCTTAATGCCCAAAAAGGACAACCCGAATCTCAATCGGGTCTCGTAAGTTTTTTATCCTTCGTTTTTTCGACACGTGGATTTTTACGGTAAAACAGGATTACGGTTGCTGGCCTTCGATTTACCATTGCTGGACAGTGGTGCACGATGGGACTGTTCTGTTTCAAATCCATGCATGCATTTCTAAAAGTCGTACGGCAATGTTTCGCCATTTCGGACAGATGTTGCACCTTGCACAGTGGGTGTTGCACCCTGTAGATATCGATTATTTGGACGGCCATAACTTCTGGCTCGTTTAGAGTTACGGGAGCCACAACCTGTCAAAACGAAGGCCTCGATGAGTTCTACGGCTTTGAAAGCTTTCAGCCATCAACGGATAGATTAATGCCCAAAAAGGACAACCCGAATCTCAATCGGGTCTCGTAAGTTTTTTACCCTTCGTTTTTTCGAAACGTGGATTTTTACGGTAAAACAGGATTACCGAGGCTGGCCTTCGATTTACCATCGCTGGAGAGTGGTGCACCATGGTACTGTTCCGTTTCAAATCCATGCATGCATTTCTAAAAGTCGTACGGCACTGTTTCGCCATTTCGGACGGATGTTGCACCTTGCACCGTGGATGTTGCACCCTGTAGATATCGATTATTCAAACGGCCATAACTTCTGGCTCGTTTAGAGTTACGGGAGCCATAACCTGTCAAAATGAAGGCCTCGATGAGTTCTACGGCTTTGACAGCTTTCAGCCGTCAACGGATAGATTAATGCCCAAAAAGGACAACCCGAATATCAATCGGGTCTCGTAAGTTTTTTACCCTTCGTTTTTTCGACACGTGGATTTTTACTGTAAAACAGGATTACCGTGGCCTGTCTTCGACTTCCCATCGCTGGAGAGTGGTGCACCATGGTACTGTTCCGTTTCAAATCCATGCACGCTTTTCTAAAAGTCGTACGGCACTGTTTCGCTATTTCGGACGGATGTTGCACCTTGCACCGTGGATGTTGCACCCTGTAGATATCGATTATTCGGACGGCCATAACTTCTGGCTCGTTTAGAGTTACGGGAGCCACAACCAGTCAAAACGAAGGCCTCGATGAGTTCTACGGCTTTGACAGCTTTTAGCCATCAACGGATAGATTAATGCACAAAAAGGACAACCCGAATCTCAATCGGGTCTCGTAAGTTTTTTACCATTCGTTTTTTCGACACGTGGATTTTTACGGTAAAACGGGATTACCGTGGCCCGTCTTCGACTTCCCATCGCTGGAGAGCGGCGCACCATGGTACTGTTCCGTTTCAAATCCATGCACGCATTTCTAAAAGTCGTACGACACTGTTTCACCATTTCGGACGGATGTTGCACCTCGCACCGTGGATGTTGCACCCTGTAGATATCGATTATTCAAACGGCCATAACTTCTGGCTCGTTTAGAGTTACGGGAGCCATAACCTGTCAAAACGATGGCCTCGATGAGTTCTACGGCTTTGACAGCTTTCAGCCGTCAACGAATAGATTAATGCCCAAAAAGGACAACCCGAATCTCAATCGGGTCTCGTATGTTTTTTATCCTTCGTTTTTTCGACACGTGGATTTTTACTGTAAAACAGGATTACCATGGCCTGTCTTCAACTTCCCATCGCTGGAGAGTGGTGCACCATGGTACTGTTCCGTTTCAAATCCATGCACGCTTTTCTAAAAGTCGTACGGCACTGTTTCGCCATTTCGGACGGATGTTGCACCTTGCACCGTGGATGTTGCACCCTGTAGATATCGATTATTCGGACGACCATAACTTCTGGCTCGTTTAGAGTTACGGGAGCCATAACCTATCAAAACGAAGGCCTCGATGAGTTCTACAGCTTCGACGGCTTTCATCCGTCAACGGATAGCTTAATGCCCAAAAAGGACAACCCGAATCTCAATCGGGTCTCGTAAGTTTTTTATCCTTCGTTTTTTCGACACGTGGATTTTTACGGTAAAACAGGATTACGGTTGCTGGCCTTCGATTTACCATTGCTGGACAGTGGTGCACGATGGGACTGTTCTGTTTCAAATCCATGCATGTATTTCTAAAAGTCGTACGGCAATGTTTCGCCATTTCGGACAGATGTTGCACCTTGCACAGTGGGTGTTGCACCCTGTAGATATCGATTATTTGGACGGCCATAACTTCTGGCTCGTTTAGAGTTACGGGAGCCACAACCTGTCAAAACGAAGGCCTCGATGAGTTCTACGGCTTTGAAAGCTTTCAGCCATCAACGGATAGATTAATGCCCAAAAAGGACAACCCGAATCTCAATCGGGTCTCGTAAGTTTTTTACCCTTCGTTTTTTCGAAACGTGGATTTTTACGGTAAAACAGGATTACCGAGGCTGGCCTTCGATTTACCATCGCTGGAGAGTGGTGCACCATGGTACTGTTCCGTTTCAAATCCATGCACGCATTTCTAAAAGTCGTACGGCACTGTTTCGCCATTTCGGACGGATGTTGCACCTTGCACCGTGGATGTTGCACCCTGTAGATATCGATTATTCAAACGGCCATAACTTCTGGCTCGTTTAGAGTTACGGGAGCCATAACCTGTCAAAATGAAGGCCTCGATGAGTTCTACGGCTTTGACAGCTTTCAGCCGTCAACGGATAGATTAATGCCCAAAAAGGACAACCCGAATATCAATCGGGTCTCGTAAGTTTTTTACCCTTCGTTTTTTCGACACGTGGATTTTTACTGTAAAACAGGATTACCGTGGCCTGTCTTCGACTTCCCATCGCTGGAGAGTGGTGCACCATGGTACTGTTCCGTTTCAAATCCATGCACGCTTTTCTAAAAGTCGTACGGCACTGTTTCGCTATTTCGGACGGATGTTGCACCTTGCACCGTGGATGTTGCACCCTGTAGATATCGATTATTCGGACGGCCATAACTTCTGGCTCGTTTAGAGTTACGGGAGCCACAACCAGTCAAAACGAAGGCCTCGATGAGTTCTACGGCTTTGACAGCTTTCAGCCATCAACGGATAGATTAATGCACAAAAAGGACAACCCGAATCTCAATCGGGTCTCGTAAGTTTTTTACCATTCGTTTTTTCGACACGTGGATTTTTACGGTAAAACGGGATTACCGTGGCCCGTCTTCGACTTCCCATCGCTGGAGAGCGGCGCACCATGGTACTGTTCCGTTTCAAATCCATGCACGCATTTCTAAAAGTCGTACGACACTGTTTCACCATTTAGGACGGATGTTGCACCTCGCACCGTGGATGTTGCACCCTGTAGATATCGATTATTCAAACGGCCATAACTTCTGGCTCGTTTAGAGTTACGGGAGCCATAACCTGTCAAAACGATGGCCTCGATGAGTTCTACGGCTTTGACAGCTTTCAGCCGTCAATGAATAGATTAATGCCCAAAAAGGACAACCCGGATCTCAATCGGGTCTCGTATGTTTTTATCCTTCGTTTTTTCGACACGTGGATTTTTACGGTAAAACAGGATAACGGTTGATGGCCTTCGATTTACCATCGCTGGACAGTGGTGCACCATGGTATTGTTCCGTTTCAAATCCATGCATGCATTTCTAAAAGTCGTACGGCACTGTTTCACCATTTCGGACGAATGTTGCACCTTGCGCCGTGGATGTTGCACCCTGTAGATATCGATTATTCGGACGGCCATAACTTCTGGCTCGTTTAGAGTTAAAGGAGCCACAACCTGTCAAAACGAAGGCCTCGATGATTTCTACGGCTTTGACAGCTTTTAGCCGTCAACGGATAGATTAACGCCCAAAAAGGACAACCCGAATCTCAATCGGGTCTCGTAAGTTTTTTACCCTTCGTTTTTTCGACACGTGGATTTTTACGGTAAAACAGGATTACCGAGGCTGGCCTTCGATTTACCATCGCTGGAGAGCGGTGCACCATGGTACTGTTCCGTTTCTAATCCATGCACGCATTTCTAAAAGTCGTACGGCACTGTTTCGCCATTTCGGACGGATGTTGCACCTTGCACCGTGGATGTTGCACCCTGTAGATATCGATTATTCGGACACCATAACTTCTGGCTCGTTTAGAGTTGTAGGAGCCACAACCTGTCAAAACGAAGGCCTCGATGAGTTCTACGGCTTTGACAGCTTTCAGCCGTCAAAGGATAGATTAATGCCCAAAAAGGACAACCCGAATCTCAATCGGGCTTCGTAAGTTTTTTACCCTTCGTTTTTTCGACACGTGGATTTTTACGGTAAAACGGGATTACCGTGGATGGTCTTCGATTTACCATCGGTGGAGAGTGGTGCACCATGGTACTGTTCCGTTTCAAATCCATGCACGCATTTCTAAAAGTCGTACGACACTGTTTCGCCATTTCGGACGGATGTTGCACCTTGCACCGTGGATGTTGCACCCTGTAGATATCGATTATTCAAACGGCCATAACTTCTGGCTCGTTTAGAGTTACGGGAGCCATAACCTGTCCAAACGAAGGCCTCGATGAGTTCTATGGCTTTGACAGCTTTCAGCCGTCAACGGATAGATTAATGCCCAAAAACGACAACCCGAATCTCAATCGGGTCTCGTAAGTTTTTTATCCTTCGTTTTTTCGACACGTGGATTTTTATGGTAAAACAGGATTACGGTTGCTGGCCTTCGATTTACCATCGCTGGACAGTGGTGCACCATGAGACTGTTCCGTTTCAAATCCATGCATGCATTTCTAAAAGTCGTACGACACTGTTTCGCCATTTCGGACGGATGTTGCACCTTGCACCGTGGATGTTGCACCCTGTAGATATCGATTATTCGGACGGCCATAACTTCTGGCTCGTTTAGAGTTACGGGAGCCACAACCTGTCAAAACGAAGGCCTCGATGAGTTCTATGGTTTGACAGCTTTCAGTCGTCAACGGATAGATTAACGCCCGAAATGGACAACCCGAATCTCAATCGGGTGTCGTAAGTTTTTTACCCTTCGTTTTTTCGACACGTGGATTTTTACGGTAAAACAGGATTACCGAGGCTGGCCTTCGATTTACCATCGCTGGAGAGCGGTGCACCATGGTACTGTTCCGTTTCTAATCCATGCACGCATTTCTAAAAGTCGTACGACACTGTTTCGCCATTTCGGACGGATGTTGCACCTTGCACCGTGGATGTTGCACCCTGTAGATATCGATTATTCGGACGGCCATAACTTCTGGCTCGTTTAGAGTTACGGGTACCATAACCTGTCAAATCAAAGGCCTCGATGAGTTCTACGGCTTTGACAGCTTTCAGCCGTCAACGGATAGATTAATGCCCAAAAAGGACAACACGAATCTCAATCGGGTCTCGTAATTTTTTTACACCTCGTTTTTTCGACACGTGGATTTTTACGGTAAAACTGGATTACCGTGGCCTGTCTTCGACTTCCCATCGCTGCAGAGTGGTGCACCATGGTACTGTTCCATTTCAAATCCATGCACACATTTCTAAAAGTTGTACGGCACTGTTTCGCCATTTCGGACGGATGTTGCACCTTGCACCGTGGTTGTTGCACCCTATAGATATCGATTATTCGGAGGGCCATAACTTCTGGCTCGTTTAGAGTTACGGGAGCCACAACCTTTCAAAACAAAGGCATCGATGAGTTCTACGGCTTTGACAGCTTTCATTCGTCAACGGATAGATTAATACCCAAAAAGGACAACCCGAATCTCAATCGGGCCTCGTAAGTTTTCTACCCTTCATATTTTCGACACGTGGATTTTTACGGTAAAATAGAATTACCGTGGCCTGTCTTCGACTTTCCATCGCTAGAGAGTGGTGCACCATGGTATTGTTCCGTTTCAAATCCATGCACGCATTTCTAAAAGTCGTACGGCACTGTTTCGCCATTTCGGACGGATGTTGCACCTTGCACCGTGGATGTTGCACCCTGTAGATATCGATTATTCGGACGGCCATAACTTCTGGCTCGTTTACAGTTACGGGAGCCATAACCTGTCACAACGAAGGCCTCGATGAGTTCTACGGCTTTGACAGCTTTCAGCTGTCAACGGATAGATTAATGCACAAAAAGGACAACCCGAATCTCAATCGGGTCTCTAAGTTTCTTACCCTTCGTTTTTTCGACACGTGGATTTTTACGGTAAAACAGGATTACGGTGGCTAGCCTTCGATTTACCATCGCTGGACAGTGGTGCACCATGGTACTGTTCCGTTTCAAATCCATGCACGCGTTTCTAAAAGTCGTACGACATTGTTTCGCCATTTCGGACGGATGTCGCACCTTGCACCATGGATGTTGCACCCTGCAGATATCGATTATTCGGACGGCCATAACTTCTGGCTCGTTTAGAGTTACGGGAGCCATAACTTGTCAAAACGAAGGCCTCAATGAGTTCTACGGCTATGACAGCTTTCAGCCATCAACGGATAGATTACTGCCCAAAAAGGACAACCCGAATCTCATTCGGGTCTCCTAAGTTTTTTACCCTTCATTTTTTCGACATGTGGATTTTTACGGTAAAACAGGATTACCGAGGCTGGCCTTCGATTTACCATCGCTGGAGAGCGGTGCACCATGGTACTGTTCCGCTTCTAATCCATGCACGCATTTCTAAAAGTCGTACGACACTGTTTCGCCATTATGGACAGATGTTGCACCTTGCACCGTGGATGTTGCACCCTGTAGATATCGATTATTCGGACACCATAACTTCTGGCTCGTTTAGAGTTACGGGAGCCACAACCTGTCAAAACGAAGGCCTCGATGAGTTCTACGGCTTTTACAGCTTTAAGCCGTCAACGGATAGATTAATGCCCAAAAAGGACAACCCGAATCTCAATCGGGTCTCGTAAGTTTTTTACCCTTCGTTTTTTCGACACGTGGATTTTTACGGTAAAACGGGATTACCGTAGACCGTCTTCGACTTCCCATCGCTGGAGAGCGGTGCACCATGGTACTGTTCCGTTTCAAATCAATGCACGCATTTCTAAAAGTCGTACGACACTGTTTCGCCATTTCAGACGGATGTTGCACCTTGCACCGTGGATGTTGCACCCTGTAGATATCGATTATTCAAACGGCCATAACTTCTGGCTCGTTTAGAGTTACAGGAGCCATAACCTGTCCAAACGAAGGCCTCAATGAGTTCTACGGCTTTGACAGCTTTCAGTCGTCAACGGATAGATTAATGCCCAAAAAGGACAATCCGAATCTCAATCGGGTCTCGTAAGTTTTTTATCCTTCGTTTTTTCGACACGTGGATTTTTATGGTAAAACAGGACTACGGTTGCTGGCCTTCGATTTACCATCGCTGGACAGTGGTGCACCATGGGACTGTTCCGTTTCAAATCCATGCATGCATTTCTAAAAGTCGTACGACACTGTTTCGCCATTTCGGACGGATGTTGCACCTTTCACCGTGGATGTTGCACCATGTAGATATCGATTATTCGGACGGCCATAACTTCTGGCTCGTTTAGAGTTACGGGAGCCACAACCTGTCAAAACGAAGTCCTCGATGATTTCTACGGTTTTGACAGCTTTCAGCCGACAACGGATAGATTAACGCTCAAAAATACCACCCGAATCTCAATCGGGTCTTGTAAGTTATTTACCCTTCGTTTTTTCGACACGTGGATTTTTACGGTAAAACAGGATTACCGAGGCTGGCCTTCGATTTACCATCGCTAGAGAGCGGTGCACCATGGTACTGTTCCGTTTCTAATCCATGCACGCATTTCTAAAAGTCGTACAGCACTGTTTCGCCATTTCGGACGGATGTTGCACCTCGCACCGTGGATGTTGAACACTGTAGATGTCGATTATTCGGACGGCCATAACTTCTGGCTCGTTTAGAGTTACGGGTGCCATAACCTGTCAAATCTAAGGCCTCTATGAGTTCTACGACTTTGACAGCTTTCAGCCGTCAACGGATAGATTAATGCCCAAAAAGGTCAACACGAATCTCAATCGGGTCTCGTAATTTTTTTACCCTTTGTTTTTTCGACACGTGGATTTTTACGGTAAAACAGGATTACCGTGGCCTGTCTTCGACTTCCCATCGCTGCAGAGTGGTGCACCATGGTACTGTTCCGTTTCAAATCCATGCACGCATTTCTAAAAGTCGTACGGCACTGTTTCGCCATTTCGGACGGATGTTGCACCTTGCACCGTGGATGTTGCACCCTGTAGATATCGATTATTCGGACGGCCATAACTTCTGGCTCGTTTAGAATTACGGGAGCCACAACCTGTCAAAACGAAGGCCTCGATGAGTTCTACGGCTTTGACTGCTTTCAGTCGTCAACGGATAGATTAATGCCCAAAAAGGACAACCCGAATCTCAATCGGGTCTCGTAAAATTTCTACCCTTCGTATTTTCGACACGTGAATTTTTATGGTAAAACAGGATTACCGTGGCCTGTCTTCGACTTCCCATCGCTGGAGAGTGGTGCACCATGGTACTATTCCGTTTCAAATCCATGCACGCATTTCTAAAAGTCGTACGGCACTGTTTCGCCATTTCGGACGGATGTTGCACCTCGCACCGTGGATGTTGAACACTGTAGATGTCGATTATTCGGACGGCCATAACTTCTGGCTTGTTTAGAGTTACGGGAGCCACAACCTGTGAAAACGAAGGCCTCGATGAGTTCTACGGCTTTTACAGCTTTAAGCCGTCAACGGATAGATTAATGCCCAAAAAGGACAACCCGAATCTCAATCGGGTCTCTAAGTTTTTACCCTTCGTTTTTTCGACACGTGGATTTTTACGGTAAAACAGGATTACAGTGGCTGGCCTTCGATTTACCATCGCTGGACAGTGGTGCACCATGGTACTGTTCCGTTTCAAATCCATGCACGCATTTCTAAAAGTCGTACGACACTGTTTCGCCATTTCGGACGGATGTCGCACCTTGCACCATGGATGTTGCACCGTGTAGATATCGATTATTCGGACGGCCATAACTTCTGGCTCGTTTAGAGTTACGGGAGCCATAACCTGTCAAAACAAAGGCCACAATGAGTTCTACGGCTAAGACAGCTTTCAGCCATCAACGGATAGATTACTGCCCAAAAAGGACAACCCGAATCTTATTCGGGTCTCCTAAGTTTTTTACCCTTCATTTTTTCGACACGTGGATTTTTACGGTAAAACGGGATTACCGAGGCTGGCCTTCGATTTACCATCGCTGGATAGCGGTGCACCATGGTACTGTTCCGTTTCTAATCCATGCACGCATTTCTAAAAGTCGTACGGCACTGTTTCGCCATTATGGACGGATGTTGCACCTTGCACCGTGGATGTTGCACCCTGTAGATATCGATTATTCGGACACCATAACTTCTGGCTCGTTTAGAGTTACGGGAGCCACAACCTGTCAAAACGAAGGCCTCGATGAGTTCTACGGCTTTTACAGCTTTAAGCCGTCAACGGATAGATTAAAGCCCAAAAAGGACAACCCGAATCTCAATCGGGTCTCGTAAGTTTTTTACCCTTCGTTTTTTCGACACGTGGATTTTTACGGTAAAACGGGATTACCGTGGACCGTCTTCGACTTCCCATCGCTGGAGAGCGGTGCACCATGGTACTGTTCCGTTTCAAATCAATGCACGCATTTCTAAAAGTCGTACGACACTGTTTCGCCATTTCAGACGGATGTTGCACCTTGCACCGTGGATGTTGCACCCTGTAGATATCGATTATTCAAACGGCCATAACTTCTGGCTCGTTTAGAGTTACAGGAGCCATAACCTGTCCAAACGAAGGCCTCAATGAGTTCTACGGCTTTGACAGCTTTCAGTCGTCAACGGATAGATTAATGCCCAAAAAGGACAATCCGAATCTCAATCGGGTCTCGTAAGTTTTTTATCCTTCGTTTTTTCGACACGTGGATTTTTATGGTAAAACAGGACTACGGTTGCTGGCCTTCGATTTACCATCGCTGGACAGTGGTGCACCATGGGACTGTTCCGTTTCAAATCCATGCATGCATTTCTAAAAGTCGTACGACACTGTTTCGCCATTTCGGACGGATGTTGCACCTTTCACCGTGGATGTTGCACCATGTAGATATCGATTATTCGGACGGCCATAACTTCTGGCTCGTTTAGAGTTACGGGAGCCACAACCTGTCAAAACGAAGTCCTCGATGATTTCTACGGTTTTGACAGCTTTCAGCCGACAACGGATAGATTAACGCTCAAAAATACCACCCGAATCTCAATCGGGTCTTGTAAGTTATTTACCCTTCGTTTTTTCGACACGTGGATTTTTACGGTAAAACAGGATTACCGAGGCTGGCCTTCGATTTACCATCGCTAGAGAGCGGTGCACCATGGTACTGTTCCGTTTCTAATCCATGCACGCATTTCTAAAAGTCGTACAGCACTGTTTCGCCATTTCGGACGGATGTTGCACCTCGCACCGTGGATGTTGAACACTGTAGATGTCGATTATTCGGACGGCCATAACTTCTGGCTCGTTTAGAGTTACGGGTGCCATAACCTGTCAAATCTAAGGCCTCTATGAGTTCTACGACTTTGACAGCTTTCAGCCGTCAACGGATAGATTAATGCCCAAAAAGGTCAACACGAATCTCAATCGGGTCTCGTAATTTTTTTACCCTTTGTTTTTTCGACACGTGGATTTTTACGGTAAAACAGGATTACCGTGGCCTGTCTTCGACTTCCCATCGCTGCAGAGTGGTGCACCATGGTACTGTTCCGTTTCAAATCCATGCACGCATTTCTAAAAGTCGTACGGCACTGTTTCGCCATTTCGGACGGATGTTGCACCTTGCACCGTGGATGTTGCACCCTGTAGATATCGATTATTCGGACGGCCATAACTTCTGGCTCGTTTAGAATTACGGGAGCCACAACCTGTCAAAACGAAGGCCTCGATGAGTTCTACGGCTTTGACTGCTTTCAGTCGTCAACGGATAGATTAATGCCCAAAAAGGACAACCCGAATCTCAATCGGGTCTCGTAAAATTTCTACCCTTCGTATTTTCGACACGTGAATTTTTATGGTAAAACAGGATTACCGTGGCCTGTCTTCGACTTCCCATCGCTGGAGAGTGGTGCACCATGGTACTATTCCGTTTCAAATCCATGCACGCATTTCTAAAAGTCGTACGGCACTGTTTCGCCATTTCGGACGGATGTTGCACCTCGCACCGTGGATGTTGAACACTGTAGATGTCGATTATTCGGACGGCCATAACTTCTGGCTTGTTTAGAGTTACGGGAGCCACAACCTGTCAAAACGAAGGCCTCGATGAGTTCTACGGCTTTTACAGCTTTAAGCCGTCAACGGATAGATTAATGCCCAAAAAGGACAACCCGAATCTCAATCGGGTCTCTAAGTTTTTACCCTTCGTTTTTTCGACACGTGGATTTTTACGGTAAAACAGGATTACGGTGGCTGGCCTTCGATTTACCATCGCTGGACAGTGGTGCACCATGGTACTGTTCCGTTTCAAATCCATGCACGCATTTCTAAAAGTCGTACGACACTGTTTCGCCATTTCGGACGGATGTCGCACCTTGCACCATGGATGTTGCACCGTGTAGATATCGATTATTCGGACGGCCATAACTTCTGGCTCGTTTAGAGTTACGGGAGCCATAACCTGTCAAAACAAAGGCCACAATGAGTTCTACGGCTAAGACAGCTTTCAGCCATCAACGGATAGATTACTGCCCAAAAAGGACAACCCGAATCTTATTCGGGTCTCCTAAGTTTTTTACCCTTCATTTTTTCGACACGTGGATTTTTACGGTAAAACGGGATTACCGAGGCTGGCCTTCGATTTACCATCGCTGGATAGCGGTGCACCATGGTATTGTTCCGTTTCTAATCCATGCACGCATTTCTAAAAGTCGTACGGCACTGTTTCGCCATTATGGACGGATGTTGCACCTTGCACCGTGGATGTTGCACCCTGTAGATATCGATTATTCGGACACCATAACTTCTGGCTCGTTTAGAGTTACGGGAGCCACAACCTGTCAAAACGAAGGCCTCGATGAGTTCTACGGCTTTTACAGCTTTAAGCCGTCAACGGATAGATTAAAGCCCAAAAAGGACAACCCGAATCTCAATCGGGTCTCGTAAGTTTTTTACCCTTCGTTTTTTCGACACGTGGATTTTTACGGTAAAACGGGATTACCGTGGACCGTCTTCGACTTCCCATCGCTGGAGAGCGGTGCACCATGGTACTGTGCCGTTATAAATCAATGCACGCATTTCTAAAAGTCGTACGACACTGTTTCGCCATTTCAGACGGATGTTGCACCTTGCACCGTGGATGTTGCACCCTGTAGATATCGATTATTCAAACGGCCATAACTTCTGGCTCGTTTAGAGTTACGGGAGCCATAACCTGTCCAAACGAAGGCCGCAATGAGTTCTATGGCTTTGACAGCTTTCAGTCGTCAACGGATAGATTAATGCCCAAAAAGGACAATCCGAATCTCAATCGGGTCTCGTAAGTTTTTTATCCTTCGTTTTTTCGACACGTGGATTTTTATGGTAAAACAGGACTACGGTTGCTGGCCTTCGATTTACCATCGCTGGACAGTGGTGCACCATGGGACTGTTCCGTTTCAAATCCATGCATGCATTTCTAAAAGTCGTACGACACTGTTTCACCATTTCGGACGGATGTTGCACCTTGCACCGTGGATGTTGCACCATGTAGATATCGATTATTCGGACGGCCATAACTTCTGGCTCGTTTAGAGTTACGGGAGCCACAACCTGTCAAAACGAAGGCCTCGATGACTTCTACGGTTTTGACAGCTTTCGGCCGTCAACGGATAGATTAACGCTCAAAAAGGACCACCCGAATCTCAATCGGGTCTCGTAAGTTTTTTACCCTTCGTTTTTTCGACACGTGGATTTTTACGGTAAAACAGGATTACCGAGGCTGGCCTTCGATTTACCATCGCTAAAGAGCGGTGCACCATGGTACTGTTCCGTTTCTAATCCATGCACGCATTTCTAAAAGTCGTACGGCACTGTTTCGCCATTTCGGACGGATGTTGCGCCTTGCACCGTGGATGTTGCACCCTGTAGATGTCGATTATTCGGACGGCCATAACTTCTGGCTCGTTTAGAGTTACGGGTACCATAACCTGTCAAATCGAATGCCTCGATGAGTTCTACGGCTTTGACAGCTTTCAACTGTCAACGGATAGATTAATGCCCAAAAAGGACAACACGAATCTCAATCGGGTCTCGTAAGTTTTTTACCCTTCGTTTTTTCGACACGTGGATTTTTACGGTAAAACAAGATTACCGTGGCCTGTCTTCGACTTCCCATCGCTGCAGAGTGGTGCACCATGGTACTGTTCCGTTTCAAATCCATTCACGCATTTCTAAAAGTCGTACGGCACTGTTTCGCCATTTCGGACGGATGTTGCACCTTGCACCGTGGATGTTGCACCCTGTAGATATCGATTATTCGGACGGCCATAACTTCTGGCTCGTTTAGAGTTACGGGAGCCACAACCTTTCAAAACGAAGGCCTCGATGAGTTCTACGTCTTTGACAGCTTTCAGTCGTCAACGGATAGATTAATGCCTGAAAAGGACAACCCGAATCTCAATCGGGTCTCGTAAGTTTTCTACCCTTCGTATTTTCGACACGTGGATTTTTATGGTAAAACAGGATTACCGTGGCCTGTCTTCGACTTTCCATCGCTGGAGAGTGGTGCACCATGGTACTATTCCGTTTCAAATCCATTCACGCATTTCTAAAAGTCGTACGGCACTGTTTCGCCATTTCGGACGGATGTTGCACCTTGCACCGTGGATGTTGCACCCTGTAGATATCGATTATTCAGACGGCCACAACTTCTGGCTCGTTTAGAGTTACGGGAGCCATAACCTGTCAAAACGAAGGCCTCGATGAGTTCTACGGCTTTGACTGCTTTCAGCTGTCAACGGATAGATTAATGCCCAAAAAGGACAACCCGAATCTCAATCGGGTCTCTAAGTTTTTTACCCTTCGTTTTTTCGACACGTGGATTTTTATGGTAAAACAGGATTACGGTGGCTTGCCTTCGATTTACCATCGCTGGGCAGTGGTGCACCATGGTACTGTTCCGTTTCAAATCCATGCACGCATTTCTAAAAGTCGTACGACACTGTTTCGCCATTTCGGACGGATGTCGCACCTTGCACCGTGGATGTTGCACCCTGTAGATATCGATTATTCGGGCGGCCATAACTTCTGGCTCGTTTAGAGTTACGGGAGCCATAACCTGTCAAAACGAAGGCCTCTATGAGTTCTACGGCTATGACAGCTTTCAGCCATCAACGGATAGATTACTGCCTAAAAAGGACAACCCGAATCTCATTCGGGTCTCCTAAGTTTTTTACCCTTCGTTTTTTCGACACATGGATTTTTACGGTAAAACAGGATTACCGTGGTTGGCCTTCGATTTACCATCGCTGCAGAGTGGTGCACCATGGTACTGTTCCATTTCAAATCCATGCACGCATTTCTAAAAGTCGTACGACACTGTTTCGCCATTTTCGGATGGATGTTGCACCTTGCACCGTGGATGTTGCACCCTGTAGATATCGATTATTCGGACGGCCATAACTTCTGGCTCGTTTAGAGTTACGGGAGCCATAACCTGTCAAAACGAAGGCCTCGATGAGTTCTACGGCTTTGACAGATTTCAGCTGTCAACGGATAGATTAATGCCCAAAAAGGATAACCCGAATCTCAATCGGGTCTCGTAAGTTTTTTACCCTTCGTTTTTTCGACACGTGGATTTTTACGGTAAAACAGGATTACGGTGGCTGGCCTTCGATTTACAATCGTTGGACAGTGGTGCACCATGGTACTGTTCCGTTTCAAATCCATGAACGCATTTCTAAAAGTCGTACGGCACTGTTTCGCCATTTCGGACGGATGTTGCACCTTGCACCGTGGATGTTGCACCCTGTGGATATCGATTATTCGGACGGCCATAACTTCTGGCTCGTTTAGAGTTACGGGAGCCATAATCTGTCAAAACGAAGGCCTCGATGAGTTCTACAACTTTGACAGCTTTCAGCCATCAACGGATGGATTAATGCCCAAAAAGGACAACCCGAATCTCAATCGGGTCTCGTAAGTTTTTTACCCTTCGTTTTTTCGACATGTGGGTTTTTACGGTAAAACGGGATTACCGTGGCCCGTCTTCGACTTCCCATCGCTGGAGAGCGGTGCACCATGGTACTGTTCCGTTTCAAATCCATGCACGCATTTCTAAAAGTTGTACGACACCGTTTCACCATTTCGGACGGATGTTGCACCTTGCACCGTGGATGTTGCACCCTGTAGATATCGATTATTCGGACGGCCATAACTTCTGGCTCGTTTAGAGTTACGGGAGCCATAACCTGTCAAAACGAAGGCCTCGATGAGTTCTACGGCTTTGACAGATTTCAGCTGTCAACGGATAGATTAATGCCCAAAAAGGATAACCCGAATCTCAATCGGGTCTCGTAAGTTTTTTACCCTTCGTTTTTTCGACACGTGGATTTTTACGGTAAAACAGGATTACGGTGGCTGGCCTTCGATTTACAATCGTTGGACAGTGGTGCACCATGGTACTGTTCCGTTTCAAATCCATGAACGCATTTCTAAAAGTCGTACGGCACTGTTTCGCCATTTCGGACGGATGTTGCACCTTGCACCGTGGATGTTGCACCCTGTGGATATCGATTATTCGGACGGCCATAACTTCTGGCTCGTTTAGAGTTACGGGAGCCATAATCTGTCAAAACGAAGGCCTCGATGAGTTCTACAACTTTGACAGCTTTCAGCCATCAACGGATGGATTAATGCCCAAAAAGGACAACCCGAATCTCAATCGGGTCTCGTAAGTTTTTTACCCTTCGTTTTTTCGACATGTGGGTTTTTACGGTAAAACGGGATTACCGTGGCCCGTCTTCGACTTCCCATCGCTGGAGAGCGGTGCACCATGGTACTGTTCCGTTTCAAATCCATGCACGCATTTCTAAAAGTTGTACGACACCGTTTCACCATTTCGGACGGATGTTGCACCTTGCACCGTGGATGTTGCACCCTGTAGATATCGATTATTCGGACGGCCATAACTTCTGGCTTGTTTAGAATTACGGGAGCCATAACCTGTCAAAACGAAGGCCTCGATGAGTTCTACGGCTTTGACAGCTTTCAGCCGTCAACGGATAGATTAATGCCCAAAAAGGACAACCCGAATCTCAATCGGGTCTCGTAAGTTTTTTATCCTTCGTTTTTTCGACACGTGGATTTTTAAGGTAAAACAGGATAACGGTTGCTGGCCTTCGATTTACCATCGTTGGACAGTGGTGCACCATGGTATTGTTCTGTTTCAAATCCTTGCATGCTTTTCTAAAAGTCGTACGGCACTGTTTCGCCATTTCGGACGGATGCTGCACCTTGCACCGTGGATGTTGCACCCTGTAGATATCCATTATTCGGACGGCCATAACTTCTGGCTCATTTAGAGTTACGGGAGCCACAACCTGTCAAAACGAAGTCCTCGATGAGTTCTACGGCTTTGATAGCTTTCAGCCGTCAACGGATAGATTAATGCCCAAAAAAAGACAACCCGAATCTCAATCGGGTCTCGTAAGTTTTTTACACTTCGTTTTTTCGACACGTGGATTTTTACGGTAAAACAGGATTACCGAGGCTGGCCTTCGATTTACCATCGCTGGAGAGTGGTGCAACATGGTACTGTTCTGTTTCAAATCCATGCACGCATTTCTAAAAGTCGTACGGCACTGTTTCGCCATTTCGGACGGATGTTGCACCTTGCACCGTGGATGTTGCACCCTGTAGATATCGATTATTCAAACGGCCATATCTTCTGGCTCGTTTAGAGTTACGGGAGCCATAACCTGTCAAAATGAAGGCCTCGATGAGTTCTACGGCTTTTATAGCTTTCAGCCATCAACGGATAGATTAATGTCGAAAAAAGGACAACCCGAATCTCAATCGGGTCTCGTAAGTTTTTTACCCTTCGTTTTTCCGACACGTGGATTTTTACGGTAAAACAGGATTACCATGGTTGGCCTTCGATTTACCATCGATAGAGAGTGGTGCACCATGGTACTGTTCCGTTTCAAATCAATGCACGCATTTCTAAAAGTTGTACGACACTGTTTCGCCATTTTCGGACGGATGTTGCACCTTGCACCGTGGATGTTGCACCCTGTAGATATCGATTATTCGGACGGCCATAACTTCTGGCTCGTTTAGAGTTACGGGAGCCATAACCTGTCAAAACGAAGGCCTCGATGAGTTCTACGGCTTTGACAGCTTTCAGCTGTCAACGGATAGATTAATGCCCAAAAAGGACAACCCGAATCTCAATCGGGTCTCGTAAGTTTTTTACCCTTCGTTTTTTCGACACGTGGATTTTTACGGTAAAACAGGATTACGGTGGCTGGCCTTCGATTTACCATCGCTGGACAGTGGTGCACCATGGTACTGTTCCGTTTCAAATCCATGCACGCATTTCTAAAAGTCGTACGGCACTGTTTCGCCATTTCGGACGGATGTTGCACCTTGCACCGTGGATGTTGCACCCTGTAGATATTGATTATTCGAACGGCCATAACTTCTGGCACGTTTAGAGTTGCGGGAGCCATAACCTGTCAAAACGAAGGCCTCGATGAGTTCTACGGGTTTGACGGCTTTCATTCGTCAACGGATAGATTAATGCCCAAAAAGGACAACCCGAATCTCAATCGGATCTCGTAAGTTTTTTACCCTTTGTTTTTTCGACACGTGGATTTTTACGGTAAAACGGGATTACCGTGGACCGTCTTCGACTTTCCATCGCTGGAGAGCGGTGCACCATGGTACTGTTTCGTTTCAAATCCATGCACGCATTTCTAAAAGTCGTACGACACCGTTTCGCCATTTCGGACGGATGTTGCACCTTGCACCGTGGATGTTGCACCCTGTAGATATCGATTATTCAAACGGCCATAACTTCTGGCTCGTTTGGAGTTACGGGAGCCTTAACCTGTCAAAACGAAGGCCTCGATGAGTTCTATGGCTTTGACAGCTTTCAGCCGTCAACGGATAGATTAATCCCCAAAAAGGACAACCCGAATCTCAATCGGGTCTCGTAAGTTTTTTACCCTTCGTTTTTTCGACACGTGGATTTTTACGGTAAAACAGGATTACGGTGGCTGGCCTTCGATTTACCATCGCGGGACAGTGGTGCACCATGGTACTATTCCGTTTCAAATCCATGCACGCATTTCTAAAAGTCGTACGACACTGTTTC